>CAWUFW010011527.1:0-608825 GCA_963921515.1 Calotriton arnoldi | reverse complement strand
GCCATGGCTCCGCCTCGGGCCTCCAGGCCCTCCAGTGCGCCCTTCGGGCCCCGCGGGCCCTGATGGGCGCTGCTCCGGCGCCGCCGGCGGCCCGGCCCCCGCGGCCGCCCGTGCCTCCAGCCTCCTCCGATCCCGAGCTCCAGCCTTGGGCCCCAGCCTCCCATCCCGGCCCACAACCCCCATCGACGCCGGTCGACTCCACGACATTCTCCGCCGGCGCCGATGTCCTCCGGGTCGAACAGCTCGACGCCGTCCTGGGCCCGGGCGGCGCGCGTCCCCCAGTTCTCTTCCGGCTCCGGACATGGCACCCGAGGAGCGATCGCCGGCTTCGACGCCGGCTCCAGGCGCCCGATGGGACCTTGGGTCCCAACTGTCCCTCCCTCCTCCTTATTTTGAATCCCTGAGGAGGAACCAAAGGCTGGACTGGGAGGGGGGTCTGACAGACCCTCTGACGCGCTGTAACTGGCCAGTACATGAGGAGGACTGGACAGAGAGGTCTAGGGGAGTGCCAGGGTGGTCTGGATACTTCCCTGACACTGGCATGCTGGTTTCCTCCCGTGGCTACTTGGAGTGAGGGGGCCACTTTTGTACGGTGTTGTGTGAGGCTGCTGGGGGCCTTACGCCTCCAGCTCCCTGACTTTGAGACGGTCAAGCCTCAACATCTTGACAGAGGTGCTTCGGCCGGCAGCCTCCTCTGCGGAGACTGTGCTGCCGCTTAACGACGCCCTCACTGACGTTCTTTGGGCGCCTGGTCCAAGCCCAACACAGGGCTCCTGTGGATCGGAACGTGTCACGACGCCTATCGCCTCTGCTCCGGGCGACTCCCTGTTTCTTCTGTCCACCCCACTCCTGAGAGCTTGGTTGTCCAAGCCTCCGCTCCCAAACCGCCTTCCCTACCGCTCCTCCGGATAGGGAATCCAAACGCCTGGATCAGCTTGGGAAGAAAGGCTTTTCTTCCTCCAGTGCTGGCTTGCGGTCCGTTAACACCGCTTGTCTTTTGGGCCGATATACCCACTCCCTGTGGGATCTCGGTGGCGGATGTTTTGCCCCAGTGCCCTGAGGAGGTCCAGGCACTGCTTTCCCCGCCATTGCGGAAGGAAGGGATAAAGCGGCAGCAAATACACCCATCCGTTGTGGCCTTGACACCGCCCGACTCGGCTGGGCAGTGGCCGTATTGCAAACGACGGTGGCGCGCTCCGACGCCACGCCTGGCTGAGAACCACTGGTTTTTCAGGGGATGTCCAGAATACTCTCATGGACATGCCCTTTGGATGGAGTCGGTCTTCTTTGGGTCCAAAGCAGACCGTGCGTGGGAGCGCTTAAAGGACTCACGGGCTACTGCCAAGTCCCTGGGCCTTTCTGCTACACGCCCTCCGCGTCTTCCCCACGATAGGGGGCGCCCTTCACGTCAGCAGCCCAGCCACCGGCCCGCGCAGCAGGCGTCTTCGCGTGGCCGAGGACGTGGATTCCGCCGTGGCGGATCGGGCAACCAGCGTGCGGGTCAGGCCACCACCTCCAACCCGTCCGCGGCCTCCAAGCTCCTCCTAGTCCCTCCTTTCAGGTGCACGGCACGCCAGTAGGGGGCAGGGTCCGCCATCACCTTCCCCACTGGCGCACCATCACCTCGGACAGGTGGGTCTTGGACATTGTCCGAAGGGGCTACTCCCTCCCCTTCGAGACCACCCCCCCAGCCATGCCACCTCAATTCCACCGCATGTCAGGGGATCACTTGGTGCTTCTACAGAAGTGGAAGTCACGGCCCTCTGGCCAAGAGGGCCATCGAGCATGTTCCGACCCCAGAAGTAGGGCGTGGTTGCTACTCCCACTACTTTCTGGTGCCCAAAAGGGACAAGGAGGACATGCGTCCTATCTTGGACCTCCGGAACGTCAATCGCTTCCTCCGGAAGGAGAAGTTCAAGATGTCTCACCCTAGCTCAGGTCTTGACTGCCCTCGACCCTGGAGACTGGTTGGTAGCGTGGACTTGCAGGACGCGTATTTCCACATCCCCTCGTCCCTAGCCGGCCCACCGGCGTTACCTTCGGTTCACGGTAGGCCCCGAGCATTTTCAGTTCACCGTGCTCCCTTTGGCCTTACCAGTGCCCCTCGGGTGTTCACGAAAGTGATGGCGGTGGTCGCAGCTCATCTGCGCCGGGCAGGGGTTTCAGTCTTCCCCTACCTCGACGACTGGCTGCTGAAGGCGGGCCTGCCCCAGGCAGTCGTCTCCCACCTCCAGACTACGGCCGAACTCCTGCACTCGCTGGGGTTCTCCATCAATGTGCCGAAGTCGCATCTGATTCCTTCTCCACAGCTCCTTTTCATCGGAGCAGTTCTGGACACGACGCAGTTTCGGCTCTATCCTCCCGAACGGCGAGTCCGGGATATTCAGGCTATGATTCCGATCTTTCGGCCTTTATCCTGGGTTTCTCGGTACGGATGACCCTGGAGGCTGCTGGGCCTCATGGCCTCCTGCATCCTGCTGGTCAATCATGCCAGATGGCATATGCGGGCTCTGCAGTGGGACCTGAAGTTCCAGTGGGCGCAGCACCAGGGCAACCTGTCCGATCACGTCCAGATCTCGGAGGGGACTGCAAAACAGTTGCAGTGGTGGCTCTCGAACCGGCAATGGGTCATGCGGGCAGATCCCTCTCCCTTCCCCAGCCAGAGCATACAGTTGTGACGGACGCGTCCCTTCTGGGATGGGGCGGTCACATGGGAGAGGCGGAGATCAGAGGCCTCTGGTCTCCGGCGGAGTCCCGGCTCCATATCAACCTTCTGGAGCTCCGGGCGATCCGGCTTGCACTCAAGGCATTCCTTCCTCTGTCAAAGGGAAGGTAGTGCAGGTGTTCACAGACAACACCACCGCCATGTGGTACTGCAACAAACAGGGCGGGGTGGGGTCTTGGACCCTTTGTCAGGAGGCTCTGCGCCTCTGGACATGGCTGGAACATCAGGGCATGTTCCTGATGGTTCAACACCTGGCAGGTTCTCTGAACGCCAGGGCGGACGAACCTGCCGCAGGTGCATGATGGATCACGAATGGCGTCTTCACTCGGAAGTGGCGCAAGGACTCTTTCTACAGTGGGGAGAGCCTTGGTTAGATCTATTCGCCATCGAAGAGAACGCGCAATGTCATCAGTTCTGCGCGTTGGAATTTCCAAGGCGGCACTCGCCGGCGACGCTTTTCGCCGCGAGTGGAGTTGCGGTCTGTTGTACGCCTTTCCGCCTATACCACTTCTACCCAGAGTGTTGAAGAAGATTCGGCACGACCGGGCCCAAGTCATTCTTGTGGCTCCGGACTGGGCTCGAAGAGTTTGGTATCCCGAGCTACTCAATATGAGCATAGATCCCCCGATCCGTCTGCCTCTTCGGGAGGATCTTCTGTCGCAGCAGCAGGGGACGGTCCTCCACCCGAACCTGTCCAGTCTACACCTGCTTGCGTGGAGATTGAGCGGCGGCAGTTGATTCCTTTCGACTTGCCTCCCGAAGTTTGTGATGTGATTCTGGCAGCCAGGCGTCCCTCCACTAAGGTGGTATACGCCTGCAGGTGGAACAAATTTGTGGCATGGTGCACAGCAAAGGCTGTGGATCCCCTTTCTGCCCCTCTTTCTGAGGTCCTTCTTGTTCCTTCTCTCTCTGGCCCAACAGGGTTCTGCCCTGGGTACCATCAAGGGTTATCTTTGTGCTATCTCGGCCTTCCTCAGGCTCCTGATCAGCCCTCCCTTTTCAAGTCCCCTGTTGTTAACAGGTTCTTAAAAGGCATTACTCACCTCTTCCCTCCTGTTCCGTTTGTGATGCCTCAGTGGGACTTGAACTTGGTTCTTACCTTTTAATGTGCGCTCCCTTTGAGCTCTCTGCATAACTGTCCTCTTCGTCTTCTGACTCTGAAGACAGCCTTTCTGGTGGCCATCACCTCCGCCGGCGGGTGAGTGAGCTCCAGGCTCTATCTTGCAAACCTCCCTTTCTGTCTGTTCATCCAGACAAGGTTGTTCTTCGGACGCGTCCGTCCTTCTTGCCAAAGGTGGTTACTGCTTTCCACATTGGGCAGACCATCACTTTGCCCACCTTCTTTCCGCCTCCGCATCCTTCCAGAGAGGAAGAGAGGCTCCACCGTCTGGACCCAAAACGTGCGCTCTCCTTCTATATCGACCGCACAAAACACTTCCGGGTGGATGACCAGCTCTTTGTTGGCTACGTGGGCGCCAAAAAGGTCGGGCGGTGCACAAGAGGACCATCTCCCGCTGGGTTACCTTGTGCATCAAGACCTGCTATTCTTTGGCCAAGAAGGAGCCTCCTGTTGGGCTGCGTGCCCATTCCACCAGGGCAACGGCTGCTACCACGGCCTTGGGCCGCGGTGTTCGCTGCCGGTTATCTGTCAGGCAGCTACGTGGGCCTCGCTGCACACGTTTACAAAGCATTACTGCCTTGACAGTCAGGTCCGGAGGGACGGCTTTTGGCCGTTCTGTCCTCCAGGACTTCCTTGTCTGATCTTTGTTCGCAGACCCACCACCGGGTTGGTATTGCTGGGGTATCTATTCTAAGGTAAGGAATCTGTCACTAACGTGTCTCTTTCAGATGCACAAGTTACTAACTTGTGTAACGATATATCTGTAAGAGACAGTAGTTAGTGACAGATTCCTTACCGCCCCACCCATCCTCCCCGTTCTGCGAACTGATTTCTAGGGTTAAGGACATCCCTTTCAGGGCCCTAGTATTTTTCAGACACCTGTGTCAGCTTCTTGCATGGCTCTGCGTTCCTGGCGCGGAAAGTCGGTACAGAACTGACGCCAGCGCGCAGGGGCGGCGCTATGCACTGCCCGCGACGTCATCCCGGCGAGATATATCTGTAAGAGACAGTAGTTAGTGACAGATTCCTTACCTTAGAATATCCCCAGGCGTCAGGCTGGATCCGGAAAGATTTTTGCGTAGCAGTACCCTTGCGCGTCGGTAGGCGTCGTCGTGCGGCTCCGCGTCCGTCGTCGGCGTCGTGATCGCCGAGATGACGTCGCGGGCAGTAGCTTAGACGCCGCCCCTGCGCGCTGACGTCAGTTCTGTACACGACTTTCCGCGCCAGGAACGCAGAGCCATGCAAGAAGCTGACATAGGTGTCTGAAAAATACTAGGGCCCTGAAAGGGATGTCCTTAACCCTAGAAATCAGTTCGCAGAACGGGGAGGATGGGTGGGCGGTAGGAATCTGTCACTAACTACTGTCTCTTACAGATATATCGTTACACAAGTTAGTAACTTGTGCATCTGAAAGAGACACGTTAGTGACAGATTCCTTACCTCAGAATAGATACCCCAGCAATACCAACCCCGGTGGTGGGTCTGCGAACAAAGATCAGACAAGGAAGTCCCGGAGGACAGAACGGCCAAAGAAGCCGTCCCTCCGGACCTGACTGTCAAGGCAGTAATGCTTTGTAAACGTGTGCAGCGAGGCCCACGTAGCTGCCTGACAGATATCCTGCAGCGGAACACCACGGCCTAAAGCCGTGGTAGCAGCCGTTGCCCTGGTGGAATGGGCACGCAGCCCAACAGGAGGCTCCTTCTTAGCCAAAGAATAGCAGGCTTTGATACACAAGGTTACCCAGCGGGAGATGGTTCTCTTGTGCACCGCCCGACCTTTTTGGCGCCCACGTAGCCAACAAAGAGCTGGTCATCCACCCGGAAGTGTTGTGTGCAGTTGATATAAAAAGAAAGCGCACGTTTTGGGTCCAGACGGTGGAGCCTCTCTTCCTCTCTGGAAGGATGCGGAGGCGGAAAGAAGGTGGGCAAAGTGATGGTCTGCCCAATGTGGAAGGCAGTAACCACCTTTGGCAAGAAGGACGGACGCGTCCTAAGAACAACCTTGTCTGGATGGACAGACAGAAAGGGAGGTTTGCATGAAAGAGCCTGGAGCTCACTCACCCGCCGAGCGGAGGTGATCGCCACCAGAAAGGCTGTCTTCAGAGTGAGAAGACGAAGAGGACAGTTATGTAGAGGCTCAAAGGAGCGCACATAAGAAAGGTAAGAACCAAGTTCAAGTCCCACTGAGGCATTACAAACGGAACAGGAGGGAAGAGGTGTGTAATGCCTTTTAGAAACCTGTTAACGACAGGGGACTTGAAAAGGGAGGGCTGATCAGGAAGCCTGAGGAAGGCTGAGATGGCACAAAGATAGCCCTTGATGGTACCCAGGGCAGAACCCTGTTAGGCCAGGGAAAGAAGGAACAGAAGAACCTCAGAAAGGGGATTCACAGCCTTTGCTGTGCACCATGCCACAAACTTGTTCCACCTGCAGGCGTATACCACCTTAGTGGAGGGACGTCTGGCTGCCAGAATCACATCACAAACTTCGGGAGGCAAGTCGAAAGGAATCAACTGCCGCCGCTCAATCTCCACGCAAGCAGGTGGAGGCTGGACAGGTTCGGGTGGAGGACCGTCCCCTGCTGCTGCGACAGAAGATCCTCCCGAAGAGGCAGACGGATCGGGGGATCTACACTCATACTGAGTAGCTCGGGATACCAAACTCTTCGAGCCCAGTCCGGAGCCACAAGAATGACTTGGGCCCGGTTGTGCCGAATCTTCTTCAACACTCTGGGTAGAAGTGGTATAGGCAGAAAGGCGTACAACAGACCGCAACTCCACTCGCGACGAAAGCGTCGCCGAGCGGAGTGCCGCCTTGGAAATTCCAACGCGCAGAACTGATGACATTGCGCGTTCTCTTCGGTGGCGAATAGATCTAACCAAGGCTCTCCCCACTGTAGAAAGAGTCCTTGCGCCACTTCCGAGTGAAGACGCCATTCGTGATCCATCATGCACCTGTGGCTGAGTTCGGTCCGCCCTGGCGTTCAGGGAACCTGCCAGGTGTTGAACCATCAGGAACATGCCCTGATGTTCCAGCCATGTCCAGAGGCGCAGAGCCTCCTGACAAAGGGTCCACGACCCCACCCCGCCTTGTTTGTTGCAATACCACATGGCGGTGGTATTGTCTGTGAACACCTGCACTACCTTCCCTTTGACAGAGGGAAGGAATGCCTTGAGTGCAAGTCGGATCGCCCGGAGCTCCAGAAGGTTGATATGGAGGCGGGACTCCGCCGGAGACCAGAGGCCTCTGATCTCCGCCTCTCCCATGTGACCGCCCCATCCCAGAAGGGACGCGTCCGTCACAACTGTGTGATCTGGCTGGGGAAGGGAGAGGGATCTGCCCATGACCCATTGCCGGTTCGAGAGCCACCACTGCAACTGTTGTGCAGTCCCCTCCGAGATCTGGACGTGATCGGACAGGTTGCCCTGGTGCTGTGCCCACTGGAACTTTAGGTCCCACTGCAGAGCCCGCATATGCCATCTGGCATGATTGACCAGCAGGATACAGGAGGCCATGAGGCCCAGCAGCCTCAGGGTCATCCGTACCAAAACCCAGGATAAAGGCTGAAAGATCGGAATCATAGCCTGAATATCCCGGACTCGCCGTTCGGGAGGATAGGCCCGAAACTGCGTCGAGTCCAGAACTGCTCCGATGAAAAGGAGCTGTGGAGAAGGAATCAGATGCGACTTCGGCACATTGATGGAGAACCCCAGCGAGTGCAGGAGTTCAGCCGTAGTCTGGAGGTGGGAGACGACTGCCTGGGACGAGCCCGCCATCAGCAGCCAGTCGTCGAGGTAGGGGAAGACTGGAACCCCTGCCCGGCGCAGATGAGCTGCGACCACCGCCATCACTTTCGTGAACACCCGAGGGGCACTTGTAAGGCCGGCAGGACGGGGATGTGAAAATAAGCGTCCTGCAAGTCCAACGCTACCAACCAGTCTCCAGGGTCGAGGGCAGTCAAGACCTGAGCTAGGGTGAGCATCTTGAACTTCTCCTTCCGGAGGAAGCGATTGACGTTCCGGAGGTCCAAGATAGGACGCATGTCCTCCTTGTCCTTTTTGGGCCCCAGAAAGTAGTGGGAGTAGCAACCACGTCCTACTTCTGGGGTCGGAACATGCTCGATGGCCCTCTTGGCCAAGAGGGCCGTGACTTCCTTCTGCAGAAGTACCAAGTGATCCGTTGACATGCGGTGGAATTGAGGTGGCATGGCTGGGGGGATGGTCTCGAAGGGGAGGGAGTAGCCCCTTCGGACAATGTCCAAGACCCACCTGTCCGAGGTGATGGGACGCCAGTGGTGAAGGTGATGGCGGACCTTGCCCCCTACTCGCGTGCTGTGCACCGGAAAGGAGGGACTAGGAGGGCTTGGAGGCCGCGGACGGGTTGGAGGTGGTGGCCTCACCCGCACGCTGGTTGCCCGAACCGCCACGGCGGTATCCACGTCCTCGGCCACGCGAAGACGCTTGCTGCGCGGGCCGGTGGCTGGGCAGCTGACGTGACTGGGCGCCCCTTCCGTGGCCACGAAAGGGGCGAAAAGCAGAGGTTAGCGGAGGGCGTACAACAGAAAGGCCCAGGGACTTGGCAGTAGCCCGTGAGTCCTTAAAACGCTCCAGCGCATGGTCTGCCTTTGAACCAAAAAGACCGACTACTTCAAAGGGCATGTCCATGAGTGTATTCTGGACATCACCCGAGAAACCAGTTGTTCTCAGCCAGGCGTGGCGACGTAGCGCCACCGTCGTCACAAGCGATCTGCCCAGCCAGTCGGCGGTATCAAGGCCACAACGTATGGTGTATTTAGCCGCATCTCGCCCTTCCGCAATGGCGCGGGTAAGCAGTGTCTGGACCTCCTCAGAACACTGCGGCAAAACAGCCGCCACCGAATCCCACAGGGAGTGGGTATATCGGCCCAAAAGGCAAGCGGTGTTGACGGACCGCAAGCCAGCACTGGAGGAAGAAAAAGCCTTCTTCCCAAATTGGTCCAGGCGTTTGGATTCCCTATCCGGAGGGGCGGTAGGGAAGGCGGTTTGGGAGGCAGAGGCTTGGACAACCAAGCTCTCGGGGGTGGGATGTTGGGAGAGAAACAAGGGGTCGCCCGGAGTAGGGCGATGGCGTCGGGCCACGTTCCTATCCACAGGAGCCCCTGTGGTGGGTTTGGACCAGGCACCCAAAAGAACGTCAGTGAGTGCATCATTAAACGGCAGCACAGTCTCCGAGGAGGAAGCCGCCGGCTGAAGCACTTCTGTCAGGAGGTTAGGCCTGACAGCCACAGTAGGCAATTGGAGATGTAAGGCTCCAGCTGCTCTACGCAACACCGTTGCAAAATTAGCTCCCTCCTCCGTAGCCACGGGAGGAGACAGCATGCCAGTGTCAGGGGAGGTGTCTAGACCACTGGCATCCCCAAGTTCCTCAGCCCAGTCCGGATCATACTCACACTGTTGTGTGAGAGGGTCCTCAGACCCCTCCCAGCTCTCTTGGTCCTCCTCAGGTTCAAAATATGGAGGAGGAGGGACATTTGGGATCCAAGGTCTCATCGGCGCCGGAGCCGGCGTCGGGCGACGTCGGTCCGGCTCCATGTCCGGGGACCGACGCCGTCCGGAGCCCCGGACGGCGTCAGGAACGGCACCGGGGACGTTGGCGGAGGCGTGGTTAGGTCAACCGGCGTCGATGGGGGTTGCGGTACCACCGGAGCCGGGATCGAGGCCGGGATGAAGGCTGGTGGGACAGGCGGCGCCGGGACCGGAGTCGACGGAGACGCCGGGGCAACATCATCAGGGCCCGCAGGGCCCGAAGGTGCACCGGAGGGACCTGGAGGCCCGAAGAGGCGGGCCATGGCCGACAGGAATTCCTGTATTTCGGCCGGAGTCGCCCCCGAACCCGGAAAGGACGGGTAATGCGGGGGCGGCTCTATAGGCATGTCCGGGGCCGCGGGGACGGTGCCGACTGGGGCCTCAGCCGAGTCGCGAGACCGGCGAGGCGAAGTCTTAGAGCGATGACGCTTCTTAGACTTTTTGTGCTTCGACTTACCCGAGGAGCGCAAAGACTTGGACTCCGACGACCGGCGGGGACTCCGCGACCGGCCCCTCGACCTCTCCCGGGACCGGGGCTTGGTGCGGCGCGGAGCCAACTGCCGGACCTCGAGTAGCTTTCGAGACCGCTCTCGCAAAGCCTTCGGGTGAAGTTTCCGGCAGTCAGGGCACGACTTCGTGTCGTGGTCTCGGCCGAGACAGAAGAGACACTCCAGATGCGGGTCCGTGATCGACATCATGCGACCACAGGCTCCGCATGGCTTGAAGCCGGGCATCCCTACGACACCTAGGAGTCGTGAAGACTCGAAAAAGAAACAGTGAAAAAATTCGCTAAAAAGTTAGTCAAAAATTGACTAGGGCACTGCTCTTCCCGGATCTGCGCTTACTGGCGCGGAAAAAGAAGAACTGACGTCAGCGCGCAGGGGCGGCGTCTAAGTACTGCCCGCGACGTCATCCCGGCGAGCACGACGCCGCCAACCGACGCGCAAGGGTACTGCTACGCAAAAACTTTCCGGATCCAGCCTGACGCCTGGGGATATTCTAAGGTAAAGAATCTGTCACTAACGTGTCTCTTTCAGATTGTGCTGTTACGATCACAAGACAGTATGCAAGATAAATAATGTACAGAGTGAGCAGTAGAAATAAATAATACTGCGTTAGCATTATCTTTTCAGCATATATGCATTTACATAAAATGACACAGCCTAAAAATGCGAGTACTCATATGATGTGTTTCTAGCCTAGTTCTACCACAGTGTACCGAACCTGTCATAGGTGTAGGGAGAAGTAGAAGTAGGTGATGTAGTCCTGACTAGAGTATACTAAGAGTATGTTGCGCCTAGCATGCCAAGAGTCTAGTATGCCAAGAGTCCCTCTAGGTTCTAGTCTGCTCCATACCTGAAGAATGAGAGAGGTATGAATCTCTTTCCTAGACTCGAACTCCAACACCCCGCAAGGGAAGTTAGATCACTGGAAGATGGACTCTCTGCGTGCAGGAATGACAGTGTCTTCTCAGTGCGTCCGGCCGGGAATCGGGCTCCTCTGAAGTCGAGGTCTCCTCTGATTTACAGGGGTTTGGGAAGGTATATTTATACCTGAAAATGTTAGCATTGACGTGAGTTGGGCAGCGAAAGACGTCATGAATGAACCCCTAAGGAATAATGGAGCATGCATAATATATGAGTCCTTGAAGAACTCAATAGTCCAGGGCAAGGAAAACTCCCGCAGCCTAAGAGTCTGTTTTTTCATGAACTCGTTGTGAGGCTAGGGTGGACGGATGTCGGAATCCATGCCTGTATTTGGAGTGCGTGGTTTATGCCTAAATAAGGTCTGGGATTTTATGCCTATATAAGGGCAAGGCGAATTGTGCCTATATAAGGACATGAGTCTGGAAAGCCCGTTTTTGGACACCCTAGGAAATATACAACAGGACGGGGATGTGGAAATATGCGTCCTGCAAGTCCAATGCTACCATCCAGTCTCCAGGGTCGAGGGCAAACAAGACCTGAGCCAGAGTCAACATCTTGAACTTCTCCTTCCGGAGGAAGCGGTTGACGTCCCTGAGGCCCAAGATAGGACGCAGGCCCTTGTCCTTCTTGGGCACCAGAAAGTAGTGGGAATAACAACCACGTCCTACTTCTGGCGCAGGAACGCGCTCCATGGCCCCCTTGGCCAAGAGGACCGCGACTTCCTGTTGGAGAAGTGCCAAGTGGTCCCCCGACATGCAGTGGTACTGGGGTGGCATGGCTGGAGGGGTAGTCTCGAAGGGGAGTAGCCCCTTCGGACTATTTGTAAAACCCACCTGTCCGAAGTGATGGTGCGCCAGTGGGGGAGGTGATGGCAAATCCTGCCTCCCACTGGCGTTTGATGGGCCTGAAAGACCGGACTAGGAAGTTTTGGAGGCAGTGGTGGCCGGGGTGGAGGTGGACTGACCCGCCCGCTGGCCCCCTGACCAGCCTCGGAAGGCCCCACGTCCGTGGCCGCGCTGAGACTGTTGATGCGCAGGCCTGTGGCTCTGTAGCGAACATGATGGGGCGCCCCTTCCGTGGCCACGAAAGGAGCGAAAGGCAGAAGGCAGAGGAGGGCGAGAGGCCGAAAGGCCCAAGGACTTGGCCGTAGCCCATTAGTACTTAAAACGCTTCAGCGCACTATCCGCCTTGTTCCCAAAAAGGCGAATGCCATCAAAGGGCACATCCATGAGTGTGTTCTGGACATCCCCAGAGAAGCCAGTAGTCCTCAGCCAGGCGTGGCGACGGAGCGCCATTGTCGCACAAGTTACTAACTTGTGTAACGATATATCTGTAAGAGACAGTAGTTAGTGACAGATTCCTTACCTTAGAATATCCCCAGGCGTCAGGCTGGATCCGGAAAGTTTTGCGTAGCAGTACCCCTGCGCGTCGGTAGGCGGCGTTGTGCGGCTCCGCGTCCGTCGTCGTGATCGCCGGGATGACGTCGCGGCCAGTACTTAGACGCCGCCCATGCGCGGTGGCATCAGTTCTGTACACGACTTTCCGCGCCAGAAACGCAGAGCCATGCAAGAAACCGACACTGGTGTCTGAAAACTAGGGCCCTGAAAGGGATGACCTTAACCCTAGAATTCAGTTCGCAGAACGGGGAGGATGGGTGGGGCGGTAAGGAATCTGTCACTAACTACTGTCTCTTACAGATATATCGTTACACAAGTTAGTAACTTGTGCATCTGAAAGAGACACGTTCGTGACAGATTCCTTACCTTAGAATAGATACCCCAGCAATACCAACCCCGGTGGTGGGTCTGTGAACAAAGATCAGACAAGGAAGTCTCGGAGAACAGAACAGCCAAAGAAGCCGTCTCTCCGGACTTGGCTGTCAAGGCAGCAATGCTTGGTAAACGTGTGCAGCGAGGCCCACGTAGCTGCCTGACAAATGTCCTGCAATGGGACACCATGTCCCAAAGCCGTGGTGGCGGCTGTCGCCCTGGTGGAATGGGCACGTAGCCCAACAGGGGGCTCCTTCTTAGCCAAAGAATAGCAGGCTTTGATACACAAGACGACCCAGCGGGAAATGGTCCGCTTGTGTACCGCCCGACCTTTTTTGGCGCCCACGTAGCCAACAAAGGATTGGTCGTCCACCCGGAACTGTTGTGTGCGGTTCAGATAGAAAGAAATCGCACGTTTTGGGCCCAGACGGTGGAGCCTCTCTTCCTCTCTAGAAGGATGCAGAGGCGGAAAGAAGGTGGGCAAAGTGATGGTCTGTCCAATGTGGAAGGCAGTAACCACCTTTTGCAAGAAGGACGGACGCGTCCTAAGAACAACCTTGTCTGGATGAACAGACAGAAAGGGGGGCTTGCAAGAAAGCCTGGAGCTCACTCACCCGCCGAGCGGAGGTGATAGCCACCAGAAAGGCTGTCTTCAGAGTGAGAGAGACGAAGAGGACAGTTATGGAGAGGCTCGAAGGGAGCGCACATTAAAAAGGTAAGAACCAAGTTCAGGTCCCACTGAGGCATTACAAACGGAACAGGAGGGAAAAGGTGTGTAATGCCTTTAAGAAACCTGTTAACAGCAGGGGACTTGAAAAGGGAGGGCTGATCAGGAAGCCTGAGAAAGGCTGAGATAGCACAAAGGTAGCCCTTCATGGTACCCAGGGCAGAACCCTGTTGGGCCAGAGAAAGAAGGAACAGTAGAACCTCAGAAAGAGGGGCAGAAAGGGGATTCACAGCCTTTGCTGTGCACCATGCCACAAACTTGTTCAACCTGCAGGCATATACCACCTTAGTGGAGGGACGCCTGGCTGCCAGAATCACATCACAAACTTCGGGAGGCAAGTCGAAAGGAATCAACTGCCGCCGCTCAATCTCCACGCAAGGAGGTGGAGACTGGACAGGTTCGGGTGGAGGACCGTCCCCTGCTGCTGCGACAGAAGATCCTCCCGAAGAGGCAGTCGGATCGGGGGATCTACGCTCATACTGAGAAGCTCGGGATACCAAACTCTTCGAGCCCAGTCCGGAGCCACAAGGATGACTTGGGCCCGGTCGTGCCGAATCTTCTTCAACACTCTGGGTAGAAGTGGTATAGGCGGAAAGGCGTACAACAGACCGCAACTCCACTCGCGACGAAAAGCGTCGCCGAGCGAATGCCGCCTTGCAAATTCCAACGCGCAGAACTGATGACATTGCGCGTTCTCTTCGGTGGCGAATAGATCTAACCAAGGCTCTCCCCATTGTAGAAAGAGTCCTTGCGCCACTTCCGAGTGAAGACTCCATTCGTGATCCATCATGCACCTGCGGCTGAGTTCGTCCGCCCTGGCGTTCAGGGAACCTGCCAGGTGTTGAACCATCAGGAACATGCCCTGATGTTCCAGCCATGTCCAGAGGCGCAGAGCCTCCTGACAGAGGGTCCACGACCCCACCCCGCCCTGTTTGTTGCAGTACCACATGGCGGTGGTGTTGTCTGTGAACACCTGCACAACCTTCCCTTTGACAGAGGGAAGGAATGCCTTGAGTGCAAGTCGGATCGCCCGGAGCTCCAGAAGGTTGATATGGAGCCGGGACTCCGCCGGAGACCAGAGGCCTCTGATCTCCGCCTCTCCCATGTGACCGCCCCATCCCAGAAGGGACGCGTCCGTCACAACTGTGTGCTCTGGCTGGGGAAGGGAGAGGGATCTGCCCATGACCCAATGCCGGTCCGTGAGCCACCACTGCAACTGTTTTGGAGGGGGATAGGCCCGAAACTGCGTCGTGTCCAGAACTGCTCCGATGAAAAGGAGCTGTGGAGAAGGAATCAGATGCGACTTCGGCACATTGATGGAGAACCCCAGCGAGTGCAGGAGTTCGGCCGTAGTCTGGAGGTGGGAGACGACTGCCTGGGACGAGCCCGCCTTCAGCAGCCAGTCGTCGAGGTAGGGGAAGACTGAAACCCCAGCTCGGCGCAGATGAGCTGCGACCACCGCCATCACTTTCGTGAACACCCGAGGGGCACTGGTAAGGCCAAAGGGGAGCACGGTGAACTGAAAATGCTCGAGGCCTACCGTGAACCGTAGGTAACGCCGGTGGGCCGGCAGGACGGGGATGTAGAAATAAGCGTCCTGCAAGTCCAACGCTACCAACCAGTCTCCAGGGTCGAGGGCAGTCAAGACCTGAGCTAGGGTGAGCATCTTGACTTCTCCTTCCGGAGGAAGCGATTGACGTTCCGGAGGTCCAAGATAGGACGCATGTCCTCCTTGTCCTTTTTGGGCACCAGAAAGTAGTGGGAGTAGCAACCACGTCCTACTTCTGAGGTCGGAACATGCTCGATGGCCCTCTTGGCCAAGAGGGCCGTGACTTCCTTCTGCAGAAGCACCAAGTGATCCCCTGACATGCGGTGGAATTGAGGTGGCATGGCTGGGGGATGGTCTCGAAGTGGAGGGAGTAGCCCCTTCGGACAATGTCCAAGACCCACCTGTCCGAGGTGATGGGACGCCAGTGGTGAAGGTGATGGCGGACCCTGCCCCCTACTGGCGTGCCGTGCACCTGAAAGGAGGGACTAGGAGGGCTTGGAGGCCGCGGACGGGTTGGAGGTGGTGGCCTGACCCGCACGCTGGTTGCTCGAACCGCCACGGCGGTATCCACGTCCTCGGCCACGCGGGCGCTTGCTGCACGGGCCGTTGGCCGGGCTGCTGACGTGACTGGGCGCCCCTTCCGTGGCCACGAAAGGGGCGAAAAGCAGATGAGAGCGGAGGGCGCACAACAGCAAGGCCCAGGGACTTGGCAGTAGCCCGCGAGTCCTTGAAACGCTCCAGCGCATGGTCTGCTTTTGAACCAAAAAGACCGACTCCATCAAAGGGCATGTCCATGAGTGTATTCTGGACATCACCCGAAAAACCAGTGGTCCTCAACCAGGCGTGGCGACGCAACGCCACCGTCGTTGCAAGCGATCTGCCCAGCGAGTCGGCGGTATCAAGGCCACAACGTATGGTGTATTTAGCCGCATCTCGCCCTTCCGCAATGGCGCGGGTAAGCAGTGTCTGGACCTCCTCAGAACACTGCGGCAAAACAGTCGCCACCGAATCCCACAGGGAGTGGGTATATCGGCCCAAGAGGCAAGCGGTGTTGACGGACCGCAAGCCAGCACTGGAGGAAGAGAAAGCCTTCTTCCCAAAGTGGTCCAGGGACTTGGATTCCCTATCCGGAGGGGCGGTAGGGAAGGCAGTTTGGGAGGCAGAGGCTTGGACAACCAAGCTCTCAGGGGTGGGGTGTTGGGAGAGAAACAGGGGGTCGCCCGGAGCAGGGCGATGGCGTCAGGCCACGTTCCTATCCACAGGAGCCCCTGTGGTGGGCTTGGACCAGGCACCCAAAAGAACGTCAGTGAGTGCATCATTGAACGGCAGCACAGTCTCCGAAGAGGAGGCCGCCGGCTGAAGCCCTTCTGTCAGGAGGTTAGTCCTGACGGCCACAGTAGGCAACTGGAGATTCAAGGCTCCAGCAGCTCTACGCAACACCGTTGCAAAATTAGCCCCCTCCTCCGTAGCCACGGGAGGAGACAGCATGCCAGAGTCAGGGGAGGTGTCTAGACCACTGGCATCCCCAAGTTCCTCAACCCAGTCCGGGTCAAACTCGCACTGTTGTGTGAGAGGGTCCTCAGACCCCTCCCAGCTCTCCTGGTCCTCCTCAGGTTCATAATATGGAGGAGGAGGGACATTAGGGACCCAAGGTCTCATCGGCGCCGGAACCGGCGGCCGGGCGACGCCGGTCCGGCTCCATGTCCGGAGAGAACCGGGGAACGACGCCGTCCGGAGCCCCGGACGGCGTCAGCAACGGCACCGGGGACATCGGCGTCGGCGGAGGCGTGGTTAGGTCAACCAGCGTCGATGGGGGTTGCGGCACCACCGGATCCGGGATCGGGGCCGGAGCCGAGGCCGGGATGAAGGCCGGTGGGACAGGCGACGCCGGGACCGGAGTCGACGGCGACGCCGGGGCAACCCCATCAGGGCCCGCGGGGCCCGAAGGCGCACCGGAGGGACCTTGAGGCCCGAAGAGGCGGGCCATGGCCGACAGGAACTCCTGTACTTGGGCCGGAGTCGCCCCCGAACCCGGGAAGGACGGGTAATGCGGGGGTGACTCGACAGGCACGTCCGGGGCCGCGGGGACGGTGCCGACAGGGGCCTCAGCCGAGTCGCGAGACCGGCGAGGCAAAGTCTTAGAGCGATGACGCCGCTTAGACTTCTTGTGCTTCGACTTACCGGAGGAGCGCGAAGACTTGGATTCCGACGAACGATGGGGGCTCCGCGACCGGCCCTCGACCTCTCCCGTGACCGGGGCTTGGTGCGGCGCGGAGCCGACTGCCGGACCTCGAGCAGCTTTCGAGACCGCTCTCGCAAAGCCTTCGGATGAAGTTTCCGGCACTCAGGGCACGACTTCGTGTCGTGGTCTCGGCCGAGACAGAAGAGACACTCGAGATGCGGGTCCGTGATGGACATCATGCGGGCACAGACCTCGCAGGGCTTAAAGCCGGGCATCCCTACGACACCTTAGGAGTCGTGAAGACTCGTAGAAGAAAACAGTGAAAAATTCACAAAAAAGTAGTCAAAAAGTGACTAGGGCACTGCTCTTCCCGGATCTGCGCTTACTGGGCGCGGAAAAAGAAGAACTGACGTCAGCGCGCAGGGGCGGCGTCTAAGTACTGCCCGCGACGTCATCCCGGCGATCACGACGCCGACGACGGACGCGGAGCCGCACGACGCCGCCTACCGACGCGCAAGGGTACTGCTACGCAAAAACTTTCCGGCTCCAGCCTGACGCCTGGGGATATTCTAAGGTAAGGAATCTGTCACTAACGTGTCTCTTTCAGATATCAATAAATACGGACAGTAGAAGACGTAATGCCCTGGGGGTCCGAGCCATTAAAACTGCGTCATCTGCATACAAAAGTGTAGGAAGGGGTTTCCCTTTGACAAATAGAACATCGCTGGTTATGGGAGATAGGGATGGATGGAGATCGTTACTGTATAATATGAACAGGAGTGGGGCTAACACAAACCCCTGTCGAACTCCCCTACCAATCTCAATACCCTTGGATACATTCCCATTATTATTTATTCTGACTTTGGCTCTCATGCCCCTATGAAGAAATGCAAGAAAGTGAACAAGGGGGGCTTCCAGGCCCTTAAGTATCAACATGTGCCATAGTTTCGACCGGTTCACACAGTCGAAAGCGGCACTTAAATCCATAAATGCCATGTATAGAGGCACACGCTTGACGACTGTGTACTTATCTATTATTAGGTTCAGGTTGGCACATTGCTCAATTGTCCCTACGTTACTTCTATATCCATATTGGGCAGGATATAAAATCGACTTTATTTGGGCCCACTCCTGGATCCTGTTATAGATAACACGCCCCAGAATTTTTACAGTTGTGTCAATTAACGATATTGGCCTGTAACAACTGGGGTCTTCTCGGTTGCTTTTCTTGAATATAGGGACAATGATGGAGGTGCCACAGGAGTCCAGTAAATCTGTATGGGGTAATTTACTAAACACAGTCATTAGAATTGGAGACCAAAGTTTGGTATTGAGTTTTAGTAGATCAATTGGTACTCCATCGGGCCCCGGCGCCTTACCGCCCGTGGAATAGGGCCTCTTCTTCCTCCTCCACCGTAATTTTAACATCTATTAGCTTACTATTATCTACAGTAAAGCACAAGTTACTTACCTTCGGTAACGATATATCTGTAAGAGACATTAGTTAATGATAGATTCCTTACCTTAGAATATCCCCAGGCGTCAGTCTGGATCCGGAAAGTTTTCGTCAGCAGTAACCCTGCGCGTCGGAAATTGACGTCGTGCGGCTCTGCGTTCGTCGTAGGCGTCGTGATCGCCGGGATCACGTCGCGGCAGCTACTTAGACGCCGCCCTCGCGCGCCGTCAGTTCTGTACACGACTTTCCGCACCAGGAACGCAGAGCAATGCAAGATACTGACCACTGGTGCATTGAAACTAGTGCCCTGAAAGGGATGGCCTTAACCTTAGGCTCAAAGAGGCGGGCCATGGCTGACAGAAAGTCCTGCAGTTGGGCCGGAGTCGCCCCTGGACCCGGGAAGGGCGGGTAGGCCGGTGGCGACTGCGTAGGCTCTGCCGGAGCCGCGGGGGTGGCACCACCCACACCCTCAGCCGCGTCGCGCGAGGGGAAGTCGGAGAGCGATGGTGCTTCTTCGACTTCTTGTGCTTCGCCTTACCTGACCCAGAGTGCGAAAACTTCGACGATGAATGATGGTGATGGCTCCGCAACCGGTCACTCGACCTCCCACGGACCGGGACCTCGAGCAGCGCGGAGCCGACTGCAGGACTTCCAGCAACTTTCGGGACAGCTCCCGCAAAGTCTTCGGCGCCATGGCCCGTCAGTCGGGGCACGACTTGGGGTCGTGGTCGCGCCCCAGGCAATAGAGACAAACGCGGTGCGGGTCAGTCACCGACATCATACAATGACAGTCCCCGCACGACTTGAAACCGGGCATCCCTACGGCACCTTAGGAGTCGAACGACTCGAAAAAACAGAGACAAAAGCCTCAAAAACTCAGTCAAAAAATAACTGGGGGTACCGCTCTCTCCGGATCTGCGCTTGCTGGCGCGGAAAAAGAAAGAACTGACGTCAGCGCGCGAGGGCGGCATCTAAGTAGCTGCCGCGACGTCATCTCGGCGATTACGACGCCAACAACGGACGCGGAGCCGCACAACGCCACCTTCCGACGCGCAGGGGTACTGCTGACGAAAACTTTCCGGATCCAGTCTGACGCCTGGGGGTAATTCTAAGGTAAGGAATCTATCACTACGTGTTTCTTTCAGATTTTCCGCGCCAGCAACGCAGAGCCATGCAAGATACTGACCACTGGTGCATTGAAACTAGGGCCCTGAAAGGGATGACCTTAACCCTAGAAATCAGTTCGCAGAACGGGGAGGATGGGGGGGGCGGTAAGGAATCTATCACTAACTAATGTCTCTTACAGATATATCGTTACCGAAGGTAAGTAACTTGTGCATCTGAAAGAGACACGTTAGTGATAGATTCCTTACCTTAGAATAGATACCCCAGCAATACCAACCCCAGTGGTGGGTCTGCGAACCAAGATCACACTAGAAAGTCACGGAGAACACAACGGCCAAAGAAGCCGTCTCTCCGGACTGGGCTGTCAAGGCAATAATGCTTAGTAAAAGTGAGCAGCGAGGCCCACGTGGTTGCCTGACAGATGTCTTGCAGGGGGACACAACATCCCAATGCAGTAGTAGCTGCATTTGCCCTTGTAGAATGGGGGTGCAGCTCCAACGGAGGCTCCTTCTTAGCCAGAGAATAGCAGGCTTTTATACACAAGCCGACCCAGCGGGAGATAGTCCTCTTGTGTACAGCCCGGCCTTTCTTGGCGCCTACGTAGCCAACAAAGAGCTGGTCATCCACCCGGAACTGTTGTGTGCGGTTGAGGTAAAATGAGATCGCACATTTTGGGTCCAGACGGTGGAGCCTCTCTTCCTCTCTGGAAGGGTGAGGAGGCGGAAAGAAAGTGGGCAAGGTGATAGTTTGCCCGATATGGAAGGCAGTAACAACCTTTGGCAAAAAGGATGGACGTGTGCGTAGCACAACCTTGTCCGGATGAACAGACAGAAAAGGAGGTTGACAGGAAAGAGCCTGGAGCTCACTGACGCGCCTAGCGGAGGTGATGGCAACCAGGAAAGCAGTCTTCAAGGTTAATAAACGAAGAGGACAGTTATGAAGCGGCTCAAAGGGAGCGCACATCAAATAAGTAAGAACCAGATTCAAGTCCCACTGTGGCATCACAAACGGAATAGGAGGGAAAAGGTGAGTAATGCCTTTGAGAAATCTATTTACAACAGGGGACTTGAAAAGAGAGGACTGATCAGGTAGCCTGAGAAAGGCTGAAATTGCAGAAAGGTAGCCCTTGATAGTGCCCAGAGCAGAGCCCTGCTGGGCTAAAGAAAGAAGGAACAGTAGGACCTCAGAAAGAGGGGCAGAAAGTGGATCCACAGCCTTTGCTGTGCACCATGCCACAAATTAGTTCCACCTGCAGGCGTATAACGATTTAGTGGAGGGACGCCTGGCTGCCAGAATGACATCACAGACTTCAAGAGGCAAGTTAAATGGAATCAACTGTCGCCGCTCAATCTCCACGCAAGGAGGTGGAGACTGGACAGGTTCGGGTGGAGGACCGTCCCCTGCTGCTGCGACAGAAGATCCTCCCGAAGAGGCAGTCGGATCGGGGGATCCACGCTCATACTGAGTAGCTCGGGATACCAAACTCTTTAAGCCCAGTCCGGAGCCACAAGAATGACTTGGGCCCGGTCGCGTCTGATCTTCATCAGCACTCTGGGTAGAAGTGGTATAGGCGGAAAGGCGTACAATAGATCGCAACTCCACTCGCGACGAAAAGCGTCGTCGAGCGAGTGCCGCCTTGGAAATTCCAACGCGCAGAAGTGCTGACATTGCGCGTTCTCTTCGGTGGCGAATAGATCTAACCAAGGCTCTCCCCACTGTTGAAAGAGACCTTGCGCCACCTCCGAGTGAAGGCGACATTCGTGATCCATCATGCACCTGCGGCTGAGTTCGTCCGCCCTGGCGTTCAAAGACCCTGCCAAGTGTTGAACCACCACCACGCCTTACTTGTTGCAGTAACACATGGCGGTGGTGTTGTCTGTGAACACCTGCACTACTCTCCCCTTGACAGAGGGAAGGAATGCTTTCAGTGCAAGTAGGATCGCCCGGAGCTCCAGAAGGTTGATATGGAGCCTGGACTCCGCCGGAGACCAGAGGCCTCTGATCTCCGCCTCTCCCATGTGGCCGCCCCATCCCAGGAGGGACGCGTCCGTCACTACTGTGTGCTCCGGTTGGGGAAGGGAGAGGGATCTGCCGCTGAACCAATGCTGGTTCGTGAGCCACCACTGCAATTGTCTTGCAGTGCCCTCCGAGATCTGGACGTAGTCGGACAGGTTCCCCTGATGCTGCGCCCACTGGAACTTCAGGTCCCACTGCAGAGCCCGCATATGCCATCTGGCATGATTGATCAGCAGGATGCAGGAGGCCATGAGGCCTAGCAGCCTCAGGGTCATCCTGACCGAAACCCAGGATAAGGGCTGAAAGATTGGAATCATAGCCCGAATATCCCGGACTCGCTGTTCGGGAGGATAGACCCGAAACTGCGCCGTGTCCAGAACTGCTCCGATAAAGAGGAGCTTCTGAGAGGGAATCAGGTGCGACTTCGGCACGTTGCTGGAGAACCCCAGCAAATGCAGGAGGTCGGCCGTAGTCTGGAGGTGGGAGACAACTGCCTGGGGCGAGCCCGCCTTCAACAACCAGTCGTCGAGATAGGGGAAGACTGAAACCCCTGATCTGCGCAGATGACCTGCGACCACCGCCATCACTTTCGTGAACACCCGAGGGGCGCTGGTAAGGCCAAAAGGGAGCACAGTGAACTGAAAGTGCTCGTGGCCTACCGTGAACCGCAGGTAACGCCGGCAGGACGGGGATATGAAAGTAAGCGTCCTGCAAGTCCAACGCTACCATCCAGTCTTGCGGGTCTAGGGCAGACAAGACCTGAGCAAGTGTGAGCATCTTGAACTTCTCCTTCCGTAGGAAGAGATTGACGTTCCGAAGGTCCAAGATAGGACGCAGGCCTTTGTCCTTCTTTGGAATCAGAAAGTAGTGGGAATAACAACCACGACCTACTTCTGGCGTTGGAACGTGCTCTATGGCCCCCTTGGCCAAGAGGGCCACAACTTCCTGCTGGAGAAGTGCCAAGTGATCCCCGGACATGCAGTGGCACTGAGATGGCATGGCTGGAGGGGTAGTCTCGAAGGGGAGGGAGTAGCCCCTTTGGACTATCTGTAAAAACCACCTGTCCGAAGTGATGGCGCGCCAGTGGGGGAGGTGATGGCGAAGCCTGCCACCCACTGGCGTTTGATGGGCCTGAAAGGTCGGACTAGGAAGGTTTGGAGGCAGTGGTGGCTGGGGTGGAGGTGGACTGACCCTGCCGCTGGCCCCCTGAACCGCTGCGGTGGTTCCCACATCCGCGGCTGCACGTGGACTGTTGCGCCGGCCTGTGGCCCTGTTGCGAATGTGGTGGGTTGCCCCTTCCGCGAGCACGAAAGGAGCGAAAGGCAGAAGGCTGAGGAGGCCGCGTGGCCGAAAGGCCCAAGGACTTGGCCGTAGCCCGCGAGTCCTTAAATCTCTCCAAAGCACTGTCTGCCTTGTTGCCAAAGAGGCGAATGCCATCAAAGGGCATGTCCATTAAAGTGTTTTGGACATCCCCCGAAAAGCCAGTTGTCCTCAGCCAGGCGTGGCGGCGGAGCGCCACTGACGTGGAAATCGCCCTGCCCAGCGACTCGGCGGTGTCAAGGCCACAACGGATCGTGAACTTGGCTGCATCTCTCCCCTCAGCAATAGCCTGGGAGAGTAGTGTCCGGGCCTCCTCCGGACACTGAGGCAGCACCTGCGCCACCGTATCCCACAGAGAGTGAGAATAACGGCCCAAGTGGCATGCAGTGTTCACAGACCGCAGGCCTAGACTGGCGGAAGAAAAAACCTTCTTCCCAAACTGTTCCAGTCGCTTGGATTCCCTGTCCGGGGGTGCGGAAGAGAATGCGCTTGGGGAAGCGGAGGCTTGGACAACCAAGCTCTCAGGGGTGGGGTGTTGGGAGAGGAAAATTGGGTCGCCCGGGGCCGGGCGATGGCATCGGGCCACGTTCCTGTCCACAGGAGCCCCTGTGTTGGGCCTGGACCAGGAGCCCAAAAGAACGTCCGAAAGTGCGTCATTAAAGACCAAAACTTCCTGTTGGAGAAGGGCCAGGTGATCCTCCGACATGCGATGGTACTGAGGTGGCATGGAGGGAGGGGTAGTCTTGAAGGGGAGGGAGTAGCCCCTTCGGACTATTTGCAAAACCCACCTGTCCGACGTGATGGTGCGCAAGTGGGGGAGGTGATGGCGGATCCTGCCGCCACTGGCGTTCGGTGGCCCTGAAGGGTTGGACTAGGAGGGTTTGGAGGCTGCTGCAGAGGGGGCTGTGGTGGACTGGCCCGCCCCCTGGGCCCCAGAACCACGGCGGTGGTTCCCACGTCCCTGGCCGCGTTGGGGCTGAACAGCTTGCGCCGGCCTGTGGCTCTGGGCGGGACGTAGCGGGGCACCCCTTCCGTAGCCACGAAAGGGGCGAAAGGCAGACTGCGCTGGGCGGGTGGTGGAGAGGCCCAAGGACCTGGCCGTAGCCCGAGTCTCCTTAAAGCGCTCTAGCGCGTTCTCTGCCTTGTCGCCGAAAAGGCGACGGCCATCAAAGGGCATGTCCATAAGGGTGGATTGGACATCCCCGGAAAAACCAGTCGAAAGCAACCAGGCGTAGCGTCGAAGGGCTACGGACGTGGAAATCGTCCTGCCAAGTGCGTCAGCGGTATCCAGCCCACAGCGGATAATAAACTTCGCTGCGTCTCTCCCCTTGGCATCTGCACGGGAGAGTACGGCCCGGGCCTCCTCCGGGCACTGAGGCAGCACCTGCGCCACCGTATCCCACACAGAGTGGGTATAACGGCCCAACAGACATGCAGTGTTTACCGACCGCAGTCCCAAGCTGGCGGAAGAAAACATTTTCTTCCCAAGGTGGTCCAGCTTTTTGGATTCCCTATCCGGTGGTGCGGTAGGGAAGGCGCCTTTAGAAGTGGAGGCTTGAACCACCAAGCTCTCAGGGGTGGGGTGTTGGGAGAGGAAAGTGGGGTCGCCCGGGGCCGGGCGGTGGCGTCGGGCAATCATCCTGTCCACAGGAGCCCCTGTGTTGGGCCTGGACCAACTGCCCAAAAGGATGTCCGTGAGGGCTTCATTAAACGGCAGCAGGGGCTCCGAAGAGCTCGCTGCCGGTTGAAGGACCTCTGTCAGGAGGTTAGTCCTGACTGCCACTGTAGGTAGCTCGAGGTGGAGAGCCTCGGCCACCCTACGCAACACCACTGCATATGAAGCTCCCTCTTCCGTAGCCACGGTAGGAGGAGACAACATGCCTAGGTCTGGGGAGGTATCCAGACCACTGGTATTCCCCAGTTCCTCTCTCTAGTCCTGATCGTAATCCAAATGGTCTGTCAGAGGGTCCCCAGACCCCTCCCAGTCTTCCTCACCCTCCTCTGGCTGCAAATCTGGCTAAAAATGGCCAGGGTGGAACACAGGGACAAAAGTACCCATCGGATCCGGCGTCGGTCTGACTCCGTGTTCACATCGAGGCGGAAGCCGGGGTCGACGCCGGCTGGGGGTCCAGCCGGCGTCGGCTGCGGACGTGGTGCAGGTGGAAGCGGCGCCGGTGGAGGTGTAACGCAGTCGACCGGCACCGATCCGGATCCAGGCCTGGATCCAAGGGGGCCCTGCGGTGCCGAGGCCGAAGCCGCCGGCGTCGACCGACGCCACCTTCCGACGCGCAGGGGTACTGCTGACGAAAAACTTTCCAGATCCAGTCTGACGCCTGGGGGTAATTCTAAGGTAAGGAATATATAACTAACTGTTTCTTTCAGATGTGGCAGGCTGGTGCAGACCAGTCAGGCACATACTAGTGGTGTGGTAGGTTTGCAGGGGGCACATCTGAGATGCCCTCTGAGTGCATTTATTAATGAATCCAACACTGGCATCAATGTGGGCTCATTAATCTGAGATGTTTGCTACCAAACATCTTGGAATTCGGTGAAGTTATTATGGAGCCATGGTACTCGTACTGACAAGCTCCCAGCCCATGTACTCAGTATGGCTTTACAGTGCACTTATAATGTCTAAGAATGGACTTAGACACTATAGGGGAATACCTGCTCATGCAGTTATGCCTTCACATGAGGTATAGTGCACCCTGCCTTAGGGCTGTAAGGCCTGCTGCAGGGGTGACTTACCTATGCCTCTTGCAGTGCTGATAGGCATAGCACACAGTGATGTGTGCCAGGTCAACTCTTCACTTTTATCTGCACCAAAACACGCAAGCTGCAGTGGCAGTATGGTTGTGTTTGATATGGGGTCTCTTAGGGTGGCACAATATATGCTGCAGCCCTTAGAGACCCTCTCTGGTCACAATGCCCTTGGTACCATTGGTACCTTTTACAAGGGACCTATAAGGGAGCCAGAGGTGTGCCAATTTTGGAAACAAAATTACAGTTTTGGGAAAGAACACAGGCACTGGGAACCTGGTTAGCAGGAACCCAGGGCAAATTTGGTCAGAGATGCATCAGAGTCAGGCAAAAAGTGTTGGGAGGGTGTAACCATGCCAAAAGGAGTACTTTCCTACACATACCACATCTCTTTTCCCTCCAAACTTCTCAAACATACTGTATACCACCAACGTTCTTTGCATGTATCCAACTCATTGCCGCCTTTTCTTCAGGAAAGCTTTTGATTTGCCCAGTCAATATAACTGTGCCTCTTGCAGTCTTTAATCATTGTCATTTCTCATCCCTCTAAACTATCCTCCCTTCTCATTATTTTAGATCTGTTCGATGACTTGAAAATAGTAGACATAACCTAACTTGCGCACTACTCTGTCATTATTTGACACATTTAGAACAGCTCTTTCTTGATGGGTTTCCTCCTACCTCTCTGGTTGCACATACTCTGATCTTAGACTAACTCTTCCTCCCCTCTATTACCTAGGGGTATCCCAGAGGTCAATATAGAGCACTCTTCTCTTTTCCATCTACATCTTTTCCCTTTCTGGGATAATTGCATTATTCAGCCTTTCCTACTAGCTTTACAAGAGGATTCCTAGCAGTTAATTTCCTTTTCATCTACATTCTTCACAAGACCATTTCCTCCTGTAAGTCTACTCACACATTGCAGTTGAAACCCTCAAAAACTGGAATTCTCTTACCTTCAAGCCTACCCTCAATTCTTCCCCACCTCTAACTAAGGGTGTTAGCTTAAATATTACTCTTTCCTCTCTGCACATAGCCATCGTTTCTCAATTCTGCCGTTTTCCACTGTATGACCTTTGCAAGATTCACATACTTCTGACATTCCAGACCAAAGAATCCACATTCTCATGTTTATTCTCTTCTTGACTATTGTTCCAAATTTCTAATTACTCTGCC
Organism: Calotriton arnoldi; assembly: GCA_963921515.1. NCBI lineage: Eukaryota > Metazoa > Chordata > Amphibia > Caudata > Salamandridae > Calotriton > Calotriton arnoldi. Next base: position 581,909 of record CAWUFW010011527.1, on the reverse strand, counting down.
TGCATTTTAACGTACTCCTCTAAAATCAGTCTTTAATTCAGCTCTCCATCTTGTCTTTAAAATTTTCCTCACATCTAGAGTGGATACCTCTCTTTCCTTCTCCAATTCAATTTCTAATATATTGTCATTAAATGTGCCCAAGGTCTTTCCTCACGTCTCTTGTTCAGCTCTATAGCCCAAATGTACTAATATACTGGTCACAAAAGTGTTTGCAAATTGCGCACCAACTTTTTCAAACCAATAATTTATTTTGCAAACCTACCTATGGATTAATATGTAATTTGTAAAATAAGGACTTTGGGGTGGGCAGCTTGTTTTCAGACTGAACTGTCTAATAAATATTAATCAGAGAGGTTGCAAATTGTATGACTCCTTCCAATTGGCTACCTTCATAGACATGGTGGCCTGCGAGAGACAGCAGACCACCATCCCTATGATGGTTTTCAAAATTGATTTTTTTAAGCAGCCTGAGTTTTTAAAGGATACAGTGCTACTTTATATAAAAATAATAATACAAAAATATTTTTTCAAAAACGGGTTTCCACTTTGAACAGCTTTAGTGAGAGCAGGCACTGCTTACTCCCTTTGAAGCTGCCACCATGATTCCCAAATGGGAACATTTCCCCTTTGCAAATTACCACCCCAAATTGGGAGTCAGTAGCTTGTCAATGGTTTGAAACTGGAATATATTGATCACAAAACACTGATACGTAGGTTAATGATTTGCAATGTGGAAAGAAAGCCCCAAACATGCCAAGCACATCCCTTTGGAGGGTTTGCGAGTGGTAAAAACCTTTCTACATCTGGCCCCAAATTCCTTCTTGCTCTCTAAATTCTGCCAACCAGTTTATGCTGATCTTTCCCCTCCTACATGTGCCTTGCACCAAAGTCTTCAGTTGTTCTTGCCCCAAAGGTGTGTAACTTCCTTCCTTTCTCTGTATACTCTGCTTTCTCTGTGCATACATTTTAGGACCTATCTGAAATTCTTTCTTCATCACAATGCTTTCCCCAACAGTTGACTTTTTATGTGGAGCAGCTGATTCACTCTTATTGCACTCTTATCAAGTCCTTATGTTATGGACTATTTTAGAATGCATGTGACTATTCTCTTTACAAAGCTTAGCTGTTAGCGCACTAGAAATAAATAAAAGTAAATCACTAAATGGCATATGTACTCTTTGATTTCTTGATCTTTATCAGATAATTATTAGACACCATTTTTCTGTCTGTAACAATCACTTATCTTACTCCCTGCTGTACATGAGGCAAAAGAACAAGTTACTTACCTTCGGTAACACTCTTTCTGGTGGACACTATCTAACTAGATTCCGTACCTTAGGATAAATCCCAGGTGCCAGACTGGATCCAGAGATTTTTTCATAGCAGTACCCCTGAGTGCCACTAGGTGGCGTTGTGCAGCTCCACACTGCCCTAGAAGTGACGGAGCGGAACAGCATATATAAGCACCAGCCCTGAGCACTGATGTCAGTTTATTATCGTCACTCTTTGCATTCACTGAGACCCGGAACATGAACAATTCTTCATAACTGTATTGAATACTAACTTGGGACCTTTTTACATGTTAAAAAGAGGCCACTGCATAGAACTGAAAGGGAGGAGGGCAGTGAGGAATCCGCATTTAGTTAGAGTATCCATCACAGAGTACGTTATCTGAGGTAAGTAACTTGTTCTTCTGATGAATACCTCTAGCCACAGATTCATCACCTTAGAAGATATACCACAGCAAAGTCTGCACAAGGTGGAGGGTCTGTGGAATGGGCTCAGACCAAAAAGTGTTGTTGGACCAAGCTGGTGCCATATCCTTCCCGCTGGACCAGACTATCAAGAAAACAGTGCTTCGTAAGCATATGCATTGATGCCCACATTGTACTCTGCCAATCTCAAAGACAGACACTTAGTGTGCTAACACAGTGGTAGCTGCCTTAGCCCTGTTGGAAAGGGCTCTCAGACCTTCTACAGGCCATTTCTTGGTCATTACATAGCAGAGATCAATGTAGAGGACTATCCACCTTAATCTTTTGCACAGTCTTCCCTTTCTTCACTCCAGAGAACCTCACAAAAAGCTGGTTGACCACTCAATGGTCCTTTATGTGATCAATGTAAAAGCTTAAACACTTTTGGGGCCTGTAGGAAAGTAGGATTTGCATTCCACTTTTTGCTTGGTGTCAGTATGTTTTTGACTAGTCTGACTGGAATCCTGCTAATCAGGACCCCAGTCACTGTGCTTTCTCCCTAAATTGACCATGGTAAGTACTTTGGTACATCCCCAATTGGCTACTAGTGTACCCTTGTAAGTCCCTAGTAAATGGTACTGAGGTACCCAGGGCATAGGTACATCAGGGTCTCCCACGGGCTGCAGCATGTATTGTGCCACCCATGTGCGTCCACTTAAACAATGACTACAGGCCTGCCATTGCTGCCTGTGTGAGTTGGTGCTGGCACCCTTCTCAACATATATAAATCCCTTATATCAGAGGTCACTGCACTTAAAACCTATAAGTCACCCCTATGGCAGGCTCTTCAGTCCCGAGGGCAGGGTGCTTGGTTATAAGTGTGAGGGTGCCCCTGCATGAGCACGACACCCCTACAAACCCCGGAGTCGATTCTCCAGGCTTTGTAAGTGTGGTCAGCCATTTTAAAACATATAGTGGACATCAGTCAATACAAGAGGTCTAACTATATAGAGCCTGCACTGAAACTTGTCATGTTTGATATCAAACATGTTGGAATCCTACCCCAACACCGATTCCAGTGTTAGAAGTATGATCCCATATACTGGGGGGGCTCCCTTGGAGTACTCCCCTGTACTACAGGTAACAGCCTTTTGAGCCAGTTCAGGGAGCCCTTGGCTCCCGCTCTGGCACGAAACTGGACAAAGGACATGGGAGTATTGTCACCTCTGTCCAGCCCCTCCTCTGGGAAGGACCCCTAAGTTGTTCCAACCCTTTCCCTAGGGTACTTAAGGTTTACCTGTGGGTGGTTCCTTAAATTCGTCGTGAGCCAAGACTCAAGCCTGAAACAACGTCACTCTTCAACCGTCTAGACATCTGGACTTCACCTGGAACCAAGACTGCATCAAGGAAGACTCCTGGTGCTCCTGGTCTCGCTGTTCTGCAGGTCTTCTTCGTTGTCTGTGTCTGTGCTTCTTCCAGGATCTTCACCAGACCTGTGGGCAACAAGGACACCCGAAGTAATCTCCCTTGGAGTGAAGGAGTCATTCCCCTGTATCTGCAGGCACCGCAACGAAGCTGACCGGTCTGCTGCTCCTGACGTCACATGGACTTCGAAAGGCTCAGCAACACAGATGGTTCTGCAACTCCCTCAAGGTGTGACCTGTCCTCTCTGCAATTTTGAGACCAGTATCCCTCGTCGGAACCGCTGTGCACTGCGTCGACTTGCCGTTGCCAAGGCACATTGGCTCTGCACTCCAGAGATCTTCGGGCTACAAGAAGATCCAGCATCTCTTCCTGCCAAGTACAGCGTCCTCACCGCTTCCTCTGCACCGTGGGCCTTTCTTCTTGGTGAGCTGCTCGAGGTCCTCTTGGGACTCCTGTGCCTTTGGCCTGTGGGTCCTCCTGAGGGTCTTCTCCTGCTTCAGTGGGTTACCCTGCTTGCTCAGGCCTGCTCTGACTCTCCTGCTTGTGGTGAGTCCCTTGGACCTTGCTGGTCCCAACGTTGCTCCTCCTTCGTTCTCCACGCCAGTTGAGGCTACCAAGGCTTGCAGGTGCTCCCGCCGGACACCGACCCCCTGGTCACCAACACCCGATGTGGGACAGCTCGTGCACGGCTCCTGATCTTCCTCAGCATCGCCTGGTCCTCACAGCTGCAGCGACAAGGTCACGTCAACTCGTCTGAACCTTCCGACATTGGTGGGCATTGCTCTTCTATGCCTCCTGGTCACTCCTGAGAGGCATAGACTCTGTCTCCTCTGCTTGCAAGTTCTTCACTTCCAGAATCCACCCTTGGATGCCACCGGACCTCTTAACCTTTGTTGGAAACGGGGTTACCGAGTCCGTTACGGTAGCATGGCGCAAAGCGGGGAAGGCACGCGAAGGCAATGTGTAAGGCAGTTGTGCAGCACACTCTTACTTTGACTCAGAACTGCGAAGCAATAACAGGACACCACACCAGGCTTGCGTAATTAAAATCAAGTTCTTTTATGTAAATCAAGGTTGCATCAGATGAGGCAGATTACTTCAACTTTCCATTGACCATCATTGCGTTATTCAACTGGTGTACATTCCTCTTAAAATACCATCAACATTGTAGGCCACTAAAAGGCCGCAGGAATCATCTCCTAAACACAGCACCCATAATGATTACGGGGTGCAGGAATCAAACATGGCCTAACACATGCAATTCACTTCCTCAATATTCAATTACGTGTAAATAGGCACTTTCCGTTACATTTTAAACATGGCCTGCATTTGTCTAGGCATCCCCCTAGGTAATACAAAGGGCGTCGCCAATCCGGTACACCTGCAACATAAACACTTCAACTCTTGGCGGTGTACACTTCAGCTCAATTCAGTTAAGCACCTTTACATCAGGCAAAGACATTTCATTATAGGCATATGCATCAGGCCTAGACAATATGTAAAACAGGCGTAACAATGAGATAAGGGAATTACTGTAGGGAACCCCTCAACATGTCCGTTATTCTGGGGCTTCCCTATAAATGAGGACTTCTGTGTCTGCAAGGGGGATGTAGGGGTTAAGTCAGGCTTGGCCCTCTTCTCACCGGGGCCTCGCCTCGTGCGAAACGTTAATGAGGGCTTCTCCCTCTTTAGCTACCAAGGGAGTGCTGGCCCCCGGCCCCCAGTGGCGTTTCCTGGAGCCCTAGGGGCCTCCCGGGCTCACCTGCTGTTCTGGCGGTGGTCGCTCTTCAACGCGACTGGGCCCGTTCGGGTTCGGCCCACGTGTTGGTTATCAGAGCCCAGACTGGGCTGTGGGGCCTTTCACTGGCGTCGCGGGTCGTTGGGGGCCGGTATTGCTCTCCTCCGGCCCCCGTAGTCTCTGCGGTATTCTGAGGAAGGGAGCGGGAGCCGGCAGTCCTCCTCGGACGGCTTCCCGCCTCCCTCTGATGCACTCGGAGTCCCTCTCCAACCTCCGTACGCGCTGGGGGCGGGCCGAGGACGGGCGCCCAATCACTGCGCGGCCTTTGCGGGGCGCGACCGATGACGCGGTCGGCGTCCCCGGTCTCACAGCAACGGCGTTCGTGGGCCTCGAGGCCTAGCAAGGCCGCAGCTCTCTTCACGCGGCCCCCCTGGGCTGCGGAGACGCTCTTCTCGGCCGCGACTTCGGCGGTGGGGCACTCGGGCCCGGCGGTGATCTCGGGGGTGATCCTGAAGGCTTCGGTGAGGGCGCGGACGGCGCACCTCACCACCATAAACTCGGAGGGGCCTCGGCTGTCTTCACAGCGCTCCTCACGCGGCGACGGCCGCACCAGCAGAAAGTAGCCACGAGGTTAGTGGCTTGGGGGCAACTTCCTTCCAGTAGAGATACGGCGCGGGGCGCGCTGGCAGCCTATGAGCAGGGCTGCTTGGGAAGGGTTCGTGGGGACAGTCCAGCTGCAGGCAGGGGTGGATAGGGGGGTGAAGGTCTAGCGCTCAGGGCACGGCGCTTTGCCTCGTGATCCCCAGTTGAAGATTCAGCTTGGGTGGACTGGCTGTCAGGTTATGGGTTCCAGTTACTTGGTTTCAGAATCTTGGCATGAGTTTCTTGTCAGAAGTGGCTTATTATAATGTCTGTGACAAAAGTTCCTTGTCAGAAAGTTCTTCTTCTGAGAGGGGGGGTTGTGAGTTGGTGGTTCTGGGGTTGCTTGATGTTCCTCCCAGCACGCTGAAGGTGGTTCCCTGGGTCCCCTCACACTGGGCAAGGTCAGTGGGTGGTGGGCGTTCCTCAGCTATCTTACTTCAGCAGGGCCTCAGTCCTGTCAGCAGCAGTAGTGTAGGTCTCCCCCTAGGCCCTAAAGCCTATACTCCGGCGCAGGTTCTCCCAGGTTCAGTGGTGCTCCAACCTAACTGACTAAAAGGTTTTCCCTCCAAGCCTCTTATACCCCTAGGTCAGGTGACCCTCCTAAAGGCGGCAAAACATAACTCCTCCCACAGCCCGGAAGGTTCTGGAACCTTCCGTCTATCTAGCTATGTGGCCCAGAGGCGGGGACGGGATGGATACTGTATCCCTATGTCCCAGCCTGACCCTGGCTACTAGTGTGTATATGTGTAAGGCCCCTCTGCTGTAGCAGGGGCCTGTGGCAGCCATCTTTAGTGAGAGAGCACCTGCACCTCAGCACTGGCCAGCAGTGGCAAGGCGCCCGGAGACCTAGGTCCAGTAAAAATACGGTGGCAAAAATGAGGCGCAAAAGGGAAAAAAAACAGGGCAAGACCACCCTAGGGCTGACAGGTCTAACAACCTTCTTCTCCAGAGGCACTTTTCTCCACGTCTTCCACTGTCTATGGAGGTTTCTGACATCTCTTCACCCCTATGCACCTGACTTCCCTGGTATAGGTAACCTGGTCTCTGGGGCATCCACGGGCGGGGTGGCTCTCTAACCTTCAGTCCTCCAAGGGAATTCTTCAGGGTCCTCTGGGAAGGGTCCTTCTTCTGCAAAACTGCATTTGCGACTTCTCCATTGACTACCATTGGGCACGCGGCTGTAGTCCCACTCTGCACACAGCCTCCGTGGGGTTCCTGGGTACTTAGGTGGTTCCTTGTGTCCCTGGCTCCCCTGGGTCTTCTATTCCAAGTCCCGCCCTCTCCTGCAGTTCTCATTCCACTTTCTTAATATATGGTGTGGTCTCCCCCTGGAGACCACTGTATTTTGTGCTACGTTCCGTATTGCAATTGAAGTATTTTTGGTGTATTGTGTTAATATCTCCCGATAGGAGATATACCAATGTGTTAGTGAGTGTTGTGTAAAAAATAGAAGTATTTTTATATTAACACTGTGTGGTTCATTTTCGTTTAACATACACTACATAATTAAACTGGTAAAACAAGCTGCTTAACACTCCTTCAAGATAAGCCTGAAGGCTGCTCTCTACAGCTACCACTTTGAGAGCATTCTATGGTTATCAAAGACCACTAAAATCACCATAAGGGTTGCCTGGATTAGTGCAAGGGGCAAACAACAAAATGATGTGGAGGAATAAATAATGAAGAAATTCCTGTGAGGAAGAAATAAATTAGTCCCTACATATGGGTACTTAGTCCCTAGATACTCTTTTTTCTTATTTCTGCAATCACATACCAACTCCAAATCAGACTATTAAAGCGATTCTTTATCGTTTTTTATTACACAAAGGTAACACAAACATATACACAATATACATATATATATATATATATATATATATATATTAGTTGAACGCTTGGCAAAAGCAGTTTTTAGGTGACAAACTGAGCCAACACCAAATGCGATGTTTTTCTTCTTTTATTTTCAACGCACGTCAGCCATGACGCGTTTCAGCCGGAACAGCGGCCTTGTTCACACAGTTTTACAGCGTCAATGTCAATGACCCTTACATACCATACATACCATGTGCTTGACTGGCAAGGAGAACAGACTTACGTTTCTTTAACGCTGCTCCACATCTCAAATACTTTAACAGTTTATTCTAGCGAGTTACAATTCACTCGTGAGTGTTTAAGGGGAAGATTTGTTATTAACTAAATTAACTGTAAAGATGTTGTGCTGAAAAACAATCCCTCAAGCATTTTAGACTATGCTGAGTTGCCGCGCTGGTGTAATTACTGATAAGACTAGTGACCTAATTTCTTTAGGGAAGAAAATTTCCTAAGCCCAGTAAGGGTGCAGTGAATATAGTATAGGACATAAAGATTCTTAGACAAGTGTCTGAATATTGCTATATCCTACGTCATATCATTGTTACACACCAATTGAAGGCAAGTGCCAGAACCAACACACAATTTCTTGTTTTTACCAATCCTCCAGCTATCACACAATTCAAGGCACGTGCCTGAAAAATGAACATTGCCCAATGCTACATGGTATTTACCAGCTTTACAAGGAGACAATTTATCTCACTTCGTTTCAGAATCTACCAATACATGTTCATAGTGAAATGCTTCCTTAATTTCTAGTTTGTCTATATCTTCATCTTTCTTTCGAGCTTCTATCCACTATGGACTATAAATTCACAAGCATGAATGGAATTCTACATCATGATTGAGCCCTTTTGGAGTCTTACTATCGAGTAGAAGGATATATCTGGTCTCCAGCTCGCATAACGCCCTCACTCTGTCTCCCCCTCTTTTGCTCGGTGGAATCGCATCTATTACAAAATAGGTGATTTGTGTGGGGTCTCTGTGATGTGTTCATTCACAATGTCAAGCTACGGGATATGACCTATGGCCCTCATGTGGTGTAGAATCCGCTTATGTACTTGTAGCGTGGTACTTCCCACGTACTGTAAACTACATGTACAAGTCAGGACATATACTGCAAAATCGGTCTTGTGGTTATAAGCACCTCGAATCTTTATCTCCCTACTGCTGAAGGGGGTAGAGTACTGGGTCGTATTTTTACCACTACTGCAGGCTCTGCATTTGCTGCATCTTTTAAACCCAGGGGGGGGGGGGTTAACCATCCTTGGTCCCTGTCATTCTCTGGGCTTGCTTTGACCACAGCATCTCTCAGCAAAGGTGCCGTGCGAAATGTGAGTGGGGGGTAGTTGGGAAGCTGTTGCCCAATGACTGGATCAGATTTAAGGATATGCCAGTTTTTTATTAAGCAACTCCCTAAATTCCTTATTCTGGGGAGTATAAGTGACTCGGAAGCGCATCTGAGGCTCCACTTTCTCATTTTTGATTTTGATTTTTACAAATAGAAGTTCCTCACGCTTCTTTTTATTCACCGTATCTCTTGCTGCCACAATGGCTGCTTAACTATAGCCTCTCTCATGGAATCTTTTACTCATTTCCAACTGACATTTAGCAAGTTCCTTGGGTGTACTACAATTTCAGTTAGCTCGAAGCATCTCACCGTAAGGAATGCTATGCTTAGTGTGGGTGGGATGAAAGCTTGAGGCGTGCAACGTAGTATAGCCCACCGTTGACTTTCTAAATAGTCTGGTTTCCAGCTTGCCTGCCTCTACAAACACCTCTACATATAGGAATGATACCTGTTGTGTGCTGATAGTGTACGTGAACCTCAGGTTTAAATTGTTACAGTTTAGATGATTTACAAAGACTTCTGCAGATTCTGCTGTTCCTTTCCAGATCACAAATAAATCATCGATGAATCTGGTCCACAGAATGATGTTACTTTCCCAATTAGATGCATACTCCTTGCGGAGCACCTGCTCCTCCCACCAACCGACGTGCAAACACGCATAGCTGGGGGCAAAGCAGGTGCCCATCGCAGTCCCTCTGTTGGTATAAAATTCCATCAAACAAGAAGTAGTTGCCTTCCAAGCATCTTCTTGCCATCCTTAACAGCATCTGAGTGTGTCTCCATAGGCGGACAGGTCTATCACTCGGTAGAATTCTATCGCTCTCAGACCATCATTATGGGCGATGCTTGTATAGAGGGTAGCGATGCCTAATGCAATTAAGACATAATCCTGCTCCATTGATATATCATTTGAAGGAAGTCACTACTGTCTTTTACGTAGGATTGAAGCTTTTCAACATAGGGTTTAAGGAAAAAGTCAATGTATTTGGAACAGTTTTCCATCATGCTTCCGTTGGCTGAAATGATTGGGCGACCAGGTGGGCAGGATATGTTTTTGTGTACCTTTGGGATTAGGTATTCCGTAAAAACCTGCTCTCTCATGACGAGTATAAGTTATCACCAAACCATTGTTCCAGAGTGAAATCGAAATGCGCTTTCAACCATTGCTTCCTGCTTGCACTTTTTATAGCAGTCTCTCTGATTAAGTTGATTGCGTGCGCCTCTTGCAGATACATTCCCATGGGCCACAGAACCACGTTTCCACCTTTATCTGAGTTACGTACCACAACTTGTTTGTTATTTCTGAGTTTAGTCACCAGTTCATGGTATTTCCACTCCTTGGCAGTGCGTTTCATATTCTTCGTATGAATTTCCTTATTCATAATCTTAAGACCATCGATAATTTGTGGAAGATATCAATGTTATTCTTTGTTGTGGTTGGCGTTGCTCTTGACCATTGCTTAAACGGTATAACTATTGTGTCACCTGAATGCAGATTTTGCTCCGCGATGATGCTTTGTATGGATGTAGAGGCATCTTGGGTTTCATTCTCCATTTCCAATTCCCTCATAATTTGAAGGACTGATGAATCCGCGATGGTGGTACTAGTCATGGTGGTAGTGGTTGATCCAAATGTGCAATGGCACTCCCTTGTCTATTGCTGGAAGTGTGAATTTTTTGTAGTTTAAGTTTTCTAATGTACTTGAATGTATCAATTTGTGCTTGGGGATAGTGCATAGTGTACTCAGGACAAAAAGAAAGTCCCAGCAATAAAGTATCTTCATCGGCTTTAGATAGAGTTAATTCCTTGAGGTTGATAATAAACTTTTGCTGTTCTTTGCTGTTTTTGATTACTTTTGTCTCCATGTTCGTTTTGTATTTTTGTTTTGCTTTTCGGTCTCTTTTTCGTTGCTTTCTTCGGCGTTGCCCCCTCCAGTAGGTTTTGGAGCCCTTGGATTTCAGGGTCTTAGAGTTGCTTTGCGGTCTAATCTTAAAAAATCCAACTCATCAGAGATAGTAATCTTCCTTCCAATTGCTGCAGGCGGTACCCTGCCTTTGTTCTCGACTCAAGTCTTTGTTGCTCGTTCCTGCTTCTGAGCTTAGTTCAGACTCACTTATCCGGCCGGGACCAGTCGTCTTGGTTTCCTGCTGTCTTTGCTGCCTAATTCGTAGGAATCGTTTGGCAAATGTGAAGATCTGACCGGTTTCGTAGTCTATTTTATCACGCAAAAACTTTGTTACTTTCCTCCGTTTGATAACGTCTTCCTGCTTTTTAAGCCTTGCTTGCATCTCCGTTTTAAATTTTGCAATTAACTCACTCTCTGATCTTGCGTCAAGCATTGATTCCAGATTTTCAATTTCCTGGAGAATTTTTGTTTGGTCTTTGTCCGCATATTTGATCAGAATGCGGACTAATCGCGCCGAGGCTTCTAAATTGCTGGTTGCCCATTCTTCAAGGACGTCGGGGTCCGGGTTCTCAAAGCTTGGTGCAATTTGAATCCGCAGTCCCCGTGGTATACGGCCAGCTTCTAAATATTTTGAGAGCAATTTCACCTCCCACCATTTTGTCATTTCCTTAGGGTGTAGTTTTTCATATGATTTAGGCATTTGCTGAATGTCCATATCATGTGACGAAATTTCCCTATTCTGTGTATATATATATATATACATACATTCACAATTCCTTCCGACCCGTTCTTTCTAAAGGACGGTTGATAAACACAAACAAAGATTCTTAAGCAATCCGAATGAGAGGTAGTCCAATACACACTGGAGGGGGTAGATCAACCCTCCACACAGTCCAAAGAGTGTGTATCCAATTTTCTTATGTAACAATAGTGATCTGTCGGACTCCTCTGTTCTGTACAGAACAGAGGAGTCCGACAGATCACTATTGTTACATAAGAAAATTGGATACACACTCTTTAAAGTTGGTATGTGATTGCAGAAATAAGAAAAAAAGAGTATCTAGGGACTAAGTACCCATATGTAGGGACTCATTTATTTCTTCCTTACAGGAATTTCTTCATTATTTATTCCTCTGCATCATTTTGTTGTTTGTCTGATGTCATTGCCCAAATGTGATAGGAGGATTAGGGTGCACCCCAATTTCTTTCTCAATGGATTAGTGCAAGGTGTATCACTTAAAAAAGTGTGCACCATATACTAAGCCAGCCTACTACAGGACCAAACCAATGTAGTCTTTTCCCCTCTTTTGATGGGTGAGGGGAACAAAGAATGCTGGTAGAGTGATGGATTGCTCTATATGGAAGGGCAGTTTTACCTTTGGTGAAAAGGCTGTCCGTGTTCTCAGCGTCAGTTTGTCTTGGAAAAAGGTGGTGTAGAGTGGTTGTGCTGAAAGTCCTGGTTCACTCATGCAACAAGCTGATGTAATTGCAGTGAGAAAGACGGTGTTCTGGGTCTAGGAGATGCACCGAGCAGCTATGTATTAGATCTAAGGGTGTACACATGAGAAATGTCAATACCAAATTAAGATCCCACTGAGCCATCACAAACGGCGTGGAAGGAAACGTACCACACTAAAGACAACAAGCAATTTGAACAAAGACGGTTGGTCTGGCAGAAGTTAAAATGCCAAAAGGGCTGACAAATAACCTTTTATGCCCACTGCAAGGCCTTACTGGGCTACCAACAAAACAAACAAAATGACAACCGACTGCTTCGCCTGTAACTGGTCAGTGGTGTGAATACCACACCAGGTTACAAATTTTCCCAGCGCCTGGCATAAATGGATTTTGTGGAAGGGACAAGGCAGAAAGGATGACAGCCTGTCAAGACTTACTTCAGACTTGCAGAGAAGCCAGGATCCACGGGAGCGAATATGTACCTCTGCTCTCCTCAAAGGTAGAATCAAACAGAGTATGTATATCACTCTAGTACTGACTACGACCTCGAGGGAGAGAAGAGACTAGGAATGGACCACCAGGGGATGACAGTAAGCAGGATAGATAAGCGCGCAGTAAGGCTCCTCAATACTTGTCTCTCAGCACTACATAAACAGAAAATAACAAAGAGAGAAGAAAATAAACAAGCATTAATTAAGGAGTCTCTGAAATTCTAATTTAGCTAGCTAAATCTTAGCAACTAAATATTAAATGCATTGATTGTGCACCACCACATACTCACAATTGTAGCTGAAAGTCGTGACTTTGAGCGTTTAGGCAAGCAACAGTATTAATGTCTGTTAATTCCTTTATAGAGATAGAAGTCTCTTCTGGTAATACAAAATATTGAGTTTGAGCGCTTCACTGCGTGAAAAGTAATTATTTAGGCATACCTCTGCCTGCAATATATAAAAATAGAATTGAATTCTAGAAGCCCTCACCAATGACAGGAAGGTGGTAGCGAGAGCGTGACTTCTGAAACTGGATACTTTGTTGCAACTCAGAGTCTTTTGAAAACAAATAAGAAGTGGCAGGCAGCCTCGGACTTCAGAGCTCACCACGTTGAAATATAGAGAACAGCTGCTCGGGGCTCCGGGGTTTGTTTAAATAAATCAAGGAGAGGCAGGAAGCCTCAGTATTCAGCGCGTTCGTACAATCACGATAAGGAATTCAAATTATGTAATTCAGAGCAGTTTGCGCTAATGAGCTGGAGCGGGGCTGGAAACCTCTCTCAGCAGCGCATTAAAACTCAGAGAAAGGACGGTGGTTTAAATGGCTCCATGCAATCCGTCTTCGTGATTAGAGCTGATGCAGACAAATGTCACATAAAACACTCGGGTAGTTTGCAAGGGTAAGACACGATTAATCCTCACCAGGATCAACTTAACAGTCCAAGGCACGTCGTTTCTCCAACGGCTTTCACAGTGAGGCAAGAATCCAAAACGAAGAAATCAAGGTCCTGGGGCGTGGTCCAACACAAATAACGAGTAAGCCAAGCACTGTGGAAAGGGAGAAGCCCTCTTTTATCTCAAGTTTAGTCACATGCCAATAATATTCAGGTGTGGTTTTTTTGTGGCAGCACACAAACAAGGTTACTGGATTACTAGAAAAGGTGCATTGTGGGAGTTGTAGTTGGTGGTGATTTTACCCAAGTCAGGGCGCAGGAAGCGCGACGTGTAACACAGCCACTACTTCAGGTGGTAATTCAAGTGCAGTCAAATTCCGCCGCTCAATCTCCACTCACGGAGGAGTATATTGCACAGATTGAAGTAAAAAGTCCAGCCTTATTGCTGAAACAGGAGGTGCTCGCGAAGTGGCAGTCTGATCGGAGACAAATACTCATTCCCAAGAGTTCTGTTAATCACACTCTCCAGGCCTAATCTGGGGACTATAGGATGATTTGGGACTGGTCATTCTTGATCTTATTCGGAGCTCTGGGCAGAAGGATCAGCGGGATGGCAAACAGAAGTCCTTCATTTCATTCCAGCCGGAATGCATCGTCTATCAAGTCTTCTTGCAAAAATGCCAATGAGCAACATTGTTGACACTGTGCATTTTCGACGTCGGCATAAAGATCTAGCCAAGGTTCTCATGGTTGGGAGATGGCTTGCTCCACCTCACGATGAAGATGTGGATCGTGATCTGCCAGACAATGTCTGCTCCGTTTATCCGCTCTGGCATTCAGGCATCCTGCCAGGTAATTTGAGATCAGGAAGTGGCCTGGCACTCCAACAAGACACACTAGGCCTCTAATAATAATAAACCAAATATATAAAATGCATGGTTACACCCAAAGGCATGTCCCCGCACTGGAGACAGAAAGCCACAAAAGCCTACCACTCAACAGTCCTACCTACTAACAGACACGAGAACAGTGAGCATTCTGCCACCCTGACTACCCGACAAGACTCTGTTCCAAAGCCGATTGATAGAGCCAAGTTTTTAGCCTTTTACGGAAGACTAATTCCGAAGGTTGCATCCTCAGCTGAAGAGGCAGAGAGTTCCAAAACTTAACCGCCAAAAAACCAAAAGAGCAACTGCCCATCCTGGCTTTTCTCACCACAGGAACAGGAACCCCCTCCGCCCTGCTTGCTGTAGTACTGCATAGCACTGATGTTGTGCTTGAGAACTTGCACTTGCTTCCCCTTGATGGATGGCATGAAGGCCTTGAGAGTCAGATAAATAGACCATTGCTCCAGCAGACTGATGTGGAGCCAACCCACCACCGGAGAACAAAGACCTTTGATGTCCACTTCCCTGAGATGACTTCCCCAGTCCATCAGTGACCCACTCATCACTACCGTCAGCTCTGGGTGGGGAAAAGAGAAGGGCCTGCTGCTGGATCAATTGTATTTATTTAGCAACCATTGCAGGTCTCAAGCCGTCACCTCCGAGACCTGTAATTGTATTTATTTAGCAACCATTGCAGGTCTCAAGCCGTCACCTCCGAGACCTGTATGGTGTAGGAATGACTGTCTTGATGCAGGCACCACTGGAACTTCAAGTTCCATTTCAAAGCACAGATGTGCTACCTAGCATAGTTCACAAGGAGGATGCACAAGGCCAAGCGGCCTCAGAGCCACTATAAATGTGATCCAGGATCGAGATAATTTCATAGTCGAATGTCCTTGACTTGTAGCTGTTGAGGAAAAGCCTTGAATTCCACCATGTACAGGATTACTCCCAATTAATGAAACCCTATGCGAAGGTGGGACCCCAGAACGTTTATAGATAACCCAAAAAATGTTATGTCAAAAAAAATTGTTAAGCGCACAAATACCTGGAGGTGTCAAGGTGCTAGCTCAGAAGAGTAGGCAGGAATCGACATCTAAGTTAGACAAAAAGCCATGTTTTGAGTGCCTTTCTGAATGCTAGTAAGCTAGGTATGGCTTTAATATTGGGGTGCAATTTATTCCAAAGTCTGGCTGTGCCCAGTACAAAGCTTCTACCTCCCCAGTTGGCCCTGTATATCCTGAGGAGGCCCAGATTGTTTGCTCCAGAAGAGCGCAGGTGTCTTGATAGCTCGTATTTTTTAAAACTAGGCCTTAGATAAGTGGGCCGCATCCATGCCGAGCACTGTAAGCAATGTACAGGGCTTTAAAGTTGATACATTGTCTGATGAGGAGCCAGTGTAGATTATGAATAGCTTGTGTGGCTAATTTAAATTTAGGAATTTTGGTGAGCAGTCTGGCTGCGGCATTCTGAAGAATTTGCAATTTTGTTCAAGTATTGATTCTGCATATTGACCACTGTCCTTTTAAATTCTTCAGGAATAAAAGGTAGAACT
Source organism: Calotriton arnoldi (assembly GCA_963921515.1). NCBI lineage: Eukaryota > Metazoa > Chordata > Amphibia > Caudata > Salamandridae > Calotriton > Calotriton arnoldi. The sequence continues at coordinate 565,999 of CAWUFW010011527.1, read as the reverse complement.
TTCCTAATTGTGTCTAAGTGTAAACAGTTGAAGAGATTAATGCATTCATCTGTTCTCTAAAGGTAAGTTTACTGTCCACAATGATTTCTGGACTTTTTGCTTTTTTAACTGGAACTGGGAGAGTACCTAGCTCTTCTGGCCACCAAGACGGGGACCAGAACGTGGGATGGTTCTCAAACAGGATGACCTCCATCTTGCGGGAATTAAGTCTTAGAAAATTACTGTTCATCCAGTTACTAATTGTAAGCATACAATTTTGAAATCTTTCTCCCATGCTGAGGTCCTTTATTGCTACTGATACCACAATTTGTGTTTCATCCGCATAAGATGTGAGATCGAAACCAAACGATCTTATTAGGGGAGCAAGCGATGTGACATAGATATTAAACAAGGTTGGGCTGATGGAGGAGCCCTGAGGGACCCCACACGGGAGAGAAAAAGTATCTGATACATATGGTTCCAGGGCTACTGTCTGGGTTTGCTCCAATAGGAATGATTTTCATAGGGAGAGGGCTGAACCTTCTTCCCCTATAGTCCGGAGACGATCAACCAACAAAATGTGGTCGACCGTATCAAATGCAGCCGATAAGTCAAGAAGTACCAGTGCCGCATTTCCTCCTTTATCAATAGCCATCCTTATTTCTTCTGTAGATTTGACTAAGGCCGTCTCGGTACTGGGACCCGTTCTAAAGCCACATTGAGAGTCATCTCATAGCTAATTATTCTGAATAAGATGTGACTGTTGTTTATTAATTTCTCTTTCTACTAATTTTGCAGGAAAGGGCAATCTAGAGATGGGTCTGTAGTTACCGGGATCTGTCGGATTCAAACTAGATTTTTTCAATATAGGAAGGATGGAAGCAATCTTCCACTGCTTTGGGAAGTACCCTTTCCTAAACATAGCATTGTAGATGTCCGTTAAATGAGGGGTAATCGTTTAGGGTGCTAACTTGATTATAGCTTGGGGACAGGGATCAAGAGGTGATCCTGACTTGGCGCCTTCAATCAACTTCAGCACCTGTGTCTTGGTCAAAGTAGAGAAATCAGAGAGAGTGGCTTGATTTGCCTCCTTAGTGATCTGTTTATTAGTGCCCTGAACACAGTTGTGATTATGCTCAAATGTGTTGCAGATCTGCTCTTCTTTCTCATGAAAAAAATGTGCAAGAGTATTACAGAAACCCTGACTGCTCTCTGATTTGTTAGTACCTGGCACTATAGTAAGTTTAGAAACTACCTGAAAGAGTTCTTTGGTTGAATTTTTTGCTAGCTCGATTTTCTGTGTAAAGTAACTCGATTTTTCTTTAAAGGCTAGAGATTTATAGATGCTAATAGCTGATTTTTATTTTGCTTTTTCTACCTCACAGTACTCCTTCAACCATTTACGTTCTTGTCTTCTGCATGCTTGTCTCGTCAATCTCAGACTGTCAGAAAACCAGGGTGTCGTAGGTTTACCCCTGTGCGTATTAGCAGTCTTAAGTGGGGCTGACTGAGATATAGCCAAAGACACCAGTCCTCATAGGAGGTGGTAGCAAGATCAAGGTCTTCTGTAGTCTCGAACTGCCCTTGCTCAAGAGTTTGAATTAGTACCGCCATCTGAATTCTGTTCCATGCTATGGATTTTACTGCACTACCAGAAATCTTTATTTCCGGCCAAGTATTATATGGCAGTTTTACCTCAAAGAGAACTGCCTGGTGGTCTGTCCACGTAAGTGGCCAGCGTTCCATCAGTACTATGGAGGGATTGTTTGAGAATATCCTATCCATCATATGGCCAACCTTATGGGTGAGGTCATCCACTAGCTGGGACAGACTGAAACTAGCAAATGTGTTGGTAAGTTCCTCTGTGTCTTTATCATCAGGGACTTCAAGATGGTAATTGAAATCTCCTAAAATCGTCACATTGTTTGCCGATAGGCTAGCTTCCAAAAGAGCGCTTATTAAAAGAACAAAACTATTCCTATTGCCCAGTGAGCTGTAAATTAATAACCGCTTCAGTGTAAATTAATAACCGATTGAGTTTGAGTGAGTTCAATATTGAAAGTCAGCTTCTCATTCTAGCCTAGAGGCCGGCTCAAAGATGGCTGTGAAGGTGTCTCTGCAGATTACTATCTGAAAGAGACACGTTAGTGACAGATTCCTTACCTTAGAATATCCCCAGGCGTCAGGCTGGATCCGGAAAGTTTTTGCGTAGCAGTACCCTTGCGCGTCGGTAGGCGGCGTCGTGCGGCTCCGCGTCCGTCGTCGGCGTCGTGGTCGCCGGGATGACGTCGCGGGCAGTACTTAGACGCCGCCCCTGCGCGCTGACGTCAGTTCTTCTTTTTCCGCGCCAGCAAGCGCAGATCCGGGAAGAGCAGTGCCCTAGTCATTTTTTGACTAACTTTTTTGGTGAATTTTTTCACTGTTTCTTTTCGTATCGACTCCAAGGTGTCGTTAGGGATGCCCGGCTTTAAGCGTTGCGACGCCTGTGCTCGGATGATGTCCATCACAGACCCGCATCTGGAGTGTCTCTTCTGTCTCGGGCGAGACCACGACACGAAGTCGTGTTCCGACTGCCGGTCACTAAACCCGAAAGCTTTGCGAGAGCGGTCTCGAAAGCTCCTCGAGGCCCGGCAGTCGGCTCCGCGCCGCACCAAGCCCCAGTCGCGTGAGAGGTCGAGGGGTCGGTCGCGGAGTCCTCGCCGGTCGTCGGAATCCAAGTCTTCGTCGTCCGGTAAGTCTAAACACAAGAAGTCCAAGAAGCATCGTCGCTCTAGGACTTCGCCTCGCCGGTCTCGCGACTCGGCTGAGGCCCCTCCCGGCTCCGTCCCCGCGGCCCCGGACATGCCTGTGGAGTCGCCCCCGCAATACCCGTCCTTCCCGGGTTCGGGGGCGGATCCGGCCCAAATACAGGAATTCCTGTCGGCCATGGCCCGCCTCTTCGGGCCTCAAGGTCCCTCCGGTGTGCCTTCGGGCCCCGCGGGCCCTGATGGGGTTGCCCCGGCGTCGCCGACGACTCCGGTCCCGGCGTCGCTCGTGCCTCCAGCCTCGATCCCGGCTCCGGCCTCGATCCCGGCTCCGGTGGTACCGCAACCCCCATCGACGCCGGTCGACCTGACCACGCCTCCGCCGACGCCGATGTCTCCGGTGCCGTTCCTGACGCCGCCCGGGGCTCCGGGCGGCGTCGTCCCCCAGTACTCTCCGGCTCCGGACATGGAGCCGGACCGACGTCGCTCGACGCCGGTTCCGGCGCCGATGAGACCTTGGGTCCCAAATGTCCCTCCTCCTCCTTATTTTGAACCGGAGGAGGACCAGGAGGACTGGGAGGGGTCTGAGGACCCTCTGGCACAACAGTGTCAGTATGATGAGGACTGGGCAGAGAAACTAGGGGATGCCAGTGGTCTAGATACTTCCCCTGACACTGGCATGCTGTCTCCTCCCGTGGCTACGGAGGAGGGAGCCAATTTTGCAACGGTGTTGCGTAGGGCAGCTGGAGCCTTACATCTCCAACTCCCTACTGTGGCGGTCAAGACTAATCTCTTGACAGAAGTGCTTCAGCCGGCAGCCTACTCCTTGGAGACTGTGCTGCCGTTTAACGATGCACTCACTGACGTTCTTTTGGGCGCCTGGACCAAGCCCAACACAGGGGCTCCTGTGGATAGGAACGTGTCCCGACGCCATCGCCCAGCTCCGGGCGACCCCTTGTTTCTCTCTGTCCACCCCACTCCTGAGAGCTTGGTTGTCCAAGCCTCGGCTTCCCAAACCGCCTTCCCTACCGCCCCTCCGGATAGGGAATCCAAACGCCTGGATCAATTTGGGAAGAAGGGTTTCTCTTCCTCCAGTGCTGGCTTGCGGTCCATCAACACCGCTTGTCTTTTGGGCCGATATACCCACTCCCTGTGGGATTCGGTGGCGACTGTTTTGCCCCAGTGTTCTGAGGAGGTCCAGACACTGCTTACCCGCGCCATTGCGGAAGGTAGGGATGCGGCCAAATATACCATACGTTGTGGCCTTGATACCGTCGACTCGCTGGGCAGATCTATTGCAACGACGGTGGCGCTGCGTCGCCACGCCTGGCTGAGAACCACTGGTTTCTCGGGTGATGTCCAGAATACACTCATGGACATGCCCTTTGATGGAGTCGGTCTTTTTGGTTCCAAAGCAGACCATGCGTTGGAGCGTTTTAAGGACTCACGGGCTACTGCCAAGTCCCTGGGCCTTTCTACTGCACGCCCTCCGTTAACCTCTGCTTTTCGCCCCTATCGTGGCAACGGAAGGGGCGCCCAGTCACTTCAGCAGCCCAGCCACCGGCCCGCGCAGCAGGCGTCTTCGCGTGGCCGAGGACGTGGATACCGCCGTGGCGGTTCGGGCAACCAGCGTGCGGGTCAGGCCACAAACCCCGCCCCGTCCGCGGCCTCCAAGCCCTCCTAGTCCCTCCTTTCAGGTGCACAGCACGCCAGTTGGGGGCAGGTTCCGCCATCACCTTCACCACTGGCGTGCCATCACCTCGTACAAGTGGGTCTTGGACATTGTCCGAAGGGGCTACTCCCTCCCCTTCGAGACCACCCCCAGCCATGCCACCTCAATTCCACCGCATGTCATGGGATCACTTGGTGCTTCTGCAGAAGGAAGTCACGGCCCTCTTGGCCAAGAGGGCCATCGAGCATGTTCCGACCCCAGAAGTAGGGCGTGGTTGCTACTCCCACTACTTTCTGGTGCCCAAAAAGGACAAGGAGGACATGCGTCCTATCTTGGACCTCCGGAACGTCAATCGCTTCCTCCGGAAGGAGAAGTTCAAGATGCTCACCCTAGCTCAGGTCTTGACTGCCCTCGACCCTGGAGACTGGTTGGTAGCGTTGGACTTGCAGGACGCCTATTTCCACATCCTCGTCCTGCCGGCCCACCGGCGTTACCTTCGGTTCACGGTAGGCCTCGAACATTTTCAGTTCACCGTGCTCCCCTTTGGCCTTACCAGTGCCCCTCGGGTGTTCACGAAAGTGATGGCGGTGGTCGCAGCTCATCTGCGCCGGGCAGGGGTTTCAGTCTTCCCCTACCTCGACGACTGGCTGCTGAAGGCGGGCTCGTCCCAGGCAGTCGTCTCCCACCTCCAGACTACGGCCGCACTCCTGCACTCGCTGGGGTTCTCCATCAATGTGCCGAAGTCGCATCTGATTCCTTCTCCACAGCTCCTTTTCATCGGAGCAGTTCTGGACATGACGCAGTTTCGGGCCTATCCTCCCGAACGGCGAGTCCGGGATATTCAGGCTATGATTCCGATCTTTCAGCCTTTATCCTGGGTTTCGGTACGGATGACCCTGAGGCTGCTGGGCCTCATGGCCTCCTGCATCCTGCTGGTCAATCATGCCAGATGGCATATGCGGGCTCTGCAGTGGGACCTGAAGTTCCAGTGGGCGCAGCACCAGGGCAACCTGTCCGATCACGTCCAGATCTCGGAGGGGACTGCAAAACAGTTGCAGTGGTGGCTCTCGAACAGGCAATGGGTCATGGGCAGATCCCTCTCCCTTCCCCAGCCAGAGCACACAGTTGTGACGGACGCGTCCCTTCTGGGATGGGGCGGTCACATGGGAGAGTCGGAGATCAGAGGCCTCTGGTCTCCGGCGGAGTCCCGGCTCCATATCAACCTTCTGGAGCTCCGGGCGATCCGACTTGCACTCAAGGCATTCCTTCCCTCTGTCAAAGGGAAGGTAGTGCAGGTGTTCACAGACAACACCACCACCATGTGGTACTGCAACAAACAAGGCGGGGTGGGGTCGTGGACCCTCTGTCAGGAGGCTCTGCGCCTCTGGACATGGCTGGAACATCAGGGCATGTTCCTGATGGTTCAACACCTGGCAGGTTCCCTGAACGCCAGGTGGCAGGTTCTGACTCTGAAGACTGCCTTTCTGGTGGCCGTCACCTCCGCTCGGCGGGTGAGTGAGCTCCAGGCTCTATCATGTAAACCTCCCTTTCTGTCTGTCCATCCAGACAAGGTTGTTCTTAGGACGCGTCCGTCCTTCTTGCCAAAGGTGGTTACTGCTTTCCACATTGGGCAGACCATCACTTTGCCCACCTTCTTTCTGCCTCCGCATCCTTCCGGAGAGGAAGAGAGGCTCCACCGTCTGGACCCAAAACGTGCGCTTTCCTTTTACATCGACCGCACACGCCATTTCCGGGTGGATGACCAGCTCTTTGTTGGCTACGTGGGCGCCAAAAAGGTCGGGCGGTGCACAAGAGAACCATCTCCCGCTGGGTAACCTTGTGTATCAAAGCCTGCTATTCTTTGGCTAAGAAGGAGCCTCCTGTTGGGCTGCGTGCCCATTCCACCAGGGCAACGGCTGCTACCACGGCTTTGGGCCACGGTGTTCCGCTGCGGGATATCTGTCAGGCAGCTACGTGGGCCTCGCTGCACACGTTTACAAAGCATTACTGCCTTGACAGTCAGGTCCGGAGGGACGGCTTCTTTGGCCGTTCTGTCCTCCAGGACTTCCTTGTCTGATCTTTGTTCGCAGACCCACCACCGGGGTTGGTATTGCTGGGGTATCTATTCTAAGGTAAGAATCTGTCACTAACGTGTCTCTTTCAGATGCACAAGTTACTAACTTGTGTAACGATATATCTGTAAGAGACAGTAGTTAGTGACAGATTCCTACCGCCCCACCCATCCTCCCGTTCTGCGAACTGATTTCTAGGGTTAAGGACATCCCTTTCAGGGCCCTAGTATTTTTCAGACACCTATGTCAGCTTCTTGCATGGCTCTGCGTTCCTGGCGCGGAAAGTCGTGTACAGAACTGACGTCAGCGCGCAGGGGCGGCGTCTAAGTACTGCCCGCGACGTCATCCCGGCGACCACGACGCCGTACGCGGAGCCGCACGACGCCGCCTACCGACGCGCAAGGGTACTGCTACGCAAAAAACTTTCCGGATCCAGCCTGACGCCTGGGGATATTCTAAGGTAAGGAACAAAGAGCTGGTCATCCACCCGGAAGTGTTTTGTGCGGTCGATATAGAAAGAGAGCGCACGTTTTGGGTCCAGACGGTGGAGCCTCTCTTCCTCTCTGGAAGGATGCGGAGGCGGAAAGAAGGTAGGCAAAGTGATGGTCTGCCCAATGTGGAAGGCAGTAACCACCTTTGGCAAGAAGGACGGACGCGTCCTAAGAACAACCTTGTCTGGATGGACAGACAGAAGCACAAGTTACTAACTTGTGTAACGATATATCTGTAAGAGACAGTAGTTAGTGATAGATTCCTTACCTTAGAATATCCCCAGGCGTCAGGCTGGATCCGGAAAGTTTTGCGTAGCAGTACCCTTGCGCGTCGGTAGGCGGCGTCGTGCGGCTCCGCGTCCGTCGTCGGCGTCGTGATCGCCGGGATGACGTCGCGGGCAGTACTTAGGCGCCGCCCCTGCGCGCTGACGTCAGTTCTGTACACGACTTTCCGCGCCAGGAACGCAGAGCCATGCAAGAAGCTGACACAGGTGTCTGAAAAATACTAGGGCCCTGAAAGGGATGTCCTTAACCCTAGAAATCAGTTCGCAGAACGGGGAGGATGGGTGGGGCGGTAAGGAATCTATCACTAACTACTGTCTCTTACAGATATATCGTTACACAAGTTAGTAACTTGTGCATCTGAAAGAGACACGTTAGTGATAGATTCCTTACCTTAGAATAGATACCCCAGCAATACCAACCCCGGTGGTGGGTCTGCGAACAAAGATCAGACAAGGAAGTCCTGGAGGACAGAACGGCCAAAGAAGCCGTCCCTCCGGACCTGACTGTCAAGGCAGTAATGCTTAGTAAACGTGTGCAGCGAGGCCCACGTAGCTGCCTGACAGATAACCGGCAGCGGAACACCGCGGCCCAAGGCCGTGGTAGCAGCCGTTGCCCTGGTGGAATGGGCACGCAGCCCAACAGGAGGCTCCTTCTTAGCCAAAGAATAGCAGGTCTTGATGCACAAGGTAACCCAGCGGGAGATGGTCCTCTTGTGCACCGCCCGACCTTTTTGGCGCCCACGTAGCCAACAAAGAGCTGGTCATCCACCCGGAAGTGTTTCGTGCGGTCGATATAGAAGGAGAGCGCACGTTTTGGGTCCAGACGGTGGAGCCTCTCTTCCTCTCTGGAAGGATGCGGAGGCGGAAAGAAGGTGGGCAAAGTGATGGTCTGCCCAATGTGGAAAGCAGTAACCACCTTTGGCAAGAAGGACGGACGCGTCCGAAGAACAACCTTGTCTGGATGAACAGACAGAAAGGGAGGTTTGCAAGAAAGAGCCTGGAGCTCACTCACCCGCCGAGCGGAGGTGATGGCCACCAGAAAGGCTGCCTTTAGAGTCAGAAGACGAAGAGGACAGTTATGCAGAGGCTCAAAGGGAGCGCACATTAAAAGGTAAGAACCAAGTTCAAGTCCCACTGAGGCATTACAAACGGAACAGGAGGGAAGAGGTGAGTAATGCCTTTTAAGAACCTGTTAACAACAGGGGACTTGAAAAGGGAGGGCTGATCAGGGAGCCTGAGGAAGGCCGAGATAGCACAAAGATAACCCTTGATGGTACCCAGGGCAGAACCCTGTTGGGCCAGAGAAAGAAGGAACAGAAGGACCTCAGAAAGAGGGGCAGAAAGGGGATTCACAGCCTTTGCTGTGCACCATGCCACAAATTTGTTCCACCTGCAGGCGTATACCACCTTAGTGGAGGGACGCCTGGCTGCCAGAATCACATCACAAACTTCGGGAGGCAAGTCGAAAGGAATCAACTGCCGCCGCTCAATCTCCACGCAAGCAGGTGTAGACTGGACAGGTTCGGGTGGAGGACCGTCCCCTGCTGCTGCGACAGAAGATCCTCCCGAAGAGGCAGACGGATCGGGGGATCTATGCTCATATTGAGTAGCTCGGGATACCAAACTCTTCGAGCCCAGTCCGGAGCCACAAGAATGACTTGGGCCCGGTCGTGCCGAATCTTCTTCAACACTCTGGGTAGAAGTGGTATAGGCGGAAAGGCGTATAACAGACCGCAACTCCACTCGCGACGAAAAGCGTCGCCGAGCGAGTGCCGCCTTGGAAATTCCAACGCGCAGAACTGATGACATTGCGCGTTCTCTTCGGAGGCGAATAGATCTAACCAAGGCTCTCCCCACTGTAGAAAGAGTCCTTGCGCCACTTCCGAGTGAAGACGCCATTCGTGATCCATCATGCACCTGCGGCTGAGTTCGTCCGCCCTGGCGTTCAGAGAACCTGCCAGGTGTTGAACCATCAGGAACATGCCCTGATGTTCCAGCCATGTCCAGAGGCGCAGAGCCTCCTGACAAAGGGTCCAAGACCCCACCCCGCCCTGTTTGTTGCAGTACCACATGGCGGTGGTGTTGTCTGTGAACACCTGCACTACCTTCCCTTTGACAGAGGGAAGGAATGCCTTGAGTGCAAGCCGGATCGCCCGGAGCTCCAGAAGGTTGATATGGAGCCGGGACTCCGCCGGAGACCAGAGGCCTCTGATCTCCGCCTCTCCCATGTGACCGCCCCATCCCAGAAGGGACGCGTCCGTCACAACTGTATGCTCTGGCTGGGGAAGGGAGAGGGATCTGCCCATGACCCATTGCCGGTTCGAGAGCCACCACTGCAACTGTTTTGCAGTCCCCTCCGAGATCTGGACGTGATCGGACAGGTTGCCCTGGTGCTGCGCCCACTGGAACTTCAGGTCCCACTGCAGAGCCCGCATATGCCATCTGGCATGATTGACCAGCAGGATGCAGGAGGCCATGAGGCCCAGCAGCCTCAGGGTCATCCTTACCGAAACCCAGGATAAAGGCCGAAAGATCGGAATCATAGCCTGAATATCCCGGACTCGCCGTTCGGGAGGATAGAGCCCGAAACCGCGTCGTGTCCAGAACTGCTCCGATGAAAAGGAGCTGTGGAGAAGGAATCAGATGCGACTTCGGCACATTGATGGAGAACCCCAGCGAGTGCAGGAGTTCGGCCGTAGTCTGGAGGTGGGAGACGACTGCCTGGGACGAGCCCGCCTTCAGCAGCCAGTCGTCGAGGTAGGGGAAGACTGAAACCCCTGCCCGGCGCAGATGAGCTGCGACCACCGCCATCACTTTCGTGAACACCCGAGGGGCACTGGTAAGGCCAAAGGGGAGCACGGTGAACTGAAAATGCTCGGGGCCTACCGTGAACCGAAGGTAACGCCGGTGGGCCGGCAGGACGGGGATGTGGAAATACGCGTCCTGCAAGTCCAACGCTACCAACCAGTCTCCAGGGTCGAGGGCAGTCAAGACCTGAGCTAGGGTGAGCATCTTGAACTTCTCCTTCCGGAGGAAGCGATTGACGTTCCGGAGGTCCAAGATAGGACGCATGTCCTCCTTGTCCCTTTTGGGCACCAGAAAGTAGTGGGAGTAGCAACCACGCCCTACTTCTGGGGTCGGAACATGCTCGATGGCCCTCTTGGTCAAGAGGGCCGTGACTTCCTTCTGTAGAAGCACCAAGTGATCCCCTGACATGCGGTGGAATTGAGGTGGCATGGCTGGGGGGTGGTCTCGAAGGGGAGGGAGTAGCCCCTTCGGACAATGTCCAAGACCCACCTGTCCGAGGTGATGGTGCGCCAGTGGGGAAGGTGATGGCGGACCCTGCCCCCTACTGGCGTGCCGTGCACCTGAAAGGAGGGACTAGGAGGGCTTGGAGGCCGCGGACGGGTTGGAGGTGGTGGCCTGACCCGCACGCTGGTTGCCCGATCCGCCACGGCGGAATCCACGTCCTCGGCCACGCGAAGACGCCTGCTGCGCGGGCCGGTGGCTGGGCTGCTGACGTGAAGGGGCGCCCCTACCGTGGCCACGATAGGGGCGAAAAGCAGAAGGTAGCGGAGGGCGTGTAGCAGAAAGGCCCAGGGACTTTGCAGTAGCCCGTGAGTCCTTAAAGCGCTCCAACGCATGGTCTGCTTTGGACCCAAAAAGACCGACTCCATCAAAGGGCATGTCCATGAGAGTATTCTGGACATCCCCTGAAAAACCAGTGGTTCTCAGCCAGGCGTGGCGTCGGAGCGCCACCGTCGTTGCAATCGACCTGCCCAGCGAGTCGGCGGTGTCAAGGCCACAACGGATAGTGTATTTGGCCGCATCCCTTCCTTCCGCAATGGCGCGGGAAAGCAGTGCCTGGACCTCCTCAGGGCACTGGGGCAAAACATCCGCCACCGAATCCCACAGAGAGTGGGTATATCGGCCCAAAAGACAAGCGGTGTTAACGGACCGCAAGCCAGCACTGGAGGAAGAAAAACCTTTCTTCCCAAACTGATCCAGGCGTTTGGATTCCCTATCCGGAGGAGCGGTAGGGAAGGCGGTTTGGGAAGCGGAGGCTTGGACAACCAAGCTCTCAGGAGTGGGGTGGACAGAAAGAAACAGGGGTCGCCCGGAGCGGGGCGATGGCGTCGTGACACGTTCCGATCCACAGGAGCCCCTGTGTTGGGCTTGGACCAGGCGCCCAAAGAACGTCCGTGAGGGCGTCGTTAAACGGCAGCACAGTCTCCGCAGAGGAGGCTGCCGGCTGAAGCACCTCTGTCAAGATGTTAGGCTTGACCGTCAAAGTAGGGAGCTGGAGACGTAAGGCCCCAGCAGCCCTACGCAACACCGTACCAAAATTGGCCCCCTCCTCCGTAGCCACGGGAGGAGACAGCATGCCAGTGTCAGGAGAAGTATCCAGACCACTGGCCTCCCCTAGACTCTCTGTCCAGTCCTCATCATACTGACAGTTGCGTGTCAGAGGGTCATCAGACCCCTCCCAGTCCTCCTGGTCCTCCTCTGGTTCAAAATAAGGAGGAGGAGGGACAGTTGGGACCCAAGGTCCCATCGGCGCCGGAGCCGGCGTCGAGCGACGTCGCTCCGGGTCCAAGTCCGGAGCCGGAAGGAACTGGGGACGACGCCGCCCGGAGCCCAGGGCGGCGTCGAGAACGGCACCGGAGACATCGGCGCCGGCGGAGGTGTCGTGAGGTCGACCGGCGTCGATGGGGGTTGTGGAGCCGGGATCGAGGCCGGGGCCGGAGCCGGAGCCGGGATCGAGGCTGGAGGCTCGGGCGACGCCGGGGCCGGAGCCGCCGGCGGCGCCGGATCAACCCCATCAGGGCCCGCGGGGCCCGAAGGCGCACCGGAGGGGCCTGAAGGCCCGAAGAGGCGGGCCATGGCCGACAGGAACTCCTGTACCTTGGCCGGATCCGCCCCGAACCCGGAAAGGGCGGGTATGACGGGGGCGACTCCACAGGCAAGTCCGGGGCCGCGGGGCGGGGACGGTGCCGGGAGGGGCCTCAGCCGAGTCGCGAGACCGGCGAGGCGAAGTCCGAGAGCGACGATGCTTCTTGGACTTCTTGTGTCGAGACTTACCGGACGAAGAAGACTTCGACGCCGACGACCGGTGTGCACTCCGCGAGCGACCCCTGGACCTCTCACGCGACCGGGGCTTCCGCGGAGCCGAATGCCGGGCCTCGAGGAGCTTTCGAGACCGCTCTCGCAAAGCCTTCGGGTTGAGGGCCTGGCATTCGGGACAAGACTCGGTGTCGTGGCCTCGGCCGAGGCAGAAGAGACACTCCCAATGCGGGTCGGTGACGGACATCATCCGCGCACAGGCGCCGCATCGCTTGAAGCCGGGCATCCCTACGACACCTGAAGGCTGGAAAAAAAAAAAAAAAAAAAAACAGTGAAAAATCACCAAAAAGTATGGTCAAAAATTGACCAGGGCACTGCTCTTCCCGGATCTGCGCTTACTGGCGCGGAAAAAGAAGAACTGACGTCAGCGCGCAGGGGCGGCGCCTAAGTACTGCCCGCGACGTCATCCCGGCGATCACGACGCCGACGACGGACGCGGAGCCGCACGACGCCGCCTACCGACGCGCAAGGGTACTGCTACGCAAAACTTTCCGGATCCAGCCTGACGCCTGGGGATATTCTAAGGTAAGGAATCTATCACTAACGTGTCTCTTTCAGATAGGGAGGTCTCCATGATAGAGCCTGGAGCTCACTCACCCGCCGTGCGGAGGTGATGGCCACCAGAAAGGCTGTCTTCAGAGTCAGAAGACGAAGAGGACAGTTATGTAGAGGCTCAAAGGGAGCGCACATTAAAAAGGTAAGAACCAAGTTCAAGTCCCACTGAGGCATCACAAACGGAACAGGAGGGAAGAGGTGTGTAATGCCTTTTAGAAACCTGTTAACAACAGGGGACTTGAAAAGGGAGGGCTGATCAGGAAGCCTGAGGAAGGCCGAGATGGCACAGAGATAGCCCTTGATGGTACCCAGGGCAGAACCCTGTTGGGCCAGGGAAAGAAGGAACAGAAGAACCTCAGAAAGAGGGGCAGAAAGGGGATTCACAGCCTTTGCTGTGCACCATGCCACAAACTTGTTCCACCTGCAGGCGTATACCACCTTAGTGGAGGGACGCCTGGCTGCCAGAATCACACCACAAACTTCGGGAGGCAAGTCGAAATGAATCAACTGCCGCCGCTCAATCTCCACGCAAGCAGGTGGAGGCTGGACAGGTTCGGGTGGAGGACCGTCCCCTGCTGCTGCGACAGAAGATCCTCCCGAAGAGGCAGACGGATCGGGGGATCTACGCTCATACTCAGTAGCTCGGGATACCAAACTCTTCGAGCCCAGTCCGGAGCCACAAGAATGACTTGGGCCCGGTCGTGCCGAATCTTCTTCAACACTCTGGGTAGAAGTGGTATAGGCGGAAAGGCGTACAACAGACCGCAACTCCACTCGCGACGAAAAGCGTCGCCGAGCGAGTGCCGCCTTGGAAATTCCAACGCGCAGAACTGATGACATTGCGCGTTCTCTTCGGTGGCGAATAGATCTAACCAAGGCTCTCCCCACTGAAGAAAGAGTCCTTGCGCCACTTTCGAGTGAAGACGCCATTCGTGATCCATCATGTACCTGCGGCTGAGTTCGTCTGCCCTGGCGTTCAGGGAACCTGCCAAGTGTTGAACCATCAGGAACATGCCCTGATGTTCCAGCCATGTCCAGAGGCGCAGAGCCTCCTGACAGAGGGTCCACGACCCCACCCCGCCTTGTTTGTTGCAATACCACATGGCGGTGGTGTTGTCTGTGAACACCTGCACTACCTTCCCTTTGACAGAGGGAAGGAATGCCTTGAGTGCAAGTCAGATCGCCGGGAGCTCCAGAAGGTTGATATGGAGCCGGGACTCCGCCGGAGACCAGAGGCCTCTGATCTCCGCCTCTCCCATGTGACCGCCCCATCCCAGAAGGGACGCGTCCGTCACAACTGTGTGCTCTGGCTGGGGAAGGGAGAGGGATCTGCCCATGACCCATTGCCGGTTCGAGAGCCACCACTGCAATTGTTTTGCAGTCCCCTCCGAGATCTGGACGTGATCGGACAGGTTGCCCTGGTGCTGCGCCCACTGGAACTTCAGGTCCCACTGCAGAGCCCGCATATGCCATCTGGCATGATTTACCAGCAGGATGCAGGAGGCCATGAGGCCCAGCAGCCTCAGGGTCATCCGTACCGAAACCCAGGATAAAGGCTGAAAGATCGGAATCATAGCCCGAATATCCCTGACTCGCCGTTCGGGAGGATAGGCCCGAAACTGCGTCGTGTCCAGAACTGCTCCGATGAAAAGGAGCTGTGGAGAAGGAATCAGACGCGACTTCGGCACATTGATGGAGAACCCCAGCGAGTGCAGGAGTTCGGCCGTAGTCTGGAGATGGGAGACGACTGCCTGGGACGAGCCCGCCTTCAGCAACCAGTCGTCGAGGTAGGGGAAGACTGGAACCCCTGCCCGGCGCAGATGAGCTGCGACCACCGCCATCACTTTCGTGAACACCCGAGGGGCACTTGTAAGGCCAAAGGGGAGCACGGTGAACTGAAAATGCTCGAGGCCTACCGTGAACCGCAGGTAACGCCGGTGGGCCGGCAGGACGGGGATGTGAAAATAAGCGTCCTGCAAGTCCAACGCTACCAACCAGTCTCCAGGGTCGAGGGCAGTCAAGACCTGAGCTAGGGTGAGCATCTTGAACTTCTCTTTCCGGAGGAAGCGATTGACGTTCCGGAGGTCCAAGATAGGACGCATGTCCTCCTTGTCCCTTTTGGGCACCAGGAAGTAGTGGGAGTAGCAACCACGTCCTACTTCTGGGGTCGGAACATGCTCGATGGCCCTCTTGGCCAAGAGGGCCGTGACTTCCTTCTGCAGAAGTACCAAGTGATCCCCTGACATGCGGTGGAATTGAGGTGGCATGGCTGGGGGATGGTCTCGAAGGGGAGGGAGTAGCCCCTTCGGACAATGTCCAAGACCCACCTGTCCGAGGTGATGGGACGCCAGTGGTGAAGGTGATGGCGGACCCTGCCCCTACTGGCGTGCCGTGTACCGGAAAGGAGGGACTAGGAGGGCTTGGAGGCCGCGGACGGGTTGGAGGTGGTGGCCTGACCCGCACGCTGGTTGCCCGAACCGCCACAGCGGTATCCACGTCCTCGGCCACGCGTAGACGCTTGCTGTGCGGGCCGGTGGCTGGGCATCTGACGTGACTGGGCGCCCCTAAGCAGAGCTGAGCGGAGGGCGTACAACAGAAAGGCCCAGGGACTTGGCCGTAGCCCGTGAGTCCTTAAACCGCTCCAGCGCATGGTCTGCCTTTGAACCAAAAAGACCGACTCCATCAAAGGGCATGTCCATGAGTGTATTCTGGACATCACCCGAGAAACCAGTTGTCCTCAGCCAGGCGTGGCGACGTAGCGCCACCGTCGTAGCAAGCGATCTGCCCAGCGAGTCGGCGGTATCAAGGCCACAACGGATGGTGTATTTAGCCGCATCTCGCCCTTCCGCAACGGCGCGGGTAAGCAGTGTCTGGACCTCCTCAGAACACTGCGGCAAAACAGCCGCCACCGAATCCCACAGGGAGTGGGTATATCGGCCCAAAAGGCAAGCGGTGTTGACGGACCGCAAGCCAGCACTGGAGGAAGAAAAGCCTTCTTCCCAAATTGGTCCAGGCGTTTGGATTCCCTATCCGGAGGGGCGGTAGGGAAGGCGGTTTGGGAGGCAGAGGCCTGGACAACCAAGCTCTCAGGGGTGGGATGTTGGGAGAGAAACAGGGGGTCGCCCGGAGCAGGGCGATGGCGTCGGGCCACGTTCCTATCCACAGGAGCCCCTGTGGTGGGTTTGGACCAGGTACCCAAAAGAACGTCAGTGAGTGCATCATTGAACGGCAGCACAGTCTCCGAAGAGGAAGCCGCCGGCTGAAGCACTTCTGTCAGGAGGTTAGTCCTGACGGCCACAGTAGGCAACTGGAGATGTAAGGCTCCAGCAGCTCTACGCAACACCGTTGTAAAATTAGCCCCCTCCTCCGTAGCCACGGGAGGAGACAGCATGCCAGTGTCAGGGGAGGTGTCGAGACCACTGGCATCCCCAAGTTCCTCAACCCAGTCCGGTTCAAACTCACACTGTTGCGTGAGAGGGTCCTCAGACCCCTCCCAGCTCTCCTGGTCCTCCTCTTGTTCAAAATATGGAGGAGGAGGGACATTTGGGACCCAAGGTCTCATCGGCGCCGGAACCGGCGTCGGGCGACGTCGGTCCGGCTCCATGTCCGGAGCCGGAGAGAACCGGGGAACGACGTCGTCCGGAGCCCCGGACGGCGTCAGGAACGGCCCCGGGGACATCGGCGGAGGCGTGGTTAGGTCAACCTGCGCCGATGGGTTGCGGCACCACCGGAGCCGGGATCGAGGCCGGGGCCGGAGCCGAGGCCGGGATGAAGGCTGGTGGGACAGGCGGCGCCGGGGCAACCCCATCAGGGCCCGCGGGGCCCGAAGGCGCACCGGAGGGACCTGAAGGCCCGAAGAGGCGGGCCATGGCCGACAGGAATTCCTGTATTTCGGCCTGAGTCGCCCCCGACCCCGGAAAGAACGGGTAATTCGGAGGCGGCTCCACAGGCATGTCCGGGGCCGCGGGGACGGTGCCGACTGGGGCCTCAGCCGAGTCGCGAGACCGGCGAGGCGAAGTCTTAGAGCGATGACGCCGCTTAGACTTCTTGTGCTTCGACTTACCGGAGGAGCGCGAAGACTTGGATTCCGACGAACGGTGGGGACTCCGCGTCCGGCCCCTCGACCTCTCCCGGGACCGGGGCTTGGTGCGGCGCGGAGCCGACTGCCGGAACTCGAGCAGCTTTCGAGGCCGCTCTCGCAAAGCCTTTGGATGAAGTTTCCGGCAGTCAGGGCACGACTTCGTATCGTGGTCTCGGCCGAGACAGAAGAGACACTCGAGATGCGGGTCCGTGATCGACATCATGCGAGCACAGGCCTCGCAGGGCTTAAAGCCGGGCATCCCTACGACACCTTAGGAGTCGTGAAGACTCGTTTGGAGAAACAGTGAAAAAATTCACAAAAAAGACAGTCAAAAAGTGACTAGGGCACTGCTCTTCCCGGATCTGCGCTTACTGGCGCGGAAAAAAGAAGAACTGACGTCAGCGCGCAGGGGCGGCGTCTAAGTACTGCCCGCGACGTCATCCCGGCGACCACGATGCTGACGACGGACGCGGAGCCGCACGACGCCGCCTACCGACGCGCAAGGGTACTGCTACGCAAAAAACTTTCCGGATCCAGCCTGACGCCTGGGGATATTCTAAGGTAAGGAATCTGTCACTAACGTGTCTCTTTCAGATACTGGAATACAGGGACTAAAGACCTCAGAAGATGGGCAGCGATCAACACTGTCACTTTTGTGAATAGTGAGGGAGACTGGTGACACCAAAGAGGAGCATGGCAAACTGAAGATGCTCCTATCCTAACTTAAACCAGAGCTGACGCCTGGGGAACTGAAGGATGGATTTATGAAAATAATCATCATGCAAGTCCAAGGAAACCATCAAGTCACCTGGGTCCAGAGCAGACCAGATTTGGGCCTCCATGAGCATTTTGAATTTGAACTTCTGCAGGAGGGCACTCAGGGGTCCAAAGTCCAGTAAACGCTGCGCTCCTGTCCTTTTTTGGGACGAGGACATAGTGAGAGTAACAACCCTAGCTCTTTCAGAGTCGAGTACCCTCTTGATGGCACACTTAGAGAGCAAGATGGGCAGATGCTCCTCCAAAAGGGATTCTGGTGTGTGAAGGATAGTTGGTGAGGAGTACATAAAAGGCAGGGCCACAACCTTTTTGAACAATCTATAAGACTCACCTATCGGACGTGATGGATTTGCCAACCCTTGAGGAAATTTTGAATCTTGCCCCCCTCTGGTTTAACATGCGCCACTAAGGGCAATCTAAAGGTGTTTTTTGCCCGTTATTGCAGGGGAGGAGGAGTTAGAAAAATTATGCTCCTGCTGGCCTCCACACTGTCTGCAAGACCTGCTCCCACGACCTCGAAAGAACTTCGTTGTCTGAGATTTCACTGGCTGGAAAGGCTGACTCTGTCCCCAGGAATAGCCACTGAACTTCCAGAACTAATGCAGAAACTAACTTGCAGAGGTCAACAACCTCAAAGAAGGTGTTGTAGTTCTGCTGTCTTTAAAATGTGCAAAGCAGAGTCAGCCTTCTCTCCGAAGAGGCAGGACCCATTAAAGAGCATGTCCTTTAGGGAGATATGTACATCGCAGAAGAATCCAGTGGACCTCATCCAAATGTGTCTACAAAGGACAGCAGTGATACTGCCATGCCCAGGCAATCCGTAGTATCCAGACCTGCGCAGATAATATATTTGACTATGTCCTGCCCATAATGTATCGTCTCGGCCAAAGGGGCCCTAAGATCTTCCAGAAAAGCAGGAAAAATCTTGCTGGCCGTGTCCCAAAAAACAGTTGTGTAGCAACCAAGTAGGCAGACTGTGTTCACAGATTGAAGTACCAAACTAGCGGAAGAAAACATGCGCTTGCCAAAAGCATCAGTCCTCTTGGATTCCCTATGCGAAGGAATGGTTGGAGAAGGGTCTTGATTCAATTTACTGGTCGAAGCCTGCACAATAAGACTCCCTAAAGTGGGGTGCTTGGTAAGAAAATCCGGATCACTTGGCACCGGTCTAGGACATCTGGCCACCTGACTATTAACATGTGGTCATGAACAAGGTTTCGACCAAATAGGCATCAGAGTAACTGTGAGGGAATTGTTAAATGGAAGAGGGGGCACAGATGTTGCCGACTGAGGCTGCTGAATTTCTGTGAAAACATTTGTTTTGGTCTCAATTAAGGGTAACTGTAATAATAGTACTTCAGCTGCCCTCGAAATCACCACTACAAATGAAGCACTCTCTTTCACTGGTGGCTCATGCGGCGAGTCAAGCTCTGTCTCAGAAGAGACATCAAGCCCACTGGAGTTCTGTAAATCAAGATACAAGGCATCATCATTATAATGAGTGGAGAGCAAGCCATCCCCTTCACCCTCATCATCATCATCAACATCCTCTGGTGCACCCTGTTCCAGCACCGGATCAGAGTCACAACCAAAAGGATTATAGAGCCTCTGCTGGTAGTTCTGATGTGGTAGAGGCACACGGTTAGAGTCAGGTTACATGATGATCATTGACTTTTGTAATTTTATAGCTCAGCTTAGGTCAAGCTCGGGCGGACATTGGTTGTGGGTCAAACATTGCGGTCACCGCTGGATCATCCTTCAGAGCCCATAGCACCAACACCAGTGTCAAGAACCAGTGTGGAGCATGGGGCTGGAGTGGAAATCTGTAACTGAATCGGTACCGGCCTGGCTACGAATGTAGGCCCCGCCGGGTCCGTGGAGTCTGAAGGTACACCAAAGGCAGCCAGAAGTGCACCGAAAATTTGCCTCATGACCTCTTTAAAGGCCTTGAGATTTTATGCTGGGACGACGATGGCTTGGGAAATTTAGGGCACATCGGGACCAACTGAGTGCGACTTAGATACTGACATTCTCACGCCATGTCTTTCAAGTCAGAGAGGCAAGATGGGGTTGAGTTCTGCTTCATATTCTTATGCTTGTGTTTGAA
Organism: Calotriton arnoldi; assembly: GCA_963921515.1. NCBI lineage: Eukaryota > Metazoa > Chordata > Amphibia > Caudata > Salamandridae > Calotriton > Calotriton arnoldi. The sequence goes on along the minus strand of CAWUFW010011527.1, from coordinate 546,113 downwards.
CTTGGACTTTGACTTTTAGTGGAGGGCTCTGAGTGCAAAGCTTAATGGTCATGGGAAAGGGGACCGAGTGGGGCCCCTGACTTGAAGCGGGACCTATGTGAAGGCCGTGAATACTTCTTGTGTTCGGAGTCATACAACTTCACCTCCAGGTGTCGGATTGCCTTTAGGTACATGAGCATGCACTAATCACACAACTTGGAGTCTTTTCCTGAGCCCAGATACGAAAGAGACACCTCATGCGGTCCGTGACCGACATCTCCTTCGTGCAGTCTAAGAATGGCTTGATACCTATTGTTTTTTGTAAGGACATCGTCCTGAAGCACACTGTGAAAACGTTAAAGAAGTCATCAGAAAATCAACAAAACCAGGCGCAGAGCTCTGGATCTGTGCTGAAAGGCACAGTAAGAAAGGAACGGATGTCAGGGTGCGGGGCTGGTACTTATGGGCAACTCTGCTCCATGACTTCCAGGGCAGTGTGGAGCCACACAAAGCCACCAAACAGGACGTGGCAGCACTATGAAAAAAATCTTAGGATCCAGTGTGGAGACCTGACGGATATTCTGTGGTGAGGAAGTATCTATTGGGAATCTAAATTACCCCAATGTATACTGTGGTATAGCCAGTGTGGTGGAAATCTTTCACTACGGGCCTGAGTAACTCATCTGTCAATGTGACCTCTTCCTTAGATATTACGTTTCCTCAAACGCAACCTCTTTATGGACTGGGCACTTCATGTCATGCTAGGCGTGCTATTACATAGCATTGCTCACGTCCCTGAGAAGACTGTCTAGGGAATGCCCTTCAAAAAAGCACCTTAAGCTGTAAAACGACCAGTAGAAGTCAGTAAAATACCAGAATTGCTTTCTGCTGAGGGACTTTCTTTTTTTTCCTTTTTCTGGCAACTGCCTCTATTTAACTTTCTTGATAGAAAACGACCAGCAGAGGTCAGTAAAATACCAGAATCACTTTAGCATTCTCTAGATTCCAGTCCATAGAAATTGTCTCCCACGAGCACCCGTAGACAATATTTTTTTCAAATCTTGTATTTTCAGTGATATGACCACCGAAGGCCCTGATTTTATATTAAAAACAGAGCTTTGGACTATACCATTTCCCGCTGAAAGGCAATATTTCTCTCCATGCGTTCCCATACCTGGCGTGTCACGCAGTTTGGTGCTTACTTTCCCTCCATGTTAAAGAACAGTAGATGTTTCAGCACCCAGGCTAATGTGCTGCATAGCTATATACATATAAGGTCCCAAAGGCGAGACCGATTGCATTGCAAATGCTTGTTCGGTGTGTAGCCGGTCTCCGAAGAAGTATGTAGATGGCATTTGTTTGGTTTTAGGGAGTTTTTTACAGTACATAAAAAAAAAGCGCACAAGGTGCCTTTGTAATTCAAGGAAATAACTTTGAGTTTAATAAGGTCGTCTTTGTTGTTTAAAAATTTAAGCCATTTCAGCTCTCACATGTATACGTCCGCCTGCCCAGCCCACACACCCCCACCCCTGGCTCAGCCCCAGGACGTCATCTATTGATTGTTCTCTTTTGAGGATTCTTTGCGAGTTGGGGGGCCACTATGCTGCAAATCTGTTTTGCTTTATTATTACGGGTTTTGGCCCAGTGCTTTTTGTTAGTGTTGTTAGCTTATTGCAAAATGCTAATAAATAAATTTGAAGGAAAAAAAAAACAAGGTCGTCTGTCATAAATACTGTTTTTGGAATTTCAAAAGACTCCTCAGTCTCGGAGGTTCATTTGAAAGTCAGAACACTTAGAAAATCAGGAGTTAATCTATATTCGATCACCAGTGCATAAGCTGGCCAATATATTTCTGATGGACTTTTTAGAATTTTTGTTCAAATACATCGATAAGTCCTATGCTGAGGAATATATATGTTCCCGTGGAAAATATTATACACTTTGTATAAATCAGTGCACAGGAATCATTTATGATACTTTGGTGTCTATCCTGGAGCCAAGAACCCAAAAAAGAACTTGAATTGGGATAAAGTCAGAGTAATTCTCTCACGACAACAGCATTTGCAGTTCTACAATGATTTGTGCTTGAAGTCCTCTAGTACCCAGGTGCAGATAATTATCCTTTTCGGTTCCACTTCTTCACAAACGTGCACATGGACCAAGTGATGGAAAAAAACAAAAGGAGGATGGCAGTAGGATCAGCCGTCATAGTAGGCACTCCAACACAGCACAAGGTCAAAGGACACTACGTTATTTTCTTTAATTGGAATAAAAACAAGATGCTCTTTTCCAGACTAACCATTCTGTGGCAGAATTGTGCACAGCTTGTCAACCGATGATAAGATCGTAAAAAATGTAATTTATATTTACCATCTATTCGCCATAACGGATATTGGAAAGGCCAGTATGAAGCATTCTAAACACATTCAAACATCCATATTGCAATTTGCATTTCTCATTTACCTGTTATCAGTAACAGCAGCCAGGCCTGCAATGTCTAATACCAGGGATGAATCAAGTGAACGGGAATTTGACATCTTATTTGGGTTGTGAGGAGGAGATGAGCCTTCATGACACAGCATTCCACTGCTAGACATTCGCCATAGTTGTGAACGTTTTCCTGGCTCCTTCAATAAAGAACAGAAAACTATGATTTTTGTTCTAAAATAGTGACTCCTTGCAAGTTCAGACTAAAAAATTCAACATTATAAATGAACATCCAACTGCTATATTTTGTTGCATGCAAACCTGTCATTATGTTTATTGGGGGAAAAACTGTCCAAGAAACAGTGCAAAGCAATGAATGAATGGAAAGTTTATTATAGCCATAGAGCCCGACATAGTGGCCTCTACCGGCCATTAAAACCCGATCCAGCCTTAAAGGCCAGAGCGGGCCTTTAATGTCCGGTAGAGCCCGCTATGGAGGGTTCTAAGGCTACTAGAACATCAGTGGCGTAGCAAAGGGGGTCTGCTCTTACCTGCGGCCGTCGCGGGGCAGCAAACGTAGGAATCACCACCCCCCCTACCCCCGCTCTTACCTGCGGCCGTCACAGGGCAGCAAACACAGGGACCGCAACGGGCGGCAAATGGTCTAGCTACGCCACTGTAGAATATTCCGCCCCTAGAGGGCAGAATGTTCTAATTAGTAAACAAAGGCCTCCCAGAGCCGAGGGGGCTTAAATCCACTTGGGCTTCGAGAGCCCTTTGTTCACAGCAACAGCTGTGAAATGAAAAAAAACACATTGGAATGCTGCTCTCTGGGCTTCAACAAGCCATTAGAAGACTGGAGCACTCCATTGTCTTCAAAAGAGTGCTCAACATTCCAATGTTCTAAAAAACAATAAGACCCCTAAAAGATTGTAACTCACTCATTGTGTACCATGTAGTGCTCATCAACTCCATATAACAGGGCAATAATGCCTTCAGAGACTTCCTGCAATTATGAACACCACAAAATATTGCCAGATTACCTATAATAAAAAAAGGTCTACCCCGTTAACTAAATTTGATGCCAAACCACAATCTCTTGTATATATTGACTAGGAAGTAGCATTGTTGGGCCATGTGATAAATTTTCCTATTCACAAAGCTTTCCAAATGTTGTTCGAAACACAATAAAGTGCCTCTCCATTAGTGGTAATGCTATAGTCCAGCAAAAGTATTTTAGCCATTGTTCCTTAAAATATCATGCAGGTGCATGAGAAGAGAAAGTGCACCTCATCTTCTACATATACTACACTGACAGATAAAAATATTATTCTCTGACTATGTAACAGAAGAAGAAGAAATACTTTATTTAGACAATCAAGTCCATTAAAGTGGCAAGTGCTAGTTAAAAGTACATAAAAAGGGAGGATACCCAATTGAAACATTAATAAATAAACATCTCATATAGAGAGTTACCAATGAATGTAAAGAAGTTTCAGGTCACGTCCTGCATTTGGAGTGTGAGTTAGGGCTTGTACAACTGTTTTGCAAGTCATCGATTACTGGGTTAACCATAACTAGGAAATTTGAGGGGATTTTCAGTTTTAATTCATAACCACAACTGTACTTTCTTTCAACATACCTTAATGCACAAGTTACTAACTTGTGTAACGATATATCTGTAAGAGACAGTAGTTAGTGATAGATTCCTTACCTTAGAATATCCCCAGGCGTCAGGCTGGATCCGGAAAAGTTTTGCGTAGCAGTACCCTTGCGCGTCGGTAGGCGGCGTCGTGCGGCTCCGCGTCCGTCGTCGGCGTCGTGATCGCCGGGATGACGTCGCGGGCAGTACTTAGGCGCCGCCCCTGCGCGCTGACGTCAGTTCTGTACACGACTTTCCGCGCCAGGAACGCAGAGCCATGCAAGAAGCTGACACAGGTGTCTGAAAAATACTAGGGCCCTGAAAGGGATGTCCTTAACCCTAGAAATCAGTTCGCAGAACGGGGAGGATGGGTGGGGCGGTAAGGAATCTATCACTAACTACTGTCTCTTACAGATATATCGTTACACAAGTTAGTAACTTGTGCATCTGAAAGAGACACGTTAGTGATAGATTCCTTACCTTAGAATAGATACCCCAGCAATACCAACCCCGGTGGTGGGTCTGCGAACAAAGATCAGACAAGGAAGTCCTGGAGGACAGAACGGCCAAAGAAGCCGTCCCTCCGGACCTGACTGTCAAGGCAGTAATGTTTAGTAAACGTGTGCAGCGAGGCCCACGTAGCCGCCTGACAGATAACCGGCAGCGGAACACCGCGGCCCAAGGCCGTGGTAGCAGCCGTTGCCCTGGTGGAATGGGCACGCAGCCCAACAGGAGGTTCCTTTTTAGCCAAAGAATAGCAGGTCTTGATGCACAAGGTAACCCAGCGGGAGATGGTCCTCTTGTGCACCGCCCGACCTTTTTGGCGCCCACGTAGCCAACAAAGAGCTGGTCATCCACCCGGAAGTGTTTTGTGCGGTCAATATAGAAAGAGAGCGCACGTTTTGGGTCCAGACGGTGGAGCCTCTCTTCCTCTCTGGAAGGATGCGGAGGCGGAAAGAAGGTGGGCAAAGTGATGGTCTGCCCAATGTGGAAAGCAGTAACCACCTTTGGCAAGAAGGACGGACGCGTCCGAAGAACAACCTTGTCTGGATGAACAGACAGAAAGGGAGGTTTGCAAGATAGAGCCTGGAGCTCACTCACCCGCGGAGCGGAGGTGATGGCCACCAGAAAGGCTGTCTTCAGAGTCAGAAGACGAAGAGGACAGTTATGCAGAGGCTCAAAGGGAGCGCACATTAAAAGGTAAGAACCAAGTTCAAGTCCCACTGAGGCATTACAAACGGAACAGGAGGGAAGAGGTGAGTAATGCCTTTTAAGAACCTGTTAACAACAGGGGACTTGAAAAGGGAGGGCTGATCAGGGAGCCTGAGGAAGGCCGAGATAGCACAAAGATAACCCTTGATGGTACCCAGGGCAGAACCCTGTTGGGCCAGAGAGAGAAGGAACAGAAGGACCTCAGAAAGAGGGGCAGAAAGGGGATCCACAGCCTTTGCTGTGCACCATGCCACAAATTTGTTCCACCTGCAGGCGTATACCACCTTAGTGGAGGGACGCCTGGCTGCCAGAATCACATCACAAACTTCGGGAGGCAAGTCGAAAGGAATCAACTGCCGCCGCTCAATCTCCACGCAAGCAGGTGTAGACTGGACAGGTTCGGGTGGAGGACCGTCCCCTGCTGCTGCGACAGAAGATCCTCCCGAAGAGGCAGACGGATCGGGGGATCTATGCTCATATTGAGTAGCTCGGGATACCAAACTCTTCGAGCCCAGTCCGGAGCCACAAGAATGACTTGGGCCCGGTCGTGCCGAATCTTCTTCAACACTCTGGGTAGAAGTGGTATAGGCGGAAAGGCGTACAACAGACCGCAACTCCACTCGCGACGAAAAGCGTCGCCGAGCGAGTGCCGCCTTGGAAATTCCAACGCGCAGAACTGATGACATTGCGCGTTCTCTTCGGTGGCGAATAGATCTAACCAAGGCTCTCCCCACTGTAGAAAGAGTCCTTGCGCCACTTCCGAGTGAAGACGCCATTCGTGATCCATCATGCACCTGCGGCTGAGGTTCGTCCGCCCTGGCGTTCAGAGAACCTGCCAGGTGTTGAACCATCAGGAACATGCCCTGATGTTCCAGCCATGTCCAGAGGCGCAGAGCCTCCTGACAAAGGGTCCAAGACCCCACCCCGCCCTGTTTGTTGCAGTACCACATGGCGGTGGTGTTGTCTGTGAACACCTGCACTACCTTCCCTTTGACAGAGGGAAGGAATGCCTTGAGTGCAAGCCGGATCGCCCGGAGCTCCAGAAGGTTGATATGGAGCCGGGACTCCGCCGGAGACCAGAGGCCTCTGATCTCCGCCTCTCCCATGTGACCGCCCCATCCCAGAAGGGACGCGTCCGTCACAACTGTATGCTCTGGCTGGGGAAGGGAGAGGGATCTGCCCATGACCCATTGCCGGTTCGAGAGCCACCACTGCAACTGTTTTGCAGTCCCCTCCGAGATCTGGACGTGATCGGACAGGTTGCCCTGGTGCTGCGTCCACTGGAACTTCAGGTCCCACTGCAGAGCCCGCATATGCCATCTGGCATGATTGACCAGCAGGATGCAGGAGGCCATGAGGCCCAGCAGCCTCAGGGTCATCCGTACCGAAACCCAGGATAAAGGCCGAAAGATCGGAATCATAGCCTGAATATCCCGGACTCGCCGTTCGGGAGGATAGGCCCGAAACTGCGTCGTGTCCAGAACTGCTCCGATGAAAAGGAGCTGTGGAGAAGGAATTAGATGCGACTTCGGCACATTGATGGAGAACCCCAGCGAGTGCAGGAGTTCGGCCGTAGTCTGGAGGTGGGAGACGACTGCCTGGGACGAGCCCGCCTTCAGCAGCCAGTCGTCGAGGTAGGGGAAGACTGAAACCCCTGCCCGGCGCAGATGAGCTGCGACCACCGCCATCACTTTCGTGAACACCCGAGGGGCACTGGTAAGGCCAAAGGGGAGCACGGTGAACTGAAAATGCTCGGGGCCTACCGTGAACCGAAGGTAACGCCGGTGGGCCGGCAGGACGGGGATGTGGAAATACGCGTCCTGCAAGTCCAACGCTACCAACCAGTCTCCAGGGTCGAGGGCAGCCAAGACCTGAGCTAGGGTGAGCATCTTGAACTTCTCCTTCCGGAGGAAGCGATTGACGTTCCGGAGGTCCAAGATAGGACGCATGTCCTCCTTGTCCTTTTTGGGCACCAGAAAGTAGTGGGAGTAGCAACCACGCCCTACTTCTGGGGTCGGAACATGCTCGATGGCCCTCTTGGTCAAGAGGGCCGTGACTTCCTTCCGTAGAAGCACCAAGTGATCCCCTGACATGCGGTGGAATTGAGGTGGCATGGCTGGGGGGTGGTCTCGAAGGGGAGGGAGTAGCCCCTTCGGACAATGTCTAAGACCCACCTGTCCGAGGTGATGGTGCGCCAGTGGGGAAGGTGATGGCGGACCCTGCCCCCTACTGGCGTGCCGTGCACCTGAAAGGAGGGACTAGGAGGGCTTGGAGGCCGCGGACGGGTTGGAGGTGGTGGCCTGACCCGCACGCTGGTTGCCCGATCCGCCACGGCGGAATCCACGTCCTCGGCCACGCGAAGACGCCTGCTGCGCGGGCCGGTGGCTGGGCTGCTGACGTGAAGGGCGCCCCTACCGTGGCCACGATAGGGGCGAAAAGCAGAAGGCAGCGGAGGGCGTGTAGCAGAAAGGCCCAGGGACTTTGCAGTAGCCCGTGAGTCCTTAAAGCGCTCCAACGCATGGTCTGCTTTGGACCCAAAAAGACCGACTCCATCAAAGGGCATGTCCATGAGAGTATTCTGGACATCCCCTGAAAAACCAGTGGTTCTCAGCCAGGCGTGGCGCCGGAGCGCCACCGTCGTTGCAATCGACCTGCCCAGCGAGTCGGCGGTGTCAAGGCCACAACGGATAGTGTATTTGGCCGCATCCCTTCCTTCCGCAATGGCGCGGGAAAGCAGTGCCTGGACCTCCTCAGGGCACTGGGGCAAAACATCCGCCACCGAATCCCACAGGGAGTGGGTATATCGGCCCAAAAGACAAGCGGTGTTAACGGACCGCAAGCCAGCACTGGAGGAAGAAAAACCTTTCTTCCCAAACTGATCCAGGCGTTTGGATTCCCTATCCGGAGGAGCGGTAGGGAAGGCGGTGTGGGAAGCGGAGGCTTGGACAACCAAGCTCTCAGGAGTGGGGTGGACAGAAAGAAACAGGGGGTCGCCCGGAGCGGGGCGATGGCGTCGTGACACGTTCCGATCCACAGGAGCCCCTGTGTTGGGCTTGGACCAGGCGCCCAAAGAACGTCAGTGAGGGCGTCGTTAAACGGCAGCACAGTCTCCGCAGAGGAGGCTGCCGGCTGAAGCACCTCTGTCAAGATGTTAGTCTTGACCGTCAAAGTAGGGAGCTGGAGACGTAAGGCCCCAGCAGCCCTACGCAACACCGTACCAAAATTGGCCCCCTCCTCCGTAGCCACGGGAGGGAGACAGCATGCCAGTGTCAGGAGAAGTATCCAGACCACTGGCCTCCCCTAGACTCTCTGTCCAGTCCTCATCATACTGACAGTTGCGTGTCAGAGGGTCATCAGACCCCTCCCAGTCCTCCTGGTCCTCCTCTGGTTCAAAATAAGGAGGAGGAGGGACATTTGGGACCCAAGGTCCCATCGGCGCCGGAGCCGGCGTCGAGCGACGTCGCTCCGGGTCCATGTCCGGAGCCGGAAGGAACTGGGGACGACGCCGCCCGGAGCCCAGGGCGGCGTCGAGAACGGCACCGGAGACATCGGCGCCGGCGGAGGTGTCGTGAGGTCGACCGGCGTCGATGGGGGTTGTGGAGCCGGGATCGAGGCCGGGGCCGAAGCCGGAGCCGGGATCGAGGCTGGAGGCTCGGGCGACGCCGGGGCCGGAGCCGCCGGCGACGCCGGAGCAACCCCATCAGGGCCCGCGGGGCCCGAAGGCGCACCGGAGGGGCCTGAAGGCCCGAAGAGGCGGGCCATGGCCGACAGGAACTCCTGTACCTTGGCCGGATCCGCCCCCGAACCCGGGAAGGGCGGGTATGACGGGGGCGACTCCACAGGCAAGTCCGGGGCCGCGGGGGCGGGGACGGTGCCGGGAGGGGCCTCAGCCGAGTCGCGAGACCGGCGAGGCGAAGTCCGAGAGCGACGATGCTTCTTGGACTTCTTGTGCTTAGACTTACCGGACGAAGAAGTCGGCGACCGGTGTGCACTCCGCGAGCGACCCCTGGACCTCTCACGCGACCGGGGCTTCCGCGGAGCCGAATGCCGGGCCTCGAGGAGCTTTCGAGACCGCTCTCGCAAAGCTTTCGGGTTGAGGGCCTGGCATTCGGGACAAGACTCGGTGTCGTGGCCTCGGCCGAGGCAGAAGAGACACTCCCAATGCGGGTCGGTGACGGACATCATCCGCGCACAGGCGCCGCATCGCTTGAAGCCGGGCATCCCTACGACACCTTAAAGTTGGAAAAAACCAGTGAAAAAATCACCAAAAAGTATGGTCAAAAATTGACCAGGGCACTGCTCTTCCCGGATCTGCGCTTGCTGGCGCGGAAAAGAAGAACTGACGTCAGCGCGCAGGGGCGGCGCCTAAGTACTGCCCGCGACGTCATCCCGGCGATCACGACGCCGACGACGGACGCGGAGCCGCACGACGCCGCCTACCGACGCGCAAGGGTACTGCTACGCAAAACTTTCCGGATCCAGCCTGACGCCTGGGGATATTCTAAGGTAAGGAATCTATCACTAACGTGTCTCTTTCAGATAAGTTAAGATAGCAGAAATAACAGAAACCATAATTTCACTTTAACTGTGGGCTGAGCTGTGAATCATTCAGTATATATATATATATATATATATATATATATGCACACACACACACACAGAGATTTAGGTGGCATATACATATAACATGTTGACTTTTGCTTTTGTACTTCTGCACTTTATGGAATAAAAGCTCTGTGGCGGCAGAACCATTTTAGGAATACTGCCAGCGTTTTGGTGCCCGATGGCAAACGCTGTGGTTTCTGAAGATATATATATATATATATATATATATATATATATATATATATTCACTGGGAAAAAACTAAGGTTAAAGTAAAGTTACAGCTAGGTGAAATATTCAGTAACAAAGTAACGTTTTAAACTCTAAAACACACAGAAATTCAGCAGTTATCTCAAGTAACAGCAACTCGTGCCCACAGTTTTCTCATCAATTATTTAATTGCAAATGTTGCAGTGAAATTATCAATGATGTCATAGAAGATGTCATGAGTGATGTAATATGTGGGGTAATTAGCAGTGCATGGCGAGTTGTAGGAAGTTGGCTCTTTATATACTATACCAAAAAGAGGCATAGTGTGCAAAGAGTCCAGTGGATACCTAGAGGCTTTACAGAGGATAAAGTAGATAATACTAATGCTCTCTTTTTCGGTAGTGTGGGCGAGCAGGTAGGCTTATCAGAGGGTAGTGCTAAGCATTTGTTGTACTCACAGAGGCTATAAATGAGACACACACTCAAAGTATAAATCCAAGACCAAATTAGGAAAATAACATTTCTTGTTATATATGTTTCATGAGACACACAATCCATGAACAAATCCGAAACCAATTTATAAAATGAATACTTGGTTATATTTATTTCATAGATTTCAGGTAAATACGTTTTTCAATAGAAATATTTCTCAATACAAAAAGTAGACAGTGCAATTCTTGAGCTCGGCAATGTTAGCTTGTGGGAGGAAGAAAACTTTCTGCATACCGGTAGGTAACGCACAAGTTACTAACTTGTGTAACGATATATCTGTAAGAGACAGTAGTTAGTGACAGATGCCTTACCTTAGAATATCCCCAGGCGTCAGGCTGGATCCGGAAAGTTTTTGCGTAGCAGTACCCTTGCGCGTCGGTAGGCGGCGTCGTGCGGCTCCGCGTCCGCCGTCGTGATCGCCGGGATGACGTCGCGGGCAGTACTTAGACGCCGCCCCTGCGCGCTGACGTCAGTTCTGTACACGACTTTCCGCGCCAGGAACGCAGAGCCATGCAAGAAGCTGACATAGGTGTCTGAAAAATACTAGGGCCCTGAAAGGGATGTCCTTAACCCTAGAAATCAGTTCGCAGAACGGGGAGGATGGGTGGGGCGGTAAGGAATCTGTCACTAACTACTGTCTCTTACAGATATATCGTTACACAAGTTAGTAACTTGTGCATCTGAAAGAGACACGTTAGTGACAGATTCCTTACCTTAGAATAGATACCCCAGCAATACCAACCCCGGTGGTGGGTCTGCGAACAAAGATCAGACAAGGAAGTCCCGGAGGACAGAACGGCCAAAGTAGCCGTCCCTCCGGACCTGACTGTCAAGGCAATAATGTTTTGTAAACGTGTGCAGCGAGGCCCACGTAGCTGCCTGACAGATATCCTGCAGCGGAACACCGCGGCCTAGAGCCGTGGTAGCAGCCGTTGCCCTCGTGGAATAGGCACGCAGCCCAACAGGAGGCTCCTTCTTAGCCAAAGAATAGCAGGCCTTGATGCACAAGGTAACCCAGCGGGAGATGGTTCGTTTGTGCACCGCCCGACCTTTTTTGGCGCACGTTTTGGGTCCAGACGGTGGAGCCTCTCTTCCTCTCTGGAAGGATGCGGAGGCGGAAAGAAGGTAGGCAAAGTGATGGTCTGCCCAATGTGGAAGGCAGTAACCACCTTTGGCAAGAAGGACGGACGCGTCCTAAGAACAACCTTGTCTGGATGGACAGACAGAAAGGGAGGTTTGCATGATAGAGCCTGGAGCTCACTCACCCGCCGAGCGGAGGTGATGGCCACCAGAAAGGCTGTCTTCAGAGTCAGAAGACGAAGAGGACAGTTATGTAGAGGCTCAAAGGGAGCGCACATTAAAAAAGTAAGAACTAAGTTCAAGTCCCACTGAGGCATCACAAACGGAACAGGAGGGAAGAGGTGTGTAATGCCTTTTAAGAACCTGTTAACAACAGGGGACTTGAAAAGGGAGGGCTGATCAGGGAGCCTGAGGAAGGCCGAGATAGCACAGAGATAACCCTTGATGGTACCCAGGGCAGAACCCTGTTGGGCCAGAGAAAGAAGGAACAGAAGAACCTCAGAAAAGGGGGCAGAAAGGGGATTCACAGCCTTTGCTGTGCACCATGCCACAAACTTGTTCCACCTGCAGGCGTATACCACCTTAGTGGAGGGACGCCTGGCTGCCAGAATTACATCACAAACTTCGGGAGGCAAGTCGAAAGGAATCAACTGCCGCCGCTCAATCTCCACGCAAGCAGGTGGAGGCTGGACAGGTTCGGGTGGAGGACCGTCCCCTGCTGCTGCGACAGAAGATCCTCCCGAAGAGGCAGACGGATCGGGGGATCTACGCTCATACTGAGTAGCTCGGGATACCAAACTCTTCGAGCCCAGTCCGGAGCCACAAGAATGACTTGGGCCCGGTCGTGCCGAATCTTCTTCAACACTCTGGGTAGAAGTGGTATAGGCGGAAAGGCGTACAACAGACCGCAACTCCACTCGCGACGAAAAGCGTCGCCAAGCGAGTGCCGCCTTGGAAATTCCAACGCGCAGAACTGATGACATTGCGCGTTCTCTTCGGTGGCGAATAGATCTAACCAAGGCTCTCCCCACTGAAGAAAGAGTCCTTGCGCCACTTTCGAGTGAAGACGCCATTCGTGATCCATCATGCACCTGCGGCTGAGTTCGTCTGCCCTGGCGTTCAGGGAACCTGCCAGGTGTTGAACCATCAGGAACATGCCCTGATGTTCCAGCCATGTCCAGAGGCGCAGAGCCTCCTGACAGAGGGTCCACGACCCCACCCGCCTTGTTTGTTGCAGTACCACATGGTGGTGGTGTTGTCTGTGAACACCTGCACTACCTTCCCTTTGACAGAGGGAAGGAATGCCTTGAGTGCAAGTCGGATCGCCCGGAGCTCCAGAAGGTTGATATGGAGCCGGGACTCCGCCGGAGACCAGAGGCCTCTGATCTCCGCCTCTCCCATGTGACCGCCCCATCCCAGAAGGGACGCGTCCGTCACAACTGTGTGCTCTGGCTGGGGAAGGGAGAGGGATCTGCCCATGACCCATTGCCGGTTCGAGAGCCACCACTGCAACTGTTTTGCAGTCCCCTCCGAGATCTGGACGTGATCGGACAGGTTGCCCTGGTGCTGCGCCCACTGGAACTTCAGGTCCCACTGCAGAGCCCGCATATGCCATCTGGCATGATTGACCAGCAGGATGCAGGAGGCCATGAGGCCCAGCAGCCTCAGGGTCATCCGTACCGAAACCCAGGATAAAGGCTGAAAGATCGGAATCATAGCCTGAATATCCCGGACTCGCCGTTCGGGAGGATAGGCCCGAAACTGCGTCGTGTCCAGAACTGCTCCGATGAAAAGGAGCTGTGGAGAAGGAATCAGATGCGACTTCGGCACATTGATGGAGAACCCCAGCGAGTGCAGGAGTGCGGCCGTAGTCTGGAGGTGGGAGACGACTGCCTGGGACGAGCCCGCCTTCAGCAGCCAGTCGTCGAGGTAGGGAAGACTGAAACCCCTGCCCGGCGCAGATGAGCTGCGACCACCGCCATCACTTTCGTGAACACCCGAGGGGCACTGGTAAGGCCAAAGGGGAGCACGGTGAACTGAAAATGCTCGAGGCCTACCGTGAACCGAAGGCAACGCCGGTGGGCCGGCAGGACGGGGATGTGGAAATAGGCGTCCTGCAAGTCCAACGCTACCAACCAGTCTCCAGGGTCGAGGGCAGTCAAGACCTGAGCTAGGGTGAGCATCTTGAACTTCTCCTTCCGGAGGAAGCGATTGACGTTCCGGAGGTCCAAGATAGGATGCATGTCCTCCTTGTCCTTTTTGGGCACCAGAAAGTAGTGGGAGTAGCAACCACGCCCTACTTCTGGGGTCGGAACATGCTCGATGGCCCTCTTGGCCAAGAGGGCCGTGACTTCCTTCTGCAGAAGCACCAAGTGATCCCCTGACATGCGGTGGAATTGAGGTGGCATGGCTGGGGGGGTGGTCTCGAAGGGGAGGGAGTAGCCCCTTCAGACAATGTCCAAGACCCACTTGTCCGAGGTGATGGCACGCCAGTGGTGAAGGTGATGGCGGACCCTGCCCCCAACTGGCGTGCTGTGCACCTGAAAGGAGGGACTAGGAGGGCTTGGAGGCCGCGGACGGGGCGGGGTGTGTGGCCTGACCCGCACGCTGGTTGCCCGAACCGCCACGGCGGTATCCACGTCCTCGGCCACGCGAAGACGCCTGCTGCGCGGGCCGGTGGTTGGGCTGCTGACGTGACTGGGCACCCCTTCCGTTGCCACGATAGGGGCGAAAAGCAGAGGTTAGCGGAGGGCGTGCAGTAGAAAGGCCCAGGGACTTGGCAGTAGCCCGTGAGTCCTTAAAACGCTCCAACGCATGGTCTGCTTTGGAACCAAAAAGACCGACTCCATCAAAGGGCATGTCCATGAGTGTATTCTGGACATCACCCGAGAAACCAGTGGTTCTCAGCCAGGCGTGGCGACGCAGCGCCACCGTCGTTGCAATAGATCTGCCCAGCGAGTCGGCGGTATCAAGGCCACAACGTATGGTATATTTGGCCGCATCCCTACCTTCCGCAATGGCGCGGGTAAGCAGTGTCTGGACCTCCTCAGAACACTGGGGCAAAACAGTCGCCACCGAATCCCACAGGGAGTGGGTATATCGGCCCAAAAGACAAGCGGTGTTGATGGACCGCAAGCCAGCACTCGTTTGGATTCCCTATCCGGAGGGGCGGTAGGGAAGGCGGTTTGGGAAGCCGAGGCTTGGACAACCAAGCTCTCAGGAGTGGGGTGGACAGAGAGAAACAAGGGGTCGCCCGGAGCTGGGCGATGGCGTCGGGACACGTTCCTATCCACAGGAGCCCCTGTGTTGGGCTTGGACCAGGCGCCCAAAGAACGTCAGTGAGTGCATCGTTAAACGGCAGCACAGTCTCCAAGGAGGAGGCTGCCGGCTGAAGCACTTCTGTCAAGAGATTAGTCTTGACCGCCACAGTAGGGAGTTGGAGATGTAAGGCTCCAGCTGCCCTACGCAACACCGTTGCAAAATTGGCTCCCTCCTCCGTAGCCACGGGAGGAGACAGCATGCCAGTGTCAGGGGAAGTATCTAGACCACTGGCATCCCCTAGTTCCTCTGCCCAGTCCTCATCATACTGACACTGTTGTGCCAGAGGGTCCTCAGACCCCTCCCAGTCCTCCTGGTCCTCCTCCGGTTCAAAATAAGGAGGAGAAGGGACATTTGGGACCCAAGGTCTCATCGGCGCCGGAACCGGCGTCGAGCGACGTCGGTCCGGCTCCATGTCCGGAGCCGGAGAGTACTGGGGGACGCCGCCACCCGGAGCCCCGGGCGGCGTCAGGAACGGCACCGGAGACATCGGCGGAGGCGGAGGCGTGGTCAGGTCGACCGGTGTCGATGGGGGTTGCGGAACCACCGGAGCCGGGATCGAGGCCGGGGCCGAAGCCGGAGCCGGGATCGAGGCTGGAGGCACGAGCGACGCCGGGACCGGAGTCGTCGGCGACGCCGGGGCAACCCCATCAGGGCCCGCGGGGCCCGAAGGCGCACCGGAGGGACCTTGAGGCCCGAAGAGGCGGGCCATGGCCGACAGGAATTCCTGTATTTGGGCCGGATCCGCCCCCGAACCCGGGAAGGACGGGTATTGCGGGGGCGACTCCACAGGCATGTCCGGGGCCGCGGGGCGGGGACGGTGCCGGGAGGGGCCTCAGCCGAGTCGCGAGACCGGCGAGGCGAAGTCCTAGAGCGACGATGCTTTTGGACTTCTTGTGTTTAGACTTACCGGACGACGAAGACTTGGATTCCGACGACCGGCGAGGACTCCGCGACCGACCCCTCGACCTCTCACGCGACCGGGGCTTGGTGCGGCGCGGAGCCGACTGCCGGGCCTCGAGGAGCTTTCGAGACCGCTCTCGCAAAGCTTTCGGGTTTAGGGACCGGCAGTCGGAACACGACTTCGTGTCGTGGTCTCGCCCGAGACAGAAGAGACACTCCAGATGCGGGTCTGTGATGGACATCATCCGAGCACAGGCGTCGCAACGCTTAAAGCCGGGCATCCCTAACGACACCTTGGAGTCGATACGAAAAGAAACAGTGAAAAAATTCACCCAAAAGTTAGTCAAAAAATGACTAGGGCACTGCTCTTCCCGGATCTGCGCTTGCTGGCGTGGAAAAAGAAGAACTGACGTCAGCGCGCAGGGGCGGCGTCTAAGTACTGCCCGCGACGTCATCCCGGCGATCACGACGCCGACGACGGACGCGGAGCCGCACGACGCCGCCTACCGACGCACAAGGGTACTGCTACGCAAAAACTTTCCGGATCCAGCCTGACGCCTGGGGATATTCTAAGGTAAGGAATCTGTCACTAACGTGTCTCTTTCAGATATAGATGTACATATCTAGTCTTCGGGGGTTAAGGCAAGCACAGGGCAAGGTTCAAAACAGCACCAACAGTGTACCACCAGCGGCACAGGGGCGGCCGTGTGCAGGGTGAAAACATAGAGTTGGGCGCACCATACAAATCAATGGAGAATGGTGAAATCGGACAGAGGCTGCTTACAGGTAATTAACAGTGGCTTGGGAGACCAGTCTCCAGGGGTTGAGGCAAGCACTGGGCAAGGTCCAAAGCAGCACCAACAGTGCACCACCAGCGGCACAGGGACAGTCGGGTGCAGGATGCAAACACCGCGCCGGGCGCATAATACAAATCAATGGAGAAAGGTCAAATCGATAAAGGGCCGCAGACTCAGGTCAGGAGGCCGGTCAGAGGAAATCAGAAGCTAGAGAGGTAAATTGCAATGCTCGGGGACGTAGGGACACCTTTGGTCCACTTCACCAAGGCCCAGGACCGAAGGGTGCAAGGGTGTCTTTTGATGTCAGAAACGACTTACCGGAGAAGGTTGTGGTTGAGGGGGTCTCCGTGCAGAGGCTGCAGGCGACGTCGGGGAGTCCAGGAGGGTTCAGCCCATGATGGACTCGGGCTCTGGGAAGCCTTGTTGGTACCGGTGGGCCACTTCAACTCGGGCTGGAGGCGTCGGGTGCGGAAGTGGAACCAGGTGTCGGATTTCACGGTTCTTCAGGTCACAGAGTCCTTGCTTGGAGGTTGTTGCCTTTGAACATGTCCGCTGTTCTCGGGAGGTCTTGGTCGAAGGCAGGCAGCCCTCCCAGGGCTTTTTGAGGTTGCTGGATTGCAGGATAAGTTGACTTTGGCACAGTTTTCAATGAGGGGTGCAGACAGGCCGGCGAGGCTGGGGCCAAGTCAGAGGCTCTCTTCAGGTCTCTCTGCTGTTGCGGCTCCTCAGTGTCTGTTTTTTCTTAGGTCGTCAGGATCTGAGTTCTTGGGTGCCAACTTAATACTGAATTTAAGGGCATTATAGGGGAGTGACAGGTAGTAGCCAATGGGCTAGCTAACTTAGGGTGTCTACACCCTCTATATGACCACTTTCTTAGGGAAGTGGGCATACCCTGACTCTAGAATACTACTTCCTCTCAAAACAAGATGGAGGAATTTGAACTGGGGGGTTCACTTCAGCTCAGGGCCCCTTAGGGGCGGTACTAGCTGAGTGGACACACCTCCTATTCTCACTAGTTTTCCCATCTGTCTTGCCGACAAAATGTGGGGAATCGGCAGAGGGCAGGCAACTCCACTTGCTGGACTGGCCAGTTGTCGCAGAACAAAGGACAGAGGGCCAGATGTACGACCCTAAATTGCATGCGCACACGGGTTTGCGACCCGTTTGCACATGCAAAATGGCCCAGGGCCATGTACAATTCCTAAATAGCGAGTCGCAATTTATTTGCGACTCGCTATTTAGGAATTGCGACTCGCTATTAGGAAGGGGCGTTCCCTGTCTAATAGCGTCAGCAAAGCAATGTATGAATGTTTTGTGACCGCAATTGCGGTCACAAAACACTCGCAAATTACCACCCTCTTCAAGAGGGTGGTAATGCAGTCGCAATTTGGAAGGGGTCCCCAGGGGACCCCTTCCACTTTGTGACTGTCTCTAAAAATATTTTTTAAGGGCAGGCAGTGGTCCCAGGGACCACTACCTGCCTTCAAAAAATGAAACGAAAACGTTTCATTTTTTGTTTTTTAAAATGCATCCCGTTTTTCTTTAAGGAAAACGGGCTGCATTTAAAAAAAAAAAAAACTGCTTTATTTAAAAGCAGCCCTAGACATGGTGGTCTGCTGAGCCCAGCAGGCCACCATCCCTGGGAAGGCCTGTCATTCCCAATGGACTTGCAAATTGCGAGAGGCTCATTAATATTCATGAGCCCCGCAATTTGCGACCCCATTGGGAATCGCAAACAGTGTTAAACACACTGTTGTACATGCCAAATAGCGAGTCGCAAATGACTCGCAATTTGCGAAGCGCTATTTTGCACGTCGTACATCTGGCCCAGAAAGCCTATGAGGCTCGCCGCCCTGCAATGCTGTTCCTGCAGGGGGGAGGTGTGAAGCACATCCGCCCAGAGCAGGCTTTGTTTCTGACCAACGAGAGCAAAAGGCTCTCACCTCAGGGGATCAGAAACATGTCTAGAGGTGGCAGGCTGGTGGAGACCAGTCAGGCAAACACTATTGGGCTGGTAGGTTTTCAGGGGGCACCTCTGAGAGCAAGTTTTGATAAATTCACCAATTGCATCAGTGTGGGTTTATCAAGACAAGATGTTTGACATCAAACATCTGTGGGTACAGGGAAATCATCATGGAATTAGGAAACTCGTAATGACGAGTGTCCAGTCCATGTACTCCGTATGGCTTCCTTGGGTACTTGTAATAGCTAAGAACAGACTTAGATATTTACAGGGAAATAACTGCTCATGCAGTCATGCCCTCGCATGAGATACCATGCTCTTAACATTAGGGCTGCAAGGCCTGTTGTAGGGGTAACTTACCAAATCCTCATGCAGTGTGGTGTAGGCGTGGCACACAGGGATGTGTGCAATGTCGACTCTCCACTTTTCTCTGCACCAAGACACACAGACTGCAGTGGCAGTGTGCATGTGCTTGGTGAGGGGTCCCTTAGGGGGACATAATTTTGCTGCAGCTCCTAGGGGCCCTCTTTAGACACAAGGCCCTTATTACCATGGGTAACCTTTTACTAGGGACTTATATGTGAGCCAAAGTGGTGCCAATTGTGAAAGTAATGGTACAGTTTAGGGAAAGAACACTGATACTAGGGGCCTGGTTAGCAGGAACCAAGTATACTTTCAGTAAAGTTGCATCAGATATAAGGCAAAAATCTGGGGGTAACCATGTCAAAAAGGGCACTTTCCTACAATAGTTACTTAGGGCACGAGTTATAGTCACTTGAGATAACTGCAACTAACTGGGGAATTTGTGTGGTTTTTAGCGTTTAACACATTAACTTGTTACTGAACATTTCACCTAACTATAACGTTATTTTAACCTTTATTTGTTCAGTGATTTTTTTTTTATGTAAAGCAAAATTTTATTACCTTGAGCAAAGCCAATCCCCCTGGCCGTGCACGAGGGTGGGGAGGGGGGATTGATTAGCGGTTAGGACCTGGCCTACAGCCAGGCCCTGCAAAACAACCCCCAGCAGGCAGCCAACCCCACACTGTGCATGGCCTTCACTCGTACACGGTCCGGGGTTGGCAACAGGGCCTAGCCTACAGAGAGATCCTACAACCAACCCCGCAGACAGCCAACCCACGCTGCGCAGAGACTTCGGATGTGCACAGCGGGGGTTTGACACACTACGACGGACCTCCCGCCCCCACAGGCAGCCGAAAGCACAAGTTACTACTTGTGTAACGATATATCTGTAAGAGACATTAGTTAGTGATAGATTCCTTATCTTAGAATATCCCCAGGCATCAGACTGAATCCGGAAAGTTTTTCGTCAGCAGTACCCCTGCGCGTTGGTAGGTGGCGTCGTGCTGCTCCGCGTTCGTCGCTGGTGTCGTAGGCGCCGAGATGACGTCACGGAGACTACTTAGGCGCCACCCATGCGCGCTGACGTCAGTTGTGTACACGACTTTCCGCGCCAGGAACGCAGAGCCATGCAAGAAACTGACTACTGGTGCCATGAAACTAGGGCCCTGAAAGGGAATACCTTAACCCTAGAATCAGTTCGTAGAACGGGAAGGATGGGTGGGGCGGTAAGGAATCTATCACTAACTAATGTCTCTTACAGATATATCGTTACACAAGTAGTAACTTGTGCATCTGACAGAGACACGTTAGTGATAGATTCCTTACCTTAGAATAGATACCCCAGCAATACCAACCCCGGTGGTGGGTCTGCGAATAGATTACACCAGAAAGTCACGGAGAACAGAACGGCCAAAGAAGCCGTCTCTCCGGACTTGACTGTCAAGGCAGTAATGCTTGGTAAATGTGTGCAGCAAGGCCCACGTGGCTGCCTGACAAATATCCTGCAAGGGAACGCCGCGTCCCAAGGCAGTAGTGGCTGCTGTCGCCCTAGTAGAATGGGCACGCAGCCCCACAGGAGGCTCCTCCTTAGCCAAGGAGTAACATGTTTTGATGCACAAAACGACCCACCGAGAGATGGTGCGTTAGTGCACGGCCCGACCTTTTTTGGCGCCCACGTAGCCAACAAAGAGCTGGTCATCCACCCGGAACTGTTGTGTGCGCTTTAGACAGAACGAGAGCGCACGTTTTGGGTCCAGACGATGGAGCCTCTCTTCCTCTTTTGAAGGATGCGGAGGCGGAAAGAAAGTGGGCAAAGTGATGGTCTGCCCGATGTGGAAGGGCGTGACAACCTTTGGCAAGAAAGAAGGACGGGTCCTTAAAACCACCTTGTCCGGATGAACAGAAAGGAAAGGAGGTTTAGAAGAAAGAGCCTGGAGCTCACTCACTCTTCTGGCAGAGGTGATAGCTACCAGGAAAGCCGTCTTTAGACTACGAAGACGTAAAGGACAGTTATGAAGGGGCTCGAAGGGAGCGCACATGAGATAGGTCAACACAAGATTTAAGTCCCATTGAGGCATTATGAAAGGCACGGGAGGAAACGTGTGTGTAATGCCTTTGAGGAAACGGTTAACAACCGGGGACTTAAAGAGAGAAGGCTGATCTGGAAGCCGGAGAAAGGCGGAGATGGCCGAAAGAGAACCTTTGACAGTGCCCAGAGCAGAGCCCTGCTGGGCCAAGGATAGTAGGAACAGAAGGACTTCAGAAAGAGGGGCAGAAAGGGGATCCACAGACTTCGCTGTGCACCATGCCACAAACTTGTTCCACCTGCAGGCGTACACCGTCTTAGTGGAGGGACGCCTGGCTGCCAAAATGACATCACAGACTACGGGAGGAAGATCGAAAGCTGTCAACTGTCGCCGCTCAATCTCCACGCATGGAGGTGGAGGCTGGACAGGTTCGGGTGGAGGACCGTCCCCTGCTGCTGCGACAGAAGGTCCTCCCGAAGAGGCAGTCGGATCGGGGGATCGATCGCCATGTTGAGTAGCTCGGGATACCAGTATCTTCGTGCCCAATCCGGAGCCACAAGGATGACTTGGGCCCGGTCGCGCCGAATCTTCTTCAGCACTCTGGGCAGAAGTGGTATAGGCGGAAAGGCGTACAACAGACCGCAACTCCATTCGCGACGAAAAGCGTCGCCGAGCGAGTGCCGCCTTGGAAATTCCAACGCGCAGAACTGATGATATTGCGCGTTCTCTTCGGTGGCGAATAGATCTAACCAAGGCTCTCCCCACTGCAGAAAGAGACCTTGCGCCACGTCCAAGTTCAGACGCCATTCGTGATCCATCAAGCACCGGCGGCTGAGTTCGTCTGCCCTGGCGTTCAGAGAACCTGCCAGGTGTTGAACCACCAAGGTAATACCTTGATGTTCCAGCCATGTCCAGAGGCGCAGAGCCTCCTGACAGAGTCCACGACCCCACCCCGCCCTGTTTGTTGCAATACCACATGGCAGTGATGTTGTCTGTGAACACCTGCACAACACCTCCCCGGAAAGAGGGAAGGAATGCCTTTAGTGCAAGTCGGATCGCCCGAAGCTCCAAAAGATTGATATGGAGCCGGGACTCCGCCGGAGACCAGAGGCCTCTGATCTCCGCCTCTCCCAAGTGGCCGCCCCATCCCAGGAGGGACGCATCCGTCACCACTGTGTGCTCCGGTTGGGGAAGGGAGAGGGATCTGCCATTGACTCAATCGCGATTCGTGAGCCACCACTGCAATTGTTGTGCAGTGCCCTCCGAGATCTGGACAAGATCGGACAGGGTGCCCTGATGCTGTGCCCACTGGAACTTCAGGTCCCACTGCAGAGCCCGCATATGCCACCTGGCATGTTGCAGTAGCAGAATGCAGGAGGCCATCAGGCCCAGGAGCCGGAGGGTGATCCTGACTGAAACCCGGGATAGAGGCTGAAAGATCGGAATCATAGCCTGAATATCCTGGACTCGCTGCTCGGGAGGATAAACCCGAAACTGCGTGGAATCCAGAACCGCTCCGATGAAGGGGTGCTTCTGAGAAGGACTCAGGTGCGACTTTGGCATGCTGATGGAGAACCCCAGCAACTGCCGGAGGTCGCCGTAGTCGGAAGGTGGGTGACGACTGGCTGGGGCGAGCCCGCCGTCAACAACCAGTCATCGAGGTAGGGGAAGACTGACACCCCTGACCTGCGCAGATGAGCTGCAACCACCGCCATGACCTTCGTGAACACCCGAGGGGCGCTTGTAAGGCCGAAGGGGAGCATGGTAAGCTGAAAATGCTCCTGGCCTACCATGAACCACAGGTAACGCCGGTGGGCCGGCAGGACGGGAATGTGAAAATATGCGTCCTGCAAGTCCAACGCTACCATCCAGTCTCCAGGGTCGAGGGCAGCCAAGACCTGAGCCAGAGTCAACAATTTGAACTTCTCTGTCCGGAGGAAGCGATTGACGTTCCGGAGGTGTAAGATGGGGCGCAAGCCCCCCTTGTCCTTTTTGGGGACCAGAAAGTAGTGGGAATAACAACCATGTCCTACGTCTGGCCCCAGAACGTGCCCGATGGCCCCCTTGGCCAAGAGGGCTGTGACTTCCTGTCGGAGAAGCACTAAGTGATCCCCCGACATGCGGTGGAACTGAGGTGGCAGGGACGGGGGGCAGACTCGAAGGGGAGGGAATAGCCCCTTCGGACGATTTGTAGCACCCAGCTGTCCGAAGTGACAGAGCGCCAGTGGGGGAGGTGATGTTGAATCCTGCCGCCCACCGGCGTGGGGTGCACCGCAAAGCGCGGAATAGGAAGGCTTTGAGGTGGATGCTGTGGGAGCGGAGGTGGGCTGACCCGCACGCTGGCCCCCTGTGCCGCCACGGCGGCCATCACGCCCGCAGCCGCGCTGAGGCTGGTTCTGCGCCGGCCTTTGGCTGAACGGACGTGTAGAGGCGCCCCTGCCGCGGCCACGAAAGGAACGAAAAGTAGACGTGGCCGGGCGGGTGGTGGAGAGACCCAAGGACTTGGCTGTAGCCCAAGAGTCCTTAAAATGCTCCAGCGCACTGTCTGCCTTATCGCCAAAAAGGCGAGTACCATCAAAAGGCATGTCCATGAGGGAACTCTGGACATCCCCCGAAAACCCCGTGGACCGCAGCCAGGCATGTCGCCGCAAGGCCACTGTTGTGGAGATGGCTCTTCCCAAAGAGTTTGCGGTGTCCAACCGACACCGAATTGCGAACTTCGCGGCATCTTTCCCTTCTACCACAGCTTGGGAAAGCACAGCCCGAACCTCTTCGGGGCACTGGGGCAGAGTTTGCGCCACCGTGTCCCACACAGCATGAGAATAGCGGCCCAAGAGACATGCAGTGTTGACCGACCGCAGCCCCAGGCTGGCAGAGGAAAACAACCTTTTGCCAAGCTCTGTTTGGGAAGTGGAAGACGGAATGACCAGGCTCTCCGGTGTCGGAGGAGTCGTCAAAAAGGCAGGGTCACCCGGTGCCGGGCGGTGACGTGTGGCCACATTTTTATGCACAGGGACCCCTGTGGCTGGCCTAGACCAGGTACCCATCAAAACATCCGTTAAGGCCTCATTGAACGGAAGCAGAGGTTCCACAGAACTTGCCGCCGGCTGAAGCACTGCAGTAAGGAGGTTAGGTTTGAAGGTAACAGTAGGCAGGGTAAGGCCAAGAGCCTGAGCTGCTCTACGGAGCACCACAGTGTATGTGGCGCCTTCCTCCATGACAGTGGGAGGAGACACAAACCCAGGCGCAGAGGAGAGGCCAAGGCCACCTGCATCCTCGGAGTCTTCTGCTCGAACGGCGCCAAGAACGGCGTCGGTCTGCGCCGATCCGGCTCCATGTCCCAAGTAGGAGGTGGGACGACGGAACTCAGTGCGGCGCCGGGAATGGAGACGCAAGGGGCGCCAGGGCCGGAGCCGCCGGCGGAGGACCTTGCGGCGCCGGGGCTGGAGCCGCCGGCAAAGGACCGTGCGACGCCGGAGCCGCCAGCGGAGGACCTTGCGGTGTCGGGGCCGGAGCCGCCGGCGGGGGACCTTGCGGCGCCGGAGCCGCTGGCGGAGGACCTTGCGGCGCCGGGGCCGGAGCAGCAGGCGGCGCCAGCGGCAGAGCCGCTAGCAAGTAAGGGCCCTCAATAGGGACCGCGGGGCCCGAAGGCGCGCCGGCGGGAGCCCTAGGCCTTGCACCTTGCACCTGGGCCGGAGCCTCCGACGGACCCGGTAGGGCGGGCAGACCGCAGGACTCACAGGCTCCAACGGAGCCGTGGGGGAAGGACCCCTGGCCCCCTCGTCCGCGTCCGGAGACCGACGAGGGGGGGGGAGGTCGGAGAGCGTACGCGCTTCTTCGACCGGTACTTGTGAAGTCTCTTACCCGATTCCGAGGGCGAAGACGCGGACCCCGAGGAGCGATGATGATGGCTCCGCGGTCGGTCCCTCGACCGACCCCTGGGCGTCGAACGGCGCGGAGACGACTGTCGGGCCTCCAGCAGCTTTTGGAACCGCTCCGGCAAAGCCTTCGGAGCCATGGCCAGACAGTCGGAACATGACTGGAAGTCATGGTCGCGCTTCAGACAGTAGAAACAGACGCTATGGGGGCAGCCACCGACCTCGGACGGCGGCAGGCCCCGCAAGATTGAAACTGAGCATCCGTACGTGGCACCAGGAGACAAGACTCAAAAGAAGTAGGACAAAGTCCCAAAAAGAAATTAGTCAAAAAATGACTAGGGTACGTGTTCTTAACCGGATCTGCGCTTGCTGGCGCGGAAAAAGAAAGAACTGACGTCAGCGCGCATGGGTGGCGCCTAAGTAGTCTCCGTGACGTCATCTCGGCGCCCACGACGCCAGCGACGAACGCGGAGCCGCACGACGCCACCTACCGACGCGCAGGAGTACTGCTGACAAAAAACTTTCCGGATCCAGTCTGACGCCTGGGGATATTCTAAGGTAAGGAATCTATCACTAACGTGTCTCTTTCAGATCCTTCCCTTCAACCCCCTCCGTACCCAACACCCAAAGATGATAGATCTACTTTATATATAAAGTAGATCTATCATCTTTCTCCAAAAATTACCAATATTTGTAATCAAATGTATATTTTAATAATGCACACAATAAAATGTTTATTATCGATTACTTAAAAAAATATTTTATAAAGTTTAATTAAATTACATGTTTGTTTCTTTTTACATAGTTTGTATTATTACATTTTGGGGAGCTATATATATATATGCTCCACTTGTCTCACGAGCCCTCCGTTTCCCTTTCATTGCTGCATCATATGTTCGGATGCGAGAACCCGATAAACATGAAATTTCAAATCTCCGTTGCCCCAACGGAAAAATGCACACGCACTCCAGCTAGTGTGATTCAGCTCAATACATTTAATCACGGCGAGCGTAAACCTCGACGCGTTTCAACAACCACTGCTGTCTTGGTCACGACCATTGAGGGGGCAGCGGGAGCAGGCATTGCGCCAACCTCGCGGGAGCAGTTTTCTTTTGCTCCCATGGGGTGGAAGCAATCAAAGCATTTCCCTGCCCGAGAGCGCAGCAGGGAAATGTTTTGTGCTCCCACCCGGTGGGAGAACTTTGCATTTTAAATAGACGGTGTCACAGAGGTTAGGGACCCCGGGACACTTTCACTGAGGCAGATCCGGGGGATGGGGTCCCCAGGGCCATTCTATGGCTTAGGGAGGGGGGCCGCGTGGACTCCCTCCCCTTTATTTGAAAGATGGCCCCGGGGGATGGAGTCCCCGGGGCCTCTCCTGGTTCGGGTTGTGGAGCTGCGCAGCCACCCCTCCCCTTTATTTAAGTTATCAGCCAGGGGATAGGGTCCACTGGGCCTCTTGGAGGCTTGGGGAGGAGGAGTCACCCATTCGGGCTAGATGGCACTTTACTACACTTTTTCATGTTATGTATTTTCATTATTTGCTGAACTGAGATAACATGCCGGTCTGAGTACCACACCTCCTTGACATGTTTAGGACACGTTTTCATGGCAGTCTCCTTGGGTCATACTGTGCTCCTATATTAGCATCCTTATTTTTGTCCATGAAGAATATCAGCCAAACTGCTTGTATTTTATATTGTGCTTTCTACATGGCATTGTTGGCGGCGCCTGCTTAACTTTACCCAGTCTACATTCTACATTTATTACCATTTGTATTGTGTTTAGGGTAGCACTGCGCTCTGTTGGTCATGTTATCAAGGCCCTTGGAGGCTGAAACGTGTCATCAGTTGCTTTAATAAATCACATGAAGCTTGCTGTCCCCATTCCCTAGAGAGCATCATTTGTTCTGCTTTTGAGATGGATAAGTTACTTACCTGTAATCCTAGTTCTTTTCCAGGGGTATACTCATCAAAGTCATAAGCACTGAATAGTCCCGCCCACATGCAGGGACCCCGGACCATTTAAAAACAAATATATATATGCATTAAAAACAAATATATATATTAATGCATGTCTAACCAAGTCTAAGGACTAGTCCTGTGTAAAATATATATATATATATGCACAAGTTACTAACTTGTGTAACGATATATCTGTAAGAGACAGTAGTTAGTGACAGATTCCTTACCTTAGAATATCCCCAGGCGTCAGGCTGGATCCGGAAAGTTTTTGCGTAGCAGTACCCCTGCGCGTCGGTAGGCGGCGTCGTGCGGCTCCGCGTCCGTCGTCGGCGTCGTGATCGCCGGGATGACGTCGCGGGCAGTACTTAGACGCCGCCCCTGCGCACTGACGTCAGTTCTGTACACGACTTTCCGCGCCAGGAACGCAGAGCCATGCAAGAAGATGACATAGGTGTCTGAAAAATACTAGGGCCCTGAAAGGGATGTCCTTAACCCTAGAAATCAGTTCGCAGAACGGGGAGGATGGGTGGGGCGGTAAGGAATCTGTCACTAACTACTGTCTCTTACAGATATATCATTACACAAGTTAGTAACTTGTGCATCTGAAAGAGACACATTAGTGACAGATTCCTTACCTTAGAATAGATACCCCAGCAATACCAACCCCGGTGGTGGGTCTGCGAACAAAGATCAGACAAGGAAGTCCCGAAGGACAGAACGGCCAAAGAAGCCGTCCCTCCGGACCGGACTGTCAAGGCAGTAATGCTTTGTAAACGTGTGCAGCGAGGCCCACGTAGCTGCCTGACAGATATCCTGCAGCGGAACACCGCGGCCCAAAGCCGTGGTAGCAGCCGTTGCCCTGGTGGAATGGGCACGCAGCCCAACAGGAGGCTCCTTCTTAGCCAAAGAATAGCAGGCTTTGATACACAAGGTTACCCAGCGGGAGATGGTTCTATTGTGCACCGCCCGACCTTTTTTGGCACCCAGGTAGCCAACAAAGAGCTGGTCATCCACCCGGAAGTGTTGTGTGCGGTTGAGGTAAAGGAAAGCGCACGTTTTGGGTCCAGACGGTGGAGCCTCTCTTCCTCTCTGGAAGGATGCGGAGGCGGAAAGAAGGTGGGCAAAGTGATGGTCTGCCCAATGTGGAAGGCAGTAACCACCTTTGGCAAGAAGGACGGACGCGTCCTAAGAACAACCTTGTCTGGATGGACAGACAGAAAGGAGGTTTGCATGATAGAGCCTGGAGCTCACTCACCCGCCGAGCGGAGGTGATGGCCACCAGAAAGGCTGTCTTCAGAGTCAGAAGACGAAGAGGACAGTTATGTAGAGGCTCAAAGGGAGCGCACATGAGAAAGGTAAGAACCAAGTTCAAGTCCCACTGAGGCATCACAAACGGAACAGGAGGGAAGAGGTGTGTAATGCCTTTAAGGAATCTGTTAACAACAGGGGACTTGAAAAGGGATGGCTGATCAGGAAGCCTGAGGAAGGCCGAAATGGCACAAAGATAACCCTTGATGGTACCCAGGGCAGAACCCTGTTGGGCCAGTGAAAGAAGGAACAGAAGAACCTCAGAAAGAGGGGCAGAGAGGGGATTCACAGCCTTTGCTGTGCACCATGCCACAAACTTGTTCCACCTGCAGGCGTATACCACCTTAGTGGAGGGACGCCTGGCTGCCAGAATCACATCACAAACTTCGGGAGGCAAGTCGAAAGGAATCAACTGCCGCCGCTCAATCTCCACGCTAGCAGGTGGAGGCTGGACAGGTTCGGGTGGAGGACCGTCCCCTGCTGCTGCGACAGAAGATCCTCCCGAAGAGGCAGACGGATCGGGGGATCGACGCTCATACTGAGTAGCTCGGGATACCAAACTCTTCGAGCCCAGTCCGGAGCCACAAGGATGACTTGGGCCCTGTCGCGCCGAATCTTCTTCAACACTCTGGGTAGAAGTGGTATAGGCGGAAAGGCGTACAACAGACCGCAACTCCACTCGCGACGAAAAGCGTCGCCGAGCGAGTGCCGCCTTGGAAATTCCAACGCGCAGAACTGATGACATTGCGCGTTCTCTTCGGTGGCGAATAGATCTAACCAAGGCTCTCCCCACTGCAGAAAGAGACCTTGCGCCACTTCCGAGTGAAGACGCCATTCGTGATCCATCATGCACCTGCGGACGGGTTCGTCCGCCCTGGCGTTCAGGGAACCTGCCAGGTGTTGAACCATCAGGAACATGCCCTGATGTTCCAGCCATGTTTAGAGGCGCAGAGCCTCCTGACAGAGGGTCCACGACCCCACCCCGCCTTGTTTGTTGCAGTACCCAAGGTCTCATCGGCGCCGGAACCGGCGTCGGGCGACGTCGGTCCGGCTCCATGTCCGGAGCCGGAGAGAGCCGGGGAACGACGCCGTCCGGAGCCCCCGGCGTCAGGAACGGCACCGGGGACATCGGCGTCGGCGGAGGCGTGGTTAGGTCAACCGGCGTCGATTGGGGTTGCGGCACCACCGGAGCCAGGATCGAGGCCGGGGCCGGAGCCGAGGCCGGGATGAAGGCCGGTGGGACAGGCGGCGCCGGGACCGGAGTCGGCGGCGGCGCCGGAGCAACCCCATCAGGGCCCGCGGGGCCCGAAGGCGCACCGGAGGGACCTTGAGGCCCGAAGAGGCGGGCCATGGCCGACAGGAACTCCTGTATTTGGGCCGGAGTCGCCCCGAACCCGGGAAGGACGGGTAATGCGGGGGTAACTCGACAGGCACGTCCGGGGCCGCGGGGACGGTGCCGACAGGGACCTCAGCCGAGTCGCGAGACCGGCGAGGCGAAGTCTTAGAGCGATGATGCCGCTTAGACTTCTTGTGCTTCGACTTACCGGAGGAGCGCGAAGACTTGGATTCCGACGAACGGCGGGGACTCCGCGTCCGGCCCCTCGACCTCTCCCGGGACCGGGGCTTGGTGCGGCGCGGAGCCGACTGCCGGACCTCGAGGAGCTTTCGAGACCGCTCTCGCAAAGCCTTCGGATTAAGTTTCCGGCAGTCAGGGCACGACTTCGTGTCGTGGTCTCGGCCGAGACAGAAGAGACACTCGAGATGCGGGTCCGTGATCGACATCATGCAACCACATTCCTCGCAGGGCTTAAAGCCGGGCATCCCTACGACACCTTAGGAGTCGTGAAGACTCGTTGAAGAAACAGTGAAAAAATTCACAAAAAAGATAGTCAAAAAGTGACTAGGGCACTGCTCCTCCCGGATCTGCGCTTACTGGCGCGGAAAAAGAAGAACTGACGTCAGCGCGCAGGGGCGGCGTCTAAGTACTGCCCGCGACGTCATCCCGGCGATCACGACGCCGACGACGGACGCGGAGCCGCACGACGCCGCCTACCGACGCGCAAGGGTACTGCTACGCAGAAAACTTTCCGGATCCAGCCTGACACCTGGGGATATTCTAAGGTAAGGAATCTGTCACTAACGTGTCTCTTTCAGATCCCACCTATACAGGTTGGGGCTGCTCTAGTATTATCGATTTCATAATGCTTTCTGCATTGTTAGCTCACACAGCTCCTAAGCCGAGTGTCTCATGGATCAGTTATAGTGATCATAACCCCCTTCTGCTTGAATTGGATTACTCCTTTACTCTGCATGGAGGGGAGGGCAGGAGTATTCCAAATTCTGCTTTTAGTACTAAAGATCAAACGCGGAGGCTGAAGTGGGAGAAGGTGATACTGGAGACCTTTCTTGATAATTTGTATACTGAGTGTGTACCAGCGATTTCATTATGTATAGATACTAGCGTGCACGACAGAGCTATCTTAGGTGCCTTTGACAAGCTAACCAAGCAGATATCCAACAATTTAACTATCACGTGCAGGTCCAATGGTGCCAAGGAAAAGAGGTGGTTTGATGGCAACTGCTATAAGGCACATAGAAATCTACTGTCAGCACTAAAACAAGTTCCGAGGGATGAGGTGGATGTTGCACAAGTTACTACTTGTGTAACGATATATCTGTAAGAGACATTAGTTAGTGACAGATTCCTTACCTTAGAATATCCCCAGGCGTCAGACTGGATCCGGAAAGTTTTGCTAGCAGTACCCCTGCGCGCCAGTAGGTGGCGTCGTGAGGCTCCGCGTCCGTCGCTGGCGTCGTAAGCGTCGAGATGACGTCACGGAGACTACTTAGGCGCCACCCATGCGCGCTGACGTCAGTTCTGTACATGACTTTCCGCGCCAAGAACGCAGAGCCATGCAAGAAACTGACCACTGGTGCCATGAAACTAGGGCCCTAAAAGGGATGACCTTAACCCTAGAAATCAGTTCGCAGAACGGGGAGGATGGGAGGGGCGGTAAGGAATCTATCACTAACTAATGTCTCTTACAGATATATCGTTACACAAGTAGTAACTTGTGCATCTAAAAGAGACACGTTAGTGATAGATTCCTTATCTTAGAATAGATACCCCAGCAATACCAACCCCGGTGGTGGGTCTGCGAACAAGATTACACTAGAAAGTCACGAAGAACAGAACGGCCAAAGAAGCCGTCTCTCCGGACTTGACTGCCAAGGCAGTAATGCTTGGTAAACGTGTGCAGCGAAGCCCACGTAGCTGCTTGACAAATGTCCTGCAAGGGAACGCCGCGTCCCAAGGCAGTAGTGGCTGCCGTCGCCCTGGTGGAATGGGCACGCAGCCCCACAGGAGGCTCCTTCTTAGCCAACGAGTAACAGGCTTTGATGCAGAGAACGACCCACCGAGAGATGGTCCGTTTGTGCACGGCCCGACCTTTTTTGGCGCACACGTAGCCAACAAAGAGTTGGTCATCCACCCAGAACTGTTGCGTGCGCTTCAGGTAGAACGAGAGCGCACGTTTTGGGTCCAGACGGTGGAGCCTCTCCTCCTGTTTTGAAGGATGCGGCGGCGGAAAGAAGGTGGGCAAAGTGATGGTCTGCCTGATGTGGAAGGGCGTGACAACCTTTGGCAAGAAAGAAGGACGGGTCCTTAAAACCACCTTGTCCGGATGAACAGAAAGGAAAGGAGGTTTGGAAGAAAGAGCCTGGAGCTCACTGACTCTTCTGGCAGAGGTGATAGCCACCAGGAAAGCCAACTTGAGAGTGAGAAGACGCAAAGGACAGGTATGAAGGGGCTCGAAGGGAGCGCACATCAGATATGTCAAGACAAGGCTTAAGTCCCATTGAGGCATAATGAACGGCACGGGAGGAAACATGTGCGTAACGCCTTTCAGGAAACGGTTAACAACCGGGGACTTAAAAAGAGAAGGCTGATCTGGGAGCCGGAGAAAGGCGGAGATGGCCGAAAGATAACCTTTGATAGTGCCCAGAGCAGAGCCCTGCTGGGCCAAAGAAAGAAGGAACAGAAGGACCTCGGAAAGAGGGGCAGAAAGGGGATCCACAGCCTTAGCTGTGCACCATGCCACAAACTTGTTCCACCTGCAAGCGTATACCGTTTTAGTGGAGGGACGCCTGGCTGCCAGAATGACATCACAGACTTCGGGGGGAAGATCGAAGGCTGTCAACTGCCGCCGCTCAATCTCCACACATGGAGGTGGAGGCTGGACAGGTTCGGGTGGAGGACCGTCCCCTGCTGCTGCGACAGAAGATCCTCCCGAAGAGGAAGTTGAATCGGGGGATCGATCGCCATGTTGAGTAGCTCGGGATACCAGTATCTTCGTGCCCAATCCGGAGCCACAAGGATGACTTGGGCCCGGTCGCGCCGAATCTTCTTCAGCACTCTGGGCAGAAGTGGTATAGGCGGAAAGGCGTACAACAGACCGCAACTCCACTCGCGACGAAAAGCGTCGCCGAGCGAGTGCCACCTTGGAAATTCCAACGCGCAGAACTGATGACATTGCGCGTTCTCTTCGGTGGCGAATAGATCTAACCAAGGCTCTCCCCACCTCAGAAAGAGACCTTGCGCCACGTCCGAGTTCAGACGCCATTCGTGATCCATCAAGCACCGGCGGTTGAGTTCGTCCGCCCTGGCATTCAGAGAACCTGCCAGGTGTTGAACCACCAAGGTAATGCCTTGAAGTTCCAGCCAAGTCCAGAGGCGCAGAGCCTCCTGACATAGGGTCCACGACCCCACCCCGCCCTGTTTGTCGCAATATCACATGGCGGTGGTGTTGTCCGTGAACACCTGCACTACACTTCTCCGGACAGAGGGAAGGAATGCCTTTAGTGCAAGTCGGATCGCCCGAAGCTCCAAAAGATTGATATGGAGCCGGGACTCCGCCGGAGACCAGAGGCCTCTGATCTCCGCCTCTCCCAAGTGGCCCCCCCATCCCAGGAGGGACGCATCAGTCACCACTGTGTGCTCCGGTTGGGGAAGGGAGAGGGATCTGCCATGGACCCAATCGCGATTCGTGAGCCACCACTGCAATTGTCGTGCAGTGCCCTCCGAGATCTGGACATGATCGGACAGGTTGCCCTGATGCTTTGCCCACTGGAACTTCAAGTCCCACTGCAGAGCCCGCATATGCCATCTGGCATGCTGCAACAGCAGGATGCAGGAGGCCATCAGGCCCAGGAGCCGGAGGGTCATCCTGACCGAAACCCAGGATAGAGGCTGAAGCACAAGTTACTAACTTGTGTAACGATATATCTGTAAGAGACAGTAGTTAGTGACAGATTCCTTACCTTAGAATATCCCCAGGCGTCAGGCTGGATCCGGAAAGTTTTTGCGTAGCAGTATCCTTGCGCATCGGTAGGCGGCGTCGTGCGGCTCCGCGTCCATCGTCGTGATCGCCGGGATGACGTCGCGGGCAGTACTTAGACGCCGCCCCTGCGCGCTGACGTCAGTTCTTTACACGACTTTCCGCCCCAGGAACGCAGAGCCATGCAAGAAGCTGACATAGTGTCTGAAAAATACTAGGGCCCTGAAAGGGATGTCCTTAACCCTAGAAATCAGTTCGCAGAACGGGGAGGATGGGTGGGGCGGTAAGGAATCTGTCACTAACTACTGTCTCTTACAGATATATCGTTACACAAGTTAGTAACTTGTGCATCTGAAAGAGACACGTTAGTGACAGATTCTTTACCTTAGAATAGATACCCCAGCAATACCAACCCCGGTGGTGGGTCTGCGAACAAAGATCAGACATGGAAGTCCCGGAGGACAGAACGGCCAAAGAAGCCGTCCCTCCGGACCTGGCTGTCAAGGCAGTAATGCTTGGTAAACGTGTGCAGCGAGGCCCACGTAGCTGCCTGACATATATCCTGCAGCGGTACGCCGTGGTAGCAGCCGTTGCCCTGGTGGAATGGGCACGCAGCCCAACAGGAGGCTCCTTCTTAGCCAAAGAATAGCAGGCTTTGATACACAAGGTTACCCAGCGGGAGATGGTTCTCTTGTGCACCGCCCGACCTTTTTTGGCGCCCACGTAGCCAACAAAGAGCTGGTCATCCACCCGGAAGTGTAGTGTGCGGTTGATATAAAAGGAAAGCGCACGTTTTGGGTCCAGACGGTGGAGCCTCTCTTCCTCTCTGGAAGGATGCGGAGGCGGAAAGAAGGTGGGCAAAGTGATGGTCTGCCCAATGTGGAAGGCAGTAACCACTTTTGGCAAGAAGGACGGACGCGTCCTAAGAACAACCTTGTCTGGATGGACAGACAGAAAGAGAGGTTTGCATGATAGAGCCTGGAGCTCACTCACCCGCCGAGCGGAGGTGATGGCCACCAGAAAGGCTGTCTTCAGAGTCAGAAGACGAAGAGGACAGTTATGTAGAAGGCTCAAAGGGAGCGCACATAAGAAAGGTAAGAACCAAGTTCAAGTCCCACGAGGCATCACAAACGGAACAGGAGGGAAGAGGTGTGTAATGCCTTTAAGGAACCTGTTAACAACAGGGGACTTGAAAAGGGAGGGCTGATCAGGAAGCCTGAGGAAGGCCGAGATGGCACAAAGCTAGCCCTTGATGGTACCCAGGGCAGAACCCTGTTGGTCCAGGGAAAGAAGGAACAGAAGAACCTCAGAAAGAGGGGCAGAGAGAGGGTTCACAGCCTTTGCTGTGCACCATGCCACAAACTTGTTCCACCTGCAGGCGTATACCACCTTAGTGGAGGGACGCCTGGCTGCCAGAATCACATCACAAACTTCGGGAGGCAAGTCGAAAGGAATCAACTGCCGCTGCTCAATCTCCACGCAAGCAGGTGGAGGCTGGACAGGTTCGGGTGGAGGACCGTCCCCTGCTGCTGCGACAGAAGATCCTCCCGAAGAGGCAGACGGATCGGGGGATCGACGCTCATACTGAGTAGCTCGGGATACCAAACTCTTCGAGCCCAGTCCGGAGCCACAAGGATGACTTGGGCCCGGTCGCGCCGAATCTTCTTCAACACTCTGGGTAGAAGTGGTATAGGCGGAAAGGCGTACAACAGACCGCAACTCCACTCGCGACGAAAGCGTCGCCGAGCGAGTGCCGCCTTGGAAATTCCAACGCGCAGAACTGATGACATTGCGCGTTCTCTTCGGTGGCGAATAGATCTAACCAAGGCTCTCCCCACTGCAGAAAGAGTCCTTGCGCCACCTCCGAGTGAAGACGCCATTCGTGATCCATCATGCACCTGCGGCTGAGGTCGTCCGCCCTGGCGTTCAGGGAACCTGCCAGGTGTTGAACCATCAGGAATATGCCCTGTTGTTCCAGCCATGTCCAGAGGCGCAGAGCCTCCTGACAGAGGGTCCACGACCCCACCCCGCCCTGTTTGTTGCAGTACCACATGGAGGTGGTGTTGTCTGTGAACACCTGCACTACCTTCCCTTTGACAGAGGGAAGGAATGCCTTGAGTGCAAGTCGGATCGCCCGGAGCTCCAGAAGGTTGATCTGGAGCCGGGACTCCGCCGGAGACCAGAGGCCTCTGATCTCCGCCTCTCCCATGTGACCGCCCCATCCCAGAAGGGACGCGTCCGTCACAACTGTGTGCTCTGGCTGGGGAAGGGAGAGGGATCTGCCCATGACCCATTGCCGGTTCGAGAGCCACCACTGCAACTGTTTTGCAGCCCCCTCCGAGATCTGGACGTGATCGGACAGGTTGCCCTGGTGCTGCGCCCACTGCAACTTCAGGTCCCACTGCAGAGCCCGCATATGCCATCTGGCATGATCGACCAGCAGGATGCAGGAGGCCATGAGGCCCAGCAGCCTCAGGGTCATCCGTACCGAAACCCAGGATAAAGGCTGAAAGATCGGAATCATAGCCTGAATATCCCCGGACTCGCCGTTCGGGAGGATAGGCCCGAAACTGCGTCGTGTCCAGAACTGCTCCGATGAAAAGGAGCTGTGGAGAAGGAATCAGATGCGACTTCGGCACATTGATGGAGAACCCCAGCGAGTGCAGGAGTTCGGCCGTAGTCTGGAGGTGGGAGACGACTGCCTGGGACGAGCCCGCCTTCAGCAGCCAGTCGTCGAGGTAGGGGAAGACTATAACCCCTGCCCGGTGCAGATGAGCTGCGACCACCGCCATCACTTTTGTGAACACCCGAGGGGCACTTGTAAGGCCAAAGGGGAGCACGGTGAACTGAAAATGCTCGAGGCCTACCGTGAACCGAAGGTAACGCCGGTGGGCCGGCAGGACGGGGATGTGAAAATAAGCGTCCTGCAAGTCCAACGCTACCAAGCAGTCTCCAGGGTCGAGGGCAGTCAAGACCTGAGCTAGGGTGAGCATCTTGAACTTCTCCTTCCGGATGAAGCGATTGACGTTCCGGAGGTCCAAGATTGGACGCATGTCCTCCTTGTCCCTTTTGGGCACCAGAAAGTAGTGGGAGTAGCAACCACGTCCTACTTCTGGGGTCGGAACATGCTCGATGGCCCTCTTGGCCAAGAGGGCCGTGACTTCCTTCTGCAGAAGCACCAAGTGATCCCCTGACATGCGGTGGAATTGAGGTGGCATGGCTGGGGGGGTGGTCTCGAAGGGGAGGGAGTAGCCCCTTCGGAAAATGTCCAAGACCCACCTGTCCGAGTTGATGGCACACCAGTGGTGAAGGTGATGGCGGACCCTGCCCCTTACTGGTGTGCTGTGCACCTGAAAGGAGGGACTAGGAGGGCTTGGAGGCCGCGGACGGGGCGGAGTTGGTGGCCTGACCCGCACGCTGGTTGCCCGAACCGCCACGGCGGTAGCCACGTCCTCGGCCATGCGAAGACGCTTGCAGCGCGGGCCGGTGGCTGGGCAGCGGACGTGACTGGGCGCCCCTTCCGTGGCCACGGAAGGGGCGAAAAGCAGAGGTTAGCGGAGGGCGCAAAACAGAAAGGCCCAGGGACTTGGCAGTAGCCAGTGAGTCCTTAAAACGCTCCAGCGCATGGTCTGCTTTGGAACCAAAAAGACCGACTCCATCAAAG
Organism: Calotriton arnoldi; assembly: GCA_963921515.1. Taxonomy (NCBI): domain Eukaryota; kingdom Metazoa; phylum Chordata; class Amphibia; order Caudata; family Salamandridae; genus Calotriton; species Calotriton arnoldi. Next base: position 508,946 of record CAWUFW010011527.1, on the reverse strand, counting down.
GGCATGTCCATGAGTGTATTCTGGACATCACCCGAGAAACCAGTTGTTCTTAGCCAGGCGTGGCGACGCAGCGCCACCGTCGTTGCAAGCGATCTGCCCAGCGAGTCGGCGGTATCAAGGCCACAACGTATGGTGTACTTTGCCGCATCCCTACCTTCCGCAATGGTGCGGGTAAGCAGTGTCTGGACCTCCTCAGAACACTGGGGCAAAACAGCCGCCACCGAATCCCACAGGGAGTGGGTATATCGGCCCAAAAGGCAAGCGGTGTTGACGGACCGCAAGCCCGCACTGGAGGAAGAAAAAGCCTTCTTCCCAAATTGGTCCAGGCGTTTGGATTCCCTATCCGGAGGGCGGTAGGGAAGGCGGTTTGGGAGGCAGAGGCTTGGACAACCAAGCTCTCGGGGTGGGATGTTGAGAGAGAAAGAAGGGGTCGCCCGGAGCAGGGCGATGGCGTCGGGCCACGTTCCTATCCACAGGAGCCCCTGTGGTGGGCTTTGACCAGGTGCCTAAAAGAACGTCAGATAGTGCATCATTAAACGGCAGCAGTCTCCGATGAGGAAGCTGCCGGCTGAAGCACTTCCGTCAGGAGATTAGTCCTGACAGCCACAGTAGGCAATTGGAGGTGCAAGGCTCCAGCTGCTCTACGCAACACCGTTGCAAAATTTGCTCCCTCCTCCGTAGCCACGGGAGGAGACAGCATGCCAGTGTCAGGGGAAGTGTCTAGACCACTGGCATCCCCAAGTTCCTCTGCCCAGTCCTGATCATACTCACACTGCTGTGTGAGAGGGTCTTCCGACCCCTCCCAGCTCTCCTGGTCCTCCTCTGGTTCAAAATATGGAGGAGGAGGGGCATCTGGGACCCAAGGTCTCATCGGCGCCGGAGCCGGCGTCGAGCGACGTCGCTCCGGCTCCATGTCCGGAGCCGGAGAGAACCGGGGAACGACGCCGCCCGGAGCCCCGGACGGCGTCAGGAACGGCACCGGGGACATCGGCGCCGGCGGAGGCGTGGTTAGGTCAACCGGCGTCGATGGGGGTTGCGGTACCACCGGAGCCGGGATCGAGGCCGGGGCCGGAATCGAGGCCGGGGACGGAGCAGAGGCCGGGATCAAGGCTGGCAGGACAGGCGACGCCGGGACCGGAGTCGTCGGCGACGCCGGAGCAACCCCATCAGGGCCCGCGGGGCCCGAAGGCGCACCGGAGGGACCTTGAGGCCCGAAGAGGCGGGCCATGGCCGACAGGAATTCCTGTATTTCGGCCGGAGTCGCCCCCGATCCCGGAAAGGACGGGTAATGCGGGGGCGACTCCACAGGCACGACGGGGCCGCGGGGACGGTGCCGACAGGGGCCTCAGCCGAGTCGCGAGACCGGCGAGGCGAAGTCTTAGAGCGATGATGCTTCTTAGACTTTTTGTGCTTCGACTTACCCGAGGAGCGCGAAGACTTGGACTCCGACGACCGGCGGGGGCTCCGCGACCGGCCCCTCGACCTCTCACGGGACCGGGGCTTGGTGCGGCGCGGAGCCGACTGCCGGACCTCGAGGAGCTTTCGAGACCGCTCTCGCAAAGCCTTCGGGTGGAGTTTCCGGCAGTCAGGGCACGACTTCGTGTCGTGGTCTCGGCCGAGACAGTAGAGACACTCTAAGTGCGGGTCTGTGATCGACATCATTCGACCACAGACGTCGCATGGCTTGAAGCCGGGCATCCCTACTGACACCTAGGAGTCGAGAAGACTCGAAAAGAAACAGTGAAAAAATCACCAAAAAGTTAGTCAAAAATTGACTAGGGCACTGCTCTTCCCGGATCTGCGCTTACTGGCGCGGAAAAAGAAGAACTGACGTCAGCGCGCAGGGGCGGCATCTAAGTACTGCCCGCGACGTCATCCCGGCGATCACGACGCCGACGACGGACGCAGAGCCGCACGACGCCGCCTACCGACGCGCAAGGGTACTGCTACGCAAAAACTTTCCGGATCCAGCCTGACACCTGGGGATATTCTAAGGTAAGGAATCTGTCACTAACGTGTCTCTTTCAGATAGATCGGAATCAAAGCCTGAATATCCCGGACTCGCTGCCCGGGAGGATAAACCCGAAACAGCGTCGAATCCAGAACCGCTCCGATGAAGGGGAGCTTCTGAGAGGGACTCAGGTGCGACTTCGGCACGTTGATGGAGAACCCCAGCAAATGCAGGAGGTCGGTCGTAGTCTGAAGGTGGGTGACGACTGCCTGGGGCGAGCCCGCCTTCAACAACCAGTCGTGAGGTAGAGGAAGACTGACACCCCTGACCTGCGCAGATGAGCTGCGACCACCGTCATCACCTTCGTGAACACCCGAGGGGCGCTGGTAAGGCCGAAGGGGAGCACGGCAAACTGAAAATGCTCCTGGCCTACCGTGAACCCCAGGTAACGCCGGTGGGCCGGCAGGACGGGGATGTGAAAATAGGCGACCTGCAAGTCCAACGCTACCATCCAGTCTCCAGGGTCGAGGGCAGTCAAGACCTGAGCCAGAGTCAACATCTTGAACTTCTCCTTCCGGAGGAAGCGATTGACGTTCCTGAGGTCCAAGATGGGGCGCAAGCCCCCCTTGTCCTTCTTGGGGACCAGAAAGTAGTGGGAATAACAACCACTCTCTACTTCTGGCCCAGGAACACACTCGATGGCCCCCTTGACCAAGAGGGCTGTGACTTCCTGCAGGAGAAGTGCCAAGTGGTCCCCCGACATGCGGTGGAACTGAGGTGGCATGGCTGGAGGGGTGAACTGGAAGGGAAGGGCGTAACCCTAGCGGATGATCTGCAACACCCACTTGTCCGAAGTGATAGCGTGCCAGTGGGAGAGATGAAGGCAGACCCTGCCACCCACTGGCGTGGAATGCCCCACAAGGCTCGGATTAGGAAGGTTTGGAGGCCGAAGCGGCAGGGGTGGAGGTGGACTGACCCCCACGCTGATTCCCAGATCCGCCCCTGCGGAACCCGCGACTGCGCTGAGGCTGGTTCTGCACAGGCTTGTTGAAAGAACGTGCCTGGGCGCCCCTCCCGTTGCCACGAAAGGAACGAAACCCAGGAGTGGCTGGGCTTTTTGTGGAAAGACCTAAAGACTTGGCAGTGGCCCGTGAGTCCTTAAAACGCTCCAGCGCACTGTCGGCCTTATCGCCAAACAGGCGAGTGCCATCAAAGGGAATGTCCATGAGTGAGTTTTGGACATCTGGCGAGAACCCGGTAGATCTGAGCCAGGCGTGGCGACGAAGCGCCACAGTCGTAGAAATCGCTCTACCTAAGGAGTCCGCGGTGTCTAAACCACACCGAATGGCGAACTTAGCCGCATCTTTACCTTCCGCAATGGCTTGGGACAATACAGCTTGGGTCTCCTCAGGACACTGAGGTAACACCTGCGCAACTGTGTCCCACACCGCGTGGGAATAGCGGCCCAATAGGCAGGCGGTATTCACTGACCGCAGCCCCAAGCTGGCCGAAGAGAACAAACGTTTACCGAACTGTTCCAGCTTCTTAAGAGTCCTTATTCGGCGGAGCCGTGGGACAGGCACTCTGCGACGTCGAAGCTTGGATGACCAGACTCTCAGGCGTAGGATGAGTGGTCAAAAAAGCGGGGTCACCCGGCGCCGGGCGATGACGCCTGGCGACATTATTATCCACAGGGGCCCCAGTGGATGGCCGCGACCAAGTGCCCGGCAAGACGTCGGTAAGGGCATCGTTAAACGGGAGCAGGGGCTCTGATGAGGTGGTCGCCGTTTGGAGCACCTCAGTAAGGAGGTTAGTTTTGAGGGCCACAATAGGGAGATCAAGGTTGAGGACCTCAGCTGCCCGACGGAGCACCATCGTGTAGGAGGCGCCCTCCTCCATAGTAGGCGGGGGAGAGGCTAACCCCGGGTCAGAAAAAACGTCGAGGTCGCCGGCGTCCTCCAAGTCGTCCGCCCAGTCCTGCTCGGAGTCACACTGACGGGCGAGAGGGTCCTTGGACCCCTCCCAGTCGTCCTCCACCACCGCCGCCGGTGGCACCGACCGCGGCGGCGGGGCAGGAGCCGAAGAGGGAACATACGTGTCGGAAACGGCGCCGAGAACGGCGCCGGTCGGGACCGAACCGGCGCCGTGTCCCAATGCGGATCCCAGGTAGGAACAAAATGGTCCTGGAACCTGGGTAATGGCGGGACGAAAGGCACCCACTGCGGCGCCGGTGGCGGAGCCGAGGGCGGCGCTGGGGCCGGAGCCGGCAGCGTTGGACCTCGTGGCGCCGTGGCTGGATCTGCCGGCGGTCCAACAGGATCCAGACACAGGACCGCTGGGCCCGAGGGCACGCCGGCGGGAGCCCGAAGCCTAAAAAGGCGGTCCATGGTAGCAAGAAATTCTTGCACCTGTGCGGGAATCGCCGACGGACCCGGGTAAGGCGGGTAGGCCGCGAGACTCTCGAGCTCCAAAGGAGCCGCAGGGGCAAGGCCCCTGTCCCCCTCATCCGCATCCGAGGACCGGCGGGGGGACGTCGGAGAGCGAACACGCTTCTTCGACTTCTTTTTGTGTCGTCTCTTACCCGAATCCGAGGGTGACGAGGAGCGATGGCTGTGGCCCCGCGAGCGTTCCTTGGAACGGCCTCTGGACCGGGAACGGCACGGGGACGAGTGCCGGACCTCCAGCAGTTTCCGGCGCTGCTCCCGCAAGGCCTTCGGGGCCATGGCCCGACAATCCGGACAAGACCGAGAGTAGTGGTCGGTCTCCAGGCAGTAGAGGCAGACACCGTCGGGGTCCGCCACCGACATGTTGCGACGGCAGGCCCCACAAGACTTAAATCCAGGCATCCCTACGTGCACCAGGAAACCAAACTGGAAAAAGGGGGACAAAAGTCCCAAAAGAGATAGTCAAAAAGTGACTAGGTACGTGCTCTAACCGGATCTGCGCTTGCTGGCGCGGAAAAAGAAAGAACTGACTTCAGCGCGCATGGGTGGCGCCTAAGTAGTCTCCGTGACGTCATCTCGGCACTTACGACGCCAGCGACGGACGCAGAGCCGCACAACGCCACCTACTGGCGCGCAGGGGTACTGCTAGAAAACTTTCCGGATCCAGTCTGACGCCTGGGGATATTCTAAGGTAAGGAATCTATCACTAACGTGTCTCTTTCAGATAGGACCTGTAGGAGGGCCTATTAATTCGTAACTGAACAGAGGAAGAAGTCCATTAGGGAACAGGCTTGGGAGGCACTTGGGCACGCTAGTGTACTATCAGACAGTATGAAGTTCTGGGCCATGGTTAACAGCCCTCTTTTTCTGATTCAGCTAATCTAAGCACAGACTGTACTGTAGCCGCTGACCGATGGGTTCAGCACTTTGAAGGAATGTATAGTCTCGGTGATTTGGAAGGTTCCGAAGTACAATAGGACCCCCGTTTCAGCAAGCGCACCATTGCACTTTACTACAGATGAGGTTCATAAAGCCATACTGGCCACAGCCGGGGAGAAAGCACCGGGACCGGATGGGGTTCCTTCAAACCTGTATAAGGCTGACCCTCTGGTATGGGCCATGATATTGGCTAGGGTTTTTAATGCGGCCTGTAGGTGTGGTTTTCCCCCCTCGTGGGCTAAGGCCATCATTATACCCATTTTTAAAAAGGGTTCGAGGGAGGATCCCGTATGTTACCGACCAATTTCACTCCTAGATTCTGCAGCTAAAATTATGCGGAAAGTGGTTTTAGATCGTTTAACTTCTTGGCTAGATAATTTTAATGTTATTTCTGACCTACAGTATGGCTTCAGGCAAGGTAAAGGGACGCTTGATCAATGCATCAACCTGCATGTGGTGGTAGGGAAATGAACAAGTTACTTACCTTCGGTAACGATATATCTGTAAGAAACATTAGTAGTGATAGATTCCTTACCTTAGAATATCCCCAGGCGTCAGACTGGATCCGGAAAGTTTTCGTCAGCAGTACCCCAGCGCGTCGGTAGGTGGCGTCGTGCGGCTCCGCGTCCGTCGTTGCCATTGTGGTCGCCGAGATGATGTCGCGGGCGCTACTTAGACGCCGCCCATGCGCGCTGACGTCAGTTCTGTACACGACTTTCCGTGCCAGGAACGCAGAGCCATGCAAGATACTGACCACTGGTGCATTGAAACTAGGGCCCTGAAAAAGATGACCTTAACCCTAGAAATCAGTTCGCAGAACGGGTAGGATGGGTGGGGCGGTAAGGAATCTATCACTACTAATGTTTCTTACAGCTATATCGTTACCGAAGGTAAGTAACTTGTTCATCTGAAAGAAACACATAGTGATAGATTCCTTACCTTAGAATAGATACCCCAGCTATACCAACCCCGGTGGTGGGTCTGCGAACTAAGATCACACCTGAAAATCGCGGAGAACAGAACGGCTGACGAAGCCGTCTCTCCGGACTTGGCTGTCCAGGCAATAATGCTTGGTAAACGTGTGCAGCGAGGCCCACGTGGCTGCCTGACAGATGTCTTGCAGGGGGACACCGCGCCTCAATGCAGTAGTGGCTGCAGTAGATCTGGTGGAGTGAGCACGCAGCCCCACCGGAGGTTCTTTTTTAGCCAAAGAGTAACAGGCTTTGATGCACAAGACAACCCAGCGGGAGATAGTTCTCTTGTGTACCGCCCGACCTTTCTTGGTGCCAACGTAGCCAACAAAGAGCTGGTCATCCACCCGGAACTGCTGTGTGCGGTTGAGATAAAATGAGAGCGCACGTTTTGGGTCCAGACGGTGGAGCCTCTCTTCCTCTCTGGAAGGACGCGGAGGCGGAAACAAGGTGGGCAAGGTGATAGTCTGCCCAATGTGAAAGGCCGTAACCACTTTTGGCAAAAAGGAAGGACGGGGCCTGAGCACAACCTTGTCTGGATGGACTGAAAGGAAAGGAGGCTTACAAGTAAGAGCCTGGAGCTCACTCACCCGCCTAGCGGAGGTGATGGCCACCATGAAGGCAGTCTTTAATGTCAAAAGACGAAGAGGGCAGCTGTGAAAGGGCTCAAAGGGAGCGCACATCAAGTATGTAAGAACCAGATTCAAGTCCCACTGAGGCACCACGAAAGGAATAGGAGGAAAAAGGTGTGTAATGCCTTTGAGAAATCTTTTTACAACAGGGGACTTGAAAAGAGAGGGCTGATCAGGTAGCCTGAGAAAGGCAGAAATTGCAGAAAGGTAGCCCTTGATAGTGCCCAGAGCAGAGCCCTGCCGGTCCAAAGAGTAAAGGAACAGTAGGACCTCAGAAAGAGGGGCAGAAAGGGGATCCACAGCCTTTGCTGTGCACCATGCCACAAACTTGTTCCACCTGCAGGCGTATACCACTTTAGTAGAGGGACGCCTGGCTGCCAGAATAACGTCACAAACTTCAGGAGGCAAGTCAAAAGGAATCAGCTGCCACCGCTCAATCTCCACGCAAAGAGGTGGAGGCTGGACAGGTTCGGGTGGAGGACCGTCCCCTGCTGCTGCGACAGAAGATCCTCCCGAAGAGGCAGTCTGATCGGAGGATCGATGCTCATACTGAGTAGCTCGGGATACCATACTCTTCGAGCCCAGTCCGGAGCCACAAGAATGACTTGGGCCCGGTCGCGCCTGATCTTCTTCAGCACTCTGGGCAGAAGTGGTATAGGCGGAAAGGCGTACAACAGACCGCAACTCCACTCGCGACGAAAAGCGTCGCCGAGCGAGTGCCGCCTTGGAAATTCCATGCGCAGAACTGATGACATTGTGCGTTCTCTTTGGTGGCGAATAGATCTAACCAAGGCTCTCCCCACTGCTGAAAGAGACCTTGCACCACCTCCGAGTGAAGACGCCATTCGTGATCGAGCATGCACCTGCGGCTGAGTTCATCCGCCCTGGCGTTCAGAGAACCTGCCAGGTGTTGAACCACCAGGGACATGCCCTGATGTTCCAGCCATGTCCAGAGACTCAGAGCCTCCTGACAGAGGGTCCAAGACGCCACCCTGCCTTGTTTGTTGCAGTACCACATGGCGGTGGTGTTGTCTGTGAACACCTGCACCACCTTCCCCTTGACAGAGGGAAGGAATGCCTTCAGTGCAAGCCGGATCGCCCGCAGCTCCAGAAGGTTGATGTGGAGCCGGGACTCCGCCGGACACCAGAGGCATCTGATCTCCGCCTCTCCCATGTGGCCGCCCCATCCGAGGAGGGACGCATCCGTCACCACTGTAAACTCCGGTTGGGGAAGGGAGAGGGATCTGCCGTCGACCCAATGACGGTTCGTGAGCCACCACTGCAACTGTCGTGCAGTGCCCTCCGAGATCTGGACGTGATCGGACAGGTTCCCCATATGCTGCGCCCACTGGAACTTCAGGTCCCACTGCAGAGCCCGCATATGCCATCTGGCATGAGTGACCAGCAGGATGCAGGAGGCCATGAGGCCCAGCAGCCTCAGGGTCATCCGTACCGAAACCCAGGATAAAGGCTGAAAGATCGGAATCATAGCCTGAATATCCCGGACTCGCCGTTCGGGAGGATAGGCCCGAAACTGCGTCGTGTCCAGAACTGCTCCGATGAAAAGGAGCTGTGGAGAAGGAATCAGATGTGACTTCGGCACATTGATGGAGAACCCCAGCGAGTGCAGGAGTTCGGCCGTAGTCTGGAGGTGGGAGACGACTGCCTGGGACGAGCCCGCCTTCAGCAGCCAGTCGTCGAAGTAGGGGAAGACTGAAACCCCTGCCCGGCGCAGATGAGCTGCGACCACCGCCATCACTTTCGTGAACACCCGAGGGGCACTGGTAAGGCCAAAGGGGAGCACGGTGAACTGAAAATGCTCGAGGCCTACCGTGAACCGAAGGTAACGCCGGTGGGCCGGCAGGACGGGGATGTGGAAATAGGCGTCCTGCAAGTCCAACACTACCAACCAGTCTCCAGGGTCTAGGGCAGTCAAGACCTGAGCTAGGGTGAGCATCTTGAACTTCTCCTTCCGGAGGAAGCGATTGACGTTCCGGAGGTCCAAGATAGGACGCATGTCCTCCTTGTCCTTTTTGGGCACCAGAAAGTAGTGGGAGTAGCAACCACGCCCTACTTCTGGGGTCGGAACATGCTCGATGGCCCTCTTGGCCAAGAGGGCCGTGACTTCCTTCTGTAGAAGCACCAAGTGATCCCCTGACATGCGGTGGAATTGAGGTGGCATGGCTGGGGGGTGGTCTCGAAGGGAGGGAGTAGCCCCTTCGGACAATGTCCAAGACCCACCTGTCCGAGGTGATGGGACGCCAGTGGTGAAGGTGATGGCGGACCCTGCCCCTACTGGCGTGCTGTGCACCTGAAAGGAGGGACTAGGAGGGCCTGGAGGCCGCGGACGGGTTGGAGGTGGTGGCCTGACCCGCACGCTGGTTGCCCGAACCGCCACGGCGGTATCCACGTCCTCGGCCACGCGAAGACGCCTGCTGCGCGGGCCGGTGGCTGGGCTGCTGACATGACTGGGCGCCCCTTCCGTGGCCACGATAGGTCGAAAAGCAGAAGGTAGCGGAGGGCGTGTAGCAGAAAGGCCCAGGGATTTGGCAGTAGCCCGTGAGTCCTTAAAGCGCTCCAACGCATGGTCTGCTTTGGAACCAAAAAGACCGACTCCATCAAAGGGCATGTCCATGAGAGTATTCTGGACATCCCCTGAAAAACCAGTGGTTCTCAGCCAGGCGTGGCGACGCAGCGCCACCGTCGTTGCAAAATTGGCTCCCTCCTCCGTAGCCACGGGAGGAGACAGCATGCCAGTGTCAGGGGCAACGTTTAAAGCCGGGCATCCCTACGACACCTTGGAGTCGATTCGAAGAAACAGTGAAAAAATTCACCCAAAAAGTTAGTCAAAAATTGACTAGGGCACTGCTCTTCCCGGATCTGCGCTTGCTGGCGCGGAAAAAGAAGAACTGACGTCAGCGCGCAGGGGCGGCGTCTAAGTACTGCCCGCGACGTCATCCCGGCGATCACGACGCCGACGACGGACGCGGAGCCGCACGACGCCGCCTACCGACGCGCAAGGGTATTGCTACGCAAAAACTTTCCGGATCCAGCCTGACGCCTGGGGATATTCTAAGGTAAGGAATCTGTCACTAACGTGTCTCTTTCAGATGCGAACGCTGCGGGGCGCCCCTTCCTGTGCCACGAAAGAAGCGAAAAGCGGAAGGCGGAGGAGGGCGGACTGCCGAGAGTCCCAACGACTTGGCCGTAGCCCTCGAGTCCTTAAACCTCTCCAACACGCTGTCCGCTTTGTCGCCGAAAAGGCGACAGCCATCAAAGGGCATGTCCATAAGGGTGTTTTGGACATCCCCCGAAAATCCAGTGGTCCTCAACCAGGCGTGACGGCGAACCGCCACCGTCCTTGCAATCGATCTGCCCAGTGAGTCGGCGGTGTCTAGGCCACAACAAATCATGAACTTTGCTGCGTCTCTCCCCTCTGCAACAGCCTGGGAGAGAGCAGGCCGGGCCTCCTCCGGACACTGGGGCAGCACGTTCGCCACCGTATCCCACAGAGAATGGGAATAACGGCCCAAGAGGCATGCAGTGTTCACGGACCGCAGCGCAGAGCGGGTGGAAGAAAAAATCTTCTTCCCAAACTGATCCAGCTTCTTGGATTCCCTATCCGGTGGTGCGGAAGGGAAGGCGGTTGGGGAAGCAGAGGCTTGGACAACCAAGCTCTCGGGGGTGGGGTGTGGGGAGAGGAAAATGGGGTCACCCGGAGCCGGGTGATGGCGTCGGGCCACGTTCCTATCCACAGGAGCCCCTGTGGTGGGCCTGGACCAAGTGCCCAAAAGAACGTCAGAAAGGGCTTCATTGAAAGGAAGCAGCGGCTCAGCAGAAGTAGCTGCTGGCTGAAGCACCTCTGTCAGGAGGTTAGTCCTGCCGGCCACAGTAGGGAGCTCGAGGTGTAGGGCCTCGGCCGCCCTACGCAACACCACAGCATATCTAGCACCCTCCTCCGTAGCCACGGTAGGAGGAGACAGCATGCCAAGGTCTGGTGAGGTATCCAGACCACTGGCGTCCCCCAATTCCTCAGCCCACTCCTGTTTAGACTCGCAGGCAGCAGCGAGAGGGTCCTCAGACCCCTCCCAGTCCTCCCCTTGCTCCTCAGGCTGTTCAACAGGTCGAAAATAAGGAGCAGGGACATGGGGATAGAAATCCCCAAGCAACGTCGAGAACAGCATCGATCGACGCCGGCTCGACGCCGCGTCCACTTCGGGGCTGAAACTGAGGACGACGTCGTCCCGAGGAGCGGGCGGCGTCAGAACTGGTGCCGGTGGAGTCGACGTCGGTGGAGGCGTAACAAGGTCAAACGGCGTCGATCGGGATCCAGGCCTGGATCCAAGGGTGTCCTGCTGCGCTGGGGCCGGAGCCGACAGCGACGCCGGGGCCGCCGGCGAGGAAACGCGAGGACACCCATGCGGGACCGCGGGGCCCGAAGGTGCAACGGCGGGACCCGACGGCCCAAAGAGGCGAGCCATGGCCGACAGGAACTCCTGTATTTGGGCCGGAGTCGCCGACGACCCCGGGAAGGGCGGGTAGTCGGGCGGCAAGTGCATAGGCTCCGCCGGAGCCGCGGGGGTGGCACCACCCGCACTCTCAGCCGCGTCGCGCGACCGGCGATGGGAAGTCGAAGAACAATGGCGTTTCTTCGACTTCTTGTGCTTCGTCTTACCTGACCCAGAGTGCGAAGACTTGGATCCCGAAGACCGATGATGACTCCGCGCACGGTCCCTCGACCTCCCTCTGGACCGGGACTTCGAACGGCGCAGAGCCGACTGCCGGGCTTCCACCAACTTTCGGGACCGCTCCCGCAAAGGCTTCGGCGCCATAGCCCGGCAGTCGGGGCACGACTTGGGGTCATGGTCGCGCCCCAGGCAGAAGCACAAGTTACTAACTTGTGTAACGATATATCTGTAAGAGACAGTAGTTAGTGACAGATTCCTTACCTTAGAATATCCCCAGGCGTCAGGCTGGATCCGGAAAGTTTTTGCGTAGCAGTACCCTTGCGCGTCGGTAGGCGGCGTCGTGCGGCTCCGCGTCCGTCGTCGGGATTGCCGGGATGACGTCGCGGGCAGTACTTAGACGCCGCCCCTGCGCGCTGACGTCAGTTCTGTACACGACTTTCCGCGCCAGGAACGCAGAGCCATGCAAGAAGCTGACTTAGGTGTCTGAAAAATACTAGGGCCCTGAAAGGGATGTCCTTAACCCTAGAAATCAGTTCGCAGAACGGGGAGGATGGGTGGGGCGGTAAGGAATCTGTCACTAACTACTGTCTCTTACAGATATATCGTTACACAAGTTAGTAACTTGTGCATCTGAAAGAGACACGTTAGTGACAGATTCCTTACCTTAGAATAGATACCCCAGCAATACCAACCCCGGTGGTGGGTCTGCGAACAAAGATCAGACAAGGAAGTCCTGGAGGACAGAACGGCCAAAGAAGCCGTCCCTCCGGACCTGGCTGTCAAGGCAGTAATGCTTGGTAAACGTGTGCAGCGAGGCCCACGTAGCTGCCTGACAGATATCCTGCAGCGGAACACCGCGGCCTAAAGCCGTGGTAGCAGCCGTTGCCCTGGTGGAATGGGCACGCAGCCCAACAGGAGGCTCCTTCTTAGCCAAAGAATAGCAGGCTTTGATACACAAGGTTACCCAGCGGGAGATGGTCCTCTTGTGCACCGCCCGACCTTTTTTGGCGCCCACGTAGCCAACAAAGAGCTGGTCATCCACCCGGAAGAGTTGTGTGCGGTTGATATAAAAGGAAAGCGCACGTTTTGGGTCCAGACGGTGGAGCCTCTCTTCCTCTCTGGAAGGATGCGGAGGCGGAAAGAAGGTGGGCAAAGTGATGGTCTGCCCAATGTGGAAGGCAGTAACCACCTTTGGCAAGAAGGACGGACGCGTCCGAAGAACAACCTTGTCTGAATGGACAGACAGAAAGGGAGGTTTGCATGATAGAGCCTGGAGCTCACTCACCCGCCGAGCGGAGGTGATGGCCACCAGAAAGGCTGTCTTCAGAATCAGAAGATGAAGAGGACAGTTATGTAGAGGCTCAAAGGGAGCGCACATGAGAAAGGTAAGAACCAAGTTCAAGTCCCACTGAGGCATCACAAACGGAACAGGAGGGAAGAGGTGTGTAATGCCCTTTAGAAACCTGTTAACAACAGGGGACTTGAAAAGGGAGGGCTGATCAGGAAGCCTGAGGAAGGCCGAAATGGCACAAAGATAGCCCTTGATGGTACCCAGGGCAGAACCCTGTTGGGCCAGAGAAAGAAGGAACAGAAGAACCTCAGAAAGAGGGGCAGAGAGGGGATTCACAGCCTTTGCTGTGCACCATGCCACAAACTTGTTCCACCTGCAGGCGTATACCACCTTAGTGGAGGGACGCCTGGCTGCCAGAATCACATCACAAACTTCGGGAGGCAAGTCGAAAGGAATCAACTGCCGTCGCTCAATCTCCACGCAAGCAGGTGTAGACTGGACAGGTTCGGGTGGAGGACCGTCCCCTGCTGCTGCGACAGAAGATCCTCCCGAAGAGGCAGACGGATCGGGGGATCGACGCTCATACTGAGTAGCTCGGGATACCAAACTCTTCGAGCCCAGTCCGGAGCCACAAGGATGACTTGGGCCCGGTCGCGCCGAATCTTCTTCAACACTCTGGGTAGAAGTGGTATAGGCGGAACGGCGTACAACAGACCGCAACTCCACTCGCGACGAAAAGCGTCGCCGAGCGAGTGCCGCCTTGGAAATTCCAACGCGCAGAACTGCTGACATTGCGCGTTCTCTTCGGTGGCGAATAGATCTAACCAAGGCTCTCCCCACTGAAGAAAGAGTCCTTGCGCCACTTTCGAGTGAAGACGCCATTCGTGATCCATCATGCACCTGCGGCTGAGTTCGTCCGCCCTGGCGTTCAGGGAACCTGCCAGGTGTTGAACCATCAGGAACATGCCCTGATGTTCCAGCCATGTCCAGAGGCGCAGAGCCTCCTGACAGAGGGTCCACGACCCCACCCCGCCTTGTTTGTTGCAGTACCACATGGCGGTGGTGTTGTTTGTGAACACCTGCACTACCTTCCCTTTGACAGAGGGAAGGAATGTCTTGAGTGCAAGTCGGATCGCCCGGAGCTCCAGAAGGTTGATATGGAGCCGGGACTCCGCCGGAGACCAGAGGCCTCTGATCTCCGCCTCTCCCATGTGACCGCCCCATCCCAGAAGGGACGCGTCCGTCACAACTGTGTGCTCTGGCTGGGGAAGGGAGAGGGATCTGCCCATGACCCATTGCCGGTTCGAGAGCCACCACTGCAACTGTTTTGCAGTCCCCTCCGAGATCTGGACGTGATCGGACAGGTTGCCCTGGTGCTGCACCCACTGGAACTTCAGGTCCCACTGCAGAGCCCGCATATGCCATCTGGCATGATCGACCAGCAGGATGCAGGAGGCCATGAGGCCCAGCAGCCTCAGGGTCATCCGTACCGAAACCCAGGATAAAGGCTGAAAGATCGGAATCATAGCCTGAATATCCCGGACTCGCCGTTCGGGAGGATAGGCCCGAAACTGCGTCGTGTCCAGAACTGCTCCGATGAAAAGGAGCTGTGGAGAAGGAATCAGATGCGACTTCGGCACATTGATGGAGAACCCCAGCGAGTGCAGGAGTTCGGCCGTAGTCTGGAGGTGGGAGACGACTGCCTGGGACGAGCCCGCCTTCAGCAGCCAGTCGTCGAGGTAGGGGAAGACTGGAACCCCTGCCCGGCGCAGATGAGCTGCGACCACCGCCATCACTTTCGTGAACACCCGAGGGGCACTGGTAAGGCCAAAGGGGAGCACGGTGTACTGAAAATGCTCGAGGCCTACCGTGAACCGCAGGTAACGCCGGTGGGCCGGCAGGACGGGGATGTGGAAATAAGCGTCCTGTAAGTCCAACGCTACCAACCAGTCTCCAGGGTCGAGGGCAGTCAAGACCTGAGCTAGGGTGAGCATCTTGAACTTCTCCTTCCGGAGGAAGCGATTGACGTTCCGGAGGTCCAAGATAGGACGCATGTCCTCCTTGTCCTTCTTGGGCACCAGAAAGTAGTGGGAGT
Organism: Calotriton arnoldi; assembly: GCA_963921515.1. NCBI lineage: Eukaryota > Metazoa > Chordata > Amphibia > Caudata > Salamandridae > Calotriton > Calotriton arnoldi. Next base: position 493,935 of record CAWUFW010011527.1, on the reverse strand, counting down.
AGCAACCACGTCCTACTTCTGGGGTCGGAACATGCTCGATGGCCCTCTTGGCCAAGAGGGCCGTGACTTCCTTCTGCAGAAGCACCAAGTGATCCCCTGACATGCGGTGGAATTGAGGTGGCATGGCTGGGGGGTGGTCTCGAAGGGGAGGGAGTAGCCCCTTCGGACAATGTCCAAGACCCACCTGTCCGAGGTGATGGCACGCCAGTGGGGAAGGTGATGGCGGACCCTGCCCCCTACTGGCGTGCTGCGCACCTGAAAGGAAGGACTAGGAGGGCTTGGAGGCCGCGGACGGGGCGGGGTTGGTGGCCTGACCCGCACGCTGGTTGCCTGACCCGCCACGGCGGGAGCCACGTCCTCGGCCACGCGAAGACGCTTGCTGCGCGGGCCGGTGGCTGGGCAGCGGACGTGACTGGGCGCCCCTTCCGTGTCCACGAAAGGGGCGCAAAGCAGAGGTTAGCGGAGGGCGCACAGCAGAAAGGCCCAGGGACTTGGCAGTAGCCCGTGAGTCCTTAAAACGCTCCAGCGCATGGTCTGCTTTGGAACCAAAAAGACCGACTCCATCAAAGGGCATGTCCATGAGTGTGTTTTGGACATCACCCGAGAAACCAGTTGTTCTCAGCCAGGCGTGGCGACGCAGCGCCACCGTCGTTGCAAGCGATCTGCCCAGCGAGTCGGCGGTATCAAGGCCACAACGGATGGTGTTCTTTGCCGCATCCCTTCCTTCCGCAATGGTGCGGGAAAGCAGTGTCTGGACCTCCTCAGCACACTGGGGCAAAACGAGCGACACCGAATCCCACAGAGAGTGGGAGTATCGGCCCAAAAGGCAAGCGGTGTTGACGGACCGCAAACCAGCACTGGAGGAAGAAAAGGCCTTCTTCCCAAATTGATCCAGGCGTTTGGATTCCCTATCCGGAGGGGCGGTAGGGAAGGCGGTTTGGGAGGCAGAGGCTTGGACAACCAAGCTCCCGGGGGTGGGATGTTGAGAGAGAAACAAGGGGTCGCCCGGAGCAGGGCGATGGCGTTGGGCCACGTTCCTATCCACAGGAGCCCCTGTGGCGGGCTTGGACCAGGTGCCCAAAAGAACGTCAGAAAGTGCATCATTAAACGGCAGCAATGGCTCCGAGGAGGTAGCTGCTGGCTGAAGCACTTCCGTCAGGAGGTTAATCCTGACAGCCACTGTAGACAGTTGGAGGTGTAAGGCTCCAGCTGCTCTATGCAACACCGTTGCGAAATTTGCTCCCTCCTCCGTAGCCACGGAAGGAGGAGACAACATGCCAGTGTCAGGGGAAGTGTCCAGACCACTGGCATCCCCAAGTTCCTCTGCCCAGTCCTGATCATAGTCACACTGCTGTGTGAGAGGGTCTTCCGACCCCTCCCAGCTCTCCTGGTCCTCCTCCAGTTGAAAATAAGGAGGAGGGGGGACGTCAGGGACCCAAGGTCTCATCGGCGCTGGAGCCGGCATCGAGCGACGTCAGTCCGACGCCGCGCCCGGATCCGGAGAGAGCCGGGGAACGACGCCGCCCGGAGCCCTGGGCGGCGTCAGGAACGGCACCGGGGACATCGGCGTCGGCGGAGGCGTGGTTAGGTCAACCGGCGTCGATGGGGGTTGCGGTACCACCGGAGCCGGGATTGAGGCCGGGGCCGAAGCCGGGGCCGGGAGCGAGGCTGGTGAGACAGGCGGCGCCGGGGCAACCCCCGCGAGGCCCGAAGGCGCACCGGAGGGGCCTTGAGGCCCGAAGAGGCGGGCCATGGCCGACAGGAATTCCTGTATCTCGGCCGGAGTCGCCCCCGAACCCGGGAAGAACGGGTAATGCGGGGGCGGCTCCACAGGCACCTCCGGAGCCGCGGGGACGGTGCCGACAGGGGCCTCAGCCGAGTCGCAAGACCGGCGAGGCGAAGTCTTAGAGCGATGGTGCTTCTTAGACTTTTTGTGCTTCGACTTACCCGAGGAGTGCGAAGACTTGGACTCCGACGACAGGCGAGGACTCCGCGACCGGCCCCTCAACCTCTCGCGTGACCGGTGCTTGGCGCGGAGCCGACTGCCGGACCTCGAGGAGCTTTCGAGACCGCTCTCGCAAAGCTTTCGGGTGTAAGGCCCGGCAGTCGGAGCACGACTTCGTGTCGTGGTCGCGGCCGAGACAGTAGAGACACTCTAAGTGCGGGTCTGTGATCAACATCATTCGACCACAGGCGTCGCATGGCTTGAAGCCGGGCATCCCTACCGACACCTTGGAGCCGAGATGACTCGAAGAAAACAGTGAAAAATCACCAAAACGTTAGTCAAAAAATGACTAGGGCACTGCTCTTCCCGGATCTGCGCTTACTGGCGCGGAAAAAAGAAGAACTGACGTCAGCGCGCAGGGGCGGCGTCTAAGTACTGCCCGCGACGTCATCCCGGCGATCCCGATGCCGACGACGGACGCGGAGCCGCACGACGCCGCCTACCGACGCGCAAGGGTACTGCTACGCAAAAACTTTCCGGATCCAGCCTGACGCCTGGGGATATTCTAAGGTAAGGAATCTGTCACTAACGTGTCTCTTTCAGATAAGACACACACGGTGCGGGTCCGTCACAGACATCATGCGGTGACAATCCCCACAGGACTTGAAACCGGGCATCCTAATGCACCAGGAGTCGATGACTCGAAGAAAAATAGAGACAAAAAGCCTCAAAAAAGTCAGTCAAAAGTTCCCTGGGGGTTACTGCTCTTCCCGGATCTGCGCTTGCTGGCGCGGAAAAAGAAAGAACTGACGTCAGCGCGCGTGGGCGGCGTCTAAGTAGTGCCTGCGACGTCATCTCGGCGACCATCACGCCAACGACGGACGCGGAGCCGCACGACGCCACCTACCGACGCGCAGGGGTACTGCTGACGAAAACTTTCCGGATCCAGTCTGACGCCTGGGGATATTCTAAGGTAAGGAAACTATCACTATGTGTTTCTTTCAGATATACAGTGGCAAAGAAGGGCTCCCTGCATTAGGCCTTTATGGACCTAACTTCTGCTTTCGACCGTGTAAATAGATCAAAATTGTGGTTGATCTTTCGGGGCCTGGGTGAAGACCTGGTAGTTTTTTTACACTCTGCCCACACTAATACTACTGCAGCTGTGGGATTTAACGAGGATGGCGGTGTGTCGGATTCTTGGGTAGTCAGGAGAGGGATCCGACAGGGATGCATTTTGGTTCCCTTATTGTTTACACTTTATATTAACAAGCTTGGGGACCTTCTCTCGTCCAGTAGGAAAGACATCCCGAGAGCTGGCTCTAAATTGATCCCTGCACTTTTGTATGCAAATGATGCGGTGTTGTTTGCCAGGACTGCTGTAGGCCTTCAAAGACTTTTAAATGTTTTTATTGATTTTATGGATTCACTTGATCTAGCCACTAATTTTACGAAATCCCATACTATGACAATAGGTACACAGAAGGCTGCTGGTGCAAGTTTTTCTGTAGGGGGGCAGAATTAACCAAAGTGTCAACCTTCCCCTATCTAGGCGTCCTGTTTGACGACTGAGGGACCTGGGTTGCGCAAAGAACACTAAAAAAGAATGTTCTGGCAAGAGCAGCTGGGGCAACTTTGGACTTTGCAAAACGACGGGGGTCAAAGCCCATACCCACCCTTTTAAAGGTGTACAGGGAAAAATATGTCCCTATGGCCATGTATGGATGTGATGTCTGGGGACACAAGGATGTGAGGGATATTCAGGGGGTAGAAAATAAATGTATGCGTCGGCTTCTTGCTGTTCCCCCTAGTACCCCAGCATTTGTTGTGCATGAGAACCTTGGCATGGGCTATATCTCTGATTTTATAGCTTTTGCTCCCCTGTTGCGTTGGCTGAGAATTTGGTCCTGTCCGTCCATTACTTTGAACCAACTTGTTGTAGCAGACTGCATTACACTTGAGGGGGCCTTACGTATCCCCTGGTTAAAGTACATTACGGAGCAAACGAGGTGGTTAGGTTGCCCTGACTTGTATACTAACCCCAGGCCTCTAGGACCAGGGGCCACCAAGAAAATTAAACATCTGTTTTTGGCTAATCAGCAGGGGATAAGGGAGGATAAGGAATAGGCTAAGCCCACATTGAGGAAGTATGTCCTACTGAGCCTGAGTCCTCAGTCACAGCCCTATCTATCATTTGTCACTAACGTGCACGATCGCTTCGTGCTAACCAGATTCAGATTGAATCTGGTACACTGGTAATTAGCCTTTCCCAAAGGCTACACGAAGCCAGGTGCCTTAAAGCCATGTCCTTGCGATAATTTCTCCGAACAGGACACCCTACATTTTACCTTTTTCTGTGAATTTTATGACCCCCTGCATAAAACTTTTATCCTCCCATTGTTTAGACCTGCCCAATTCTTACAAGTAAGGCCTGCATTAGTATACTTGCAAATGCTTTCCTCTCCTATGGTCTGCTTTGGGGTTGCAAGCTTTTGTACAGGGGCATTAAGACTTAGGAAGAGGTTGTTTAAGTAGTAGCTAAGCTGTAGTCGTCTAATGCTCACTAAGAGATATATGTGTCATTTGTGTCCCAGATGCACAAGTTACTAACTTGTGTAACGATATATCTGTAAGAGACAGTAGTTAGTGATAGATTCCTTACCTTAGAATATCCCCAGGCGTCAGGCTGGATCCGGAAAGTTTTGCGTAGCAGTACCCTTGTGCGTCGGTAGGCGGCGTCGTGCGGCTCCGCGTCCGTCGTCGGCGTCGTGATCGCCGGGATGACGTCGCGGGCAGTACCTAGACGCCGCCCCTGCGCGCTGACGTCAGTTCTGTACACGACTTTCCGCACCAGGAACGCAGAGCCATGCAAGAAGCTGACACAGGTGTCTGAAAAATACTAGGGCCCTGAAAGGGATGTCCTTAACCCTAGAAATCAGTTCGCAGAACGGGGAGGATGGGTGGGGCGGTAAGGAATCTATCACTAACTACTGTCTCTTACAGATATATCGTTACACAAGTTAGTAACTTGTGCATCTGAAAGAGACACGTTAGTGATAGATTCCTTACCTTAGAATAGATACCCCAGCAATACCAACCCCGGTGGTGGGTCTGCGAACAAAGATCAGACAAGGAAGTCCTGGAGGACAGAACGGCCAAAGAAGCCGTCCCTCCGGACCTGACTGTCAAGGCAGTAATGCTTAGTAAACGTGTGCAGCGAGGCCCACGTAGCTGCCTGACAGATAACCGGCAGCGGAACACCGCGGCCCAAGGCCGTGGTAGCAGCCGTTGCCCTGGTGGAATGGGCACGCAGCCCAACAGGAGGCTCCTTCTTAGCCAAAGAATAGCAGGTCTTGATGCACAAGGTAACCCAGCGGGAGATGGTCCTCTTGTGCACCGCCCGACCTTTTTGGCGCCCACGTAGCCAACAAAGAGCTGGTCATCCACCCGGAAGTGTTTTGTGCGGTCGATATAGAAGGAGAGCGCACGTTTTGGGTCCAGACGGTGGAGCCTCTCTTCCTCTCTGGAAGGATGCGGAGGCGGAAAGAAGGTGGGCAAAGTGATGGTCTGCCCAATGTGGAAAGCAGTAACCACCTTTGGCAAGAAGGACGGACGCGTCCGAAGAACAACCTTGTCTGGATGAACAGACAGAAAGGGAGGTTTGCAAGAAAGAGCCTGGAGCTCACTCACCCGCCGCGCGGAGGTGATGGCCACCAGAAAGGCTGCCTTTAGAGTCAGAAGACGAAGAGGACAGTTATGCAGAGGCTCAAAGGGTGCGCACATTAAAAGGTAAGAACCAAGTTCAAGTCCCACTGAGGCATTACAAACGGAACAGGAGGGAAGAGGTGAGTAATGCCTTTTAAGAACCTGTTAACAACAGGGGACTTGAAAAGGAAGGGCTGATCAGGGAGCCTGAGGAAGGCCGAGATAGCACAAAGATAACCCTTGATGGTACCCAGGGCAGAACCCTGTTGGGCCAGAGAGAGAAGGAACAGAAGGACCTCAGAAAGAGGGGCAGAAAGGGGATCCACAGCCTTTGCTGTGCACCATGCCACAAATTTGTTCCACCTGCAGGCGTATACCACCTTAGTGGAGGGACGCCTGGCTGCCAGAATCACATCACAAACTTCGGGAGGCAAGTCGAAAGGAATCAACTGCCGCCGCTCAATCTCCACGCAAGCAGGTGTAGACTGGACAGGTTCGGGTGGAGGACCGTCCCCTGCTGCTGCGACAGAAGATCCTCCCGAAGAGGCAGACGGATCGGGGGATCTATGCTCATATTGAGTAGCTCGGGATACCAAACTCTTCGAGCCCAGTCCGGAGCCACAAGAATGACTTGGGCCCGGTCGTGCCGAATCTTCTTCAACACTCTGGGTAGAAGTGGTATAGGCGGAAAGGCGTACAACAGACCGCAACTCCACTCGCGACGAAAAGCGTCGCCGAGCGAGTGCCGCCTTGGAAATTCCAACGCGCAGAACTGATGACATTGCGCGTTCTCTTCGGTGGCGAATAGATCTAACCAAGGCTCTCCCCACTGTAGAAAGAGTCCTTGCGCCACTTCCGAGTGAAGACGCCATTCGTGATCCATCATGCACCTGCGGCTGGAGTTCGTCCGCCCTGGCGTTCAGAGAACCTGCCAGGTGTTGAACCATGAGGAACATGCCCTGATGTTCCAGCCATGTCCAGAGGCGCAGAGCCTCCTGACAAAGGGTCCAAGACCCCACCCCGCCCTGTTTGTTGCAGTACCACATGGCGGTGGTGTTGTCTGTGAACACCTGCACTACCTTCCCTTTGACAGAGGGAAGGAATGCCTTGAGTGCAAGCCGGATCGCCCGGAGCTCCAGAAGGTTGATATGGAGCCGGGACTCCGCCGGAGACCAGAGGCCTCTGATCTCCGCCTCTCCCAAGTGACCGCCCCATCCCAGAAGGGACGCGTCCGTCACAACTGTATGCTCTGGCTGGGGAAGGGAGAGGGATCTGCCCATGACCCATTGCCGGTTCGAGAGCCACCACTGCAACTGTTTTGCAGTCCCCTCCGAGATCTGGACGTGATCGGACAGGTTGCCCTGGTGCTGCGCCCACTGGAACTTCAGGTCCCACTGCAGAGCCCGCATATGCCATCTGGCATGATTGACCAGCAGGATGCAGGAGGCCATGAGGCCCAGCAGCCTCAGGGTCATCCTTACCGAAACCCAGGATAAAGGCCGAAAGATCGGAATCATAGCCTGAATATCCCGGACTCGCCGTTCGGGAGGATAGGCCCGAAACTGCGTCGTGTCCAGAACTGCTCCGATGAAAAGGAGCTGTGGAGAAGGAATCAGATGCGACTTCGGCACATTGATGGAGAACCCCAGCGAGTGCAGGAGTTCGGCCGTAGTCTGGAGGTGGGAGACGACTGCCTGGGACGAGCCCGCCTTCAGCAGCCAGTCGTCGAGGTAGGGGAAGACTGAAACCCCTGCCCGGCGCAGATGAGCCGCGACCACCGCCATCACTTTCGTGAACACCCGAGGGGCACTTGTAAGGCCAAAGGGGAGCACGGTGAACTGAAAATGCTCGTGGCCTACCGTGAACCGAAGGTAACGCCGGTGGGCCGGCAGGACGGGGATGTGGAAATATGCGTCCTGCAAGTCCAACGCTACCAACCAGTCTCCAGGGTCGAGGGCAGTCAAGACCTGAGCTAGGGTGAGCATCTTGAACTTCTCCTTCCGGAGGAAGCGATTGACGTTCCGGAGGTCCAAGATAGGACGCATGTCCTCCTTGTCCTTTTGGGCACCAGAAAGTAGTGGGAGTAGCAACCACGCCCTACTTCTGGGGTCGGAACATGCTCGATGGCCCTCTTGGTCAAGAGGGCCGTGACTTCCTTCTGTAGAAGCACCAAGTGATCCCCTGACATGCGGTGGAGTTGAGGTGGCATGGCTGGGGGGTGGTCTCGAAGGGGAGGGAGTAGCCCCTTCGGACAATGTCCAAGACCCACCTGTCCGAGGTGATGGTGCGCCAGTGGGGAAGGTGATGGCGGACCCTGCCCCCTACTGGCGTGCCGTGCACCTGAAAGGAGGGACTAGGAGGGCTTGGAGGCCGCGGACGGGTTGGAGGTGGTGGCCTGACCCGCACGCTGGTTGCCCGATCCGCCACGGCGGAATCCACGTCCTCGGCCACGCGAAGACGCCTGCTGCGCGGGCCGGTGGCTGGGCTGCTGACGTGAAGGGGCGCCCCTACCGTGGCCACGATAGGGGCGAAAAGCAGAAGGCAGCGGAGGGCGTGTAGCAGAAAGGCCCAGGGACTTGGCAGTAGCCCGTGAGTCCTTAAAGCGCTCCAACGCATGGTCTGCTTTGGACCCAAAAAGACCGACTCCATCAAAGGGCATGTCCATGAGAGTATTCTGGACATCCCCTGAAAAACCAGTGGTTCTCAGCCAGGCGTGGCGGCGGAGCGCCACCGTCGTTGCAATCGACCTGCCCAGCGAGTCGGCGGTGTCAAGGCCACAACGGATAGTGTATTTGGCCGCATCCCTTCCTTCCGCAATGGCGCGGGAAAGCAGTGCCTGGACCTCCTCAGGGCACTGGGGCAAAACATCCGCCACCGAATCCCACAGAGAGTGGGTATAGCGGCCCAAAAGACAAGCGGTGTTAACGGACCGCAAGCCAGCACTGGAGGAAGAAAAACCTTTCTTCCCAAACTGATCCAGGCGTTTGGATTCCCTATCCGGAGGAGCGGTAGGGAAGGCGGTTTGGGAAGCGGAGGCTTGGACAACCAAGCTCTCAGGAGTGGGGTGGACAGAAAGAAACAGGGGGTCGCCCGGAGCTGGGCGATGGCGTCGTGACACGTTCCGATCCACAGGAGCCCCTGTGTTGGGCTTGGACCAGGCGCCCAAAAGAACGTCTGTGAGGGCGTCGTTAAACGGCAGCACAGTCTCCGCAGAGGAGGCTGCCGGCTGAAGCACCTCTGTCAAGATGTTAGGCTTGACCGTCAAAGTAGGGAGCTGGAGACGTAAGGCCCCAGCAGCCCTACGCAACACCGTACCAAAATTGGCCCCCTCCTCCGTAGCCACGGGAGGAGACAGCATGCCAGTGTCAGGAGAAGTATCCAGACCACTGGCCTCCCCTAGACTCTCTGTCCAGTCCTCATCATACTGACAGTTGCGAGTCAGAGGGTCATCAGACCCCTCCCAGTCCTCCTGGTCCTCCTCTGGTTCAAAATAAGGAGGAGGAGGGACATTTGGGACCCAAGGGCCCATCGGCGCCGGAGCCGGCGTCGAGCGACGTCGCTCCGGGTCCATGTCCGGAGCCGGAAGGAACTGGGGGACGACGCCGCCCGGAGCCCAGGGCGGCGTCGAGAGCGGCACCGGAGACATCGGCGCCGGCGGAGGTGTCGTGAGGTCGACCGGCGTCGATGGGGGTTGTGGAGCCGGGATCGAGGCCGGGGCCGAAGCCGGAGCCGGGATCGAGGCTGGAGTCCCGGGCGACGCCGGGGCCGGAGCCGCCGGCGACGCCGGAGCAACCCCATCAGGGCCCGCGGGGCCCGAAGGCGCACCGGAGGGGCCTGAAGGCCCGAAGAGGCGGGCCATGGCCGACAGGAACTCCTGTACCTTGGCCGGATCCGCCCCCGAACCCGGGAAGGGCGGGTAGGACGGGGGCGACTCCACAGGCAAGTCCGGGGCCGCGGGGGCTGGGACGGTGCCGGGAGGGGCCTCAGCCGAGTCGCGAGACCGGCGAGGCGAAGTCCGAGAGCGACGATGCTTCTTGGACTTCTTGTGCTTAGACTTACCGGACGAAGAAGACTTCGACGCCGACGACCGGTGTGCACTCCGCGAGCGACCCCTGGACCTCTCACGCGACCGGGGCCTCCGTGGAGCCGAATGCCGGGCCTCGAGGAGCTTTCGAGACCGCTCTCGCAAAGCTTTCGGGTTGAGGGCCTGGCATTCGGGACAAGACTCGGTGTCGTGGCCTCGGCCGAGGCAGAAGAGACACTCCCAATGCGGGTCGGTGACGGACATCATCCGCGCACAGGCGCCGCATCGCTTGAAGCCGGGCATCCCTACGACACCTTAAAGATGGAAAAAACAGTGAAAAAATCACCAAAAAGTATGGTCAAAAATTGACCAGGGCACTGCTCTTCCCGGATCTGCGCTTGCTGGCGCGGAAAAAGAAGAACTGACGTCAGCGCGCAGGGGCGGCGTCTAAGTACTGCCCGCGACGTCATCCCGGCGATCACGACGCCGACGACGGACGCGGAGCCGCACGACGCCGCCTACCGACGCGCAAGGGTACTGCTACGCAAAACTTTCCGGATCCAGCCTGACGCCTGGGGATATTCTAAGGTAAGGAATCTATCACTAACGTGTCTCTTTCAGATATGCTGCGACTATGCAGACTGTTTAACAAGCTAATGTCTCACCACTTTTGCACTTTATCTGTTGCACTTTACTCCCGGAGCGGCATTTGGTGTTTGTTTTTAATGATGAGTTTTTTTATCTGTTTGTGGATTTAGTCTCAGTCAAATTTATCCTGGAACTTTTTTAAGGCATTGTACTTTTAAATGTTGTTTTATGTTTTTGCTTTTATGGCTTTTAGTGGCCGAACAAAGTTTCTTTGACTTGACTTACTTTGGCAGGGGGGTATACCACATATTTCCTTAAGAAAACTACAGAGAGGGATACAGGACGGTGGACTAGCAATCCCTGACATTAAGAAATACTATTGGGCCTCGCAGCTCCTAGTGAGTAACGATTGGGTGTACTCAGGGTGGGGAGAGCAGGCCTACAGGGTTGACAGAGAGGCGATGCTAGCCGGTAACTACAAGGCCATTCTATATGCCCGCCGAGGTAGGGTGGGTTTGCCGATACATATGGCGACGGTTGTGGGGTGTTGGACTGAGTCGAATCGCTGTCTGGGATGGCATTCTACACTGATGGCCATGACCCCCCTGTGGCACAGTGATCAGCTGAGGGAGGTGTCCAGTCTATCGGGCTTCTCTTGGCGACATGTGGAGGAATGTAACACTTCTAACCTTTGGAACCCTTGGTGAGGAATACGAATTGTCGGCCACTCAGAGGCTCCGTTACCTTCAGCTTGGACATACCCTCCGGGTTCATATTCAGGAGGGTGAAGATTCCCCTGACTCCTCCCCTTTAGAGGACCGTTTGCTCGCAGACCCCATTCCAGAAAAGAGGATAGCAGTAATCTATCGGAAACTGATGAACAATTCCCCCGATCTCCTTGGCTCCCTTAGGCACACCTGGACGGACGATATAGGTTACATTGACGATGATGAATGGGTAGAAGCCCTACAAAGTCCCCGAGATAGTAATCCGAGCCGGTTTCCGACTGATACAACTTAAAGTCTTGCATTGTTCTTATTATTCACGCACTCTGCTGCATAAACTGGGGGCAGTGGAGACATCACAATGTGCGAGGGGCTGTGCGCAAGAGGGCTCTTTCTATAATATCCTGTGGGAGTGCCCAGTGATTAAAAGGTATTGGCAGGGGGTAACTACTGTGATGTCTGGAGTCCTAGCCGTAAGTGTGCCAATGGATACTAAATGGCTACTTTTGATGATCCAAGGCGAAGAGGGCTGGCTCCGACAGAATAGGCTTTGTTTGGCATTGGCGGCAGGAGTGGCGAAACTCAACATAGCAAGGCAGTAAGGGGCTCCTCTCCCCCGGTCGGTGGCAGAATGGGAGATAGATCTGGACTGGTGCCAGAGGGCAGAAGAAGTGGTTTATAATAGCAGAGGGTGCCCTAGAAAGTGGGAGAAGATATGGGCCCCTTCGAGAGAGTACAGGGGTGCATCGTTGGAGACATGATTAACCTGGGAGTAGTGGCTGGGGCCATATACTGGGTTTGCATAGAACATGAGAAGCCCACGCCTAATATTAAACTGTGTACTGTTATGTTGCCACGGAGCCATTCAGCAGCTGTGCTTTGACCGCTTCACATTGCAATGTCCATGATGTACTGTGACTGTATGCTCGCAATGAGATTTCTGACTCTGTATTGTATGATGAGCTTGTTTAATAAAAAAAAAAAGACAACCGAAAACAAAAAAGTTTTTTCTAAAGGCTAACGGCTTAATTTTTGCATAGTGCACCATGAGTGGCCAATCAGATTGCTGTTTCATTGTAACTTTTTCTTTTTTCAGTGTTCCCTTGTTACTGCACTACTATGGCTCATCCCATAAAACAAATGATACAGAACCCTGTCACTCCCACAAGGCCTTTGGTTCCTTTTCAGAGTGCCACTGTAGTACCACAGGACCTGCAATTTTCAAAAAGTTTAGTTTATTATGAAGGGGTCAGTTCTTTCAAGTTTTCACCTAAGCGTTTGCTAACAGACCCAAATAACGAAGACATTTTGTGGTTTTTAATAAAATGTGTGTTTTAGGTGTTGGGATGCTACAGTACTGAAAAACTGAACCACAATAGCAAGAATTCCCAGTAAAACCACATCAGATTGGTTGGTGTGACTTTTTTCATTCACCTGGAAGTAGTTACAGCTACATTTCCCAGATTAGGAATTTGGATATCACTTGACTCACACATTGTGAAATCTGCCTTTTTTCCACACTTCCTCTTTTTCAGGGCTTACTAAAAAATAATTTGGAAAATGGATTCTGGAGGACATTAACCTGAACCACAAGTCCCTGAAGATCAGCAGAAGGAAAGCAGAGGCCCATTCGAATCCATCATTTGAGAATTCTTCTCAATTCCACTCATGCCGAAGGAGGCCTTGGCAAAGGAGGCCACATGCAAAATCTGTGACAAGAAGTTCAGAAGAGGAAGAAGTACTATTTCGATACTTCAAGCATGGATAAAACCTGAACACATGGCACTCCAGGCAGCTGAAAGCTGTGAATAGAAGAAGGCAGTTGGAGCAGAGGCGTTTACATCTGTCACTGCGTTCCAGCATGTGGTGGCTCTGGAGACACAGTTCGGGCAGATGTCCTAGTGGCCCAACAGGATGACTGAGATCCATGCTTCGTCAGTCCTAGAATCGTCTGTCTGGACTGTGGCAAAGTTATCTCTGTCAGTGAGCAGAGTGCTACAGCTAGGAAGAACCAAATGGAAGCTTACCAAGCCATTTGCAAAGAGTGTTTTGTTTTCATTTCTTTCCAAGTTGAGACACCCTGTTTTAAAGTTACTTTTGTTTAATTGTAAATAAGTAAAAGTTACAAAACAATAAAAAATATTTAAAAAAACATAAAATAAGTTCTTTTTAGAACCACTTTTACGGAGTAAAAACAAATAAAAAAATTATGCTTTTCATGCATGTCCCTAATTTGCCTGCAAGGCCTGGAGTACGGCCAGATCCTGGCCCAACACCCTGTGGGGCAGTCAAACCCCAAAGCGCATGGCCTTTGGCAATCAGGCCCTGCGCCCACCCCCAATAAAGTGTCTAATACCCATGTTGCTGCCAACACCTGCTGCACACGGCTTTCGGCTGTGTGCAGCAGGGGTTGGCTGCAGGGGCAGGCCCTGCGTCTAGCCCACTGCGGGGCACCCAACCACTACTGCGCACATCCTTCAGCCAGGCGTAGAAGGGGGTGGGGCATAGGGCCTGGCCGTAGCCAACACCCATGGAACAGCCATACACTCTGGCTGTGCACAGTGGGGGTTGACCTCAGGATTTGGCCTATGGCTAGGTCCTGGCGCAACCCATTGCCTGGTCCCCAACACTCACTAGGCAAGACGTTCAAAAGATTAATATTTTGGTACGCCAGTAATCATGTAGTAGTAGTAGCACAGAGGGAGTAATTCAGTACCTCACAGGGGCCCATTCTGAGTCGTGGAGTACCATCAAGAACAACCACATTTTACAAAAAAAAATGTATATGCTAGTAGGGTCCATATGTCCTCGCACATGGGCTTGGGGTCAAGATGTTCTCACCCAAACCCCTTATATTTCCTTTATTTATTTCCTCAGGACTCAGGGACCGAGTCCCCATGTCCTGTAATGGAGGTTGCAACATTTTCTCTGATGTTACGGCCAGCTAATAAGATTGTTTCTGTATAATAGGAAGGGACTGCAGTACCAAAATGGCTGATGGGAGTAAAAGCTCTTTCGACCAATCAGGTTAGAGTATTTTTTAAATTTTGGTCACACAGTGCTACTGCAGGACCAACCATCCAGATATTGCTAAGGTTTTTTGAGAGCTAACCCCTCATGCCCAATCCGAACCCCTCATTAAATGTGGATTGCTTTAAAAAATTCTGAACGAATGCACATTAAATCACAAAAAGTGCATTCTCAGTAAAGTTCTAACTTTTCGCCAAATCTGGTGTAATTCCATCCAGCAATTATTTCTGTACTGGAAAGCAAAGTTACCTATGGGAATTAACATGGGAAATGACCCCCCCCCCCTTTTCTTGATAGATCTGCGTAAAACTTTCCATGAAGGAGCTAATGCTAAAGGAGCCAAAGTTATTAAAGAAACAAAAAAATGCCTTTCCTATGAAAACTCTGACCTATGTACTGCCACTGTATCTTATATGCTATTCCTAAATTATGACATCTCATTTTGTTTTACTTTAACTAGAATTTATCAATAATCATAATGCATTGTACATTTAATTTGAATTGCAGTCGTTTTGTGTTCTAATTCTCTATTCTCTGAAGAGGTGACTTAATGATAGACCCACAGTAAAGACAAAATACTAATTTTGTTGGTTTAATGGCAACTGATCTTTAGTCGTAACAAGAACTAGAGAGGGCCCCAAAGAAGGACAGGAGACACCAGTATACACTGGGATACCAATGGTTCGAGGTCCATAAAGGAACAACCACATTTTTAAATGCAGAGACTTTATTTCATACCTACCTTTGACCAATAAAAAATGTTTCCGTTCACCTTTCCTTGATAAAGGGTTTGATTACGATCCTGGCAGATGGAATACTCAGTCACAAACATGCCGGATATCCCGTCCGGCGTATTACAATTTCCATAGGATACAGTGGAACTTGTAATACGGCGGACGGGATATCCGTCATGCTTGTGACGGAGAATCCCATCCGCCAAGATCGTAATCAGGCCCAAAGTTTTTACAACTAGAAATGTAAAACTATGTGGTGTCTAGAGTCTGAAACGTTATCATACAAGACTCAGAAAATTGGCACAGTGGTACCTGATTAGAATTCCCAAGAAAGTAATAAATTCCCATAGTTACAAAAGATCTAAAACAAGAAGGTATAAGCAATCCAATTTAAAAGGTAGTGTACATAAAGTAAAAATCAATCGGTTTCAACACCTAGTAATTATACAACATAGACACGTAAAACTGCCATGGCAGCAGGTACATACCTTTTTTTTAAGTATGACTCTTTGTGTCTTTGGTTCGACATCGAGGACAAGTTCTGCGTGTGACCCATCTTTATATGGAGCAAGAGGTCTGCCAGTTTCCTCTTCAAAACTAAAATATCACAGCAATTTCCATGCAAACAGAATATACATTTCAATTAACCATATAATAATTCACATGAAAGATGCAGAACTTAAATGAATGACAAACATAGCATTACGATAACCAGTACATTTTTTAAATCACTGGATGCTTTTAACATCTCTCACACACACAAACACGTGTCCCACGTGAACATGATAGTCCCAGCACTTCCACTGCTTAAGCATGATGTCCAGTATGCAGTGCCCACTGTTGCATAAACTAATAGCACAATGAATTAGACATCTTGAGGTAATGCATTATTTAGAAAGACTAATCTTCACACGTCATTTCTGGACAGTTAGTTCATAAATAACCCCAAAACATCTTTTAATTTAACAATATCAGTCTCAAAATCTTAACGTCACATGAAGGAATAAAAATCTTTGAATCATAACCAGAATTTATACTGCCAACAAAAGAGTTCTTAAGAGAAGGCCAATTCTAAGTCAGGACCGGAGGCGAGAATTATGCTTATCTCTCTTCGCTTTTATTCAACAGCAGCCTTTTTAAACACAATTTCTTTAAACTTTCACTGTAAAGCGAAAAAACTAATAGTCCCAAGGGTCTCAGGGAATCAAGTAACAAGCATAACCAATCACAGTCCAACAGCAGTCCATAGCATTAACCAATCAGGTTCCACTTGTGCCTGTAATAGTCCTCTCTACTCTCTGATCCCCTTCTTTCGTCGCTGCTCCCAGCCTCAGTTAAGTGTGTTTAATCACTTCTCCTTTATTGGTGATTGCGAATGTTAGGTTAGCTGTTCTTGGCCATTAAAGTGTGTGGTGTGTAGACAGCGCACAGCGCTTTCATGGGACGTGGGAGGGTCTTTCCGCTCCTTAGCGACTGCTGCTGAAGGTGCTGCGCTTGGTGCGGACCTCAGCCCGCCAGGTGGCACTTGACTCCATCGGTCTCTAATAATAATAATAATAATAAGCAAGCTTATAAAGCGCCTGGTTACACTCACTAGTGTGTCCTCGCGCTGCGGCATAGACTCGTCACAAGAGCAAAGGTAGGAATCAGCGTCCCGAAAGAACCCTATTTACGGAAGAGCCAGGTTTTCAGCCTCTTCCGAAAGAGTAGCTCCGATGGTTCATTACGCAGAAAGAGAGGGAGTGCATTCGAATGCCTAGAGGCCAAATAGCTGAAAGAGCGAGCTCCCATTCTCGCTCTTTTTACTCTAGGAGTCCTGACTCGACCGGTTCCAGATGATCTCAAATGCCGGGTCGGAATGTAAGGGGTAAGAAGATTGTGTAAGTAACTAGGCCCCTTCCCCTGCAGGATACAGTGGCTAATACATAAGGCTTTAAAAAGTATTCTCTCCCTGAGTGGAAGCCAGTGGAGAGGGCATTCCTAGAGGAGGATCTCCTCGGCAGCATCAGAACAAGGCGGGCCGCCGCGTTCTGAATGCACTGAAGTCTGTGTAGACATTTGTTGCTAGCTCCCAGGTATAAAGCATTACAGTAATCTAGGTGAGAAGTTACCAATGCGTGGACTAGGGTTTTCCTAGCTGCTACAGGCAGCACGTCCAAGGTCTTCCATAGCCCTTTCAAGATTCCGAAGCATTTCCCAGCCACCATTCTGGTATGACTCTCAAAGGAGAGCTTCGAGTCAAGCCACATCCCCAAATTCTTAACCTGATTGCTAGGGGCTGGCGTGGGGCCCAGTGTCTGTGGCCACCATGCCGAGGACCAGATGGAGGGAGCTTTTCCCACCACTAGGACCTCGGTTTTACTGCCATTTAATTTTAGACAGTTACTTGTCATCCAAGATGCTAGATCTTGTAGACAAGTAGAGAAATTGGTGGCAGCATCTTCAGAAGATTGTGACAGTGAGACCACCAGTTGCGTGTCGTCAGCATATGACACGACACTGATACCATACTTTTCAATAATCTCCGCCAGTGGGGCGATATAAAGATTAAAGAGAGTGGGACTTAGTATAGAGCCCTGTGGGACTCCTTGGGCCAGTGCAATGCTTTTGGAATAGTGCGGACGTTGGGACACCTGAAAGCTCCGGTCTTGTAAAAATGACCCCATCCATTCTAGGGCCAATTTATCCAATCCGCCTTCCCTGAGACATTGTAGGAGCAGTGGGTGGGATACAGTGTCAAAGGCGGCACTGAGGTCTAAGAGGACCAGAGCAACTGTCTGGCCCTCATCTACCTGTCTACGAATAGTTTCCGTTGACAGGAGCAGTGCCGACTCTGTGGAATACGTTGCCCTAAAACCCGATTGCGTAGGGTGCAATAAGCTGTGTCGGTTTATGTGGGCAGTTAGCTACATATTGACCACTTTTTCCGCTATTTTAGCAAAATAGGGCAGGAGTGAGACCGGTCGGAAGTTCTCCAGCTGACTCGAACTCACCCCCGGTTTCTTTTTTATGGGAAGAACGATAGCTTTCTTCCATCTTATTGGGATTATGCCCGTCTCGAAAGAGAGTTCCAGGAGGTGCCTAATATGAGGTATTAGGGTTCCCAGACTCTCCCTCATAACTTTGGGAGTAGTAGGGTCCCTAGGTGAGCCGGATTTAATGCTTAAGGCTATGTCTTTGAGGTCTTCACAGGAGGGAGGATCAAATCTAGAGAGGCGGTGTGCCTCCTCTCCGTTGGTCCCCCCCCTCCCGCCCGGAGACCCCAGTGCGTGCCTCATCTGGGAAGGTAGAGTAAATCCTTGCTACGTTCTCAGCAAAGAAATCTGCCACTATGTTACAAGAATCCACAGAGCTGCTGTTGGGAGCTATAGTTCTTGCTAGTGATGATATATCTTTAAAAAAAGTAAAGAGTTCTCTGGAAGAGTTCTCAGCTTGCTCTATCCTGTCACTATAATAGGTGGCACGAGTTCTTCTTATAAGAGAGTGATAATGTTTTAAACTAATTTTGTATTCGGCCTTCCTGTGATCTGAAAAATCTTTCCTCCATACTCGTTCTAAACGCTTGCAGGCTTTCTTTGCTATCCTTAGTTCTTCATTAAACCACAGGGCAGATTTTAACTGTCTACTCGGCGCATTGGAGGACCACGGAGCTACTCTACCAAGCGCTTGACTTCATCGGTCTCTCTCTCCCCCCAACGCGCAATTCCTGTCAGTTTCAACTGACAGGATCGGATGGGCGTCGCGACCCGGGACCGTCGAGAGCCGAGCCTGGAGATGGACGCTGTTGTATTCTGTGCAATACTTTACTTAGTGCTGTAGCCCTATGCTGCAGCTCAATGTTCTAATGCTTATGTCATTTTAGTTAGAATGTTCTATAGTTGCCTTGTTGCTGGGTTTGATGTATTCAAAAGGTTTGGTGAGCAGTTGGAGCTGGATGGAGATTTTCCTATGTCTCATGTCTGCTGTGTAGCCTACTACTAATAAAGACGTGCAATCATCACCTTCGTGCCTGCTTCATCACCACAAATTTGTGGCGACGAGCTGGCTACACGGTAGAAACGCTGAACCCTACGTCTGCATCCTGCATTTCGACTTATCCACTGAAGAAATCTAAAGGTTCCTACCTTCCTTGGCGGTAAGACTGTTGTTTGACTTTAATTGTTGGTCATCCGAATCGCCATCTCGGCGCACCGTTTCAGAATTCCAATATGTGCAGGCATTTCGTCGTTATTTCTTAAAAGAGACTCTCTTCATCTTGTCTCTGACTGTTTTATGCCCCCACCAGTGCCCGCAACGCTTTGACTGTTTCCCGGTCTTTGCCACGCATCGCCTGCTTTACTGATACTATTTCTTATGCGCATTGACTCCGCGCATTGGGTGGGCCTAATGTCTTGCCTGTCCTTGCCTGACTTACGTACGTCAAACAACAGGCCTGATCCGACGCCTGACTCTGCGCGTGGGACACATCGCGCATTTCTCAGCGGCCATCTTTTCCACGTCACAGTGAAACTAAGGATTTCTCGGGCGCTCGGCAACCAGTCCAGCTGCCCAGCAACGCTCAATCCTTTATCGCCGTTCAAGTCAGTAGTCACGGTGACTGGCACACCTTCTTCTCTTTGTGTTTAACCTTTGTCGAAAGTACGGTGAGGTGCACTTCATCAATTTTGATAACCATCGCGGATATTTACACGGTGATCCGCACACCAATACAGTTGTTGCACAATTAACTTGTCAGTCTCCAGTTCCAGTTCATGCAAAGCTGATCACGGTGATTAGCACATCTTTGTCATTTCAGATTCTGTGATCATCACATCAAATGTGTTATCGTTATCAATTCTAAAAAAAACATTTTGCTAGAATCTCCTTATACAAACATTTAAAGTGAATATTTTCTTGATGATTTACAAGTGTTATAGATCATCCACACATTTTAAGTTTGCACTAGCGGAGATGCACAAGTTACTAACTTGTGTAACGATATATCTGTAAGAGACAGTAGTTAGTGACAGATTCCTTACCTTAGAATATCCCCAGGCGTCAGGCTGGATCCGGAAAGTTTTTGCGTAGCAGTACCCTTGCGCGTCGGTAGGCGGCGTCGTGCGGCTCCGCGTCCGTCGTCGGCGTCGTGATCCCGGGACGACGTCGCGGGCAGTACTTAGACGCCGCCCCTGCGCGCTGACATCAGTTCTGTACACGACTTTCCGCGCCAGGAACGCAGAGCCATGCAAGAAGCTGACATAGGTGTCTGAAAAATACTAGGGCCCTGAAAGGGATGTCCTTAACCCTAGAAATCAGTTCGCAGAACGGGGAGGATGGGTGGGGCGGTAAGGAATCTGTCACTAACTACTGTCTCTTACAGATATATCGTTACACAAGTTAGTAACTTGTGCATCTGAAAGAGACATGTTAGTGACAGATTCCTTACCTTAGAATAGATACCCCAGCAATACCAACCCCGGTGGTGGGTCTGCGAACAAAGATCAGACAAGGAAGTCCCGGAGGACAGAACGGCCAAAGTAGCCGTCCCTCCGGACCTGACTGTCAAGGCAATAATGTTTTGTAAACGTGTGCAGCGAGGCCCACGTAGCTGCCTGACAGATATCCTGCAGCGGAACACCGCGGCCTAGAGCCGGGGTAGCAGCCGTTGCCCTGGTGGAATGGGCACGCAGCCCAACAGGAGGCTCCTTCTTAGCCAAAGAATAGCAGGCCTTGATGCACAAGGTAACCCAGCGGGAGATGGTTCGTTTGTGCACCGCCCGACCTTTTTTGGCGCCCACGTAGCCAACAAAGAGCTGGTCATCCACCCGGAAGTGTTTTGTGCGGACGATATAGAAAGAGAGCGCACGTTTTGGGTCCAGACGGTGGAGCCTCTCTTCCTCTCTGAAAGGATGCGGAGGCGGAAAGAAGGTAGGCAAAGTGATGGTCTGCCCAATGTGGAAGGCAGTAACCACCTTTGGCAAGAAGGACGGACGCGTCCTAAGAACAACCTTGTCTGGATGGACAGACAGAAAGGGAGGTTTGCATGATAGAGCCTGGAGCTCACTCACCCGCCGAGCGGAGGTGATGGCCACCAGAAAGGCTGTCTTCAGAGTCAGAAGACGAAGAGGACAGTTATGTAGAGGCTCAAAGGGAGCGCACATTAAAAAGGTAAGAACCAAGTTCAAGTCCCACTGAGGCATCACAAACGGAATTGGAGGGAAGAGGTGTGTAATGCCTTTTAAGAACCTGTTAACAACAGGGGACTTGAAAAGGAGGGCTGATCAGGGAGCCTGAGGAAGGCCGAGATAGCACAGAGATAACCCTTGATGGTACCCAGGGCAGAACCCTGTTGGGCCAGAGAAAGAAGGAACAGAAGGACCTCAGAAAGAGGGGCAGAAAGGGGGTTCACAGCCTTTGCTGTGCACCATGCCACAAATTTGTTCCACCTGCAGGCGTATACCACCTTAGTGGAGGGACGCCTGGCTGCCAGAATCACATCACAAACTTCGGGAGGCAAGTCGAAAGGAATCAACTGCCGCCGCTCAATCTCCACGCAAGCAGGTGTAGACTGGACAGGTTCGGGTGGAGGACCGTCCCCTGCTGCTGCGACAGAAGATCCTCCCGAAGAGGCAGACGGATCGGGGGATCTACGCTCATACTGAGTAGCTCGGGATACCAAACTCTTCGAGCCCAGTACGGAGCCACAAGGATGACTTGGGCCCGGTCGTGCCGAATCTTCTTCAACACTCTGGGTAGAAGTGGTATAGGCGGAAAGGCGTACAACAGACCGCAACTCCACTCGCGACGACAAGCGTCGCCGAGCGAGTGCCGCCTTGGAAATTCCAACGCGCAGAACTGATGACATTGCGCGTTCTCTTCGGTGGCGAATAGATCTAACCAAGGCTCTCCCCAGTGTAGAAAGAGTCCTTGCGCCACTTCCGAGTGAAGACGCCATTCGTGATCCATCATGCACCTGCGGCTGAGTTCGTCCGCCCTGGCGTTCAGGGAACCTGCCAGGTGTTGAACCATCAGGAACATGCCCTGATGTTCCAGCCATGTCCAGAGGCGCAGAGCCTCCTGACAGAGGGTCCACGACCCCACTCCGCCCTGTTTGTTGCAGTACCACATGGCGGTGGTGTTGTCTGTGAACACCTGCACTACCTTCCCTTTGACAGAGGGAAGGAATGCCTTGAGTGCAAGTCGGATCGCCCGGAGCTCCAGAAGGTTGATATGGAGCCGGGACTCCGCCGGAGACCAGAGGCCTCTGATCTCCGCCTCTCCCATGTGACCGCCCCATCCCAGAAGGGAAGCGTCCGTCACAACTGTGTGCTCTGGCTGGGGAAGGGAGAGGGATCTGCCCATGACCCATTGCCGGTTCGAGAGCCACCACTGCAACTGTTTTGCAGTCCCCTCCGAGATCTGGACGTGATCGGACAGGTTGCCCTGGTGCTGCGCCCACTGGAACTTCAGGTCCCACTGCAGAGCCCACATATGCCATCTGGCATGATTGACCAGCAGGATGCAGGAGGCCATGAGGCCCAGCAGCCTCAGGGTCATCCGTACCGAAACCCAGGATAAAGGCTGAAAGATCGGAATCATAGCCTGAATATCCCGGACTCGCCGTTCGGGAGGATAGGCCCGAAACTGCGTCGTGTCCAGAACTGCTCCGATGAAAAGGAGCTGTGGAGAAGGAATCAGATGCGACTTCGGCACATTGATGGAGAACCCCAGCGAGTGCAGGAGTGCGGCCGTAGTCTGGAGGTGGGAGACGACTGCCTGGGACGAGCCCGCCTTCAGCAGCCAGTCATCGAGGTAGGGGAAGATTGAAACCCCTGCCCGGCGCAGATGAGCTGCGACCACCGCCATCACTTTCATGAACACCCGAGGGGCACTGGTAAGGCCAAAGGGGAGCACGGTGAACTGAAAATGCTCGAGGCCTACCGTGAACCGAAGGTAACGCCGGTGGGCCGGCAGGACGGGGATGTGGAAATAGGCGTCCTGCAAGTCCAACGCTACCAACCAGTCTCCAGGGTCGAGGGCAGTCAAGACCTGAGCTAGGGTGAGCATCTTGAACTTCTCCTTCCGGAGGAAGCGATTGACGTTCCGGAGGTCCAAGATAGGACGCATGTCCTCCTTGTCCTTTTTGGGCACCAGAAAGTAGTGGGAGTAGCAACCACGCCCTACTTCTGGGGTCGGAACATGCTCGATGGCCCTCTTGGCCAAGAGGGCCGTGACTTCCTTCTGCAGAAGCACCAAGTGATCCCCTGACATGCGGTGGAATTAAGGTGGCATGGCTGGGGGGGTGGTATCGAAGGGGAGGGAGTAGCCCCTTCGGACAATGTCCAAGACCCACTTGTCCGAGGTGATGGCACGCCAGTGGTGAAGGTGATGGCGGACCCTGCCCCCAACTGGCGTGCTGTGCACCTGAAAGGAGGGACTAGGAGGGCTTGGAGGCCGCGGACGGGGCGGGGTGTGTGGCCTGACCCGCACGCTGGTTGCCGGAACCGCCACGACGGTATCCACGTCCTCGGCCACGCGAAGACGCCTGCTGCGCGGGCCGGTGGCTGGGCTGCTGACGTGACTGGGCGCCCCTTCCGTTGCCACGATAGGGGCGAAAAGCAGAGGTTAGCGGAGGGCGTGCAGTAGAAAGGCCCAGGGACTTGGCAGTAGCCCGTGAGTCCTTAAAACGCTCCAACGCATGGTCTGCTTTGGAACCAAAAAGACCGACTCCATCAAAGGGCATGTCCATGAGTGTATTCTGGACATCACCCGAGAAACCAGTGGTTCTCAGCCATTCGTGGCGACGCAGCGCCACCGTCGTTGCAATAGATCTGCCCAGCGAGTCGGCGGTATCAAGGCCACAACGTATGGTGTATTTGGCCGCATCCCTACCTTCCGCAATGGCGCGGGTAAGCAGTGTCTGGACCTCCTCAGAACACTTGGGCAAAACAGTCGCCACCGAATCCCACAGGGAGTGGGTATATCGGCCCAAAAGACAAGCGGTGTTGATGGACCGCAAGCCAGCACTGGAGGAAGAGAAACCCTTCTTCCCAAATTGATCCAGGCGTTTGGATTCCCTATCCGGAGGGGCGGTAGGGAAGGCGGTTTGGGAAGCCGAGGCTTGGACAACCAAGCTCTCAGGAGTGGGGTGGACAGAGAGAAACAAGGGGTCGCCCGGAGCTGGGCGATGGCGTCGGGACACGTTCCTATCCACAGGAGCCCCTGTGTTGGGCTTGGACCAGGCGCCCAAAGAACGTCAGTGAGTGCATCGTTAAACAGCAGCACAGTCTCCAAGGAGGAGGCTGCCGGCTGAAGCACTTCTGTCAAGAGATTAGTCTTGACCGCCACAGTAGGGAGTTGGAGATGTAAGGCTTCAGCTGCCCTACGCAACACCGTTGCAAAATTGGCTCCCTCCTCCGTAGCCACGGGAGGAGACAGCATGCCAGTGTCAGGGGAAGTATCTAGACCACTGGCATCCCCTAGTTCCTCTGCCCAGTCCTCATCATACTGACACTGTTGTGCCAGAGGGTCCTCAGACCCCTCCCAGTCCTCCTGGTCCTCCTCCGGTTCAAAATAAAGAGGAGGAGGGACATTTGGGACCCAAGGTCTCATCGGCGCCGGAACCGGCGTCGAGCGACGTCTGTCCGGCTCCATGTCCGGAGCCGGAGAGTACTGGGGGACGACGCCGCCCGGAGCACACACGGTGATTTGCACACCAATATATCCTTTTCCTTTTTCACTCTGTTTTTCCGTTATTTTATTAGCTCTTGCTACCTTCGTTTGATGTGCATGATTCTGAACCTGTTGATGGTGATCCTAGTAACTGTGTTGATCCTATAGTTGAGATCTGTGTTGGTGATAAATCTCTAAATTTACTTGTTGATTCAGGCGCCAGAATCACAATGATAACACAGAAACTATTCAACGAAACATGGGAAGACAGACCTCTTGAACCTCCTGATCGCTCCCCTGTTTCATATGAGGGACGAAAAATTGAACTCTTGGGTTATATAGAAGCTGTTTTAGTTTTCAAGGGAAGGAAAATTAGAGGCAAGATCTACGTTGCCCTCAAGGGATTGAACATTTTAGGCTGGTACCACCAAGGGTAATTTGGCATGATTCTCAAGCCAGGTACGAAAGAACAAGTTCTTGTAGTCTCAGAAGAGTATCAGCAATGCAAGTGGAAAGAAAAATTTCCATCTGTTTTCAGTGATGGTTTGGGAATGATACGAGGTTTCAAACACAAGATCATCGTAAAGGATGGAGCCCTGCCTGTTAAGCACAAGTTGAGGGGTGTGCCTTTCAGCGTCAGGGATGATCTTGAAAAAGAACTAAAGTCTTTGTGTGATCAAGGCATCATTGAGCCTACAGAGTCTTCTCTCTGGCTCTCACCACTGGTCGTTGCACGCAAGAAGTGTGGGAAGTTACGTGTTTGTGTGGACTTGAGGTCGTTAAATAAAGAGATTTGGGTTGATTCTCACCCCTTACCCAAGATCTGCGACCTGTTTGCGTGTGTCAGGGGGTCAAGGTATTTTTCCAAGTTAGATCTTGCCTGTGCGTATCATCAAATCGAGTTACATTAGGAATCACGCCCCCTCACTGCGTTTGTGTCGCCCCTAGGTACGTTCCAATACAAGCGTATGCCCTTCGGGCTAGCTTCAGCTGCCTCTGTCTTTCAACGCGTCATGCAAAATCTAGTTGGTGGTATTGACGGAGTTTTAGTGTTTCAAGATGACGTGTTGATCCACTCCAAAGATGTTCCGTCACATGACCTCTTACTGAGCAAAGTTTTGGGTATTTTTCAAGAACATGGTGTTGTGGTCAAATCAGAGAAGGTAAATTTCTCAGTGAAGAGATTGAGTACCTTGGCCGTCTTGTTTCTGGTGAAGGTATTAGACCCAGGAAGGGGTTGTTAGATGCTATTACCCATGCTTCTGCTCCAGTGGACAAGACCGGAGTCAAATCTTTACTTGGTCTATTGGAATATTATTCTAAATTTATTTCCAATTACGCTACCATTGTACGTCCCATTAGCTCCCTTCTTAGAAAAGGCATTGAGTTTACATGGTCTGATGAGTGTGCGTCTGCTCTCCAAAGTGTGAAAGAATCTCTCAAAAACAGTGGTGCTCTTAAACCTTATGATCCTGATTTACCCTCATGCATAACAGTTGACGCCAGTCAGGTTGGTTTGGGGGCTGTTTTGACCCAGAATGGTCGCAATAATGAGAATCCCATTGCATTTGCCTCTAGGGGAACACGGTCCCAGGCAATCGACCCCATTCAATATCGTGCACCAAGGGGGAAATGTTCCCGGCGTTAGGTCCCTTGCTGTGTGGCTCTGCCCACGTTAAAGACTTGACTGTGCCAGCAGCCTAAAATGCTTTGCAGCTACCTGACTGCCCATATTCCCCGACCAAGGGTTGTGCTGCATGAGTGGCTCCTTGAGGGTATAACTCCTGTTCAGGCTCAGTTTTTCCCATTAGTTTTTTCCCCCTGGTTACAGGAACCCTGCATTTTAGCATGGAAACCTCAGAGGGGGTTATGAGGACCCTTCGGATTGTCTCCGTGCGGTAGATGAGGCTATAGGTCCCATGGAATAACACCTAGCCCAGCTTATTGCCAGTGAGTGTGCCAAGAGATCTCAGGCAGCGCCTGTTGAGCCTTCCACTCCCCCTGTTCTCCCACCTCCTCCAAACCCAGATGTACCACCAGCAAAGCGCCCTAGGGAGGAGGGTGTGGACCTGGACGCTTTTGAGCGATTAAAACACAACTTTATGGCGAAGAGCATCCCAGCTTTACCCCCACTGACTCAGAATCCCAGCAGGAAGCCCCATCCCCCGACTTGCAGCTTGACTATCCTTCAGATGAGGAGGCAGGGTCATCCAGAGCCATGGCCACCTTCCCCCCCTCCCCTAGTGAGACACCAGTGGAGACGTCACAGTCGGACATGCTGGACCCCGACCAAATCCTTCACCCTCGATCGGCGAATTGCATCTCTTTTGACGAGGTGGCGCAGTATGTGGCTAATCGCCTGTGTAAGTCATTAGAGAAGGAAGCACGCAGCTGCCTAAGGGCAGAATGCCCTAGGCCCTCTTTAGAGGGTAAAGTAGCATAAACCCCAGATATAGACCCAAAGATGGCCACATTTTTGGCAAAGTTTATCAAAGACCTAAAGCACAAGTTACTAACTTGTGTAACGATATATCTGTAAGAGACAGTAGTTAGTGACAGATTCCTTACCTTAGAATATCCCCAGGCGTCAGGCTGGATCCGGAAAGTTTTTGCGTAGCAGTACCCTTGCGCGTCGGTAGGCGGCGTCGTGCGGCTCCGCGTCCGTCGTCGGCGTCGTGATCGCCGGGATGACGTCGCGGGCAGTACTTAGACGCCGCCCCTGCGCGCTGACGTCAGTTCTGTACACGACTTTCCGCGCCAGGAACGCAGAGCCATGCAAGAAGCTGACATAGGTGTCTGAAAAGTACTAGGGCCCTGAAAGGGATGTCCTTAACCCTAGAAATCAGTTCGCAGAACGGGGAGGATGGGTGGGGCGGTAAGGAATCTGTCACTAACTACTGTCTCTTACAGATATATCGTTACACAAGTTAGTAACTTGTGCATCTGAAAGAGACACGTTAGTGACAGATTCCTTACCTTAGAATAGATACCCCAGCAATACCAACCCCGGTGGTGGGTCTGCGAACAAAGATCAGACAAGGAAGTCCCGGAGGACAGAACGGCCAAAGTAGCCGTCCCTCCGGACCTGACTGTCAAGGCAATAATGTTTTGTAAACGTGTGCAGCGAGGCCCACGTAGCTGCCTGACAGATATCCTGCAGCGGAACACCGCGGCCTAAAGCCGTGGTAGCAGCCGTTGCCCTGGTGGAATGGGCACGCAGCCCAACAGGAGGCTCCTTCTTAGCCAAAGAATAGCAGGCTTTGATATACAAGGTTACCCAGCGGGAGATGGTTCTCTTGTGCACCGCCCGACCTTTTTTGGCGCTCACGTAGCCAACAAAGAGCTGGTCATCCACCCGGAAGTGTTGTGTGCGATTGATATAAAAAGAAAGCGCATGTTTTGGATCCAGACGGTGGAGCCTCTCTTCCTCTCTGGAAGGATGCGGAGGCGGAAAGAAGGTGGGCAAAGTGATGGTCTGCCCAATGTGGAAGGCAGTAACCACCTTTGGCAAGAAGGACGGACGCGTCCTAAGAACAACCTTGTCTGGATGGACAGACAGAAAGGGAGGTTTGCATGATAGAGCCTGGAGCTCACTCACCCGCCGAGCGGAGGTGATGGCCACCAGAAAGGCTGTCTTCAGAGTCAGAAGACGAAGAGGACAGTTATGTAGAGGCTCAAAGGGAGCGCACATGAGAAAGGTAAGAACCAAGTTCAAGTCCCACTGAGGCATCACAAACGGAACAGGAGGGAAGAGGTGTGTGACGCCTTTTAGGAATCTGTTAACAACAGGGGACTTGAAAAGGGAGGGCTGATCAGGGAGCCTGAGGAAGGCCGAGATAGCACAAAGATAGCCCTTGATGGTACCCAGGGCAGAACCCTGTTGGGCCAGAGAAAGAAGGAACAGAAGAACCTCAGAAAGAGGGGCAGAGAGGGGATTCACAGCCTTTGCTGTGCACCATGCCACAAACTTGTTCCACCTGCAGGCGTATACCACCTTAGTGGAGGGACGCCTGGCTGCCAGAATCACATCACAAAATTCGGGAGGCAAGTCGAAAGGAATCAACTGCCGACGCTCAATCTCCACGCAAGCAGGTGGAGGCTGGACAGGTTCGGGTGGAGGACCGTCCCCTGCTGCTGCGACAGAAGATCCTCCCGAAGAGGCAGACGGATCGGGGGATCTACGCTCATGCTGAGTAGCTCGGGATACCAAACTCTTCGAGCCCAGTCCGGAGCCACAAGGATGACTTGGGCCCGGTCGTGCTGAATCTTCTTCAACACTCTGGGTAGAAGTGGTATAGGTGGAAAGGCGTACAACAGACCGCAACTCCACTCGCGACGAAAAGCGTCGCCGAGCGAGTGCCGCCTTGGAAATTCCAACGCGCAGAACTGATGACATTGTGCGTTCTCTTCGGTGGCGAATAGATCTAACCAAGGCTCTCCCCACTGCAGAAAGAGTCCTTGCGCCACTTCCGAGTGAAGACGCCATTCGTGATCCATCATGCACCTGCGGCTGAGTTCGTCCGCCCTGGCGTTCAGAGAACCTGCCAGGTGTTGAACCATCAGGAACATGCCCTGATGTTCCAGCAATGTCCAGAGGCGCAGAGCCTCCTGACAGAGGGTCCACGACCCCACCCCGCCTTGTTTGTTGCAGTACCACATGGCGGTGGTGTTGTCTGTGAACACCTGCACTACCTTCCCTTTGACAGAGGGAAGGAATGCCTTGAGTGCAAGTCGGATCGCCCGGAGCTCCAGAAGGTTGATATGGAGCCGGGACTCCGCCGGAGACCAGAGGCCTCTGATCTCCGCCTCTCCCATGTGACCGCCCCATCCCAGAAGGGACGCGTCCGTCACAACTGTGTGCTCTGGCTGGGGAAGGGAGAGGGATCTGCCCATGACCCATTGCCGGTTCGAGAGCCACCACTGCAACTGTTTTGCAGCCCCCTCCGAGATCTGGACGTGATCGGACAGGTTGCCCTGGTGCTGCGCCCACTGGAACTTCAGGTCCCACTGCAGAGCCAGCATATGCCATCTGGCATGATCGACCAGCAGGAATCAGGAGGCCATGAGGCCCAGCAGCCTCAGGGTCATCCGTACCGAAACCCAGGATAAAGGCTGAAAGATTGGAATCATAGCCTGAATATCCCGGACTCGCCGTTCGGGAGGATAGGCCCGAAACTGCGTCGTGTCCAGAACTGCTCCGATGAAAAGGAGCTGTGGAGAAGGAATCAGATGCGACTTCGGCACATTGATGGAGAACCCCAGCGAGTGCAGGAGTTCGGCTGTAGTCTGGAGGTGGGAGACGACTGCCTGGGACGAGCCCGCCTTCAGCAGCCAGTCGTCGAGGTAGGGGAAGACTGGAACCCCTGCCCGGCGCAGATGAGCTGCGACCACCGCCATCACTTTCGTGAACACCCGAGGGGCACTTGTAAGGCCAAAGGGGAGCACGGTGAACTGAAAATGCTCGAGGCCTACCGTGAACCGTAGGTAACGCCGGTGGGCCGGCAGGACGGGGATGTGAAAATAAGCGTCCTGCAAGTCCAACGCTACCAACCAGTCTCCAGGGTCGAGGGCAGTCAAGACCTGAGCTAGGGTGAGCATCTTGAACTTCTCCTTCCGGAGGAAGCGATTGACGTTCCGGAGGTCCAAGATAGGACGCATGTCCTCCTTGTCCTTTTTGGGCACCAGAAAGTAGTGGGAGTAGCAACGACGTCCTACTTCTGGGGTCGGAACATGCTCGATGGCCCTCTTGGCCAAGAGGGCCGTGACTTCCTTCTGCAGAAGCATCAAGTGATCCCCTGACATGCGGTGGAATTGAGGTGGCATGGCTGGAGGGGTGGTCTCGAAGGGGAGGGAGTAGCCCCTTCGGACAATGTCCAAGACCCACCTGTTCGAGGTGATGGCATGCCAGTGGTGAAGGTGATGGCGGACCCTGCCCCCTACTGGCGTGCTGTGCACCGGAAAGGAGGGACTAGGAGGGCTTGGAGGCCGCGGACGGGTTGGAGGAGGTGGCCTGACCCGCACGCTGGTTGCCCAAACCGCCACGGCGGTATCCACGTCCTCGGCCACACGAAGACGCTTGCGGCGGGGGTCGGTGGCTGGGCAGCTGACGTGACTGGGCGCCCCTTCCGTGGCCACGAAAGGGGCGAAAAGCAGAGGTTAGCGGAGGGCGCACAACAGAAAGGCCCAGGGACTTGGCAGTAGCCCGTGAGTCCTTAAAACGCTCCAGCACATGGTCTGCTTTGGAACCAAAAAGACCGACCATCAAAGGGCATGTCCATGAGTGTATTCTGGACATCACCCGAGAAACCAGTTGTTCTCAGCCAGGCGTGGCGACGCAGCGCCACCGTCGTTGCAAGCGATCTGCCCAGCGAGTCGGCGGTATCAAGGCCACAACGTATGGTGTATTTAGCCGCATCTCTACCTTCCGCAATGGCGCGGGTAAGCAGTGTCTGGACCTCCTCAGAACACTGTGGCAAAACAGTCCCCACCGAATCCCACAGGGAGTGGGTATATCGGCCCAAAAGGAAAGCGGTGTTGACGGACCGCAAGCCAGCACTGGAGGAAGAAAAAGCCTGCTTCCCAAATTGGTCCAGGCGTTTGGATTCCCTATCCGGAGGGGCGGTAGGGAAGGCGGTTTGGGAGGCAGAGGCTTGGACAACCAAGCTTTCGGGGGTGGGATGTTGGGAGAGAAACAAGGGGTCGCCCGGAGCAGGGCGATGGCGTCGGGCCACGTTCCTATCCACAGGAGCGCCTGTGGTGGGCTTGGACCAGGCGCCCAAAAGAACGTCAGTCAGTGCATCATTAAACGGCAGCACAGTCTCCGTGGAGGAAGCTGCCGGCTGAAGCACTTCCGTCAGGAGATTAGTCCAGTAGGCAATTGGAGGTGCAAGGCTCCAGCTGCCCTACGCAACACCGTTGCAAAATTAGCTCCCTCCTCCGTAGCCACAGGAGGAGAAAGCATGCCAGTGTCAGGGGAAGTGTCTAGACCACTGGCATCCCCAAGTTCCTCAGCCCAGTCCTGATCATACTCACACTGTTGTGTGAGAGGGTCTTCCGACCCCTCCCAGCTCTCCTGGTCCTCCTCTGGTTCAAAATATGGAGGAGGAGGGACATTTGGGACCCAAGGTCTCATCGGCGCCGGAGCCGGCGTCGAGCGACGTCGGTCCGGCTCCATGTCCGGAGCCGGAGATAGCCGGGGAACGACGCCGTCCGGAGCCCCGGACGGCGTCAGGAACGGCACCGGGGACATCGGCGTCGGCGTGGTTAGGTCAACCGGCGTCGATGGGGGTTGCGGTACCACCGAAGCCGGAATCGAGGCCGGGGCCGGAGCCGAGGCCGGGATCAAGGCTGGCGGGACAGGCAACGCCGGGACCGGAGTCGTCGGCAACGCCGGAGCAACCCCATCAGGGCCCGCGGGGCCCGAAGGCGCACTGGAGGGACCTTGAGGCCCGAAGAGGCGAGCCATGGCCGACAGGAATTCCTGTATTTCGGCCGGAGTCGCACCCAAACCCGGAAAGGACGGGTAATGCGGGGGCGGCTCCACAGGCACGTCCGGGGGCGGGGACGGTGCCGACAGGGGCCTCAGCCGAGTCGCGAGACCGGCGAGGCGAAGTCTTAGAGCGATGATGCTTCTTAGACTTTTTGTGCTTCGACTTACCCGAGGAGTGCGAAGACTTGGACTCCGACGACCGGCGGGGGCTCCGCGACCGGCCCCTCGACCTCTCACGGGACCGGACCTCGAGGAGCTTTCGAGACCCTCTCGCAAAGCCTTCGGGTGTAAGGCCCGGCAGTCGGGGCACGACTTCGTGTCGTGGTCGCGGCCGAGACAGTAGAGACACTCTAAGTGCGGGTCTGTGATCGACATCATTCGACCACAGACGTCGCATGGCTTGAAGCCGGGCATCCCTACCGACACCTAGGAGTCGAGATGACTCGAAAAGAAACAGTGAAAAAATCACCAAAAATTAGGTCAAACATTGACTAGGGCACTGCTCTTCCCGGATCTGCGCTTACTGGCGCGGAAAAAAGAACTGACGTCAGCGCGCAGGGGCGGCGTCTAAGTACTGCCCGCGACGTCATCCCGGCGATCACGACGCCGCCTACCGACGCGCAAGGGTACTGCTACGCAAACACTTTCCGGATCCAGCCTGACGCCTGGGGATATTCTAAGGTAAGGAATCTGTCACTAACGTGTCTCTTTCAGATATTTATTTCTACTGCTTACGCTGTACATTATTTATCTTGCATACTGTCTTGTGATCATAACAGCACACTTAACTTACACGAGAAACAAGACTGTTCAATAAATCTTTTATTGAAACGCCCGTCTATTCTTTCTGTGTAACTTTGAGGAAAACTAAGCATGCACGATTGAGCTGAGTGAAATAGTTATCTATTGTTTCCACGACTCTGGGACACGTTCTGATTCTAAAGGGAAACAAAGTTGTCATGTTTTGCGGCTGCCAGAAACTACTCCCTTCTTGTTTATCCAGGAGTTTCTAGTGGCCTCTGAGCTAGCTGGCACAAGTAATTAAGTTTAATATACTCGATAGGGACATACTGACCTTAGTCCTAAGTCAAAACTTTAGGGGATATTATTCCAATGCGCAGAGCCTATTAGGGAAATAGGAGCTACACTACAAAACGGCCCAATAAGCACGCTGTATTGACCAACTGCAATGCCAGGCTGGAGGAAGAAAACAATGTCTTTCCAAATGAATCCAGCCTCCTGGATTCCCTATCCGGAGGAGCGGAAGGGAACGCGCCCTGTGACATGGAGGCCTGCACCACCAAGCTTTCTGGGGAGGGGTGGGGTGTTGGCTGAGGAACTTTGGGTCGCCTGGAGCTGGGCGATGGCGGCATGCGATTGTCCTGTTCACAGGAGCCCCTGTGCTAGGCTTGGACCACGTGCCTAGAAGGACATCAGTAAGCGCTTCATTAAAGGCAAAAGGGGTTCTGAGGTGGAAGTCCCAGGCTGAAGCACTTCAGTCAGGAGATTAGTCCTGACCTCCACTGAGGGCAGCTCCAGTCCAAGGATCTTGGCTGCCCTCTTAACCACCACAGCATAAGATGCCCCTTCCTCCGTAGCTACAATTGGTGGAGAGAGCATGCCAGTATCTGAAGAAGTATCCAGTCCACTGGCTTACCCAAGTTCCCCATGCCAGTCCAACTGCTCTGCAGTGTCATCCTGGTGTTCCAGAGAGTCCATAGACTCCTCCCATTCCTCTACCGAGCCTAACACATCCTTAAAGTGATCAGGCGACAACATAGAGCCCCTGGGTTCAATCGACGTCGGAATCGGCATTGAGCGACGCCGTTCCGACTCTGTGTCGTCGGGGATAAGCATGGGGCTGGCACCGCCGATGGGCATCGACGGCGCCGAAGGCACCTACTTTGGGTCCGATGCCAGAAGAGGTTGCGGTGGCACGACCAGCATCGACCCAGATCCGTTATCGGATCTCTGAGGCCCCAACAGGGCCATGGTCGGAGCCGACGGCGTTGAATCCGACGGGGCCCCTTCCGACCCCGCGTGGCCCAAAGGCTCTACAGAGAGGTTGGCCTGCTCAAATACGCAGCACATGGCCTCATGGAACTCCTTGATCTGAGCGGGGGTCGCTCCGGCTCCAGGAAAAGGAGGGAGGCGTGAAGTCAACCCTGACTCCGGCTCCGTGGAACCGTGCCTAGAGCATCGGTGCTTCTTACCTGCTTTGTCGACGGACGACAGTCGAGTTGAAGATAAAGTCTGCTTTGACTTCTTCTTCTTCTTGTGCATCTTCCCCGAGTGTCCCGACGACCTCGAGTGGGACGAAGAGGACTTTGGGCTCCGAGAGCACTCCCGCGACCTCCTCTTCCTCGATTGGGACCGGGACCTCAGCGGAGTCTCGCTTTACGGTGTCGGGCCGCAAGGAGCTTCAAAGCCCGCCCCCATAAAGTCTTAGGAGCCATGACCCGACAGTCCGAGCACGACTTCGGATCGTGGTCGTGCTCGAGACACCAGAGGCAGGCGAGGTGAGGATCGGTGACTGACATCGTGCAGGGACAGGCCTGCATGGCTTAAATCCTGTCTTCTTCGATGACATCCTTAGCAACGATGGAAAAAGTCTTGGAAGTTGACAAAAAGTTGAGAAAAAGAATGTCAAAAAGCGACAAAGGGGGTAGCTCTTCCCGGGTCTGCGCTTAACTGGCGTGGAAAGAAAAGAACTGACATCCGCGCGCCTGAGTGCTGCCTATTTAGGTATTGCGACATCATAACCGACGCTAACGATGCCTACGATGTCACACGGAGCTGAATGGAGCCACCCAACGGCGCGAGCAAGGGGTATTGCTCAGCAAAAGTTTCCGGATCCTTCCTGACGTCTGTGAAATTTTAATTTTTATACTCACCTGGTGGGGTCCTTTCTTGTGTGAAAAGCTTACTGACTGGCTATAGTGGTAAATTAAATTGCTTTACACCGTTCTGAATAAGCCTTAGCTGCTCTCCACTGCCACCCCTTGAGAGCTCTGGTTTTCAGGGACCTAAAGCACAAGTTACTAACTTGTGTAACGATATATCTGTAAGAGACAGTAGTTAGTGACAGATTCCTTACCTTAGAATATCCCCAGGCGTCAGGCTGGATCCGGAAAGTTTTTTGCGTAGCAGTACCCTTGTGCGTCGGTAGGCGGCGTCGTGCGGCTCCGCGTCCGTCGTCGTGATCGCCGGGATGACGTCGCGGGCAGTACTTAGGCGCCGCCCCTGCGCGCTGACGTCAGTTCTGTACACGACTTTCCGCGCCAGGAATGCAGAGCCATGCAAGAAGCTGACACAGGTGTCTGAAAAATACTAGGGCCCTGAAAGGGATGTCCTTAACCCTAGAAATCAGTTCGCAGAATGGGGAGGATGGGTGGGGCGGTAAGGAATCTGTCACTAACTACTGTCTCTTACAGATATATCGTTACACAAGTTAGTAACTTGTGCATCTGAAAGAGACACGTTAGTGACAGATTCCTTACCTTAGAATAGATACCCCAGCAATACCAACCCCGGTGGTGGGTCTGCGAACAAAGATCAGACAAGGAAGTCCTGGAGGACAGAACGGCCAAAGAAGCCGTCCCTCCGGACCTGACTGTCAAGGCAGTAATGCTTCGTAAACGTGTGCAGCGAGGCCCACGTAGCTGCCTGACAGATAACCGGCAGCGGAACACCGCGGCCCAAGGCCATGGTAGCAGCCGTTGCCCTGGTGGAATGGGCACGCAGCCCAACAGGAGGCTCCTTCTTAGCCAAAGAATAGCAGGTCTTGATGCACAAGGTAACCCAGCGGGAGATGGTCCTCTTGTGCACCGCCCGACCTTTTTTGGCGCCCACGTAGCCAACAAAGAGCTGGTCATCCACCCGGAAGTGTTTTGTGCGGTCAATATAGAAGGAGAGCGCACGTTTTGGGTCCAGACGGTGGAGCCTCTCTTCCTCTCTGGAAGGATGCGGAGGCGGAAAGAAGGTGGGCAAAGTGATGGTCTGCCCAATGTGGAAAGCAGTAACCACCTTTGGCAAGAAGGACGGACGCGTCTGAAGAACAACCTTGTCTGGATGAACAGACAGAAAGGGAGGTTTGCAAGATAGAGCCTGGAGCTCACTCACCCGCCGAGCGGAGGTGATGGCCACCAGAAAGGCTGTCTTCAGAGTCAGAAGACGAAGAGGACAGTTATGTAGAGGCTCAAAGGGAGCGCACATTAAAAAGGTAAGAACCAAGTTCAAGTCCCACTGAGGCATCACAAACGGAACAGGAGGGAAGAGGTGTGTAATGCCTTTTAAGAACCTGTTAACAACAGGGGACTTGAAAAGGGAGGGCTGATCAGGGAGCCTGAGGAAGGCCGAGATAGCACAAAGATAACCCTTGATGGTACCCAGGGCAGAACCCTGTTGGGCCAGAGAGAGAAGGAACAGAAGGACCTCAGAAAGAGGGGCAGAAAGGGGATTCACAGCCTTTGCTGTGCACCATGCCACAAATTTGTTCCACCTGCAGGCGTATACCACCTTAGTGGAGGGACGCCTGGCTGCCAGAATCACATCACAAACTTCGGGAGGCAAGTCGAATGAAACCCCTGCCCGGCGCAGATGAGCTGCGACCACCGCCAACACTTTCATGAACACCCGAGGGGCACTGGTAAGGCCAAAGGGGAGCACGGTGAACTGAAAATGCTCGGGGCCTACCGTGAACCGAAGGTAACGCCGGTGGGCCGGCAGGACGGGGATGTGGAAATATGCGTC
The DNA here is from genome assembly GCA_963921515.1 of Calotriton arnoldi. Classification (NCBI taxonomy): domain Eukaryota; kingdom Metazoa; phylum Chordata; class Amphibia; order Caudata; family Salamandridae; genus Calotriton; species Calotriton arnoldi. Next base: position 457,292 of record CAWUFW010011527.1, on the reverse strand, counting down.
CTGCAAGTCCAACGCTACCAACCAGTCTCCAGGGTCGAGGGCAGTCAAGACCTGAGCTAGGGTGAGCATCTTGAACTTCTCCTTCCAGAGGAAGCGATTGACGTTCCGGAGGTCCAAGATAGGACGCATGTCCTCCTTGTCCTTTTTGGCACCAGGAAGTAGTGGGAGTAGCAACCACGCCCTACTTCTGGGGTCGGAACATGCTCGATGGCCCTCTTGGCCAAGAGGGCCGTGACTTCCTTCTGCAGAAGTACCAAGTGATCCCCTGACATGCGGTGGAATTGAGGTGGCATGGCTGGGGGGGTGGACTCGAAGGGGAGGGAGTAGCCCCTTCGGACAATGTCCAAGACCCACTCGTCCGAGGTGATGGTACGCCAGTGGGGAAGGTGATGGCGGACCCTGCCCCCTACTGGCGTGCTGTGCACCTGAAAGGAGGGACTAGGAGGGTTTGGAGGCCGCGGACGGGTTGGAGGTGGTGGCCTGACCCGCACGCTGGTTGCCCGATCCGCCACGGCGGAATCCACGTCCTCGGCCACGCGAAGACGCCTGCTGCGCGGGCCGGTGGCTGGGCTGCTGACGTGAAGAGGCGCCCCTACCGTGGCCACGATAGGGGCGAAAAGCAGAAGTTAGCGGAGGGCGTGTAGCAGAAAGGCCCAAGGACTTTGCAGTAGCCCGTGAGTCCTTAAAGCGCTCCAACGCATGGTCTGCTTTGGACCCAAAAAGACCGACTCCATCAAAGGGCATGTCCATGAGAGTATTCTGGACATCCCCTGAAAAACCAGTGGTTCTCAGCCAGGCGTGGCGTCGTAGCGCCACCGTCGTTGCAATAGACCTGCCCAGCGAGTCGGCGGTATCAAGGCCACATCGAATTGTATATTTGGCCGCATCCCTTCCTTCCGCAATGGCGCGGGAAAGCAGTGTCTGGACCTCCTCAGAACACTGGGGCAAAACATCCGCCACCGAATCCCACAAGGAGTGGGTATATCGGCCCAAAAGGCAAGCGGTGTTGACGGACCGCAAGCCAGCACTGGAGGAAGAAAAACCCTTCTTCCCAAATTGATCCAGGCGTTTGGATTCCCTATCCGGAGGGGCGGTAGGGAAGGCGGTTTGGGAAGCGGAGGCTTGGACAACCAAGCTCTCAGGGGTGGGGTGGACAGAGATAAACAGGGGGTCGCCCGGAGCTGGGCGATGGCGTCGGGACACGTTCCTATCCACAGGAGCCCCTGTGTTGGGCTTGGACCAGGCGCCCAAAGAACGTCAGTGAGGGCGTCGTTAAACGGCAGCACAGTCTCCGAAGAGGAGGCTGCCGGCTGAAGCACCTCTGTCAAGAGATTAACCTTGACCGCCACAGCAGGGAGTTGGAGATGTAAGGCTCCAGCTGCCCTACGCAACACCGTTGCAAAATTGGCTCCCTCCTCCGTAGCCACGGGAGGAGACAGCATGCCAGTGTCAGGGGAAGTATCTAGACCACTAGCATCCCCTAGACCCTCTGTCCAGTCCTCATCGTACTGACACTGTTGTGTCAGAGGGTCATCAGACCCCTCCCAGTCCTCCTGGTCCTCCTCAGGTTCAAAATAAGGGGAGGAGGGACATTTGGGACCCAAGGTCTCATCGGCGCCGGAACCGGCGTCGAGCGACGTCGGTCCGGGTCCATGTCCGGAGCCGGAAGGAACTGGGGAACGACGCCGCTCGGAGCCCCAGGCGGCGTCGAGAACGGCACCGGAGACATCGGCGCCGGCGGAGGTGTCGTTAGGTCGACCGGCGTCGATGGGGGTTGTGGAGCCGGGATCGAGGCCGGGGCCGGAGCCGGGATCGAGGCTGGAGGCACGGGCGACGCCGGAGCCGCCGGCGACGCCGGAGCAACCCCATCAGGACCCGCGGGGCCCGAAGGCGCACCGGAGGGGCCTGGAGGCCCGAAGAGGCGGGCCATGGCCGACAGGAATTCCTGCACTTTGGCCGGATCCGCCCCGAACCCGGGAAGGGCGGGTATGGCGGGGGCGACTCCACAGGCATGTCCGGGGCCGCGGGGCGGGGACGGTGCCGGGAGGGGCCTCAGCCGAGTCGCGAGACCGGCGCGGCGAAGTCCTAGAGCGATGATGCTTTTTGGACTTCTTGTGTTTTGACTTACCGGACGAAGAAGACTTCGATGCCGACGACCGGTGTGGACTCCGCGATCGACCCCTGGACCTCTCACGCGACCGGGGCTTCCGCGGAGCCGAATGCCGGGCCTCGAGGAGCTTTCGAGACCGCTCTCGCAAAGCTTTCGGGTTGAGGGCCTGGCAGTCGGTACAAGACTCCGTGTCGTGGCCTCGGCCGAGGCAGAAGAGACACTCCCAATGCGGGTCGGTGACGGACATCATCCGAGCACAGGCGCCGCAACGTTTGAAACCGGGCATCCCTACGACACCTTGATAGAGAAAAACAGTGAAAAAAATTCACCAAAAAGTATGGTCAAAAAATGACCAGGGCACTGCTCTTCCCGGATCTGCGCTTGCTGGCGCGGAAAAAGAAGAACTGACGTCAGCGCGCAGGGGCGGCGCCTAATACTGCCCGCGACGTCATCCCGGCGATCACGACGACGGATGCGGAGCCGCACGACGCCGCCTACCGACGCGCAAGGGTACTGCTACGCAAAAAACTTTCCGGATCCAGCCTGACGCCTGGGGATATTCTAAGGTAAGGAATCTGTCACTAACGTGTCTCTTTCAGATCACTATCACTAAGGGTTGCTTGGACTCAGTGCACAGTGCCTCACCATAGGTGGACACTATATACTGAGCCAGCCTCCTACATTCATTACTGTAGAAGGCCTCAATTTGTTCCAAATCCCCTTCTGGACCGACAGAGTACTGAAGTAAAATTCTTTGGGGTCTGCGATGGCATCGGCAATACCAGTAGTGATTGTAATGGTAAAATTATGGGCAAAGGTGAGAATGCTGATGCCGCAGAGACCAAGGAAACCTCTGGCATCATACTGGAGGTTGCATATGTTGATGGGTGTTGTCTAATGGATGTGGACAAAGATCATTTTGTCGTCGACGATATTCTTATCGTTGACGATGTCTAAGCCGACAATTCTGTCATCAACAATAGTTTCATTCTGGATGGTGCCTTTGTAAATGGTTCTGTATTCCACAACGCTTCAATCGTCAATGGTGACTTCGTCGACAATGTTCTTGTGAATGAAGGTGGATCCGTCATTGACTGTGTCTTCTTCGATGAGGAGTGCTTAATTGATGAAGCATGTGATGACTTCAATAACGAAGAGGTCATTGATGGCTGTATCATCGACGTTGATAATGCACACATCAACGGAGGGCATCTCTCTGAGAAGGACAATCCCATGCCAGCATAGGCTGTCTGTGAGGTATCTTTATTCATTTTTGCAAGAAAGATAATCTCCTGTGACAAAGTTTCTCTAGTTTAATAAGAGCTATTTTTAGTGCCATCTTTCTTAGAGGTATAAGGCATAGGCTGACCAGATGTCTGACTCTTATGGGCAGGATCAGAGGGTCCAATAGCCTGCTTGGAAGCCTTTGTTTGTGGCTTCTCGTGTCAATTTTGTTGCCTTACCATGGGTACCTGAGGTGGAAGCTTCAGTTTTTCCTCATAAATAGCATATGCTAGTCGCCTTTCTCGATATTTGAAAGTCCTGTGTGAGAAGGTTTTGCAAAACTCACATTCTGCTGGAGTATGACCTGGGTGGAGACAGTAAAGACAGTTGGAGTGTGGGTCATCCAGATAAATCTTTGTCTTCCCACAAGATTTGTAAGTCTTGAAAATAATTTTTTGCAAGTGACTCCAGCCATGAAAAGATGAAGAACAAGTTACTTACCTTTGGTGACGCTTCATCTGGTAAAGACTCTAGCTAGTCACAGATTCCTTAACTTAGAAAATTCCCCAGCCTTGGTTCTGTCCCTGTCAGATAAGCTGGAGCAGGTTAAGAGTAGCTTAAATCTTTGATTTTCTCCTGAAAGAGAGTGCAGCCGATCTCTTACGGATTTCTCACTTGACCATATGGCAGAAAATCTGGCAGTTGAAGCGTCTCGCAGGATGGAACTTGAGGGTCTGGGTCGCTGATTGGCTGGAGTGTGGGTCATTTATAACAAGGGGAATAGAGTACAAAACGTTTTTGTGATCTCCAATGTTAATGAGTGTGAGGTTATACGGCTATGCTAACATTGTTTACCCAGATTCCCAACCTCACACTGGGGAATGAATTAGAGCATGTGAATGTATGAAAGGTCCAATGTTGGAGAACTAAACAAATGAACCTTTTTCACCACAGCATTCGTTCTCACAAACACCCTATCGGGAGGCAAGGTCAGAAAAGCTTTAGGCTTTTTGCAACTGTCTTCAGCCACCACCAGAGAGTTGGACAATGGATGATCTGAAATAGAACAAGGATCACCCACCACAACCAATGTACTTGAAATGAAAGACACATATACTTTTTTCACAAAATGCCGGACTTGGGATTTTTTAGAAACATCTGTAAAAGGTAGAAAAATTCATGCAAACATTATGAGTACTTGGTGGATTGAATTCTAACATGAAAGATGCCTATCTCAAAAGTGCAACCTAAACGACATGAGCTGACACCATGGTAGGCACAACCACGTCTACCACAAACTATGGTGCAGTAATAGGAACGCCTGGATTTAGCAGATCCTGCAAATTGTCAAGAATCTCACTTTAATCAATCAGCTGCCACTACGACTCATCAAAAATAAGACTTTGTTTTAACTCAACAAAGTGAACATGCCAATCACCAAAGTCACACATGACCTCAATTTTCTCTACCTAGGTCATGAGACCTTTACTTAAAGGTCATTCTGAGACAAGCAGCATGCTTAAGACTGTCATACAGAATAGCCAAGCACCATAAAGATACAGTATTGCATGTAAGTACCATAGCACATTTTCTGCAACATTAGATACTTAAAGGTCTTTTACTCATGGTGAGAAAAAAAAAAATAGAAAATAGCCAAACAAAATTAAACTGCATGACCTTTGAAAATGTTGCTATCAGCTTTCTGTGCATTGTGGATTCAAACAACTCGAAAAAGAACAAGTAACTGAATGGCAAGGTGGATGGTATGCTGTCGCTTATGCACAAAAGCAGTGTGACACCTGTAGAATCAGTGAAGCCATACAGCACCGTGAAGGTGTGTAAAATATTTCTGGCATCAAATATGGGACTGAAATATTTTAAAGAAAGAATCTGCAGAGAGTACAGTATACACCAAGAAACCCAATGTGAAGTGCTTGCAAGACTAAGGTGTAGCAGATTTTGAGTCTGCATCTTTACAAATACATTAGTGATCACTTTGCTGTATATGCCTCATGTCTTTTGATGTACTGTACTTGACAGATGTGGAAACAATTGCTCTACAAAAACTAAAAGCAGCTGATACAATATTTGAATTAAACTGAACATGTTATTTAAATAATGGCTTTACCTCTGAGCAAAGTCGGAATTGGTGTGAGAAAAAAATCTAAAACCATGGCAATGGAAATTATATAATTTAAAGCTGGATTGTATTTATAAAAATTGGATGAGCTAGGGTCCATTCCCAAAGACAAATGGTTAGGACAACGACAGTCTCCCAAACTTCTTCAGATTAAGTATCAATGTGCTATTAGTTGTATCAGAAAACTAAATGGTAAGTCCACAAACTGAGACGTGAACAAAATATATTCCATACCTCAGGCATCATGGAACAGACAATATTTGTATCCCCAATTTTCACAAAAAAGCCAAGTAGCAAGACAGGTTAGCTGAGTGCATGGCAATTGAAAAAATCCTATGCCAGACCGAAAATTGTCTGACCAGTATCTACTCTGAAGAGAAATTATTCACTTTACAATTACTAAACCTTAAAGCATAACCTCTAGCAAAAGATTGAAAAACATACCCAGAAAACGTGTAAGTGGCAGCAATGTAAATAAAATTTTCATAGTACAACTGTCGACTGTCTTGAAAATTATTCATATTGCAGACGATTTCTGAAGAGCCTGCCCCCTTCACCGTTACAGAAATGAAGGGTGGCAGCGTGGGCTCATCCCATGCATAATCCAATGATGAGGTTGGCTTCACTTCAGTGCGGAGCCTTGGCTCTGCCACGCTATGTTGATTAAATACCACTGGAACCTACAGAATTAGGAAGAAAGAACAGAGGGTTTGGGTGAAATAGGAAGAGCTGGATATCGGCGCAATCCTCGATTCCACTATCAAGTCTGTGAGATTTCTGTACTTACACTTCAGCATTTAATACCATTTGTACCTATACAAGGAGGCTTCGACTTCCTGAAATATATGTGCCTTCAAGACATTCTGCACCACTCCATTGATTCAACATCAATTTATTTTTAATAGTACATTGAGAACAAGACATTTTTACAAATGTACATTTTTTTTAAAAAATGTAAGAAAAAAGACACATAGCTGGATAAAATACAAAGGTATCTAAATGTAATAAAAAAACAACAAAGAGGAAGCTTTACAACAATAAAGAGGGAGACAAGTTACCTTTAAAAACATACATTCTTAACATTTTCAAGTCAGCGAAATAATGTTTTAACAGAACATTTAACAAATATCTGCACTGGCAGCTGTTTAATTGAAAGATATTTCACTGAGTCACAAAAGACATTAAGAACCTTATTGAGAGTTTGGTGAATGGAATATTCCGTTAAAGGAGGATATCCAGTTCGCCGTTCTAAAACTGTCATAGGCGATAATGAATTTGTAATACAGCGGATGGCACATCCACCATGTTTGTGACAGAGTATCCTATCCGTCAAACTCTAAATAAGAACCCAAGGTAAGACAAGGCCAAGAGGCGGGAGTAGAGTGAGTGAAAAATATTGTAGTGGAATTCATATTTATGTTGTGTTGAATGCCATTAGCATCAGTGCTAATCATGCAAGTGAGGATTTTGCAGCTCAAACCAATGATTTTTAACAAGGCAGGTAGAATATACACAAAGCAAAAATTGGTGGGTATGCACAGATCTAAAAGAAGGGGATTATGTACAAACGTCTCAATAACTGTGCACATATGAGAACAGTGCATAGGAGGGTGGGGTTTGGCTTCTGTCACTTGATACAATTAAAGAGAGTAGGATGTGAGCTTTCCTATGAGCTGCTCTCCATTCAATTCCACAGCTACCAGTCTTTATAGTCTGCCTCAGGGAAAATAACAGAGATGGAAATATGACACCTCCCCACGATGGTTGACTGCAATCACCTACTATGGAGCCATAGAGGTGCCAAAGAGGAATAATAAAAACAAAGCCAGAAGAGAAAGAACACAGAGACAAGAGAAATGCAGAAAATAAAAAGTGGGATCAGTTAAAAGAGTGGAGAAAGCCCCTAGACATTGGTCAAATGAGGCCAAGTAATCAGAAGGTAATACGAGGCTAGAGTCCTTAGATTTGAAAGGCATGATGGAGTCTACAGAGGCTACCTCCAAATTCTTCACTCCAAAAATTAACTGGAAAATAATATTCAAATTTGGATAATGGGGCGGGCACTCTATCTAGAATGAAATTCTGTTTTGGAGTAGAGGCGGTATACCATCTGACACCACTATCTGTTAAAGTACCACTGCAAGTCTGACTTTAAAATTGACTTGTCTTGTAGTATAAGCAGCATATTTCTTGAAGAGTGATAGCTTTTTTTGCTATTCTTTTTCTTTGAAAATCTCAGAAAGGCAACAGAGAATAATGCTGGGATGCGCTATCTGTGGAAAAATGCTGGCAGTTAGAGCCTCAGAGGAGAGATAGGGGTCACCGTCTCTCCACCTTATTAGCCAGAACTCGGTATATTTAACAAAGGTGGCTAGACAACAAGTAGTCTATGGCTCTTTTCCGTATTAATGAGTGTAGCTGGTACGCTGCTGCTTAAGATAAATTTTTCAGAGGGTTCCTAACCCAACCAAGGGGAATACTGAAGCTTGTGATTCTATGAAAGATCCAGTGCTGAAAAAGAGATATAAAAGGATAAAAGATTGCACAGTCACAACTCTATCAAAGATTCATTTTTTGCAGAACATTTGAAGCAAGGACCAAGTTACTTACATTCGGTAACACCTTATCTGGTAGAGCCTCTATTGACACACAGATTCCTTACCTTAGAATTTTCCCCAGGCATCAGACTGGATATAAAAAAACAATTCATGAGTACCCCTGCGCATCGGTAGGTGGCGCCATTTGGCTCCGCATGGTGTCTTCAGTGTTGCCTGCGCCGGAAGTGACGTGGACAGTGCCTATTTAAGCACTGTGCAAGTGTGCTGATGTCAGTTTCTTTCTGCAAGTTTCCATGCCACAAGTGCGGAGCCACGAATAGTACTGGCCACTTGTGTGTGAAAACAAGGGCCCTGAAAGGGAAAAAAGCCCTAAATCTATAAATCTGTTCGCAGAGCGGGGAGCATGGGTGGGTTGGTAAGGAATCTGCAGCTAGATAGAGTCTTTAGCTGTTAAGGCATTATCGAAGGTAAGGAACTTGTTCATCTGATAGAGACCTCTAGCCACAGATTCCTTACCTTAGGATAGACAGCCAAGAAAAACTTTCAAGTAGCAGGGTCTGTGAAACAATTTCACACTAAAAAATGCAGCAGGACCGAACAAGCAAAACACCCATTCTCTACGTACCTGACTGTCCATGCAGTAGTGCTTGGTAAACGAGTGCAGAGATGCCTACATTGCTACCTGGCTGATGTCCAGGACAAGAACTCTGTGTGCTAACGCAATGGTCGCAGCCTTGGCTCTGATGCAATGAGCAGGCAAACCCGCAGGGGGTTGCTTCTTGGACAATGTAGGAGGCTGGCTTAGTATATGGTGTACACTTATTTAAGTGACGCACCTTGCACTAATCCAGGCAACTCTTATGGTGATTTTAGTGGTCTTTGATACTCATAAGAAGCTCTCAATCTGGTAGCTGTAGAGAGCAGCCTTCAGGCTTATCTTGAAGGGGGGTAAACAGCATGTTTTAACAGTTTAATCATGTAGTGTAGGTTAAACGAAAAAGAACCACACAGTGTATATATAAAAATGTCTATTTATTAAACAACACTCACTAACACATTGGTATATCTCCTACTGATGAGCTGCGACCACCGCCATCACCTTGGTGAGCACCAGAGGGGCGCTGGTAATGCCAAAGGGGAGCACAGTGAACTGAAAGTGCTTGTGGCCTACCGTAAACAGCAGGTAGCGCCGATGAGCAGACAGGACAGGAATGTGAAAAAGGGCGTCCTGCAAGTCCAATGCTACCATCCAGTCTCCTGGGTCCAGGGCAGACAAGACCTGAGCTAGAGTGAGCATCTTGAACTTTTCCATTTTGAGGAAGTAGTTGAAGGCTCGCAGATCTAGGATAGGACACAGGCATTTTTCCTTTTTTGTGACTAGAAAGTAGTGGGAATAACAACCAAAGCCTACTTCTTGCGCAGGAACCTCTCTACGGCTCCCTTGGCCAAGAGAGTCAAGACTTCCTCCTGAAGAAAAGTCAGGGGATCCTCCGTCAACTGGTTGTAAGTTGGAGGAATTGAGGGAGTGGTAGTTTCGAAGGGGAGGGAGTAGTCCTTTTGGACCATCTGGAGGATCCACCTGTCCAAGGTGATGCTCTGCCAGTAGTTAAGGTGATGGATAATCCGGTCAACAACTGGCCGCCCATGATCTTGAAGAATAAGTTAATTACCTTCGGTAACGATATATCTGTAAGAAACATAGGTTAGTTATAGATTCCTTACCTTAGAATTACCCCCAGGCATCAGACTGGATCCGGAACGTTTTTTCGTCAGCAGTACCCCTGCGCATCGGAAGGTGGCGTTGGTAGACTCCGTGTTCGTCGTCGGCGTTGCGGTCGCCGGGATGACATTGCGGTAGCTACATAGAAGCCGCCCTTGCTGACCTCAGTTCTGTACACGACTTTCCACGCCAGAAGTGCAGAGCCATGCAAGACATTGACCACTGGTGCACAAAACTAGGGCCTTGAAAGGAAGACCTTAACCCTAGAAGTCAGTTCGCAGAACGGGGAGGATGGGTGGGGTGGTAGGGAATCTATAACTAACCTATGTTACTTACAGATATATTGTTACCGAAGGTAAGTAACTTGTTCATCTGAAAGAAACAGTTAGTTATAGATTCCTTACCTTAGAATAGATACCCCAGCAATACCAACCCGGAGGTGGGTCTGCGAACTAAGTTCACACCAGAAAGTCCTGGAGAACAAAACGGCCAAAGAAGCCGTCTCTCCGGACTTGGCTGTCCAGGCAGTAGTGTTTGGTGAACGTGTGCAGCGATGCCCACGTAGCTGCCTGACAGATGTCATTTAGGGGGACTCCTCGTCCCAAAGCTGTGGTAGCTGCTGTCGCCCTGGTGGAATGGGCGTTCAGTCCCACTGGAGGCTCCTTCTTTGCCAAAGAATAGCAGGCTTTGATGCACAGAACGACCCATCTGGAGATGGTCCGTTTGCGCACGGCCCGACCTTTCTTAGCACTCACGTAACCAACAAAGAGCTGGTCGTCCACCCAGAATTATTTGGTGCAATCCAAGTAGAAGGAAAGCGCACGTTCTGGATCCAGACGGTGGAGCCTCTCTTCCTCTTTCGAAGGATGCGAAAAGAAGGTGGGCAAAGTGATGGTTTGGCCAATGTGGAAAGAAGTAACCACCTTGGGAAGAAAGGAAGGTTTAGTTCTAAGGACGACCTTGTCCGGATGGACAGCCAGAAAGGGAGGCTTGGAAGAAAGAACTTGTAGCTCATGCACCCTGCGTGCAGAGATGATGGCCACCAGAAAGGCAGTTTTCAAAGTGAGAAGGCTGAGAGGACAGTTATGTAGCGGCTCAAAGGGAGCGCACATAAGATATGTAAGAACCAAGTTCAAGTCCCTATGGGGCATTACGAAGGGAACAGGAGGAAAAAGATGAGTAATGCCTTTAAGGAATCTATTTACAACAGGGGACTTGAAAAGAGAAGGCTGATCAGGAAGCCTAAGGAAGGCTGAAATGGCCGAGAGGTAGCCCTTAAGAGTGCCAAGAGCAGAGCCCTGCTGAGCCAAAGAAAGAAGGAACAAGAGAACCTCAGAAAGAGGGGCAGAAATAGGATCCACAGCCTTTGCTGTGCACCATGCCACAAAATTGTTCCATCTGCAGGCGTATACCGTCTTAGTGGAGGGACGCCTGGCTGCCAAGATAACATCGCGGACTTCGGGAGGCAGGTCAAACGACGTCAACTACCGCCGCTCAATCTCCACGAAAGAAGGTGGAGGCTGGACAGGTTCGGGTGGAGGACCGGCCCCTGCTGCTGCAACAGAAGATCCTCCCAAAGAGGAGTCGGATCGATGGCCATGTTGAGCAGCTGGGATACCAGACTCTTCGTGCCCAATCCAGAGCCACAAGAATGACTTGGGCACATTTGCGCTTCATCTTCTTCAGCACTCTGGGCAGAAGTGGTGTAGGCGGAAAGGCGTAAAGAAGACCGCAATTCTACTCGCGACGAAAAGCCTTGCCTAGCAAGTGCCGCCTTGGAAATTAGAACGGGCAGAACTGCGGACATTGCGCGTTCTCTTTGGTGGCGAATAGATCTAACCATCTAACTCGCATATCCAAGTTCACACTCCCCATAAACACTAATCTGGGTAGTTTACCCTCCCCTTCGTGGCCTAGGAGGTCAAGCGATTAATTATCAGACAGAGACATAGACGACCTCCTCACATCCTATGCCCGGGATACTGACAATAGTAAGTCCCATTGTGACACTATTCAAACCATTGTAACCAATCCCCTCAGAGAACCGACTCTCAATAACAGAGCTGTAAATAGAGATAACCTAACAAATATCAACTTAGAACAGATTACCTTAAACCACTCGATTAACAAGTTGAAGTGTGGGCTCATTAATTGCAGATCTGCTAGCAAACATGCTACTGATATATTCAATCTCATTGTAGAGAATGATTTAGACATTATGGTCCTCACAGAAACCTGGTTAAATAGCTCCTCCTCACCCATTCTCGACTTACTGGTTCCTCCTTCCCATGACCTAATCCGACTTGATAGAATCGGGAAACTAGGGGGAGGGGTAGCCTGCATTTATCGTAACTCAATATCAGTCAAGCAAGCGGACTCCATCGGGCTATCCTCCTGTGATTATCTATGCATTAATATCTCGGATGCTAAGCGCATCGCCAGCAAGCTACACATATTCTACCACCCCCAGGCGATAACTTGACTTGTATCGAAGAGATAATGGAGATCATGGCATCCAACGCCAACTCACTAGTTCCTCATATTTTCTTGGGTGACTTCAACCTCCATTGGAACAACACAAACGATCATATTGTAGGCTGTCTTAAAGAGTTTCTGTCAGAACAGGAGCGATCTCAATTCTGTGACAGCCCAACGCATAACAAGAGAGAGACATTGGACCTCATCATTGCAAAATCAAACATCGTCCTACTAGAATCCATCACCCCATGCGATTGGTCTGATCATTATTGCATCCTCTTCTCCATCAATATCGAAGTTACTCATAAAAGGGGCCAACCCTCCAAAACAAGGCAATGGAAACGGAACTTACAAAATATGAAGACAAGTTACTTACCTGTAACTTTGGTTCTCCAGTATTGGTAACTTTCATAGATTCCCATAGCTTGTATCATTCCCCGTCGTCGGAATGGGAGTCCCGGTAAATAAAAAATTACCCTAGTAGTAGGTACAAAAGAGAAAAAAAGGCTTAGGCCTTATCTCATTTTGTAGCATATCTACCTCTTTTTGTAAAAGAGACCAAAAGTACTGAACAACCAATCAGAGTAGCCTCACCCCATAGAACCTTCCTGAGAGAGCCTCAGATTTTCGTAGCCGTTGTGTAAACTGTAACACATAATATGCTGAAGGCTGAGCTTTCCCAGGGGAGGAGGGTGGGCGCATGGGAATCTATGAAAGTTACCAATACTGGAGAACCAAAGTTACAGGTAAGTAACTTGTTTTCTTACTCCAGTATTGGAACTTTCATAGATTCCCATAGCTTGTATCAGAATAGCTAGCAGTTAGGAAAACAAACGCACATTTTGTATAATAATAATAATAATACATTGTATCGATATCATCATATTAAATATATGTTACCAAAACGTCAGTCAGTAAACATCATCAGATACAAAATGTGCGAACCAATAACAGGAAGGAGGGTTAGAAGGGAAAGCTCAGCGCTCACTGGAAGAGATTCCTCAGGACCGCCTGTCCCAGTGACGCATCACTCCGTGTGGAAGAGTCAAGGCAGTAATGTCTGGTGAAAGTATGGGCACTGCTCCATGTAGCTGCCCTGCAAATGTCCTTGATCGGCACTCCAGCGAAAAGAGCCGCAGAAGAAGAAACGGATCTTGTAGAATGCGCCCGGACCCGCCCTTCTAGGGGCTTACCGGCCGCTTGGTGACAGTAGTGGACCGCGCTGGCAACCCATCTTGCAACCCCTTGCTTCGAAAGGGGAAAAACTCTGCGAGGAGCACTGAAAGCGACAAAGAGCTGAGTAGATCTTCTGAATGCCTTGGTGCATTGAAGATAAAATTTTAAACACCTTTGAACATCCAAAGAATGAAGAGACTGTTCCGCTGGAGTTGTAGGTCGAGGAAAAAAAAAAAAGGATTTAAGGATGACCGGTTCATTCAAATGAAAGTCCGAAGGGACTTTCGGGATAAATTTAGGATTTGTCCTCAGAATCAGAGTGTCTTTTTTAAACTGCAAGAACGGATCCTCGATAGTGAGAGCATGAAGTTCACCCACCCTCCTGGCAGATGTTAAGGCCAGAAGGAGGGCCACCTTCCATGAGAGGAACTTAAGGTCCGCCCTATGAATCGGCTCAAAAGGAGGCCTCCTGAGTTGAGCAAGGACCCAGTTGAGCTGCCACATAGGTGGTGGAGGTCTAACTGGTGGGAAAAACCTAAAAAGTCCTTTTAAAAACTGTTCCACGATTCTTGCAGACCAAAGGGAAGGGCCAGAAGATGTCCGTCTGAATCTAGAGATAGCTGCCAGGTGAACCTTGATAGAAGAATGAGCAAGCCCTGATTTGGCCAAAGCCAAAATGTATGGCAAGATTTGATGAGGAGCAGAAGAGTAAGGATGAATGTTCTCCTGACGGCACCACAGGCAGAAACGCTTCCATTTCAAGCGATAGGTCTTATTCGTACTCGGTGCGCGGGCCTGAGCTAGCACCGCTCTACATTCTTGAGGGATATTTAAGTGGTGAAATTCTCTGTGCTCAGGAGCCACGCTGTCAACTGAAGCGAGCTCGGATCCGGATGTACCACTTGGCCCTGGGACATCGCCAATAGAGAAGGAATTGGACGCAGGTGTATTGGATGATCCAGGGAGAGCAGGAGAAGCTCTGTAAACCAAAACTGGCGGGGCCACGCCAGTGCCACCAGAATCATCCTGCAAGGTTCTGCTTTGAGCTTCCTGAGCAGTTTTGGAATCGGAGGAAAGGCGTAAACAAAGGCGCCTGACCAGGCCATCGAAAGCGCATTCCCCAATGATCCCTGATGGTGTTCCATGCTTGCGTAGAACCGGCATTTCCTGTTCTCTGGAGTGGCAAACAGGTCTATGGACGGAGTGCCCCAGAGATTGAAAACTCTTTCCAGAGTGCGCTGGTCCAGTTCCCACTCGTGGCTCACAGATTTGAGACGACTCAGCGTGTCCGCTGTCGTGTTGAGGGCACCCGGAAGATGCTCCGCCGAGAGAGAGATCTGATGATGGATGATCCACTCCCAAAGTGCCTGGGCTTCCTTGGATAGCAGACGAGACCTTGTTCCACCCTGCTTGTTCACATAATGCATGGCCGTCGTGTTGTCCGTACGGACCAGGACGGTGGAACGTCGGATTCTCAGAAGGAAAGCCTGTAAAGCCAGACTAATCGCTTTGAGCTCCAGCAGGTTGATGTGCAGGAGGCGTTGCTCGGGCCGCCAGCGGCCGCTCACTTGAAGGTCTTGTAAGACTGCTCCCCAGCCTTCTAGAGAGGCGTCTGTTGTAAGTATTAGAGGAGCTGGAGTGACTGTGAAGGTGAGACCCTGAGAGATATTGTCTCTGATCGACCACCAGCTGGCCGCCTCTTTCATAAGTGGAGTTACCACTATTTTGTCGTCGAAAGATCCTTCTGCTTGGCGCCATTGCAAATCCAATTGCTCTTGGAGCGGGCGCATTCGTAGCCTGCAATGCGGAATTAAGGGAATGCAGGATGAGATCGATCCTAGAAGAGACTTGTAGAGGCGAACAGAGAGAGACCGTCTTGCCTGTAACCGATAGGCTGAGGTGATCAGTTTTTTGCTGTCTTTCCTGAGATGGAAACGCTTTGCAACAAGTTGTGTCCAGAATAGCCCCTAGAAACTTGGCCGACCTGGAAGGACAGAGGACTGACTTTTTCTTGTTGAGTTGAAGTCCCAGATGACTGAAGAGTTGAGTGCATCTGTCGACTGCTCTTGATGCAGCCTGAGAAGGCGGTGCTTTCACCAACCAGTCGTCCAAATAGGGAAAAACCTCTAGCGTTTGTTTTCTGAGAAACGCTGCGACTAGGGCTAAAACCTTTGTGAACATCCGCGGCAGTGAGTCCGAAAGGCAGGACTTTGAATTGGAAGTGGCTCTTGGCTACTGTAAAGCGTAAAAAACTTCCTGTGGGGCGGGTGGATGGGAACATGGAAGTATGCGTCCTCGAGATCCAGGGTGGCCATGTAATCTCCTGGATTGAGGAGCCGCAAAATGTCCTGTAGGAATACCATCCGAAAAGAGAGTTTTATGAGATAGGTGTTGAGCTCCCTCAGGTCTAAAATCGGGCGCCATTTTTCTACGGTTTTGCGAACAAGGAAAAACCGGGAATAGAATCCCTTGCCTCTCTGAGATAGAGGCACCGGCTCGATCGCTCCTTTGAGAAGTAGTAGGTGGGCTTCTAGACGTAGAAGGTGGAGATGTTTCGATTCGGTGGCGCGAGGGGCTCTGGAGGGTGGGTGATATTGAAACCCCAGTGTATGGCCTAACTGGATGATATTGAGGACCCACCGGTCTGATGTTATGAGTTGCCAGTTGTGGAAGCATTGTGATATCCTGCCCCCCCACTGGTGTTACAGGGGACGAAGGAACAGTAGGAAGAGCCGGGAAGCCGCTATTGGCGCTTAGAGGAATCTCTCCTGGCGCCCTTGTCGTCCTCTAGATGATTGTCGAGAGAAAGACGACGATTGGCCTTGACGCTGTGAATATTGAGGCTTGTAGGACTGAGATGGCTGTGAATAGGAGGAATAGCGCTGTTGTTGGTATCCTCCCCTGTATGAAGAAAAACCTTGCCCTCTCGCTCCACGGACAGGAACCTTGCGGTATTGCAAAGTCCCCAGGGACTTCGCAGTCTCCGTGTCCTTCTTTATATCCTGCCGCGCATCGTCAACGTGCTTCCCAAAAGCATGTCCCCATCGAACGGCAGATCCAGAATCTTGTTTTGGACTTCCGGGCGAAACCAGGTGGCGCGAAGCCAGCCCTGCCGTCTAAGGACTGCTGCCCCTGCGAGAGAGCGGAAAGCTGTAGTAGCGATGCCCATTGCGCAATCAATAATTTCAGAGGAGGCACGTTCTCCCTCCTCCAAGATCTTTTTGGCGTCGGCCTTTAAATCCTCAGGTAACTGGTCTAAGTACGGGGATAGATCGCACCGCATTTGGCGATCATATCGTCCAAGAATCGCCATGGCATTGGCAGCACTGACCAGGAGGCTGGACATAGATGAAAACCTCTTCCCAACATTATCAAGTCGTCTACCTTCTTTATCTGGTGGTGTGGTAAGAGGCGCCGATGGATTCTTTGACTTTCGTTAGGCCGCTTGTGAAATGACCGAGTCCGGTTTCGGCTGGCTGACCAGACAAGCGGGGCTATCTTGTGGAGCTCTGTATTTCTTTTCTAGTCGAGGAAGAACAGGTATGACAGTTGCTGGAGACTTCATGACCTTTATCCCCTCATCCCAGACATGGCCCACAATTGGAATAGAACGAACAGATTTCTTATACGGTTCTTTAAAGTCATAAAGAAAACATTCTGATTGTACCGATGGAATGGGTAAATCGAAACGCTTGGAAGCTCTTTCCATTAAATTGTGAAATCCTCCGATATCCGCTGGAGGAGAATCAACCGGATCCGGAGATGGAGAAGCTGGATCCGGAATAATGTACTTATCCCATTCTCTATCTGGATCTGGGACTGAGACTGTACTTTGGTCATCATCCGAAGAGTCATCTTGAACAGTGACCACATTCTGCTGCGGTTCCGTTGTCTCTGGAATCGGAGCTTGGGGAAGCGGAGGTGGAGGAGGAGCCACTTGCACTCTCTCTTGGCCGGAAAATTGAGTTGGAAATCTCTTCCTATAATCCAACAGCATGAATTGGAGGTCAGCAATAAGTGAAGACGGCATGGCCACCATGCCCTGTTGCGACTGATTCTGGGATCTAGGTTGCGCCAGATATTGCTGTTGGTCTATATAATAGTCACCAGAGTCTGAGTCCTGATACTTTACATGCAACTGGGATGGACTGTCCGCATCCCCATAAGGACCGTCGTCATCCTCTGAAAAAATCCTCTTCCAAGAGAAGTGCCGGAGGCAATGGTGTCACTCTCTGTGGAGAAGTCATGTCTGGGGTAATCTGACGTCTTCTGATCGAGATTGACACCTTTTCTATCGTCGACAAGGTCGTCGACGAGGTCCTCGACGGAGGCACCGTCGACGAAGTCTGGACCGTCGACGACGAAAGGGCGATCGTCGACGGGACCGTCGTCGAAACCGTCGTCACCATACAGTTGGAAGCCGTCGACGATGTCGTCGCGGTCGACACCATCCTCGTCGTCATCACCGTCGACGTGGAAGTCGTTACCCTAAGCGTCGACGACAGATGAACAGGTACCTCAGTCTGCGGCGTCGACGAAGTCGTCGTCGACGAAGTCAATGGAGACGATGAAACTCTAGTCGAGGAGCCCGTCGAAGAGCTCGTCGACGGCGCCGAAGTCGACGTCGGTTGCATTTTCAATGCGGTCGTCAACGGGACTGATGTCGTCGTCGCCGACGGACGAATTTTCCTGTCAGCTTTTCCCTCAGGTGGGACAGAAGCTGGTTTTTTGAAAAGCTTTAGTTTCTCAGAGGGTGGAGATGAGACAGAAGCCCCATGACTCATCTTTTTAGCAGATGGCACCTCAGAAACCAGTCCTTCCCTCTCCTTTACACCTCGGTGAGGAGATTCGATGGGACTACGCCTGTCAGACCTATCAGAGATCTTTTGTAAGGCTTTGGCAGGGGGGTCAGAAGAAGTTGACGGTGAAGACCTACCCCTTTTTAGTGATCTCCTCGAAGATGTCTCAGAGGAAGCATCATCACTGTCACTGGAAATAGGTTCTTTCCGTGACTTCAATTTCTGCAACCAGGTAAGCAGACGTCCCTCACGGTGTCTCAAGGTCTTCGAAGAGAAGGTCCTGCAGATCTTGCAGTCAGTAGCCTTGTGGTCCGGGTACAAAGTTGAAATCGAGAAGTTGAAGAAAAAACTGAGCAGAGCTCAGTGGAGACTCCCTTGCACAACGTGCGGTAGAAAATCTGAGGCTCTGAGGCTCTCTCAGGAAGGTTCTATGGGGTGAGGCTACTCTGATTGGTTGTTCAGTACTTTTGGTCTCTTTTACAAAAAGAGGTAGATATGCTACAAAATGAGATAAGGCCTAAGCCTTTTTTTCTCTTTTGTACCTACTACTAGGGTAATTTTTTATTTACCGGGACTCCCATTCCGACGACGGGGAATGATACAAGCTATGGGAATCTATGAAAGTTCCAATACTGGAGTAACAACCCCATCTCCTTGGTAACCCGTTGCAACTCCGCTCTGACCCTCATGACGGACATGACTGATGTACATGACCTCACAACCTTCTACAATGCCACGTTACTCGAAATCCTGGACTCTATAGCGCCCCTCCAGGAAAAAAACGTCTCCTCTAAGATTTCCAAGCCTTGGTTCAATGATGGCCTGAACTCGGAGCGTAGACATCTAAGAGTTGCAGAGCGTCTATGGAAATCGGCTCCTACCACTGATAACCTTGAGCACCTTAGAAGGTTAAGAAATTCTTACAATAGGAAGATTCTTAAGGCAAAGGCAGACTTTTTCAGAACTCAGCTGAACCAAGCTATCAACCGGCCCAAAAAAACTCTTTGAAATCGTCAAGCATCAATCATGCAATACAACTAACTCTAGGGAATTAAATGACCTGGCCACACCTACCTGTGACGTGCTTGCCAATTTCTTCCACGAAAAGACTAAGACCATCGAGCTAGACATCCAATCCAAGATGGCCCTCCCGCAAACTATGGTCCAAGATCCTAAATGGGGCGCTCTATTCGAAGTACATTTTAATAATCCAGGGGAAGTCACAAAAAACAATGCCTCTTGGCATACCTTCTCGCCAATCTCTCAACAAATTATCGACAACACTCTTCAAGCAATCAACCCCTCCAATCATTTCTCTGACCCCCTGCCTCCTGCCCTGTTCAAAATTTTAAAAACATCCATCCTACCATTATGGGCTAAAATTGCAAACGCCTCCCTGAGTCAAGGTGTCATTCCGGACTGCCTTAAAGCACAAGTTACTAACTTGTGTAACGATATATCTGTAAGAGACAGTAGTTAGTGATAGATTCCTTACCTTAGAATATCCCCAGGCGTCAGGCTGGATCCGGAAAGTTTTGCGTAGCAGTACCCTTGCGCGTCGGTAGGCGGCGTCGTGCGGCTCCGCGTCAGTCGTCGGCGTCGTGATCGCCGGGATGACGTCGCGGGCAGTACTTAGGCGCCGCCCCTGCGCGCTGACGTCAGTTCTGTACACGACTTTCCGCGCCAGGAACGCAGAGCCATGCAAGAAGCTGACACAGGTGTCTGAAAAATACTAGGGCCCTGAAAGGGATGTCCTTAACCCTAGAAATCAGTTCGCAGAACGGGGAGGATGGTGGGGCGGTAGGAATCTATCACTAACTACTGTCTCTTACAGATATATCGTTACACAAGTTAGTAACTTGTGCATCTGAAAGAGACACGTTAGTGATAGATTCCTTACCTTAGAATAGATACCCCAGCAATACCAACCCCGGTGGTGGGTCTGCGAACAAAGATCAGACAAGGAAGTCCTGGAGGACAGAACGGCCAAAGAAGCCGTCCCTCCGGACCTGACTGTCAAGGCAGTAATGCTTAGTAAACGTGTGCAGCGAGGCCCACGTAGCTGCCTGACAGATAACCGGCAGCGGAACACCGCGGCCCAAGGCCGTGGTAGCAGCCGTTGCCCTGGTGGAATGGGCACGCAGCCCAACAGGAGGCTCCTTCTGGCCAAAGAATAGCAGGTCTTGATGCACAAGGTAACCCAGCGGGAGATGGTCCTCTTGTGCACCGCCCGACCTTTTTGGCGCCCACGTAGCCAACAAAGAGCTGGTCATCCACCCGGAAGTGTTTTGTGCGGTCGATATAGAAGGAGAGCGCACGTTTTGGGTCCAGACGGTGGAGCCTCTCTTCCTCTCTGGAAGGATGCGGAGGCGGAAAGAAGGTGGGCAAAGTGATGGTCTGCCCAATGTGGAAAGCAGTAACCACCTTTGGCAAGAAAAACGGACGCGTCCGAAGAACAACCTTGTCTGGATGAACAGACAGAAAGGGAGGTTTGCAAGAAAGAGCCTGGAGCTCACTCACCCGCCGAGCGGAGGTGATGGCCACCAGAAAGGCTGTCTTTAGAGTCAGAAGACGAAGAGGACAGTTATGCAGAGGCTCAAAGGGAGCGCACATTAAAAAGGTAAGAACCAAGTTCAAGTCCCACTGAGGCATCACAAACGGAACAGGAGGGAAGAGGTGAGTAATGCCTTTTAAGAACCTGTTAACAACAGGGGACTTGAAAAGGGAGGGCTGATCAGGGAGCCTGAGGAAGGCCGAGATAGCACAAAGATAACCCTTGATGGTACCCAGGGCAGAACCCTGTTGGGCCAGAGAGAGAAGGAACAGAAGGACCTCAGAAAGAGGGGCAGAAAGGGGATCCACAGCCTTTGCTGTGCACCATGCCACAAATTTGTTCCACCTGCAGGCGTATACCACCTTAGTGGAGGGACGCCTGGCTGCCAGAATCACATCACAAACTTCGGGAGGCAAGTCGAAAGGAATCAACTGCCGCCGCTCAATCTCCACGCAAGCAGGTGTAGACTGGACAGGTTCGGGTGGAGGACCGTCCCCTGCTGCTGCGACAGAAGATCTTCCCGAAGAGGCAGACGGATCGGGGATCTATGCTCATATTGAGTAGCTCGGGATACCAAACTCTTCGAGCCCAGTCCGGAGCCACAAGAATGACTTGGGCCCGGTCGTGCCGAATCTTCTTCAACACTCTGGGTAGAAGTGGTATAGGCGGAAAGGCGTACAACAGACCGCAACTCCACTCGCGACGAAAAGCGTCGCCGAGCGAGTGCCGCCTTGGAAATTCCAACGCGCAGAACTGATGACATTGCGCGTTCTCTTCGGTGGCGAATAGATCTAACCAAGGCTCTCCCCACTGTAGAAAGAGTCCTTGCGCCACTTCCGAGTGAAGACGCCATTCGTGATCCATCATGCACCTGCGGCTGAGTTCGTCCGCCCTGGCGTTCAGAGAACCTGCCAGGTGTTGAACCATCAGGAACATGCCCTGATGTTCCAGCCATGTCCAGAGGCGCAGAGCCTCCTGACAAAGGGTCCAAGACCCCACCCCGCCCTGTTTGTTGCAGTACCACATGGCGGTGGTGTTGTCTGTGAACACCTGCACTACCTTCCCTTTGACAGAGGGAAGGAATGCCTTGAGTGCAAGCCGGATCGCCCGGAGCTCCAGAATGTTGATATGGAGCCGGGACTCCGCCCGGAGACCAGAGGCCTCTGATCTCCGCCTCTCCCATGTGACCGCCCCATCCCAGAAGGGACGCGTCCGTCACAACTGTATGCTCTGGCTGGGGAAGGGAGAGGGATCTGCCCATGACCCATTGCCGGTTCGAGAGCCACCACTGCAACTGTTTTGCAGTCCCCTCCGAGATCTGGACGTGATCGGACAGGTTGCCCTGGTGCTGCGCCCACTGGAACTTCAGGTCCCACTGCAGAGCCCGCATATGCCATCTGGCATGATTGACCAGCAGGATGCAGGAGGCCATGAGGCCCAGCAGCCTCAGGGTCATCCTTACCGAAACCCAGGATAAAGGCCGAAAGATCGGAATCATAGCCTGAATATCCCGGACTCGCCGTTCGGGAGGATAGGCCCGAAACTGCGTCGTGTCCAGAACTGCTCCGATGAAAAGGAGCTGTGGAGAAGGAATCAGATGCGACTTCGGCACATTGATGGAGAACCCCAGCGAGTGCAGGAGTTCGGCCGTAGTCTGGAGGTGGGAGACGACTGCCTGGGACGAGCCCGCCTTCAGCAGCCAGTCGTCGAGGTAGGGGAAGACTGAAACCCCTGCCCGGCGCAGATGAGCTGCGACCACCGCCATCACTTTCGTGAACACCCGAGGGGCACTGGTAAGGCCAAAGGGGAGCACGGTGAACTGAAAATGCTCGGGGCCTACCGTGAACCGAAGGTAACGCCAGTGGGCCGGCAGGACGGGGATGTGGAAATACGCGTCCTGCAAGTCCAACGCTACCAACCAGTCTCCTGGGTCGAGGGCAGTCAAGACCTGAGCTAGGGTGAGCATCTTGAACTTCTCCTTCCGGAGGAAGCGATTGACGTTCCGGAGGTCCAAGATAGGACGCATGTCCTCCTTGTCCCTTTTGGGCACCAGAAAGTAGTGGGAGTAGCAACCACGCCCTACTTCTGGGGTCGGAACATGCTCGATGGCCCTCTTGGCCAAGAGGGCCGTGACTTCCTTCTGTAGAAGCACCAAGTGATCCCCTGACATGCGGTGGAATTGAGGTGGCATGGCTGGGGGTGGTCTCGAAGGGAGGGAGTAGCCCCTTCGGACAATGTCCAAGACCCACCTGTCCGAGGTGATGGTGCGCCAGTGGGGAAGGTGATGGCGGACCCTGCCCCCTACTGGCGTGCTGTGCACCTGAAAGGAGGGACTAGGAGGGCTTGGAGGCCGCAGACGGGTTGGAGGTGGTGGCCTGACCCGCACGCTGGTTGCCCGATCCGCCACGGCGGAATCCACGTCCTCGGCCACGCGAAGACGCCTGCTGCGCGGGCCGGTGGCTGGGCTGCTGACGTGAAGGGGCGCCCCTACCGTGGCCACGATAGGGGCGAAAAGCAGAAGGCAGCGGAGGGCGTGTAGCAGTAAGGCCCAGGGACTTGGCAGTAGCCCGTGAGTCCTTAAAGCGCTCCAACGCATGGTCTGCTTTGGACCCAAAAAGACCGACTCCATCAAAGGGCATGTCCATGAGAGTATTCTGGACATCCCCTGAAAACCAGTGGTTCTCAGCCAGGCGTGGCGTCGGAGCGCCACCGTCGTTGCAATCGATCTGCCCAGCGAGTCGGCGGTGTCAAGGCCACAACGGATAGTGTATTTGGCCGCATCCCTTCCTTCCGCAATGGCGCGGGAAAGCAGTGCCTGGACCTCCTCAGGGCACTGGGGCAAAACATCCGCCACCGAATCCCACAGGGAGTGGGTATATCGGCCCAAAAGACAAGCGGTGTTAACGGACCGCAAGCCAGCACTGGAGGAAGAAAAACCTTTCTTCCCAAACTGATCCAGGCGTTTGGATTCCCTATCCGGAGGAGCGGTAGGGAAGGCGGTTTGGGAAGCGGAGGCTTGGACAACCAAGCTCTCAGGAGTGGGGTGGACAGAAAGAAACAGGGGGTCGCCCGGAGCAGGGCGATGGCGTCGTGACACGTTCCGATCCACAGGAGCCCCTGTGTTGGGCTTGGACCAGGCGCCCAAAAGAACGTCAGTGAGGGCGTCGTTAAACGGCAGCACAGTCTCCGCAGAGGAGGCTGCCGGCTGAAGCACCTCTGTCAAGATGTTAGGCTTGACCGTCAAAGTAGGGAGCTGGAGACGTAAGGCCCCAGCAGCCCTACGCAACACCGTACCAAAATTGGCCCCCTCCTCCGTAGCCACGGGAGGAGACAGCATGCCAGTGTCAGGGGAAGTATCCAGACCACTGGCCTCCCCTAGACTCTCTGTCCAGTCCTCATCAAACTGACAGTTGCGCGTCAGAGGGTCATCAGACCCCTCCCAGTCCTCCTGGTCCTCCTCTGGTGCAAAATAAGGAGGAGGAGGGACATTTGGGACCCAAGGTCCCATCGGCGCCGGAGCCGGCGTCGAGCGACGTCGCTCCGGGTCCATGTCCGGAGCTGGAAGGAACTGGGGGACGACGCCGCCCGGAGCCCAGGGCGGCGTCGAGAACGGCACCGGAGACATCGGCGCCGGCGGAGGCGTGGTTAGGTCGACCGGCGTCGATGGGGGTTGTGGAGCCGGGATCGAGGCCGGAGCCGGGATCGAGGCTGGAGGCACGGGCGACGCCGGGGCCGGAGCCGTCGGCGACGCCGGAGCAACCCCATCAGGGCCCGCGGGGCCCGAAGGCGCACCGGAGGGGCCTGAAGGCCCGAAGAGGCGGGCCATGGCCGACAGGAATTCCTGTATTTTGGCCGGATCCGCCCCCGAACCCGGGAAGGGCGGGTATGACGGGGGCGACTCCACAGGCATGTCCGGGGCCGCAGGGGCGGGGACGGTGCCGGGAGGGGCCTCAGCCGAGTCGCGAGACCGGCGAGGCGAAGTCCTAGAGCGATGATGCTTTTGGACTTTTTGTGCTTCGACTTACCGGACGAAGAAGACTTCGACGCCGACGACCGGTGTGGACTCCGCGATCGACCCTGGACCTCTCACGCGACCGGGCCTTCCGCGGAGCCGAATGCCGGGCCTCGAGGAGCTTTCGAGACCGCTCTCGCAAAGCTTTCGGGTGGAGGGCCTGGCAGTCGGTACAGGACGCTCGTGTCGTGGCCTCGGCCGAGGCAGAAGAGACACTCCCGATGCGGGTCGGTGACGGACATCATCCGCGCACAGGCGCCGCATCGCTTGAAGCCGGGCATCCCTACGACACCTCGAAAGATGGAAAAACAGTGAAAAAATCACCAAAAAGTATGGTCAAAAAATGACCAGGGCACTGCTCTTCCCGGATCTGCGCTTGCTGGCGCGGAAAAGAAGAACTGACGTCAGCGCGCAGGGGCGGCGCCTAAGTACTGCCCGCGACGTCATCCCGGCGATCACGACGCCGACGACGGACGCGGAGCCGCACGACGCCGCCTACCGACGCGCAAGGGTACTGCTACGCAAAACTTTCCGGATCCAGCCTGACGCCTGGGGATATTCTAAGGTAAGGAATCTATCACTAACGTGTCTCTTTCAGATATAGGGCAGGTCACACCTATACTAAAGAAAGCTGACGCCTCTCCACCTGATCTAAACAACTACCGTCCTATAACCAACATCCCCACTTTGGCGAAACTATTGGAGAAATGTGTACAAATTCAATTATGCAACCACATTGAGAATTACAACCTCTTAGACAGTCACCAATCGGGCTTCCGCCGAGGACACAGCACAGAATCTGCACTCACACACATTATGGATGATATAATAAAAATGCTTGACTGCAATGAATCATGCCTATTGATACTTCTTGATCTGTCCTCCGCCTTCGATACGGTCAAGCATGACAACCTTCTGTCCCTTTTGGAACGTAGGATGGGCCTCTCGGGCACAGTGTTGCAATGGTTCTCCCCCTTCCTGAATAACAGAACTCAAAGAATCAAGATGAAGAATTCACTCTCACAACCTTCTATGGTCACACTCGGTGTTCCGCAGGGATCTGCCCTATCACCCATTCTTTTCAACCTCCTAATGGAGCCTTTGGCGAACGCACTGAAATCAGCGAACATTCTATATCACCTGTACGCGGATGACACCCAGTTGTATCTGAAAATCACCTCGCCAGATGACTTCATTGCCCTCAACACTATTCTTCTGAACACGCAAAGCTGGCTCACTAACAACCACCTCATGTTGAATACCAAAAAAACGGAATTCATTCTCATCTCGCCACCAAGCCACACACCAAAGCTAGACCTATGGTTAAAACACCTAACCTCCTTTGACTGTGTCCCCTCATCATTGACTCAGCAAAATCCCTAGGAATCTCCATAGACAAACATCTGAATATGCAGTCGCACATCTCTATTGCCACCAAGGAGCTAATCACAAGATGAGTATATTAAGGAAACTCAAACCCTTCCTCCCTCAGGCAGATCTAAAAACGGCAGTACAAGCCCTAGTGCTACCAAGATTAGACTACGGAAGCACCACCCTCTGTGGTCTCCCCAAATACAAGTTGGCTCCGCTGAGAGCAGCACTGAATGCTGCGGCTAGACTGGTATCAGGAACCAAAAGAAATAGTCACATCTCACCAACCCTGAAAGCACTGAATTGGTTGCCTTACGAGGCAAGAATACACCTTAAAGTGGCCTGCATGACGCACAAAGAAATTCACAACAATACACCCAGTTACTTGGCTCTAAAGCTGGAAAGGTCTGGAGGCTGCAGACAACTACGAAGTGCGAGCACTTTCCCTCTGAAACCTCAATCCTTCCATAAGAGGAGAACTGGTTGTAGAACTTTCTCAGGGATTGCACCAAAGATTTGGAACTCTTTACCTCCACTAGTGCGTGGAATCACTTCCTTTACCGCATTCAAAAAGGAAGTAAAAACACTACTAATGAACAAATTCATGTCCTAAGTTTTAATTATAGGATGTCACCGAGTCATCTTTAAGATCCGAATACCATTGCCTATCTCAGATGGATTGGACGAGTCTACTGTATATAAGGCACAAGTTACTAACTTGTGTAACGATATATCTGTAAGAGACAGTAGTTAGTGACAGATTCCTTACCTTAGATTCCTTACCTTAGAATATCCCCAGGCGTCAGGCTGGATCCGGAATGTTTTAGCGTAGCAGTACCCTTGCGCGTCGGTAGGCGTCGTCGTGCGGCTCCGCGTCCGTCGTCGGCGTCGGGATGACGTCGTGGGCAGTACTTAGACGCCGCCCCTGCGCGCTGACGTCAGTTCTGTACACGACTTTCCGCGCCAGGAATGCAGAGCCATGCAAGAAGCTGACATAGGTGTCTGAAAAATACTAGGGCCCTGAAAGGGATGTCCTTAACCCTAGAAATCAGTTCGCAGAACGGGAGGATGGGTGGGGCGGTGAGGAATCTGTCACTAACTACTGTCTCTTACAGATATATCGTTACACAAGTTAGTAACTTGTGCATCTGAAAGAGACACGTTAGTGACAGATTCCTTACCTTAGAATAGATACCCCAGCAATACCAACCCCGGTGGTGGGTCTGCGAACAAAGATCAGACAAGGAAGTCCCGGAGGACAGAACGGCCAAAGAAGCCGTCCCTCCGGACCTGACTGTCAAGGCAGTAATGCTTTGTAAACGTGTGCAGCGAGGCCCACGTAGCTGCCTGACAGATATCCTGCAGCGGAACACCGCGGCCTAAAGCCGTGGTAGCAGCTGTTGCCCTGGTGGAATGGGCACGCAGCCCAACAGGAGGCTCCTTCTTAGCCAAAGAATAGCAGGCTTTGATACACAAGGTTACCCAGCCGGAGATGGTTCTCTTGTGCACCGCCCGACCTTTTGGCGCCCACGTAGCCAACAAAGAGCTGGTCATCCACCCGGAAGTGTTGTGTGCGGTTGATATAAAAGGAAAGCGCACGTTTTGGGTCCAGACGGTGGAGCCTCTCTTCCTCTCTGGAAGGATGCGGAGGCGGAAAGAAGGTGGGCAAAGTGATGGTCTGCCCAATGTGGAAGGCAGTAACCACCTTTGGCAAGAAGGACGGACGCGTCCTAAGAACAACCTTGTCTGGATGGACAGACAGAAAGGGAGGTTTGCATGATAGAGCATGGAGCTCACTCACCCGCCGAGCGGAGGTGATTGCCACCAGAAAGGCTGTCTTCAGAGTCAGAAGACGAAGAGGACAGTTATGTAGAGGCTCAAAGGGAGCGCACATGAGAAAGGTAAGACCCAAGTTCAAGTCCCACTGAGGCATCACAAACGGAACAGGAGGGAAGAGGTGTGTAATGCCTTTTAGGAACCTGTTAACAACAGGGGACTTGAAAAGGGAGGGCTGATCAGGAAGCCTGAGGAAGGCCGAAATGGCACAAAGATAGCCCTTGATGGTACCCAGGGCAGAACCCTGTTGGGCCAGAGAAAGAAGGAACAGAAGAACCTCAGAAAGAGGGGCAGAGAGGGGATTCACAGCCTTTGCTGTGCACCATGCCACAAACTTGTTCCACCTGCAGGCGTATACCACCTTAGTGGAGGGACGCCTGGCTGCCAGAATCACATCACAAACTTCGGGAGGCAAGTCGAAGGAATCAACTGGCGCCGCTCAATCTCCACGCAAGCAGGTGGAGACTGGACAGGTTCGGGTGGAGGACCGTCCCCTGCTGCTGCGACAGAAGATCCTCCCGAAGAGGCAGACGGATCGGGGGATAGACGCTCATACTGAGTAGCTCAGGATACCAACCTCTTCGAGCCCAGTCCGGAGCCACAAGGATGACTTGGGCCTGGTCGCGCCGAATCTTCTTCAACACTCTGGGTAGAAGTGGTATAGGCGGAAAGGCGTACAACAGACCGCAACTCCACTCTCGACGAAAAGGGTCGCCGAGCGAGTGCCGCCTTGGAAATTCCAATGCGCAGAACTGCTGACATTGCGCGTTCTCTTCGGTGGCGAATAGATCTAACCAAGGCTCTCCCCACTGTAGAAAGAGTCCTTGCGCCACTTCCGAGTGAAGATGCCATTCGTGATCCATCATGCACCTGCGGCTGAGTTCATCCGCCCTGGTGTTCAGGGAACCTGCCAGGTGTTGAACCACCAGGGATATGCCCCGATGTTCCAGCCATGTCCAGAGGCGGAGGGCCTCCTGACATAGGGTCCATGACCCCACCCCGCCCTGTTTGTTGCAGTACCACACGGCGGTGGCTTTGTCCGTGAACACCTGCACTACTCTTCCCCGGACAGAGGGAAGGAATGCTTTGAGTGCAAGACGAATCGCCCGAAGCTCCAGAAGGTTGATATGGAGCCCGGACTCCGCTGTTCGGGAGGATAGACCCAAAACTGTGTCGTGTCCAGAACCGCTCCGATGAAGAGGAGCTTCTGAGAGGGAGTCAGGTGTGACTTCGGCACATTGATGGCAAACCCCAGCAAATGCAGGAGGTCGGCCATAGTCTGGAGGTGGGAGATGACAGCCTGGGGCGAGCCCGCCTTCAATATCCAGTCGTCGAGATAGGGGAAGGCTGGAACCCCTGATCTGCGAAGATGAGCTGCGACCACCGCCATCACTTTCATGAACACCCGAGGGGCGCTGGTAAGGCCAAAGGGGAGCACGGTAAACTGAAAGGGCTCGTGGCCTACCGTGAACCGCAGGTAACGCCGGTGGGTCGGCAGGACGGGGATGTGAAAGTAAGCGTCCTGCAAGTCCAACGCTACCATCCAGTCTCCAGGGTCGAGGGAAGACAGAACCTGAGCGAGCGTCAACATTTTGAACTTCTCCTTCCGGAGGAAGCGGTTGCCGTTCCTGAGATCCAAGATAGGACGCAGGCCTTTGTCCTTCTTGGGCACCAGAAAGTAGTGGGAATAGCAATCACGACCTACTTCTGGGACAGGAACGCGCTCGATGGCTCCCTTGGCCAAGAGTGCTGAAACTTCCTGTTGGAGAAGGGCCAGATGATCCTCCGACATGCGATGGTACTGAGGTGGCATGGATGGAGGGGCACCCACCTGTCCGACGTGATAGTGCGCCAGTGGGGGAGGTGATGGCGAATCCTGCTGCCCACTGGCGTTTTGTGGCCCTGAAAGGTCGGACTAGGAGGGTTTGGAGGCTGCTGCAGAGGGGGCTGTGGTGGACTAGCCCGCCCGCTGGCCCCCAGAACCACGGCGCTGGTTCCCACGTCCGTAGCCACGAAAGGGGCGAAAGGCAGACTGCGCAGGGCGGGTGGTGGAGAGCCCCAAGGACCTGGCTGTATCCCGAGAGTCCTTAAAGCGCTGCAGCGCGTTGTCTGCATTGTCGCCGAAAAGGCGACGGCCATCAAAGGGCATGTCCATAAGAGTGGATTGGACATCCCCCGAAAAACCAGTCGACCTCAACCAGGCGTAGCATCGAAGGGCTACCGACTTGGAAATCGTCCTGCCTAGTGAGTCGGCGGTATCCAGCCCTTAGCGGATGGTAAACTTTGCTGTGTCTCTCCCTTCGGCAACTGCTCGAGAGAGCACGGCCCGAGCCTCCTCCGGGCACTGAGGCTGCACTTGTGCAACCATATCCCAAACGGAGTGGGTGTAACGGCCCAACAGACATGCAGTGTTTACCGACCGCAGTCCCAAGCTGAAGGAAGAAAACATCTTCCCAAGATGGTCCAGCTTTTTGGATTCCCTATCAGGTGGAGTGGTAGGGAATGTGCCCTTGGAGGTGGAGGCTTGGACCACCAAGCTCTCAGGGGTGGGGGTTGGGAGAGGAAAGTGGGGTTGCCCGGGGCCGGGCGGTGGCGTCGGGCAATGATCCTGTCCACAGGAGCCAGTGTTGGGCCTGGGACCAGGTGCCCAAAAGGATGTCCGTGAGGGCTTCATTAAACGGCAGCAGGGGGTCCGAAGAGATCGCTGCCGGTTAAAGCACCTCTGTCAGGAGGTTGGTCCTGACTGCCACCGTAAGTAGCTCGAGTTGGAGAGCCTCGGCCGCCCTACGCAACACCACTGCGTATGACGCTCCCTCCTCTGTAGCCACGGTAGGAGGAGACAACATGCCAAGGTCTGGGGAAGTATCCACCAGTTCCGCTCTTCAGTCCGGTTCATAACCTAACTGGTCCGTTAAAGGGTCCCCAGACCCCTCCCAGTCCTCCTCACCCTCCTCTGGCTGCCAATCTGGTCTCAAAGAGAAAGGGCAGAACAGGGGCACAAAAGTACCCGTCGGCGCCGGGTCCGGCGTCGGTGGACGCCGGTCCGGCTCCGTGTCTACCTCGAGGTGGAGGCCGGGGTCGACGTCGGCTGGGGACACAGCCGACGCCGGCTGCAGACGTGGTGCCGGTGGAATCGGCGCCGGGGGAGGCGTAACGAGGTCGACCGGCGCCTATCCGGATCCAGGCCTGGATCCAAGGGGACACTGCGGCGCCGAGGCCGAAGCCGCCGAAGGCCCAGGGCCCCCAGCCGAGTCCGCGGGGCCCGAAGGCGTGCCGGGGGAGTCGGGCTGCCCAAAGATGGCGTGCATCGCTTCGTAAAACTGACGAAGCTGGGCAGGGGTCGCTCCCGGTCCCGGGAAGGGGGGGAAACCTGGAGCCGACCCTTCGGGCTCCGCACGCGGAGCCGCGGGAGGGGCACCACCCGCATCCCTCATCGCGACGGCCGACGGACTGGGAGAAGTTGAAGAGCGACGATGCTTCTTCGACTTCTGCTTGTGCTTCGACTTACCTGACCCCGAGTGCGAAGGCTTGGATGAAGAATGGTGGTGGCTCCGCGACCTCGAACAACGTGGAGCCGACTGCTGGGCCTCGAGTAGCTTTCGGGACCGCTCCCGCAAAGACTTCGGGCCATGGTCCGGCAGTCGGAGCACGACTTGGGGTTGTGGTCGCGCTCCAGGCAGTAGAGGCACACGTGGTGCGGATCCGTCACCGACATCAGTCGGTTACAGGAACCGCAAGCCTTGAAGCCGGGCATCCGTCGTGCTACAGGAGTCGATGGACTCAAAAAACGAAGTCGACAAAAGTCGACAAAAGGTCAGTCAAAAAGTGACTGGAGGTACCGCTCTCTCCGGATCTGCGCTTGCTGGCGCGGAAAAAGAAAGAACTGACGTCAGCGCGCAAGGGCGGCATCTATGTAGCTACGGCGACGTCATCCTGGCACCAAGACGCCGACGACGAATGCGGAGTCGAACGACGCCATCTTCCGACGCGCAGGGGTACTGCTGACGAAAAAACTTTCCGGATCCAGTCTGACGCCTGGGGGTAATTCTAAGGTAAGGAATCTATAACTAACTGTTTCTTTCAGATGGGCCAGACTGAGGTTTCAAGGGAAGGAGGGGGGGCTGACCCAATCTCTGGCCGCCCGACTCATAGGGTCGGAACGAGCAGCGCACACGGTCGCGTAGAGGTTGTTGGTCTTGTGGCTGGGGTATGGCATGCATGGCTGAAAGCCCCTTCCGTAGCCACAAAAGGGGCAAAAGGCAGACTGGGGAGAGACGAGTGGCCACTGAGAGGCCCAAGGACTCGGCTGTAGCCTGCGAGTCCTTAAAGCGCTCCACCCCATGTCTGCCTTGTCTCCAAAGAGATGGAGGTCATCAAAGGGCATGTAAATGAGAGAGGCCTGGACATCCCATGAAAAGCAGAAGTCCTCAACCAGGCGTGGAGTTGAACAGCCACCGTCGATGAAATCGATCTGCCCAGCAAGTCGGTTGTGTCGAGACCAAAACGAATGGCTAACTTTGCCGCATCTCTCCCGTCTGATACTGCTTGAGAGAGGATGGCCCGGGTCACCTCCGGGACCTGTGGCAGCAGTTGCACAACCATTTCCCACAAAGTGTGGGAATAACGGCCCAATAAGCATGTGGTGTTCTCTGACCGCAATGTAAGGCTGGCAGAAGAAAACATGTTCTTACCCCAACTATCCAGCCTCTTGGATGCCCTATGTGGGGGTGCGGAAGAGAACGCGCCTTGGAAGGTAGAGGCTTGGACCACCAAGCCCTGTGGGGTAGGGTGGTTGGTGAGGAAATTTGCGTCACCCGGGTCAGGGCGATGGTGGTGGGCAATTGTCCGATTCACAGGAGCTACAGTGCTGGAATTGAAACAGGTCCCAAGTAGGACATCAGCTAAGGCCTTGCTGAAAAGCAGCAAGGGTTCAGAAAAGGAGACACCAGGCTGCAGGACCTCCGTCAAGATGTTCGACTTGACCACCACCGAAGGAAGCTGAGGGCCCAGACCTCAGCTGCCCTTCGACCACCATAGCGTATGATGCTCCCTCCTCCGTAGCCACGGAAGGGGAAGAAAGCAGGTCAGAATCTCGAGAAGTATCCAGTCCTCACCCAATTCCTCATACCAATCCATTTCTTAATAAGGCTGGTCTTATAGAGGGTCCGGTGACCCCTCCCAAACTTCCCCCATTCTTAACCCTTCAGAATAGGGCTGAGGAAGCGACCTAGAACCTAAGGGTTCTATTGGGCGGTCGGAAGGCGCCAATTCGGCTCCTGGTCGTCGGGTATAAGAATGGGACTGGCACCGCCGGTGGCGTCGAGAGTCTCAGCATTGGGACAGGGGAAGGTCGCAGTGGTACGACCGGCATCGGTCTGGATCCATATGCGAATCCATGGGGGTCATCGGCGCTGGAGCTGCCGGCGTGGAACCCAATGGAGCCCACTCTGAGCCTTCAGGGCCCGAAGGCACGCTGGTAGAGTCAGGCCACCCAAATATGAGGCACATGGCGTCATAAAATTCCTTGAGCTGAGCAGGGGTCGCACCGGCTCCAGGGAAGGCTGGGAAGCGCGGACCCGACCGAGGTGCAGGTTCCGAGGAATGAGGCCTAGAGTGTCAAGACTACTCCGTCATGTTGGCTGATGGACTGGGAGAGGTTGAAGCACGCTTTGACTTCTTATGTTTCGTGTGCTTCTTAACTAACCGAATCGACGACTTCGAGTAGGAGGACTAAACTTTGGGACTCCTGAAGAGGTTCCCGGACCTTCCTCTCGACAGGGACCTAGAACGAAATCTTCCGGGAGAACGCCGAGCACCGAGCCGCAAGCAGCTATATGTACTGCTCCCTCAAAGCTTTTGGGGCCATTGTACGGCAGTCGGAGCACGACTTTAAGTCGTGGTCATGCTCCCGACACCAGAGACAAACCAGGTGTGGGTCTGTCACCGTCATGGCTCGATGACAGGCGCCGCACGGATTGAAACCAGAGATCTTCTTTGACATGAGGAAAAAAGCTACACCTGAAAAAGGGGTCGACAAAACATCTAAAAAAGCCTGTCAAAAAGTGACAGAGGGTAGCTCTCTTCACGGATCTGCATTGACTGGCACGGAAAGAAAAGAACTGACGTCAGCACGTCAAGGTGGTGCCTATTTAGGTGACGCGGAGGTCACAACAGATAGGGCTGCACACTATCCCCACTAATTTTTGCCTTGGCGCTTAAGCCGTTGGTGACGTGGATCCGTCATGAGGGGTATGCAATGGGAGGACAAAATATACGCAGATGACGTGCTGCTGTATGTGACTAACCGGGCGATGACCCTAGCTCGGCTGATGCAGAACATTATGACTTTTGGGAAATACTCAGGATATCTCACAAACTGGCATAAATCCTTGCTCTACTCACTGTAGGATGAGATGCTGCGGCAGCCACTGGACTGAAGGGCGGCGGTGTAGCCTAAGGGTTACATAACACCAAATGCAGATCTATTCATCAAGGAAAATCTTGACCCACTGTTAGACAGGATGTGAGACACTGGAGGTCGCTACTGCTCTCGCTGCTGGGGAGGGCGGCATTGATTAAAATGTCTCTGCCCTGTAGGAAGCTGGCTCTGCATATACTATAAGAAAGTAAGGTATAGCGTGCACAGATTCCAGTGGATTCCCAGAGGCTTTACAGAGGCTAAAGTAGATAATACCTTACTCTCGTTTGTGGTAGTGTGGTCGAGCAGTTAGGCTTATCAGAGGGTTGTGTTAAGAATTTGTTGTATACACACACAGTCAAGAAATGAGGCAAACACTTAATGACTAACTCCAAGGTCAATGTTTCTATAACAAAATGTTACTTTGTTACTTTTATTTTAGAACCAAGAAGAATTCAGTTACAGGTCAGTACCAGTTTAAAAATTGCAATTCTTTCAGGTACAGTAGGAATCTGTTGCAAATAGCAGTAGGAATACTTTACACAAGTACTGGAAATACTCTGTGGTGTCAATCAATCAACAGTAGCAGTAACTTAGCAATGTAGAAAATAGACACTTAGTGCAATTAGCAAGAAATGCAATGCAATCCTAAGGAAGGAAAACAGTTATGCACATTAATGGGTAAGTACACAACTTACTACCCCAGTCTTCGAGTGTTTGGACGAACACAGGGCAAAGTCCAAGTGGACACCAAGGTTGCACCACCAGCAGCACTGGGGCGGCCGGGTGCAGAGCTCAAAGTTGGTGACTAGGGCCCAATGTTAGTCTATGCAGACTGGGGGTGATTGGAGAGGCACGGATTGAAGGTAAGCACCTTCGGCTTCAGGGTACAGGCC
Organism: Calotriton arnoldi; assembly: GCA_963921515.1. NCBI lineage: Eukaryota > Metazoa > Chordata > Amphibia > Caudata > Salamandridae > Calotriton > Calotriton arnoldi. Next base: position 422,000 of record CAWUFW010011527.1, on the reverse strand, counting down.
ATTGGGTTTTAGACAAGCACAGGAGGGCCACAAGGAAGCACCAATCATACACCACCAGTGGCACAGGGTGCAAAGACAGCATCAGGCATTTGTGATAGATAATAGTAAGGTCCCGATCTTCCCTGACTACACAGCTGAAGTTCAGTGGCGAAGGGCCTCGTTTCTCGAAGTCAAGAGGGCTCTGCGAGAGGAGGGCCTGAATTATTCCTTAATGTTCCCTGCTCGGCTCCGCATAATACTTGAGGGGAAGACTAACTTCTGCAAGGATCATGGGGCGGCCTGGGAGTGGCTTGAAACCTACAAATCTGGGGGACCGCCCCCGAAGACGGACACTGCTGCTACAGTCTGGGATCTGCAATTCAGGAAGAGGGCCCGGAAAAGGTCCAAATGGAGACCGTCCAAAAATCCAAGCTCATCCCAGACCGAGAAGGAAAGAGCTGCTGCACTCCAGGCGGTGGACGAGATCATGAAAGAAAGAGAGACTGTTTCGGAGGCTGGTTCCCACACAGTGAAGGGATCTGGAGACTCCGACTCGGACTCCTCCCGAGCAGACAGCGCCCCGCTGCCAATAGTCACTCCAAGGACAGCGGATGATCTTTGAACAGCGAGGCTCCTGTAGATGGGGTCTCCCACTTGGGCGATATGGAACGCTCTGCTGATGTAAGACTTAGACAGGCTGGAAGTTATTGATGGTTGGGCCGGCGCGGGCTGACCCGATGATTGTTGTCCATAGGCTGTGGGCCACCCCCTCTTGGAAGACCGCACCTATGGATGGTTGGAGTCTTCTTCTGAGACTGATGGTTTGCTTGCAGTTTGGGCGGCTGGTCGTTGCCAGACTGCTCTGGGGAAGGGGAGTTCCTGTTTGCGGGTGTTTTTTAAATGATTCGCTCTGTTTTGATTGCAGGGGTGGTACTAGATCTATTCCCTGGGAACGAGATGGGAGGGGGTGGGTGGTGTGGTATTGAGATGAGTTCTCGACAATGGCATCCACACATTACACATTGAAGCTCCTGACATGGAATATTAGAGGAATGGGTTCAGACACCAAGAGGCAGAGTATGCACAGATATCTACAAAGGCGGGGAGTGCAGATAGCCATGCTGCAAGAGACGCATTGTTAACAAAGTGAAATGGAGAAATTGCGCAGAAGATGGAGGGGGTAGGTATTTGCGACCTCCTACTCTGCGTATGCTAGGGGAGTGTTAATTTGGTTGAGGGCGGGGGTACCCTTCGAACCCTTGCATACACTGGTAGAAACGGAGGGTAGATATGTGTTGCAGAAGGGGAGACTGCTCGGGCGTGATATTACATTGAGTAGCGCATGCGCCCCAAATCAGGACCAGGTGCCCTTTCTCTAGGGTCTCACGGCCCTTATGGCTGAAGCAATAATGGCAGATATGATCCTGGGGGGCGACTTTAATTGCATGACTGATACCACACTAGATCGTTCACCCCCCCCTCCCACTACCAGGGGCTCAGGCCCACCGCACTGCGACGGGGTTCCGGGATTGGATGGGGCACTGGGGGTTGGAGGACATCTGGAGAACACAGCACATGGGAGATTACTCGTATTACTCGTCCATGCATCATTTACACACGAGGCTTGACGCCTTTTTATGCACCCCTGGCCTTGGCCATTCCATCACCCACACGGAATACCTGGGACACACGTTCTCAGATCATAGCCGTTTGCTGTTGAATTTTCAGCCTTTAGGGAAACGCCCTTTGATCCCACTGTGGCGACACAACCCGCTGATGTTGGAGGATATTTGTTTTAAGGAAACCATGGGTGCCGCCATTGATACCTACTTTTCTAACAATACACAAGCGGCGGCCACAGCGCTGGTGGAATGGGAGGCGTTTAAGGTTGTAACACGGGGCATCGCCTGGGACAGTCGATAGAGGTGCAAAAGGAACTGCACCGGGAGCTGGGGGAGCTAGAGGACAGACTACATGGGTTGGACAATGTACAGGGAACAGGAACCAATGACTTGGAAACTCTACAGGAAAACGTGCACTTTATCATAAGGCTCTCGAATGGCTAAGGTGTCATGATTATAGAGGGTATCTTATCAAGGTACAGGAGGAGGAAGGGAGGGCCGGACGATTACTGGCGTGGCTGGTTAGGCCAGAGACCCGCGGATTTCGTAACACGCAATTTTCGATCTAGTACTGGAGGGTCTGTCCAATATCCAGAGGCGATTAATGCTTTGTTCCATGACTATTATGAAGCCATGTATAGTGCACCTCCCCTGGTCTCTCCGGTGGGGCAGGGAGATTTTTTGACCGCGTTACGGCTTCAGACATTTGACCATCAGGTGAAGGAGACGCTTGGTGGCCCAGTGACGGCACAGGAGATTGGTGTGGCTATTAAGAGTATGGCCACGGGTAAAACCTCGGACCCGGACGTTCTCCGCGCAGAATTTTACTCTGTGTATGCCTCGAAACTGGCTCCCCACCTGGAGACCCTATATGCAGAATCGTTGAGACTTGGGCAGCTCCCTGAGTCTACACGGTACGCACTAGTGATTCCGTTCCCCAAGACGACTACTGCTGGGGCACGCATTACGGACCACTCTCTATGCTTAACATGGATTTAAAAATACTTAGTAAGATCCTGGTGCTCCGTTTGCTCCCATACATGCCTACCCGAATTCATGCTGATCAGAACGGTTTTATTCCGTCCCGGAATACCTCATTTATCCTGCGCAGATTGCACTCCGTGCTGTATCACCCTGGAGTAAGGCTCTTCCCGCAAACGGTCCTCTTATCGATAGAGCTGGGAAAGGCCTTTGACACAGTGCAGTGGGATTACCTGTTTGAGACCATGGGGCGTATGGGTCTTGGAGATGGTTGGGTGAAGCTGCTTTATGAACATGCCACGGCATGGGTCAAGACAGGCAAATCAGTGTCCGCACAATATGGTATCTTTTGTGACACCCAACAGGGATGTCCATTATCGCCCCTCTTGTTCACTTTGGCGATTGAACCCCTGGCCGTGCTGTTCCGACAGGGAGGTGAAGGGGTGGGCCTGACTGTGGGAGGACATAACCATATCATCTCCCTATATGCAGATGATCTCCTGATCTATCTCAGTGATGCTGTGGTGGGCTATGCAGTGGCACTGGACCTCTTGGGAAGGTTTGAGCTCCTATCTGGCTTGAGGCTTAACAGAAGCAAGACTTATCTGTTTCCCATTGCTGTGGCGCTGCCCCGCCCCCTTGACCTCCCTGTAGATCTTAACTGGGCTCCTTCCACCTTTAGATATTTAGGGATCCACATTTTCCACTCCCTTGAGGACCTGAGAAAAGGGAATCTTGTGAGGGCTCTTAGATCATGTGTCTCTTTCTTGGGGTTCTTTGTGACTCCCGATTATGGCCCGGGTTTCCCTATCTAAGATGGTCATGCTGCCGCGCTTGCTATATTTTTTTTATTTATCTTCCAACTACGGTACCTGCAAGGTGGTTCCAGCAATTGGACTCTCTGTTGCGGGATCTTACATGGGAGAGGGGGCGACGGAGGGATTCCTTAGCAACGCTGCAGCGCCCCATGGCGGAAGGTGGTCTGGGGTGCCAAACTGAGAATTCTACTTCCTGGCATCTCTCAGTTACAGTGGCTGGCGCAGTGGCTGGAAGGAATGGGCCCAGAGGGGACGGTTTCCGGAGCTCGCACCGCATTATTGCTAGCAAAACTGCTTGATCCAGCAGTAGTAATCCCTCACCAATCCCTGTTGCAGACCACGGCCTTGCAGTGTTGGAAACGCTGCGTGGCTGAAGTGGCGGAGGTTTCTTTGTACGCCCTGGTCCTGCCCCCGATTGGCCTACCGCATGGCAACCCAAAAACGGTATTCGCACCTGAACAAATGACAGTTGGACTGAAATAGGGCTGGAGACAGTAGGGGACTGCTATCAGCATTCCGTTCTTGCCCCCTTTCAGGATCTGGTTAAGGGCTTTTGCCTTCAGCTTGGTAGGTTCCTGTACTACGAGGCCTTGGCACGGACATTCAAGGAGTTGTGGATTAGAGGTCGAGAGGAACCCACGACACATGTGTTACTGCACTCTCTACTTACCTTGGGAACGGCGAAACATCAGGTGAAATAGTTTAACACCTCACTGTCGGAGATGTCTCGTACCCCATTACTAAAACTACGGGGTCAATGAGAGACAGTATTAGACAGGAAACTTTCAGATCCGGAATGGGGCAGAATTTTAGCATACCCTAAAAAGGATTCCCGCAACACCAGGATGAATTACACGCAGTTTAATTATATACATATGACCTACATGACACCCCATAGACTCCGAGTCGCCTATGGCGGCGAAATACGTTACTGCCAGAGGTGTAATTATAGCGAAGCTGATTTTATACACATGACCTGGGGTTGTGCCACACTACCCCGGTTCTGAGACGAAGTACTGATGTTTGTCGGGTGGCAGTAGGGCGTACGCTCAATTCCATGGTCGAAGTTTGTCTGCTGAGGCTTTTTCCCTGACCACCCAAACGGAAGGTGTGAAATAGATTTTTGGATCTTGCCTTAGTCCTGGCTAGGAGGAGGATAGCAAATGGCCTGGTAATCTGTTGGTGGGCCCACGATTGGGGCATGGAAACGGGACATGACCCACTGGGCGGGGGCTGAGGGAAGGGCCCTGGCTAGAGAATAATTGCGGGCCCTGAGGCACCGTCCTATGACGGAGCTCTGGAGGGAGGTCCTTGAGGCCTGGGACCATCCTGAACGGGATCGTAGTGGGGCAGACGGGAGTGGTGACAGTACCCAGTCCGATGGGGAGCATACCCGAGTAGTTGGGGACCCTAATAGGAGAGATGGTGGACTAGGGGAATAGGGAGAATGCTGGACTGGAACATCGTAGCACCTAGGCAACCAAATGGAGATTGGGTGATGCCTCCACATAGAACATTCCTCCAGCCTGTCTGGGATATGGAATAGATGGCACAGTAGCCAGCGGCTAAGTTGACAGAGATCCCCTGACTGCCCCCTATACACCACACTTGCTATTACGTAACTTAGACCCCCTGCATAGTAAGTTGGTTAATAGTTGTTTTTTGTTCTACATCAACTGAGTGACATTTCCCTAAAGGCCCCTTTCCATATCAGGTTGCATATTATCGAAAGTCGTAAATTATATAAGTACTAAGCAGTGCATTGGGTTGCCACAATTTCATAGGAGTCACCACAGGCACAGACTCCCGAGCTTATATTACCTGTCAGGTTACCAGAGGTTGGGATAAGATTAGTGATATGGGATGTGGCCTAGGCGTACCCATTTATTGTAATGCTAAGCTGTACTTTAAACTGTATCTCATGCAATGTTATGAGCTGGTACGTCCGACTGATGTTAAACTAAATGCCAATAAAAAAGTGTTTGAAAAAAAAGGATACCGCTGACCCACCACTGCAGGAGACATAATTGCATTTTCACAATACCTACCGACTGGAAGAGGGCCATGCTAAAACACTCACTGACTTTTGCAGTGATGCTGGTGCTGTCATGCGAATGTCACACCGGCAAGCCACCCTAGCAACTTCACCTAGCTTAACCAGGTATCCATGGAGTGACTGGCTGGAGTGGTGCCCCTGGGCTATGGTCAGCGACTCCTTCTACTGTAAGTCTTTTCTGCTTGCTGACTGAGAATGCTGTGGATGGCGGGCTGGCCCATTCTTGGCCCATTGCCTCTTCCATTTTCGATTGTGGTAGCCATCTTGGATCAGGGACTCTTCCCTGCTGGCTACGCTACACCAAAATCGGACAGTGACTTTCCTTGTAATTGTTTGCTTTGTATGCTATGATCTGCTGGACCACCTGGGCAACTAAATTCGCAGGTCTCCATTTTCTCAACCTATATGTAGACTTTCCCTATGAACTGTTCTTGCCTTCTAGACCTCCTGATTGTTTGCAGCTGCAACACTGGGCCTTCTTCACTCGCTCCTGGTTGGCTTCTTCGACTCAAGAAGGTTGTGTTTATATGGAGGGCTACTTTTAATCCATTCACAATCCTAGTGCCACTGCTTTGGGCATTAAAACTACGCCTGCTCATTGCAACTATGCCATATTACTTCCTTGTTGGATTCACGGGTCTATCCCCCTCCTGGCTTGCATCCATGTCTGGGACGAAGGCCTACAGACAATTACACTTTTCAGAAGCCTTAATCATATACAAAATATTTGAAAGATAGGGACAAACAAAAGCAAAATAAGTCCTAGGAGCAAGACATGGCCTCCACTACCTTACACACGCAATTGCAAGAGTTGCAAGGCATTGAAACCTATATTGCAATGGTGGAACTGGCATCAACAGAGGCTATGCGTGAACTGAAATGTCTACGTACTGCAGCATCTCGCCTCTACTGATATCCAGCTATGTGATCTGGAAACTAATGTAGAGGAGGCCAAAGATTGGGGGGCAGGTATTTGGACTCTTAAACAGAAAGTAATTGAACCCGAAGACTAGCAGAAGAGACACCATACACCTGTATAGTTTACCAGAGACTGATGAGGACGAAAATGTAATGTCTGTCTTGCCATGCTTCTTGCTGAAACTACTCGGAGTGGACTTCCCTGGCCTCATTGAATTTCAGTGATTCCATAGGCTGAAGCCCAGAAACACCTTGAATGAGAACACCCCTCGGCCTGTAGTTATGAATGTGAGAAGTTGGCCTGGTATATGCTGTCCACTAATTAAAGTGGGCACCTTCCACCAGTCCAAACGACCCTTATTGATGATTAGGTTAAAGACAACCTTTATTGAAAGCTATCCTAGTGGTAGCTATGGAGAGCAGCCTTCAGGCTAAGTCTCGAAGGAATGTAAAGCAGCCTGTTTTACCAGATCATAACCTCCTGAATGACCAAATGAAAGGAGAACCACACAAGGAATATATAAAATATATGTATTTATTACTAAACACTCTCTACTAACCTCTTTATGAGATTAGAGAACAAAGCACACAATATTAAATCACTAGAACAACAGTAAATAGCACAATACACAGTGGACTCCAGGGGGAGACCAAACCATATACTAAGAAAGTGGTATAACAACCACGACTTGACTAGACACAGTGCCTAGAGCACGTAGAATCGCTGGGACCCCAAGGAACCACCCAAGGTAGTGACACAGGGGACCCATGGAGGACGGGTGCAGTGTGGGAACACAGACGCGAGCTCCGTACAACTCTATGAGAAAGTCGCAGTTGGAAATTTAGAGATTAAGGACACTTCGGAGAGGACTTTAAGCAAACCCAGCTAAACATAGAAGGTTCTAAGGCCAGCACCCTTGAGAGTACCGAGGTGCCCGTGTTACCTATCCCAGAGGAGCCGGGTGCATAGGGGTCAAGTGATGTCGGAAACCTTCGTCGTTTTCAATGGCGTGTTGCGGAAAAGTGCTGCTGCCGTGAAGATGAAACGTGTCCGGTGTGATCCAAGCCTGGATCGGAGATGAGAAGAACCTGAAAGCAGAGGGGACAGAGTCTGGGTCACTTCACAGTGACCAGGGGCACGATAGACGAATGCCCACCGATGTCGGGTGTTTCAGGTGCGAAGAGGTGAAGCTTGACTCTGCAGCCACGGGGACCAGGAGACGTCTACGACGACCAAAGTCCGGAGGTGAGCTGTCCCACGGAGGATGTCGAGTGCTGGGGGGTCAGTGTCCGGATTGAACACCAACAAGCCTTGGCAACTGTAACCCACGCGGTCAGAGGAAAGATGCTTCTGTGAGGACCAGCAAGGTCTTGGGGACTCTCCAAGCTATGGAGAGTCAGGGCACGTCTGGAGCAACCAGGGAAGCCCACGGAAAGTCAAAGTTACCTTCACAGGGACCCACAGGCCAACGGACCAGGGATGGCGAAGGGACCTCGAGCTGAATCACCAAATACTAGCCCACGGAACACTCGTGGTGTGTAGGCCGGAAATCTTCGGTGGAATTACTGCTCTGGGTCAGGACTACTAGTAGCCCAAAGCACAGCCTCAGGGATCGCCGAAAAGCATATGCTGCTGCAAATGTACACGGTGCACAGGGGTACGGGTTGCCCGGTCCCCACCAGGGATACGGGCCTCAGAATTGTTGAGAGCACAGATCAACCTCGGAGACCACGGGAACCCACCTCCTATGTTGCAGAAATCTTCGGAGTCCTTCAGGAGCTGCGTAGATGCAAACCGGTCAGATGCGTTTAGGTGCCTGCTCAGCAGGGGAGTAACTCCTTTACTCCAAGGGAGATTCTTCAGTCATCCAGCCTCATGCAGATAGTCGAAGTACTTGGTTTCTGTAGCAGAGTTTAGTCCAGGTAAAATCTAAAGTCCTGTAGTCAGGGGTTCCTACTTTATACCCAAGGAGGGGGTGGGACAAACTCTGGGGACCCACCTATGGGAGGGTCAGGACAGAGGGGTGGCTACACCCATGTCCTTTGTCCAGTTTCGCGCCAGAGCAGGGGCTCATAGCCCCTGCAACCGGTTTGAGCCGGACTATGCACAGGGACACCAAATGTGCCCCCAGTGCAGACATCAAAGCACTCTGAGAGTGCACCCACCCAGCCCCAATACACTAAAGCCTGTCTGGGAGGTGGTGGGCGGTGTGAGAGGTATAGGTACAGACGCGGTGACCGATCTTTGAGGAATGTGTGACTACAAGACGGCACCATAGTCCACCAACCCGCATGGTACAAATCAGTACCAGACAGTAGAAAAACTACTGGAGCAGTAAAAGAAATAGGTGAGTGCAATAGGCCTCATCTTTTAGCATCAATAAAGAGCACAGTATTGAGCAGGGACACCGAGGAGTATACATTCCAGCCCTGAAGAAGGCCCCAGACCCGGAAGGGCTCTCGTTGTGGGCTGAAACATGTTGGCATTTTATAAAAAGGGTATATTTGAATAAATCAAATTCAGAAGAACCCAAATGATTTCACGATTTTATCTAATATCCCAGGTACCCCAAGAATAAAACATAGAATGTGGGTATATCTGTAGGTATTTTTAATCACCCATCTGGTTCCCTGCATAACCAGTCAATATTTTATATAAGAACTCCCATAATATTCTTGGTTGAGTCCGCCCAGGTAGTACCATCTTACCTGGGTGTGGAAAGACGCCTATGATGAAGCATGTCACTATTAGTGAGTGAGGCGTCTTTTCCAATATCTGTGGATATCCGAGAACCTAGAGTGGTTACGGATTGGGACAATATTTTTCTGGGGTCTCACCGGTTTAGAGTCCACCAGTTGAATGGTCGGTATATCTAGCAGGAATACAGACAACAGCAGTTGCCTTTTGTGATAATATAGGTGGTCACACCTCCCTGTGACAGGAAACCTATTGTCCAGCCTTCCCCTGCCGGAGTTTCGTCCAGCAGCAGGAGGACAGACTCGTGTCTGTGGCTGGAAGCATTCATTTTGTGATGCCAGGGTTCTGTGAAGCTGGTACCGGGTGTACCGGTGTTGTCATATTTCTCCCTCTAGGAGGGTGGAATCATACCTCCCACGCCAGTTACTGAAGGGGGAGGTATGGTTCTAAGGTGTTTGACACCAAACACGACATGTTTCCATGCAGCCGTTTTAAAGTTAGCATTTACCGCGAGGTTATAATGCACTTAAGTATATATGGTTGGCTGCATCACAAACAACCCCGGAGAATAGGTTCCGAAGGCTGCAGAGGGGCTCTGCTCGTGCATGGGCACCCTCTCACATAAAACCCAGCACCCTGCCTTCAGGATTGAAAAGGCCTGCCATAGGGGTGACTGATAGGTTTATATGTGCAGTGATTAGGATAGATATAGTGAACCTATATCTAAGTAAGGGGTGCATGCACCACCTTACACAGGCTGCTGTAGCAGACCTGTGGTGTCATTTTAAATGGTCTCTCAGGGGTGGCATAATATATGCTGCATCCCCTGGGAGGCCTCTGGGGTACCTATGCCCTGGGTACATAGTATACGTTATACTAGGGACTTATAAGGGTACCCCAGAATCCAATCTGGAGTGTACCTAAAGTACATGCATAACCAATTTAGGGAGAAAGCAGATAAACTGGGGTCCTGATTAGCAGGATCCCAGTCAGACTAGTCAAAAACCAGCAAAACACAAGGAAAAAAAGTGGGGGTAACCATGCAGTCAGATTCCACCTTCCTACATAACCCTCCCCCCCCCCCAAACGAAAGGAGATAAGGCTAACCTTGCCCAGTTTAGACTTTATTGACTAAGTGACCATACAAGGAAGATCCTGAACTAGCATGGATACCCCCTGTCTTATGGTCCACTAAGGAGTCCCTACCTTTAAGGGTATTAGATTTTCTCCAAAAGTTGGGATTACTACCTGTAGTGTGTTTTGGCAAAGTAAAAGGCTGGTGAGGTGTCTGAGTAGAGAAGTGAGGCCCTAATAAAGTTGGCCTCAGCTTCCTCAGAGCACTGGTCACCATGGAGGCCTTTCTTTCCATGACTGAGTTGTATCTGGCCCTAAGGGTCAACCTCTGGCTGCCTACAGCTGGGGGTTGGGTCCCTTTGGTTGGAACACTGGAGAGAGAGGGTAGATTTGGAACCAATTGGTCCCAGGTTTGCCCTTGCCCAATAGAGTCCATTTGGGGGAGGTCCCTACCCAAGGGTAAGAGGGATCCCTCAGTGTGTTGAGGAATGGCTAGGGCTACTAGACTGGGTGCCCCTAATCCGTTGATGGGGGTGTTGCTCTGGGCAGTGGGCCTTTAGGGGTCCACTGACATCCCTGACCTCTGCAGCCCTAGGCTGATTGAGGTAGGGTAGAGAGGGGCAGGATACCTGCTCCAGACTGGGTACCACCTTGGAAGGGTCCCCTGCCATCAGGGGTGTTGCCAGGCCAGGCCTGACCACCTCTGGGGCAGTTACTTCACTAGAGGTAGGATCAGTTCCTTGAGGAAGCTGACCCTTACCTATAGTCTGGGGGGTAGAAGACTTTTTTTCAACCCCTCTGCTCTCTGGTGGAGTAGAGTGGGCCATTCTTTCAGGCTCCACCACTCCAAAATTTCCCTGGGGTTGGGTTGAGGCCCTATGGGTCCCACCAACTTTCTCAGGGAGGCCTAACATTCTTAAATGGGCCTGGTATTCAACTTCAGCCCAGGCTGAAATTTCTAGATCATTCCCCAACAGGCAATTTACAGGCAAGTTTGGGGACACTGCCACTCTCTTTGGGCCAGTGACCCCTCCCCAGCTGAGATTGACTATGGCCATGGGATGATCTGTCCTGATACCATCAATGTTGGTCACCTGGTACTTAAACTCAGGTAAAAGCTGTTGAGGGGGTACTATGTTCCCTGTCACCATGGTGACACTAGCCCCTGCGTCCCTAAAGGCCACAGCTTTCTGACCATTTATTAGTGGCTCCTGTCTGTACTTGCTCAAAGAATTAGGACTGACAGTAAAAGTGGCAAATCCCATGCCAACATCACAGACTAAGGAGGCCTGTGAGGAGGACCTTGATAAGCTGGGGTCCACCTCAGTTCCCCATACCAACCCACCTAGCTTTTTGGGTGCACTAGTATCACCTGGGGGATTACTACTGGTAGTACCAGGAGGAATGGTAGTAGTGCTTGGAGGAACATTTTCCTTATTGCTGACCTTTGGGCAAATGGGGTCATTTTTCCAGTGGCCAGGCTTCTTACAGACATGGCAATAAGGTTTCTTTTCAGGGGAGGAAGGAGTTTGGGACCCACCCCCAGAAGAGGACTTTTGGGGCCCTGTAGTGGATTTATCTTTTGATCTATCCCCACCTTTCTCTTGGTTCTTGGAAGAATCTTTCTTCTGGTCACCACCCTGGTTCTTTGGCTTCACCCTGGTTCAGACCCATTTGTCTGCCTTCTTTCCCAATTCTTGGGGTGAGTTCAGATCAGAGTCCACCAGGTACTGGTGTAAAAGTTGGTTTTGACAATTATTAAGGATCTCCTCCCTCATAATCAAATTGTACAATCCTAAAAAGTCATGCACCTTGCTGCCATGTATCCAACCTTCCAGAGCCTTAGTAGCACAATCTACAAAGTCCACCCAGACTTGAGTCTGTGCCTTTTGGGTATCCCTGAACTTAATCCTGTATTGTTCAGTGGTTAAGCCAAACCCATCAATCAGAGCACTCTTCAAGACTTTGTAATTATCAGCATCCTCTTCTCTAACAGTGAGGAGTTTGTCTTTACCTTTGTCTACAAAGGAGAGCCACAAGATTGCTGCCCACTGTACCTTACAGGCCCTCTCCAGTGCACTTATCCATTTGTGGATGTCATCCCCACTCTGGTAGGGAGGGACAATCTTGTTCAGGTTCCTATGGTCATGAGTATGTTCTCTACCTCTAGGGACACTGTTGCTGCCACCATGGGGCTCTAGCCCCAACTTTTGAGAAGCTCTCTGAAGCTCCAGGAATTCCCTATCTAAGGCCAATTGCTCTCTCTTGATTCTGAGCTTAGCTCTCTCAAACTCAAGCAGTTGGCACTTCTTCTCATAAGAGGACTCCCTTTTATGAGAAGCAGAGGTCCTATGAGAGACAGAGCTCCCTACAGAAGTACCAGAATGATTAGATTCCTGAGAAGGAGATCTTGATCTTCTTGGTAAACTGTTAACCCTTCCAGGTGGGGTAAAGAGAGGGCCACTGAGGCCTTCTCCCTCACCTCCAGGAAGAATTGGATTGTCCAGGTTAGGATCATTTTGATCCTCCTGGCCAGCATCTGACTCCAGGTCATAGAAGTTTTCACTTCCTGGTCTTTCCTCTTCTGCTGTCCCACCCAACTTGCCTGCCTCATCAGACCCTGGGGTCTTTCTCAGGTCATCCAAAAGCAAAGCCTCTATGAGGCGTTGAGTGTTTGGGTTTTTCCCTGTCTTCAGTTTCCTAGATGTACACATGGTTCTCAATTCCTGAAATGAGGTATGGTCATACTTAGTTGGCAGAGGCCCACTGGCTTCTGGCCTAGAAGACATACTAGTGCTATGTGGTGTAGGCACCTACCTAACCTAGTGGGAACTGAGACTCTCTTGAGTTGGAGAAAGGGTGTGCTAGACCCGTGGCTACCCAACTCCAAGTTCAGTAGAACTTACTTTATTCTAGTCTTGATTTATATGTACCTAAGTACCTTTAGTGGTTTTCAGTTAGTCACTCAATGAGATTATCTGGTAAAACAATAGCAAGCTTGAATCCCAACCGCTGCACACCAATGTGAGAAGTTGGCCTGGAATATGCTGTCCACTAATTAAAGTGGGCACCTTGCACCAGTCCAAACGACCCTTATTGATGATTAGGTTCAAGACAACCTTTATTGAAAGCTATCCTAGAGGTAGCTATGGAGAGCAGCCTTCAGGCTAAGTGTCGAAGGAATGTAAAGCAGCCTGTTTTACCAGATCATAACCTCCTGAATGACCAAATGAAAGGAGAACCACACAAGGAATATATAAAATATATGCACAAGTTACTAACTTGTGTAACGATATATCTGTAAGAGACAGTAGTTAGTGACAGATTCCTTACCTTAGAATATCCCCAGGTGTCAGGCTGGATCCGGAAAGTTTTGCATAGCAGTACCCCTGCGCGTCGGTAGGCGGCGTCGTGCGGCTCCGCGTCCGTCGTCGGCGTCGTGATCGCCGGGATGACGTCGCGGCCAGTACTTAGACGCCGCCCATGCGCGCTGGCGTCAGTTCTGTACACGACTTTCCGCGCCAGAAACGCAGAGCCATGCAAGAAACTGACACTGGTGTCTGAAAACTAGGGCCCTGAAAGGGATGACCTTAACCCTAGAAATCAGTTTGCAGAACGGGGAGGATGGGTGGGCGGTAGGAATCTGTCACTAACTACTGTCTCTTACAGATATATCGTTACACAAGTTAGTAACTTGTGCATCTGAAAGAGACACGTTAGTGACAGATTCCTTACCTTAGAATAGATACCCCAGCAATACCAACCCCGGTGGTGGGTCTGCGAACAAAGATCAGACGAGGAAGTCTCGGAGAACAGAACGGCCAAAGAAGCTGTCTCTCCGGACTTGGCTGTCAAGGCAGTAATGCTTGGTAAACGTGTGCAGCGAGGCCCAAGTAGCTGCCTGACAAATGTCCTGCAATGGGACACCACGTCCCAAAGCCGTGGTGGCGGCTGTCGCCCTGGTGGATTGGCACGTAGCCCAACAGGGGGCTCCTTCTTAGCAAAAGAATAGCAGGCTTTGATACACAAGACAACCCAGCGGGAGATGGTCCGCTTGTGTACCGCCCGACCTTTTTTGGCGCCCACGTAGCCAACAAACAGCTGGTCATCCACCCGGAACTGTTGTGTGCGGTTCAGATAGAAAGAAATCGCATGTTTTGGGTCCAGACGGTGGAGCCTCTCTTCCTCTCTGGAAGGATGCGGAGGCGGAAAGAAGGTGGGCAAAGTGATGGTCTGCCCAATGTGAAAGGCAGTAACCACCTTTGGCAAGAAGGACGGACGAGTCCTAAGAACAACCTTGTCTGGATGGACAGACAGAAAGGGGGGCTTGCAAGAAAGAGCCTGGAGCTCACTCACCCGCCGAGCGGAGGTGATAGCCACCAGAAAGGCTGTCTTCAGAGTGAGAAGACGAAGAGGACAGTTATGGAGAGGCTCAAAGGGAGCGCACATTAAAAAGGTAAGAACCAAGTTCAAGTCCCACTGAGGCATCACAAACGGCACAGGAGGGAAGAGGTGTGTAATGCCTTTAAGAAACCTGTTAACAACAGGGGACTTGAAAAGGGAGGGCTGATCAGGAAGCCTGAGGAAGGCCGAGATTGCACAAAGATAGCCCTTGATGGTACCCAGGGCAGAACCCTGTTGGGCCAGAGAAAGAAGGAACAGAAGAACCTCAGAAAGAGGGGCAGAGAGGGGATTCACAGCCTTTGCTGTGCACCATGCCACAAACTTGTTCCACCTGCAGGCGTATACCACCTTAATGGAGGGACGCCTGGCTGCCAGAATCACATCACAAACTTCGGGAGGCAAGTCGAAAGGAATCAACTGCCGCCACTCAATCTCCATGCAAGGAGGTGGAGACTGGACAGGTTCGGGTGGAGGACTGTCCCCTGCTGCTGCGACAGAAGATCCTCCCGAAGAGGCAGACGGATCGGGGGATCGATGCTCATATTGAGTAGCTCGGGATACCAAACTCTTCGAGCCCAGTCCGGAGCCACAAGAATGACTTGGGCCCGGTCGCGCTGAATCTTCTTCAACACTCTGGGCAGAAGTGGTATAGGCGGAAAGGCGTACAACAGACCGCAACTCCACTCACGACGCAAGCGAGTGCAGCCTTGGAAATTCCAACGCGCAGAACTGCTGACATTGCACGTTCTCTTCTGTGGCGTATAGATCTAACCAAGGCTCTCCCCACTGTAGAAAGAGTCCTTGCGACACCTCCGAGTGAAGACGCCATTCGTGATCCATCATGCACCTGCGGCTGAGTTCGTCCGCCCTGGCGTTCAGGGAACCTGCCAGGTGTTGAACCATCAGGAATATGCCCTGATGTTCCAGCCATGTCCAGAGACGCAGAGCCTCCTGACATAGGGTCCACGACCCCACCCCGCCTTGTTTGTTGCAGTACCACATGGCAGTGGTGTTGTCTGTGAACACCTGCACTACCTTCCCTTTGACAGAGGGAAGGAATGCCTTCAGTGCAAGTCGGATCGCCCGGAGCTCCAGAAGGTTGATATGGAGCCGGGACTCCGCTGGAGACCAGAGGCCTCTGATCTCCGGCTCTCCCATGTGACCGCCCCATCCCAGAAGGGACGCATCCGTCACAACTGTGTGCTCTGGCTGGGGAAGGGAGAGGGATCTGCCTGTGACCCATTACCGGTTCGAGAGCCACCACTGCAACTGTCGTGCAGTTCCCTCCGAGATCTGGACGTAATCGGACAGGTTCCCCCGATGCTGCGCCCACTGGAACTTCAGGTCCCACTGCAGAGCCCGCATATGCCATCTGGCATGATCGACCAGCAGGATGCAGGAGGCCATGAGGCCCAGCAGCCTCAGGGTCATCCGTACCGAAACCCAGGATAGAGGCTGAAAGATCGGAATCATAGCCTGAATATTCCGGACTCGCCGTTCGGGAGGATAGGCCGGAAACTGCGTTGTCTCCAGAACTGCTCCGATGAAAAGGAGCTGTGGAGAAGGAACCAGGTGCGACTTCGGCACATTGATGGAGAACCCCAGCGAGTGCAGGAGTCCGGCCGTAGTCTGGAGGTGGGAGACGACTGCCTGGGACGAGCCCGCCTTCAGCAACCAGTCGTCGAGGTTGGGGAAGACTGGAACCCCTGCCCGGCGCAGATGAGCTGCGACTACCGCCATCACTTTCGTGAACACCCGAGGGGCACTGGTAAGGCCAAAAGGGAGCACGGTGAACTGAAAATGCTCGAGGCCTACCGTGAACCGCAGGTAACTCCGGTGGGCCGGCAGGACAGGGATGTGAAAATATGCGTCCTGCAAGTCCAACGCTACCATCCAGTCTCCAGGGTCGAGGGCAGTCAAGACCTGAGCTAGGGTGAGCATCTTGAACTTCTCCTTCCGGAGGAAGCGATTGACGTTCCGGAGGTCCAAGATAGGACGCATGTCCTCCTTGTCCTTTTGGGCACCAGAAAGTAGTGGGAATAGCAACCACGCCCTACTTCTGGGGTCAGAACGCGCTCGATGGCCCCCTTGGCCAAGAGGGCCACAACTTCCTGTCGAAGAAGTACCAAATGGTCCCCCGACATGCGGTGGTGCTGAGGTGGCATGGCTGGGGGGGTAGTCTCGAAGGGGAAGGAGTAGCCCCTTCGGACAATGTCCAAAACCCACCTGTCCGATGTGATGGTGCGCCAGTGGGGAAGGTGATGGCGGACCCTGCCCCCCACTGGCGTGCTGTGGACTGGAAAGGATGGACTAGGAGGGTTTGGAGGCAGCGGACGGGGCGGAGGTGGTGGCTTGACCCGCTCGATGGTTACCCGACCCGCCTCGGCGGGAGCCACGTCCAAGGCCGCGCGAAGGCGCTTGCTGCGTGGGCCGGTGGCTGGGTAGTGGACGTGACTGGGCGCCCCTTCCGTGGCCACGAAAGGGGCGAAAAGCAGACTGCTACGGAGGGCGCGAGGCGGAGAGGCCCAAGGACTTGGCCGTAGCCCGCGAGTCCTTAAAGCGCTCCAGCGCGCTGTCTGCCTTATTGCCAAAAAGGCGTATACCATCAAAGGGCATGTCCATAAGGGTGTTTTGGACATCGCCCGAGAAACCAGTGGTCCTCAGCCAGGCGTGACGGCGCAGCGCCACTGTCGTAGCAAGCGATCTGCCTAGCGAGTCAGCGGTGTCTAAGCCACATGGATAGTGAACTTCGCTGCGTCTCGCCCGTCTGCAATAGCACGGGAGAGAAGTGCGTGGACCTCCTCAGGACACTTGGGCAGCACCTGCGCCACCGAATCCCACAGAGAGTGGGAGTAACGGCCCAAAAGGCAAGCGGTGTTCACGGACCGCAAGCCAGCACTGGAGGAAGAAAAAACCTTCTTCCCAAATTGGTCCAGTTTTTTGGATTCCCTATCCGGCGGAGCCATAGGGAAGGCGCTCTGAGAGGTAGAGGCTTGGACAACCAAGCTCTCGGGGGTGGGGTGTTGGGAGAGGAACAGAGGGTCGCCCGGGGCCGGGCGATGGCGTTGGGCTACGTTCCTGTCCACAGGAGCCCCTGTGGTGGGCCTGGACCAGGTGCCCAAAAGAACGTCCGAAAGTGCGGCAGCAGTGGCTCCGAGGAGGTAGCCGCCGGCTGAAGCACTTCCGTCAGGTTAGTCCTGACAGCCACCGTAGGGAGCTCGAGGCGCAAGGCCTCGGCCGCCCTACGCAACACCGTTGCATAACTTGCTCCCTCCTCTGTCGCCACGGAAGGAGGAGACAGCATGCCAAGGTCAGGAGAGGTGTCCAGACCACTGGCATCACCCAGTTCCTCAGCCTAGTCCTGATAAGGCTCACATTGAGCTGTGAGAGGGTCTTCCGACCCCTCCCAGTCCTCCTCGTCCTCCAAAACAGGTGAAAAGTATGGAGGAGGGACATGAGGGAAGAAAGGTCCCATCGGCATCGGCGTCGAGCGACGTCGATCCGGCTCCGTGTCCGGGAGAACCTGGGGACGGCGCCGCCCGGGGCCTCGGACGGCGCCGTGAACGGTACCGGTGAGGTCGGCGCCGGTGGAGGTGTGGTTAGGTCAACCGGCGTCGACCGGGATCCAGGCCTGGATCCGAGGGAGTCCTGCGGCGCCAGGGCCGGAGCCGCCGGTGGTGCAGAGGGAGGACTCCCACTGGGGCCCGAAGGCGCACCGGGGTAACCCTTAGGCCCGAAGATGCGAGCCATGGCCGACAGGAAGTCCTGTATCTCGGCCGGAGTCGACGTCGGACCCGGAACAGGCGGGTAGGCCGGCGTCGGCTGCGCGGGTACTCCCGGAGCCGCGGGGGTGGTACCATCTGGACCCTCGGCCGGGTCGTGAGACCGGCGAGGGGAGGTCTTAGAGCGACGCTTCTTAGACCTCTTGTGCTTCGCCTCGAGAAGCTTTCGAGACCGCTCTCGCAAAGCCTTCGGGGCGAGGGACCGACACTCGGGGCACGACTGGGGGTCGTGGCCGCGCCCCAGGCAGAAGAGACACTCTTGGTGCGGATCCGTAATCGACATCATGCTTTTACAGATCTCGCATGTCTTGAAGCCGGGCATCCCTACTGACACCTTGGAGTCGAAACGACTCGAAAAACTTGAACAAAAAGTCTCAAAAAATACTCAGTCAAAAAATGACTGGGGCACTGCTCAATCCGGATCTGCGCTTACTGGCGCGGAAAAAGAAAGAACTGACTCCAGCGCGCATGGGCGGCATCTAAGTACTGGCCGTGACGTCATCCTGGCGATCACGACGCCGACGATGGACGCGGAGCCGCACAACGCCGCCTACCGACGCGCAGGGGTACTGCTACGCAAAACTTTCCGGATCCAGCCTGACGCCTGGGGATATTCTAAGGTAAGGAATCTGTCACTAATGTGTCTCTTTCAGATGTATTTATTACTAAACACTCTCTACTAACCTCTTTATGAGATTAGAGAACAAAGCACACAATATTAAATCACTAGAACGACAGTAAATAGCACAATACACAGTGGGCTCCCGGGGGAGACCAAACCATATACTAAGAAAGTGGTATAACAACCACGACTTGACTAGACACAGTGCCTAGAGCACGTAGAGTCGCTGGGATCCCAAGGAACCACCCAAAGTAGTGACACAGGGGACCCACGGAGGACGGGTGCAGTGTGTGAACACAGGCGCGAGCTCCGTACAACTCTATGGGAAAGTCGCAGTTGGAAATTTAAAGATTAAGGACACTTCGGAGAGGACTTTAAGCAAACCCAGCTAAACATAGAAGGTTCTAAGGCCACCACCCTTGAGAGTACCGAGGTACCCGTGTTACCTATCCCAGAGGAGCCGGGTGCATAGGGGTCAAGTGATGTCGGAAACCTTCATCGTTTTCAATGGCGTGTTGCGGAAACGTGCTGCTGCCGGGAAGATGAAAAGTGTCTGGTGTTATCCAGGCCTGGATCGGAGATGAGAAGAACCTGAAAGCAGAGGGGACAGAGTCTCGGTCACTTCACAGTGACCAGGGGCACGATAGACGAATGCCCACCGATGTCAGGTGTTTCAGGTGCGAAGAGGTGAAGCTCGACTCTGCAACCACGGGGACCAGGAGACGTCTACAACGACCAAAGTCCGGAGGTGAGCTGTCCCACGGAGGATGTCGAGTGCTGGGGGTCAGTGTCCGGATTGAACACCAACAAGCCTTGGCAACTGTAACCCACGCGGTCAGAGGAAAGATGCTTCTGTGAGGACCAGCAAGGTCCTCGGGACTCTCCAAGCTATGGAGAGTCAGGGCACGTCTGGAGCAACCAGGGAAGCCCACGGAAAGTCAAAGTTACCTTCACAGGGACCCACAGGCCAACGGACCAGGGATGGCGAAGGGACCTCGAGCTGAATCACCAAATACTAGCCCACGGAACACTCGTGGAGTGTAGGCCAAAATCTTCGGTGGAATTACTGCTCTGGGTCAGGACTACAAGTAGCCCAAAGCACAGCCTCAGGGATCGCCAAAAAGCATATGCTGCTGCAAATGTACACGGTGCACAGGGGTACGGGTTGCACGGTCCCCCACCAGGGATACGGGCCTCAGAATTGCTGAGCACAGATCAACCTCGGAGACCACGGGAACCCACCTCCTGTGTTGCAGAAATCTTCGGAGTCCTTCAGGAGCTGCGTAGATGCAAACCGGTCAGATGCGTTTAGGTGCCTGCTCAGCAGGGAAGTAACTCCTTTACTCCAAGGGAGATTCTTCAGTCATCCAGCGTCGTGCAGATAGTCGAAGTACTTGGTTTCTGTAGCAGAGTTTAGTCCAGGTAAATTCTAAAGTCCTGTAGTCAGGGGTTCCTACTTTATACCCAAGGAGGGGGTGGGACAAACTCTGGGGACCCACCTATGGGAGGGTCAGGACAGAGGGGTGGCTACACCCATGTCCTTTGTCCAGTTTCGCGCCAGAACAGGGGCTGATAGCCCCTGCAACCGGTTTGAGCTGGACTATGCACAGGGACACCAAATGTGCCCCCAGTGCAGATATCAAAGCACTCTCAGAGTGCACCCACCCAGCCCCAATACACTAAAGCCTGTCTGGTAGGTGGTCACACCTCCCTGTGACAGGAAACCTATTGTACAGCCTTCCCCTGCCAGAGTTTCATCCAGCAGCAGGAGGGCAGACTCGTGTCTGTGGCTGGCAGCATCCATTTTGTGATGCCAGGGTTCTGTGAAGCTGGTACCGGGTGTACCGGTGTTGTCATATTTCTCCCTCTAGGAGGGTGGAATCATACCTCCCCCGCCAGTTACTGGCGGGGAGGTATGATTCCAAGGTGTTTGACACCAAACACGACATGTTTCCATGCAGCCGTTTTAAAGTTAGCATTTACCGCAAGGTTATAATGCACTTAAGTATATATGGTTGGCTGCATCACAAACAACCCCGGAGAATAGGTTCCGAAGGCTGCAGAGGGGCTCTGCTCATGCATGGGCACCCTCTCACATAAAACCCAGCACCCTACCTTCAGGATTGATAAGGCCTGCCATAGGGGTGACTGATAGGTTTATATGTGCAGTGATTAGGATAGATATAGTGAACCTATATCTAAGTAAGGGGTGCATGCACCACCTTACACAGGTTGCTGTAGCAGACCTGTGGTGTCATTTTAAATGGTCTCTCAGGGGTGGCATAATACATGCTGCAGCCCCTGGGAGGCCTCTGGGGTACCTATGCCCTGGGTACATAGTATACCATATACTAGGGACTTATAAGGGTACCCCAGAATCCAATCTGGAGTGTACCTAAAGTACATGCATAACCAATTTAGGGAGAAAGCAGATAAACTAGGGTCCTGATTAGCAGGATCCCAGTCAGACTAGTCAAAAACCAGCAAAACACCAGAAAAAAAAGTGGGGGTAACCATGCAGTCAGATTCCACCTTCCTACAATGATCTTTCTGTACCATCAACATGCCTGCTTGGTACTGCATGTAGTTTGGCAGCATGGACCATATGACTACAAAGGGGGAAACTCTCCTTCGCAGCCAACTTCTCATAGAACACACATATACTCCGTAAGATGTTCCTTGTTTTGCAGCCCCTCTCAAACAGAAGGGGCTGCACTATCGGCTCCTTGTCCCAGCTGTGATGCTGATGACACATGAAGCTGTGGGAATTTTATCACCCACACTACCTTGAAGTGCTTCTGGAATCTCTCGAAAACCCCCAAATGAAGTCTACGCGCTTGCAACAGGACCCTGTCTCCTTTGTAAGCCCATCTCCAACAGTAACTGCTAAGGGCTCTGCCCACAAACTGGCCAGGATGGCCTACCCGGTACAAGACAAAGCATACAGCCCTCAACCACAGTGGGACAGAGATAAGTCCAGATCGCCTCTTAAAGTTTAACCAAGCCACCCGCACCGCCTAATTCCGCTTGTCTCAGATACTTTGCATGTTCAGGATTAGTGACATGTCTGATCTCATTGCAACATTCTCCTGTTTGGTCCCACTTCTTCTGAGTTTAAAGCGGGAGTGGTAACTGGACGTTGTTGGAAGTTGGCCCCCCTTATAAAGGATTTACTAATAGAGTTCTATGGTGCTGTCCGGCACCCCTTCTCAAACGTTAGTCATTGACAGTTTTCTTTACTGTTACTGGAGTGCGACTACTTGCTTTATGAGAGGTGGTCAACCATTTGCTGGGTTGATCTTTTCACGCCAACACCTTCCCTGTTTTTAATTGCTGATGATCTCTAGACATGTACAATCTAAAGCCTCTATTGACCTGTGCCCTCAATGTTAACGGCCTCAACAGCTATGTTAAGAGAAAGAAGGCCCTAACATACATAGGCTCAAAACGGCCCGACCTGATTCTGATTCAGGAAACTCACATTTCGCAAGCAGAAGCGGACAAGTTACAGAGTGACTAGGTCGGGCCAGTAGAGGCTGCCTCTGGCCCTGATGCACCTCAAGACAACAATGCCCTCCAAGTTACCCTACAGGAAACGTGAGGTGGCCATCCTTTTTCACAAAAATCTTCAACACAAAATCATACGGACGTGGTGTGATCCTGAAAAAGTTATGTTTTTGCAAATGTTTCCATTAAAGGTGGCCCTTACGTTTTTGGCTCGACATATGCCCTGAACATGGACAAGAGGGATTCTTTACCAGTCTCAACAGAGCACTGGTGGAACTGGGTACAGCAAACATACTGATGGCAAGATTAAAATCTCGCCTGAGATACGATTTTAGATCTGTCTGGCTGCCCGCATAGTCGTAATAACAACAACAGGTCTCCTTCATGACCTTTTCCCAGACCATGTATTGTCAGACTAATGGAGACTATTAGATCCCACTGTACGAGAATACAACTTGTCCTCACAGAATGGATTGCTACCCTCACCAATAGTACAGAGATGCACCATCTGATGTGCTACTGTGTGCTTGGACTTGCAAAACAAAAAACAAATTTAACACACTATTGACAGCTCAGGAAGAAAATGCCCTTCATCACCTAATAAGCCACAATTAAAAACATGGTGATAAGGCTGGCAGTCTTCTGGCTTTTCAGCTAAAACTGAGAGCTGCCAAGTCCTTCGTTCCAGCCATCTAAAGACCAAATGGCGTCTTGTGCAATAACCCCACGGATATTACCAACGCCTTTGCCTACTGCTATAAATGCCTATATCACTTGGAGGCACCTGTCCTGCAGATGGCAGAATCACAATTCTTTTAGGGCCTCCCGATCCATAATTTAATATCAGAGAGCAAAGCAGACCTGGAAAAGGAAATTTTGGATGAGGAAGTGGCTGCTCCCATCAAACTGCTCCCAACTGGAAAGGCTACAGGGGAGGACGAATTACTGGCAGAACTTTATAAGATCATGTCACCCGGAGTGGTCCCACTGCTGGCAAAACTATTTCGATCCGTCATGCACAATGGAGTGCTACCACCAGAATTTAACAGGCATATATAGATTTAATTCCCAAAGCGGGTAAGGATCTACTACGTGGGGAAAATTACAGATCCATTTCACTTATCAATACTGATGTTCAAATCCTGGCTAAGATTCTAGCAGTAAGACTGCATACGGTCATCACCTCGCTTGTTCACAGGACCCATGCAGGGTTCCCTCAGAACCGTTCATCACGGAACCACATGTGCACTCTGGCACATCTACTATGGTACTCACGTTATGTCCAGGACGACTGAGTGGCCCTCTCCTTCGATGCAAAAAAGGCTTTTGATTGAGTGAAGTGGGCCAACCTCTTCAGAAGACTTAGTAGGATGGGCTTGGGACCCATGTTCTTGATGCTGGTGTGAAGTCTATACAGCAACTCCTCAGTCCCAGTAAACTGTAGCAGCTTTTTGTCCATCATAGCTGCCCCCTTTCTCCTCTGCTGTTTGTACTGGCCCTGGAACCACTGGCGAGTGCAATACGTCATGCAAAGAATGTCTCTGACATCACTACCCAGGCTGGCAAACTCAAACTTGTGCTTTACACGGATGACATCCAACTCACCCTCTGGGTTCAGTATCTTCTATCCCGGCTTTCATGACAATTATCTCAGACTTCTCCATCTTTTCAGATTATCGCATCAATTGGTCAAAGAGTGAGGCTCTCCCTATGACTTCCTTCACGACGGCCTACTCTATACGTGGCCTGCTTTTCTGCTGGATCCAGACTAAGATGAAGCATCTTGGCATTTTGGTGAGTAAGGATTTGCGAGTAATAGTCAAAGACAACATAGAAGCACTTATTGACCAAATGAGCAAAGACTTTGAGGAGTGGAGCAAACAGCAGCTCTCAAAGAGGGGGCGGATACAGACTACTAAAATGGTGACTGCTCCGTGATAAAATTATGTTTTCAATATGCTATCAATCCCAGTACCGTCCAGTATGCTCGCCTCATTGATCAGTGCATCAAGCCCTATATATTTGCAAGGTACTATGCCTCAACAGTCAAGTGCAAAGATGCATGCTGCTACCACGTCTGGAGGTCTACGCCATCCAAAGAGTTGTACAATATGGCACAGCACCTTTCCCAATTAACTTACCAATTAACTTACCACTTTTACTCTGATTTGGAAACCCCAGCGTGGGTACTACTGGAACGTCACCTGCAAGAGGGCGGAACAGGCCCCTCTGTCCTTTACTGTAAATCAACGACTGCTGCACTGGACTCTAACCTGATCCTGCATCGGTCGTGGATAATATGGATTGCATGCCATAAATCCCTGAAACAACACTCATTTATATATTTGAGTTGACATCTACGGAATAATTTGGAGATCCACATTTCTGGTAAACCCCTGAATTTGCCGATCTGGATTAATCGTGCTGTCAGGGGGCGTAGTGAAATCTTTTGAAGCTCTACAAACTGAATTTCAGTTGGGCCTTTCACAATTATGTGCTACTGAAAAGATGTCCTACAGGTAAATTGAACAACTCATCTTTCCCACTAGGTTGCTCCTCAATTCATGATTACCTGGTCAAATGGTGCACAGATAAGAACCTGTATCAGGGTATGGGTCTTTAATGGACATTCTGTATTCCAAGTCGACCCTGAACCACCTTGGCAGGATGTGGCAAACTCGCCTCACCAAAGAATACTTGGAAGAGGACTGGCAAGAAAATGATACTTGTTCATGACAAGGGCTTACAGGAAGCAAGAATGAAGTTCAGCTGCTACAAAAATTTACATGACTAGCATTTGTCCCCATACAAAATTCAGAGATCTAAATTGCAACCAATGGTGCAATGCTGGAGATGTAATCACCAGCGTGCCGATATAGTGCATATCCTGTGCTCCTGTTTGCATGTGTAACCTTATTGAGGCAAGTCTGGAGACAATTGCAATCAACCAGTGATATCTCCTTTTTACCTTCGGTGGAGCTTGGACTCCTCCATGATATGCAAGACATTGTGGTCATAACTAACCACACACAACAATGGCTAGAAATGGAACTGGGAGTGGCCAATCTATGCATCTTCCCCTACTGGAAATCTCCCAATCCCCCAACAATAGACGAGTGGCATGATAACGTGGCAATAGTAGCTTCAAATGAACGAGTGGTCTACTGGTTAAATGACCAATTGGCTAAATTTGATGAGATCTGGGGCACTTACCTCACATGACAATGTAACATATCTCATAGTCGCTTTGCCGTTCTGGAAGGCCACTATTCACAACCTTTTAATCGAATGATACTGGTGGATCTTGAATCCGGACTGCTTGTATTCTCATGTTACAACATGTCTCCAGGGATGTCGCTTTATATCGGTCATGAAATGTATTGCTAGTGTTAAATGGTGATACCTCTCGTATTCACATGCGGCAATCTTGTTTATTTTTCTTCCTAGAACGCTAATATTTATTGTATTATTTAGTTCGCATATCTTGTGTGCAGTGTATGCTCGTTGATATACACTAAAAATCGAATAAAGATATTGACACTCAAGATAGGTAGGGGCCAAACATTCCACTGTGGCACATATTAAAACAAACGTACATTTCACAAGTGTAAGAGTATAGTGATGAAGGCCACTAGGTACTGCTTTTATTTTTTCATTTGCATACCTGGCTGTATGATTTTGAAAATGCTTTTATTTTAAAAGAATAACAACCTTACAGACTAGTTAACAACCTCACAGACAGCTTAACAACTAAACTTGCCTCTGTATGTTTAATAATTCTCCATATATATGAAAAATGACATGCAAAAACTGTACTTCTAAATCTAATTTCACATCATTCATCAATTTATGCTTACATTTTTAATTGTAACATTAGACTCACATATAAATAATAGAACCAAAAAGAAATAATTAGGTTTCTCTATTTTCTGTGCCTATGAAGATAATATAAATAACACAATATTTACCTTTGAAAAGTTGGCTATGCGGAATGGAGGCGGTAATTCAACAGTGTCACTGAACAAGATGCGATATGTGGCACCTCGCAATGCAATTTCCACTCTTAAGAAGAAGCAATTTCCCTGGGTGTCCCTTTGATAAAAAACAAACTGTTGTCAATTAAACTTTCATTGCAATTAATTAATTATACAATTAGCAGAACAGAAAATTCACAGAAGTGAGATAACTATATGACATTTTCTTCTACGCTACTGTACATTGACCGACCAATCCTTTCTCATGTACTTTATCTGGTAGAGACTCTATTTAGCCGCAGATTTCTTACCTTAGAATTATCCCCAGGCATCCGACTGGATCTGCAACTTTTCGTGAGCAGTACCCCTGCGCGTCAGTAGGTGACGCAGTTTGGCTCTGCGTGCAGTTGTCGGCATCGTCTGTGCCGGAAGTGATATAGCCGCCACCCCAGCGTGCTCATGTCAGTTTCTTTTTGCGACTTTCCACGCCAGGAGTGCAGAGCCACGAAGAACACTAATTACTGGCTTGGAAAAGTAGGGACCTAAAAGGGGAAAATGAAAAACCCTGTCCCTAAAATCTGTTTGCAGAGCAAGGAGGATGGGTGGGTAGGTTAGGATTCTTTGACTAGATAGAGTCTCTACCAGATAAGGCGTAACCAAAGGTCAGTAACTTGTTCATCGGAAAGAGGCTTATAGCCGCAGATCCTTTAGAATAGATGCCCAAGCAATACCTACCCAGAGGTGGGTCTGCGAAACTGTTTCACACCAAAAAGTACTGCAGGACCAAACGAGCAAAATGACCATCCCGACAGAGCTGACTGTCCAGGCAGCAGTGCTTGCTGAACATGTACAAAGAAGCCCACATTGCTGCCTGGCAGATGTCCAGGACCGGAACTCAGCGTGCTAACGCAGTAATCGCAGCCTTAGAGATGGTGGAATGAGCATGCAACCACTCAGGGGGTTAATTCTCGCCTAGTGCATACCAGATTTTAATGCAGAGTATGATCCATTGGGAGATGGTCCATTTCTGTACGGTCTTCCCCTTCTTCACTTCAACATACCCCATGAAGAGATAGTCGTCCACCCAGAAGTGTTTTGTACAGTCAAGGTAGAACGACAATGCCCTTTTTGAGTCCAGTCAGTGGAGTCGCTTCTCTTCCTTAGAGGGATGCGGCAGAGCATAAAAGGTAGGCAGGTTGATGGACTGGCCTACATGAAAGGGACTGACAACTTTTGGCAGGAAGGAAGCTCTTGTGCGAAGAACCAGTTTGTCTAGGAAGATGTTTAGGTACGGAGGCTTAGATGACAAAGTCTGGAGCTCACTGACCCTTTGGGCAGATGTTATTGCCACTAGGAAGGCTATTTTGATGGTAATGAGCCTGAGAGGATACTTGTGCAGTGGTTCAAAAGAAGCACACATCAGAAAGGGGAGTAATAGATTGAGGTCCCACTGACACACTGCAGGAATCTGGCTCTCTAATATAGTGTACTAAAAAGAAGTACACTATGCAGAGAGTACAGTGGGTCCACAACTGGCTTACAGAGGCTAAAGTAGATAATACAAATGCTCTCTTGTGTGGTAGTGTGGGCAAGCAGTTAGGCTTATCAAAGGGTAGTGCTAAGCATTTGTTGTACTCACAGCAGCAATAAATGAGACACCTTCTCAAAGAATAAATCCAAGACAAAATTAGAAAAATAACACTTCTTTTTATATATGTTTCAAAACTAAGAACTTCGTTCAGGGGTAAGTACTGTTTTCAATTACAAGTCATCAAGGTAAGGACAGCTATTAAAGTTGTGAGTCTTTACACACAATGTAATCCTATGAAAGGAAAAGACAGAGATGCTTAAAGGTAGGTAAAGTTGGTTTCGGGGGTTCACGTTCAGGGTTGCAGTGGGCCAAGGTCCAAAGTACTACAAGCAGTTGATCGGGAATGCTAGGGGTCTACCGGGAGCAGGGTGCTGGTGAAGTTGGTAGCTGGCGAGCTACGGAGAAAAAGGGCCACCCAAAATCAGGCTACATAGGGGACTTGGGGACAAGTCAGAGAGCTTTCAACGGAGGCTTGGGTCGCAAGGGGTCTCGGAGCAAGTGGGCACAGCAGGTTCGTCGGGAACCGAGACAGGCGGCTCAGGTGCAGCATGGTTATGTCGGCTGGGTGCACAAAGATGCTCCTCGCGTTCAGGAACAAACAACTGGCAGGGGCAAAATCAAGGCAGCTAGACCACTCATGGAGTGGGTCTCAGTGATCCTGACGTTCCTCGATGGCAGCTTGGTCCTGGTGCAGTGGGAATCCGTATTGGACTCTCACTGTTGGTATTTGGTGCAGGGCGTCTGGTACCCCGGGGGTTGGTGCTGCACGGCTCTGGTTGGTCCTGTTGTACCTTCTCCTGGGCATCTACGGCGTAGGACGGGCTGGGGAGCTGCATGGCAGTGGATCAGACTCTGTTGGTGCCTGTGGACATTCAGAGGAGTAGCTCCTCTACTCCAAGGGAGACTGTAGATTATTTTCGAAGTGCTGGCAAGCTACCCAAGGCTTGGGAAGTTCTCCAGCTCGCAGGACGAGCCACTCTGTCGCGATTGTCAAGATAGGGCGGAGGACGGGCAGAGTTTTGCGCCAAAGTCCACAGTTCTGCTGCAGTTCTCGCCAGGCAGTGACTGAGTTCTTGGGCTCAGGGGTGCCACCTAAATACTCAATTTTGGGGCATTTAGGGGAGTGACAGGTTGTAGCCAAAGGGTTACCTACCTTTAGGGTGTCGACAACCTCTCTATGACCGCTTCCTGTGGGAAGTTGGCATAACCGTGACTCTAGAATGCTAATTTCGTCCAAAACAAGAAGGAAGAATCTGAAAAGTGGGGTCCACATCAGTTGGCCCACCATAGGGGGTGGTGCTGGCTGAATGTGAGCACACCTCATAATCATACTAATTTTCGCGCCTGTCCTGCTGCCAAAAAGTGGGAGCAGTACAGTGGGGTGGGCATCTCCACTATGTGGAAAGGGCTGGGTCGCATAACAAAGGAGCCTGGGTCTTTGAAGCTTCCCGCCCTGGAATGCACATTCTGCGAGGAGGAGGTGTGACCACCCCAGCCCAGAGCAGGCTTTGTTCCTGGACTCCGAGAGAGAAGGCTCTCGCCTCAGGAGGTCAGAAACCTGTCTATGGTGGCTGACTGGTCGAGACCAGTGAGTCAACACACTAGTAGTCTGTAGGTTTTCAGGGAACACCTCTAAGATGCCTCTGGGTGAATGTATTAATAAATCCAGCACTGGCATCAGTGTAGATTTATCAAGACAAGGTGTTTCGTACCTGTAGGAAAGTAGGATCTGCTTTCATGGTCACCCCCGCTTTTTGCTGGTGTCATTCTGTTTTTTGACTGGGATCCTGCTAATCAGGACCCCAGTCACTGTGCTCGCTCCGTAAATTGGACTATGGTAAGTACTTTGGTACCTTCCTAATTGGCTACAGTGTAACCTTCTAAGTCCCTAGTATATGGTACTAACGTACACAGGGCATAGGTACACCAGGGGTCTCCCATGGGCTGCAGCATGTATTATGCGACCCACGAGAGACCACTCAAACTGTGACTACAGGAATGAAATTGCAGCCTGTGTGAACTGGTGCTAGCACCACTCACAACAGATATACGTTTCCTTATATCTAAGGTCACTGCACTTAAAACCTATAAGCCACCACTAAGGTAGGGCTTTCAATCCTGAAGGCAGGGTGCTAGGTTATAAGTGTGAGGGTGCCCTGCATGACACTCCCAACAAACCCAGGAGTCGATTATCCAGGCTTTTTTAAGTGCGGTCAGCCATTTTAGACAAAGGTAAGTACCCAGGAACCCCTCGGTCGGCCGTGTGCAGAGTGGAAACACAGCTGCGTACTCAATGCAAGTCAATGGGGAAGTTGCAGTTGCTGTTTTGAAGAAGGGCCCTTCCCAGTGGACACTGAAGAAACCCTGTGTAAGATGGAAGGTTGTAGAGTCACCCCACCAGTCGATTGAGGGGTCCCTCCCAGAGGAGGGGCTGGACAGAGGGGAGCATACTCTTATAACCTTTGTCCAGTTTCGCGCCAGAGCGGGAGCTAACGGTTCCCTGAGCTGAACTGGTTTCAACTGGAGTATGCAAAGAGGGCACCAAATGTGCCCTTCAAAGCAGTCTGGAGTCGCTGGGAAGCACCCCCACCCCAGCCCAATACACTAGGTCCTGTCTAGGAAGCGGTCACACCTCCCTGTGACAGGAAACGTGTTTTTCTACCTTCCCCTGCTCAAGACTGGCTGTAAAAATCCGCTTAGGCTGATCTTTTTTTGATAACCAATTTTTTATTGATTTTAAGTTAACACATTTGCAACAAGTAACAATCCAGCTTTCCGCCCAATGATCAGTATCCAACAGTGATAGAAGCACAAGTTACTAACTTGTGTAACGATATATCTGTAAGAGACAGTAGTTAGTGACAGATTCCTTACCTTAGAATATCCCCAGGCGTCAGGCTGGATCCGGGAAAGTTTTTGCGTAGCAGTACCCTTCCGCGTCGGTAGGCGGCGTCGTGCGGCTCCGCGTCCGTCGTCGGCGTCGTGATCGCCGGGATGACGTCGCGGGCAGTACTAGGCGCCGCCCCTGCGCGCTGACGTCAGTTCTGTACACGACTTTCCGCGCCAGGAACGCAGAGCCATGCAAGAAGCTGACATAGGTGTCTGAAAAATACTAGGGCCCTGAAAGGGATGTCCTTAACCCTAGAAATCAGTTCGCAGAACGGGGAGGATGGGTGGGGCGGTAAGGAATCTGTCACTAACTACTGTCTCTTACAGATATATCGTTACACAAGTTAGTAACTTGTGCATCTGAAAGAGACACGTTAGTGACAGATTCCTTACCTTAGAATAGATACCCCAGCAATACCAACCCCGGTGGTGGGTCTGCGAACAAAGATCAGACAAGGAAGTCCTGGAGGA
Source organism: Calotriton arnoldi (assembly GCA_963921515.1). NCBI lineage: Eukaryota > Metazoa > Chordata > Amphibia > Caudata > Salamandridae > Calotriton > Calotriton arnoldi. Next base: position 390,614 of record CAWUFW010011527.1, on the reverse strand, counting down.
CAGAACGGCCAAAGAAGCCGTCCCTCCGGACCTGACTGTCAAGGCAGTAATGTTTTGTAAACGTGTGCAGCGAGGCCCACGTAGCTGCCTGACAGATAACCGGCAGTGGAACACCGCGGCCCAAGGCCGTGGTAGCAGCCGTTGCCCTGGTGGAATGGGCACGCAGCCCAACAGGAGGCTCCTTCTTAGCCAAAGAATAGCAGGTCTTGATGCACAAGGTAACCCAGCGGGAGATGGTTCGTTTGTGCACCGCCCGACCTTTTTTGGCGCCCACGTAGCCAACAAAGAGCTGGTCATCCACCCGGAAGTGTTTTGTGCGGTCGATATAGAAGGAGAGCGCACGTTTTGGGTCCAGACGGTGGAGCCTCTCTTCCTCTCTGGAAGGATGCGGAGGCGGAAAGAAGGTAGGCAAAGTGATGGTCTGCCCAATGTGGAAGGCAGTAACCACCTTTGGCAAGAAGGACGGACGCGTCCGAAGAACAACCTTGTCTGGATGAACAGACAGAAAGGGAGGTTTGCAAGATAGAGCCTGGAGCTCACTCACCCGCCGAGCGGAGGTGATGGCCACTAGAAAGGCTGTCTTCAGAGAGAGAAGACGAAGAGGACAATTATGTAGAGGCTCAAAGGGAGCGCACATTAAAAAGGTAAGAACCAAGTTCAAGTCCCACTGAGGCATCACAAACGGAACAGGAGGGAAGAGGTGTGTAATGCCTTTTAAGAACCTGTTAACAACAGGGGACTTGAAAAGGGAGGGCTGATCAGGGAGCCTGAGGAAGGCCGAGATAGCACAAAGATAACCCTTGATGACACCCAGGGCAGAACACTGTTGGGCCAGAGAAAGAAGGAACAGAAGGACCTCAGAGAGAGGGGCAGAAAGGGGATCCACAGCCTTTGCTGTGCACCATGCCACACATTTGTTCCACCTGCAGGCGTATACCACCTTAGTGGAGGGACGCCTGGCTGCCAGAATCACATCACAAACTTCGGGAGGCAAGTCGAAAGGAATCAACTGCCGCCGCTCAATCTCCACGCAAGCAGGTGTAGACTGGACAGGTTCGGGTGGAGGACCGTCCCCTGCTGCTGCGACAGAAGATCCTCCCGAAGAGGCAGACGGATCGGGGGATCCACGCTCATACTGAGTAGCTCGGGATACCAAACTCTTCGAGCCCAGTCCGGAGCCACAAGAATGACTAGGGCCTGGTTGTGCCGAATCTTCTTCAACACTCTTGGTAGAAGTGGTATAGGCGGAAAGGCGTACAACAGACCGCAACTCCACTCGCGACGAAAAGCGTCGCCAAGCGAGTGCCGCCTTGGAAATTCCAACGCGCAGAACTGATGACATTGCGCGTTCTCTTCGGTGGCGAATAGATCTAACCAAGGCTCTCCCCATTGTAGAAAGAGCCCTTGTGCCACTTCCGAGTGAAGACGCCATTCGTGATCCATCATGCACCTGCGGCTGAGTTCGTCCGCCCTGGCGTTCAGGGAACCTGCCAGGTGTTGAACCATCAGGAACATGCCCTGATGTTCCAGCCATGTCCAGAGGCGCAGAGCCTCCTGACAGAGGGTCCACGACCCCACCCCGCCCTGTTTGTTGCAGTACCACATGGCGGTGGTGTTGTCTGTGAACACCTGCACTACCTTCCCTTTGACAGAGGGAAGGAATGCCCTGAGTGCAAGTCGGATCGCCCGGAGCTCCAGAATGTTGATATGGAGCCGGGACTCCGCCCGGAGACCAGAGGCCTCTGATCTCCGCCTCTCCCATGTGACCGCCCCATCCCAGAAGGGACGCGTCCGTCACAACTGTGTGCTCTGGCTGGGGAAGGGAGAGGGATCTGCCCATGACCCATTTCCGGTTCGAGAGCCACCACTGCAACTGTTTTGCAGTCCCCTCCGAGATCTGGACGTGATCGGACAGGTTGCCCTGGTGCTGCGCCCACTGGAACTTCAGGTCCCACTGCAGAGCCCGCATATGCCATCTGGCATGATTGACCAGCAGGATGCAGGAGGCCATGAGGCCCAGCAGCCTCAGGGTCATCCGTACCGAAACCCAGGATAAAGGCTGAAAGATCGGAATCATAGCCTGAATACCCCGGACTCGCCGTTCGGGAGGATAGGGCCGAAACTGCGTCGTGTCCAGAACTGCTCCGATGAAAAGGAGCTGTGGAGAAGGAATCAGATGCGACTTCGGCACATTGATGGAGAACCCCAGCGAGTGCAGGAGTTCGGCCGTAGTCTGGAGGTGGGAGACGACTGCCTGGGACGAGCCCGCCTTCAGCAGCCAGTCGTCGAGGTAGAGGAAGACTGAAACCCCTGCCCGGCGCAGATGAGCTGCAACCACCGCCATCACTTTTGTGAACACCCGAGGGGCACTGGTAAGGCCAAAGGGGAGCACGGTGAACTGAAAATGCTCGAGGCCTACCATGAACCGTAGGTAACGCCGGTGGGCCGGCAGGACGGGGATGTGGAAATAAGCGTCCTGCAAGTCCAACGCTACCAACCAGTCTCCAGGGTCGAGGGCAGTCAAGACCTGAGCTAGGGTGAGCATCTTGAACTTCTCCTTCCGGAGGAAGCGATTGACGTTCCGGAGGTCCAAGATAGGATGCATGTCCTCCTTGTCCTTTTTGGGCACCAGGAAGTAGTGGGAGTAGCAACCACGTCCTACTTCTGGGGTCGGAACATGCTCGATGGCCCTCTTGGCCAAGAGGGCCGTGACTTCCTTCTGCAGAAGTACCAAGTGATCCCTGACATGCGGTGGAATTGAGGTGGCATGGCTGGGGAGTGGTCTCGAAGGGGAGGGAGTAGCCCCTTCGGACAATGTCCAAGACCCACCTGTCCGAGGTGATGGGACGCCAGTGGTGAAGGTGATGGCGGACCCTGCCCCCTACTGGCGTGCTGTGCACCTGAAAGGAGGGACTAGGAGGGCTTGGAGGCCGCGGACGGAGTTGGAGATGGTGGCCTGACCCGCACGCTGGTTGCCCGAACCGCCACGGCGGTATCCACGTCCTCGGCCACGCGAAGACGCCTGCTGCACGGGCCGGTGGCTGGGCTGCTGACGTGACTGGGCGCCCCTTCCGTGGCCACGATAGGGGCGAAAAGCAGAAGTTAGCGGAGGGCGTGTAGCAGAAAGGCCCAGGGACTTGGCAGTAGCCCGTGAGTCCTTAAAGCGCTCCAACGCATGGTCTGCTTTGGACCCAAAGACCGACTCCATCAAAGGGCATGTCCATGAGAGTATTCTGGACATCCCCTGAAAAACCAGTGGTTCTCAGCCAGGCGTGGTGACGCAGCGCCACCGTCGTTGCAATAGACCTGCCCAGCGAGTCGGCGGTATCAAGGCCACATCGTATTGTGTATTTGGCCGCATCCCTTCCTTCCGCAATGGCGCGGGAAAGCAGTGTCTGGACCTCCTCAGAACACTGGGGCAAAACAGTTGCCACCGAATCCCACAAGGAGTGGGTATATCGGCCCAAAAGACGAGCGGTGTTGATGGACCGCAAGCCAGCACTGGAGGAAGAAAAACCCTTCTTCCCAAATTGATCCAGGCCTTTGGATTCCCTATCCGGAGGGACGGTAGGGAAGGCGGTTTGGGAAGCGGAGGCTTGGACAACCAAGCTCTCAGGAGTGGGGTGGACAGAGAGAAATAGGGGTCGCCCGGAGCTGGGCGATGGCGTCGGGACACGTTCCTATCCACAGGAGCCCCTGTGTTGGGCTTGGACCAGGCGCCCAAAAGAACGTCAGTGAGGGCATCGTTAAACGGCAGCACAGTCTCCGTAGAGGAGGCTGCCGGCTGAAGCACCTCTGTCAAGAGATTAGTCTTGACCGCCACAGTAGGGAGTTGGAGATGTAAGGCTCCAGCCGCCCCTACGCAACACCGTTGCAAAATTGGCTCCCTCCTCCGTAGCCACGGGAGGAGACAGCATGCCAGTGTCAGGGAAGTATCTAGACCACTGGCATCCCCTAGTTCCTCTGCCCAGTCCTCATCATACTGACACTGTTGTGCCAGAGGGTCCTCAGACCCCTCCCAGTCCTCCTGGTCCTCCTCCGGATAATAAGGAGGAGGAGGGACATTTGGGACCCAAGGTCTCATCGGCGCCGGAACCGGCGTCGAGCGACGTCGGTCCGGTTCCATGTCCGGAGCCGGAAGGAACTGGGGGACGACGCCGCCCGGAACCCCAGGCGGCGTCGAGAACGGCACCGGAGACATCGGCGTCGGCGGAGGCGTGGTCAGGTCGACCGGCGTTGATGGGGGTTGCGGAGCCGGGATCGAGGCCGGGGCCGGAGCCGGGATCGAGGCTGGAGGCACGGGCGAGGCCGGGGCCGGAGCCGTCGGCGACGCCGGGGCAACCCCATCAGGGCCCGCGGGGCCCGAAGGCGCACCGGAGGGACCTTGAGGCCCGAGAGGCGGGCCATGGCCGACAGGAATTCCTGTATTTGGGCCGGATCCGCCCCGAACCCGGGAAGGACGGGTATTGCGGGGCGACTCCACAGGCATGTCCGGGGCCGCGGGGCGGGGACGGTGCCGGGAGGGGCCTCAGCCGAGTCGCGAGACCGGCGAGGCGAAGTCCTAGAGCGACGATGCTTTTTGGACTTTTTGTGCTTAGACTTACCGGACGACGAAGACTTGGATCCCGACGACCGGTGAGGACTCCGCGACCGACCCCTCGACCTCTCACGCGACCGGGGCTTGGTGTGGCGCGGAGCCGACTGCCGGGCCTCGAGGAGCTTTCGAGACCGCTCTCGCAAAGCTTTCGGGTTGAGGGCCCGGCAGTCGGAACACGACTCTGTGTCATGGCCTCGGCCGAGGCAGAAGAGACACTCCCGATGCGGGTCTGTGATGGACATCATCCGAGCACAGGCGCCGCAACGTTTAAAGCCGGGCATCCCTACGACACCTTGGAGTCGATTAGAAGAAACAGTGAAAAAATTCACCCAAAAAGTTAGTCAAAAAATGACTAGGGCACTGCTCTTCCCGGATCTGCGCTTGCTGGCGCGGAAAAAGAAGAACTGACGTCAGTGCGCAGGGCGGCGTCTAAGTACTGCCCGCGACGTCATCCCGGCGATCACGACGCCGACGACGGACGCGGAGCCGCACGACGCCGCCTACCGACGCGCAAGGGTACTGCTACGCAAAAACTTTCAGGATCCAGCCTGACGCCTGGGGATATTCTAAGGTAAGGAATCTGTCACTAACGTGTCTCTTTCAGATACTATTTTAAAAAACTTTCTTAATTTGTATAGCCTTTCCAAACCTGCTTGCACCCTTACCGATCAGACCAGGCTTCAAAATCCTGACCCAATCTCCAACTGCAAAAGAAGGTACTTTAGTTCTCCACTTACTATCAAACCATGCTTGAGTCTTGTGTTGTTTCCTTTTGACTCTAAAAGCAGTGTCTTGTACACACTCCCTACCAAAATTTTCTTTCCTACACTTTTCTCTGAACCACCATGGACAAATACTTGAAGCCGGTTCTCTTCCCTTTAACAATTTGAAAGGACTTATTTCCGTTGTGGTATGTGGAGTGATGCGATAAGACCATAACTTTTCCCTTAAAACACTCAACCAACAACTTCCTTGTTTGACAGCCTCAACAACAAAACTCTTCAAAACACGATTAAATCGTTCGACTTGACCATTCTCGTGTGGTCCATATAATGATGTAAAAATGTGTTTGACACCACAATCATTTAAAAATGATTTCATCTCTGATGAAGTTAATTGCACGCCATTATCTGAGATTAAAATTGAAGGACTACCTTCACGTGCAAATACTTCCTTAAGAAAACTTATGACAGCACAGGTAGTTGCTTGTGAAACAAATTTCACCTCAGGCCACTTTGAATGATAGTCAACTAAGACCAAAGCAAAACGTGAATTTTCTGGAAGCATGTTAAAAGGCCCTGAAATGTCAAAAGCAATTTTTTGCCAGGGTTCTTTAGGCCATTCAACCATTCTTAACGGAGGAACATTCACTTTCAACATTCTCTCACCAGAAACACATACTTCACATTCCCTGACCGTGCGGTCAACAAATCTATCCATACCCGGCCACCAGAAAAAAAATTCTAATCAACCGTTTCATGGATGAAATACCTGGATGTGTTTTGTGGGCAATTTTTTAAATAACATCTTGCATTCCTTTCGGAAGTACACATTCGCTACCTTTAAAAAGTAGCTTTCCTTCAAATTCCAGCTCTTCTGCCACATTAAACAAAGGTAAAAGTTCAGATCTGACGTCACCCTTCTGTGACAATTTTTTTATATCTTCCCAATCATTATCACTGCGTACACATTCATCCCACATACTCTCAGTAATATCATTGAACTGCACAGGTACCACATCGTTAATATTGACCACAAAATCAGACTCTTTGACTACATTCACCTTTTTGTGAACACAAGGTAACCGCGATAAGAAATCTGCAGTGACATTTTTTTTCCTAGGAACGTACTCAGTTTTAAAATTGTATTCTTGCAGTCTAGATGCAAACCTAGCGATCCTTGCAGTGTAATTCCAACCACCACCTGAAGACAAAATGGTAACTAATGGTTTATGATCTGTTCTTAAAGTAAATTTGCTGCCCCACACATACAAACGATAATGTTCAATAGCCCATACACATGCAAGCAACTCTCTCTCAATTACCGCATACTTGCGCTCCGTCTCATTAAGTGTTCTAGATGCAAAAGCAACATTCCACTCCTCTTTACCACTTTTTTGTGACAAAACTCCTCCTATGCCATACAAACTTGCATCAACAGTGATAATACATTCCTTCTTCATACAAAATGGCTTTAAAGTGGGTACACCAACAATCTCTAATTTTATATCCTCAAAAGCTTTCTGTTGTTCATTTTCCCACACGCAAGGCGTATTTTGTCTTAATAACTTTCTCAAAGGCTCCATTTTTGTTGTAAAATTCTCCACAAATTTGCTATAGTATTCACACATGCCTGCAAAAGATAGTAATTGATCCTTGTTGGTTGGTGCTGGTGCATTAAGTATGGCATCTACATTAGATTTTTTGGGAATTACACCATCACCCGACAAAGTATGTCCTAAATATTCTACCAATCTCTTGTACATTCTGCATTTATGTGCCTTAAGGGTGAGACCATGTTTTTCTAACCTCTTGCAAACTTCATTTAAATGTTTTCCATGTTCCATCTCATCCTTTGAAAAAATCAAAATGTCATCTTGGAAACATTTAACATATTGGTCGATATCTCTGAAAATCTGAAACATTACTCTTTGGAAAACTGACACCGCTGACGCCAAACCAAAAGGCATTCTCGTGTACTGATATAAACCTTGAGGCGTGAAGAATGCTGTAAGTTTCTTTGATTCTTCCGTGAGCTCAATCTGCTGGTACGCAGATCTTAAATCTAGTGTTGAGAATATTTTCGTACCTTCCAGCATAGACACCACCTCATTTATATTTGGAAGAGGGTGACAATCTATAATAATATTTGAATTTAATGCTATCAAGTCGACACATACCCTCAATTTTTGATCTGGCTTGCGCACTAAAACAATGGGGGAAACCCACTCAGCGGATTCAATTTCTTCAATAATGCCTTCACTTGCTAATTCCTTCAACATCTCTCTTAATTCTTCTCTTACATTGATTGGTACACCCCTCAATTTTTGTTTTACAGGAACTGCATTTCCTTTTAAAACAATTCTGTGTGAGAATTTTTTGAGTTTTCCCAATTTGTCACAAAACACATTCTTGTATTCATTTACTAATTGTGCTTCTTTTCCGACACAACCTATAATAGCAATTTTTTCTGTGCTCATGTCATCGCTTAACATCACTGGTTCTTTTGCTCGTGGATTAAAAATGATGCCAAATTTCCACTGATCACGCCATCCTAATACGTTTACACCTTTAACAGCGATGTACAATTTAACTTCTGCACATCTTCCTTTAAAATGTAATGGAACATTAAAATAACCCTCCATATTTATTTTTGATCCGTCAAAACTTTCAGCTATAATATTATTTGCTTGAATTTTCATACCACTACATACTGTACTCATCTTTTCATTGTAGTATTGTTGTGTGATTATGGTCCATGAGGAACCACAATCAGCCATGAGTTCTAATTCTTCTCCTAACACTTGCACAACACATTTAGGAGATCTCAAAACATTTCCTACATTTGACTTCACTCCATTATTTATAATAGATACCACAAAACCCTTCTCACATTCAGATATTTCTTTGTACTCACTACCGTCATTTACTTTATTGGTTTCAGATATGCTTGAAACCATACCACGTGTTTGATTGAAATTCCTTCTATTGTCTCTGCAGACATTCCCAAAATGACCTATTCTTCCACATTTTCTGCATTCTCTGTTAATGGCAGGACATCCCATGAAAGATGCTATATGAGTTCTACTACCACATCTGTTACATGAATTTTGATTAACATAACTATCATTTCGTTTAAAAACATTGCTATTGTTATATCTACCAGCATTAAATTTGGATTGTGACACTTCACTCTTGTGTTCATTTTTGTTTTTTAACGCACATACTTCTTCCATCCCTTCAGTTTTAATAACATTTTGTCTCACCGTTTGCATCCATTTTTCTGACTGTTCTAATGCTTTAACTGTGGCTATAGCTTCTAATAATTTTAGATCACCCATAACCCAAAGATGTTCTTGTATTTTCTTGTTCCTCACATGGACAATAATCTGATCTCTAATCATTTCATCTGCCATTATGCCGAAATTGCAATTCATACTTAAGGATCTCAAAGCAGTTAAAAAATCATCAAATGATTCTTCCTCTTTTTGTGCCCTTGTATAAAATATAAATCAATTTAGCGCAATGCTCGTTGTTGGTTTAAATCTTTTTTCCATTCTTAACATAGCTTCTACATACACATTTATATTTTCTTCTCCCTCTTGTGCTGTCACTTGTGGTAGTGCTCTAAACACTACCTGTCCTTCTGACCCTAAGCAATGTAAGAAAATACTCTTCTTTCTTTCTGCTCCCATACGTTCACCATCAATGGCCTTCATATATGTTACAAATTCCTCCTTCCATCTCATCCATGGTATGGGCGGATCACCTTTGTGTTGCAGAAATTTCCCTGGTAGTTCAAATTGCATGTTGAACTTATTTTTGAAATTATTTTTGTTTTGAAATTATAAATACGCAGATGTCTTCCTGCTTTGTTAAGCTATAATGCTGTATAGATAATTTATAATCGTCTTTGTATAAATAAATACTCCAAAATTGTCTACTTGCCTTGAAACTGTATTAGTGTATAATTAATAGCAGTCAATACTTGCAAAGTTGTAGCAAACAACACTACTCTAGTTTCTCAACCTTTTTGTCTATTACTATTTGACACTCTTTGTATTTTTCAAATGCCAACCCGTAAACTGTCTCCTTTATATATCCAAAACACTCACCACAACCTCAATTGTCTTAATCTTGCTTCAATTTTAAATGCTCTCTCCAAAGACTATTCTTTAATTTTCCTCCCGTGGCGCTGTCGGAAACTATCTCCTTTACGATCGCGTTGCCGATGGTTTGTGGGCGTTGTTACGGTAACTTTAAAATGGCCACCACGTCGCGTCGCACGTAGTCAGGCATGCGTCATTATGTCACCAAATGAGGTGCCTGCTACGTGTTCTTCCTTCACTTTCGAACATTGCAGGATCCTTCCTGTTCGAGCGCGTACCTCCTTCAGATTCTGTCTTCAGACGTTCCTTTGCGTTGCAGCATTCCACGCTGATCTTCCTTTGACCGGTACTTGTTTCTTTTTAATTTCCTTCGTATTTTCCTTCCAAAAATATATTCCGATGTGATTTTCTTCGTTTCTTTCACCTTTTTTAAATAGTAGTGCTGATCTTCAAATAGTAACACCTTCGTGGTCCGATGCTCCTTTTAAAAAAAAATATTTCAAATTTTCCTTAAATCCTTCTGGGTTCTTGAAACACTTCCTTCCCGTGCTGTAATTATATCTGAAGTGTTTCTTATCTCGTCGCCATTGTAAAGATCCGCTTAGGCTTCTTATCTTAAAAATAAGTTTAATTAGTTACAGCACGGCAAAGTACATCTCTCCAGCTGTGGCTCCAGGCGCAACTGCAGCCCAGCTGGAATCTACAAACTGTAAGCCACTCAGAACATGGAACACACAATGAAAATATACAAGGCACACGCCATGCAATTCACAGCATGAACTCATATGAGTTAAAGAGATAGCTCACTTAAATTAAATCAGAATGCAACACTGGCTCAGCTGCAGGAAGGCAGAATCTTGCCTGTGGTCAGCATCAGCACTACCTTGCTGTTAGACCCTGAAAGGCTGGTACCGGGAATACAGGGAGGCTCCATAGGGGAGCTGCCTCCTGGACACTCCTGAGTGGCATAGACTCGGTCACCTCTGCTTGCAGGTACTTCCCTTCAAGAATCCACCCTTGGATTCCACCGGACTCTTTCACCTTCTTCGCCAGCGGCATCTTCACTGAAGTCTTCCATTCTGGTCTACGGCTGTTTCCGACGTCACTTCGCACCTAGGCACCCGGCTTCCCTGGTGTAGGCATCCTGGTTCCTGGGGTATGCACGGGTGGGGTGACTCTCCAACCTTCCATCTTCCACGGGGTTTCTTCAGGGTCCTCTGGGAAGGGTCATTCTTGAAAACTGCAACCGCGACTTCCACATTGACTTGTATTGAGCACGCGGTCGTGTTTCCACTCTGCACACGGCCTCCGTGGGGTTCCTGGGTACTTACCTTGGGTGGTTCATTGGGTCTTAAGTTTTCTGGGTTAAGTCTCTACTTCGGTCGCAGTTCACATTCCAATTTATTATTATATGGTTTGGTCTCCCCCTGGAGACCACTGTGTATTTATGCTACCTACCTGTTCTACTATTGAAGTATTGTGTGTATTGTGATTCTATCTCCGAGTAGGAGATATACCAATGTGTTAGTGAGTGTCAATAATAAATAACTATTTTTCTAACTCCACTGTGTGGTTCTTTTTCACTTAACCTAGACTATATGATTAGTACTGGTAAAACAAGCTTCTTAACGCTCCTTCTGAACTATGCCTGAAGGCTGCTCTCCACAGCTACCACTTAGAGAGCTTTGTAAGGTTGTCTAAGACCACTAAATTCACAATAAGGATTGTCTGGATTAGTGCAGGGTGCTTCACTTAAATAAGTGTGCATCATATTCTAAGCCAGCCTCCTACAGAGAGCATGCCAGTATCTGGAGAAGTGTCCAGTCCACTGGCTTTCCCAAGTTCCCTATACAAGTCCAACTGCTCTGCAGTGTCATTGTGGTGTTCCAAAGGTTCCATAGACTCCTCCCATTCCTCTCCCGAGCCTAACACATCCTCAAAGTGTTGAGACGACAACATAGAACCCCTGGGTTCAATCGGCGTGGGAATCGGCGTTGAGCAACGCCATTCCAATGCCATGTCGTCGGGGATAAGGAAAGGCCTGGCACCGCCGGTGGGCACCTGCGGCACCGACTTCGGGTCCGACGCCGGAGGAGGTCACAATGGCACAACCGGCGTCGACCCAGATTGGATCCCTGAGGCCCCAACGGCGCTGGGGCTGGAGCCGACGGCGTTGAACCCAATGGGGCCTCTTCCACCATGCCGCGGCGCATGGCCTCAAAAAATTCTTTATTTGAGAAGGGGGTCGCTCCGGCTCCCGGAAAGAGAGGGAGGCGCCAAGTCGACCCTGGCTGCGGCTCCGCAGAACCGTGCCTAGAGCGTCAGTGCCCCTTACCTCGTTCGTTGACGGACGACAGGCGAGGCGAAGATAAAGTCCGCTTGGACTTCTTCTTCTTCTTCTTTTTCCTCTTCTCCCAGTGACCTCGAGACGGACGAAGAGTACTTCGGGATCCAGGCGCGGTCCCGCGACCTCCTCTTCTTCGATCGGGACCTCGGCGGAGTCTCGCTGGACAGTGTCGACTGCCGGGCCGCAAAGAGCTTCATAGCCCGCTCCCGCAAGGCCTTCAGAGCCATAGCCTGACAGTCCGAGCACGACTTTGAATCGTGGTCGCGCTCAAGACACCAAAGACAGACGAGGTGGGGGTCGGTAACCGACATCATGCGGTGACTAGCACCGCATGGCTTAAACCCTGTCTTCCTCGAAGATATCCTTGCACACAACTTTGAATGTTTTTTCGTAGTCGACAAAAGTAAAAAAAACGCCTGTCAAAAAGCGACAGAGAGGTAGCTCTTCCCAGATTGGCGCTTAACTGGCGTGGAAATAAAAGAACTGACGTCTGCGCGCCTGGGTGGCATCTATATAGGTGACCGCGACGTCATAACTGACGCTACCGACACCGACGTCACGCGGAGCAGAATGGAGCCACCTGACGGCGTGTGCAAGAAATATTGCTCAGTAAAAGTTTCCGGATCCAGCCTGACGGGAAATTCAAAGGTAAGGAATCTGCAGCTAGAAGTCTCTATCAGATTTCCAAGGTTTTAGTAAACCCATTACAGAGCTGTGGAGTTCGTGATGACCAACTCCCAGACCATATATTCTTTATGGCTTTACTACACTTACAATGTCTAAGAATGGACTTAGATATATTAGGGGTGCAGGGCTCATGCCCCTGTACCCTCACCTGAGGGCTAGTGCACCCTGCTAGAGGGGAGGGTTATCTAGGCCTCAGGCAGTGGGCTGCAGGCATGGCACACAGGGATGTGTGCCATGTCGACTCTTCACTTTTCTCTGCACCAAAACACGCAGCCTGCAATGGCAGTGTGTGGGTGTTAAGGTACAGAGCCTCTAAGGATGGCACAATAGGTGCTGCAGCCCTTAGAAGCCTTCCTTGGTCAGGGTGCCCTTGGAACCCATGGTACCTTTTACAAGGGGCTTACCTGTGGCCAGAGATGTGCCAATTGTGGGTACAAAGGTACAGTTTTGGGAAAGAGCACAGGCCCTGGGAACCCGAATGGCAGGGACACAGGGCACATCAAGTCAAAGTTGCATCAGATGTCAGGCAAAAAGTTGGAGGTAACCATGCAAAAAGGGGGACTTTCCTACACAAACCCGCCTCCCCCCCCCCCAAATGAAAGAGGATGAGACTAACCTTTCCCAAGACGGTCTTCATTGTCGAAGTGGAAAAATCTGGAAAGGCCATCTGCATTGGCATGAGCAGTCACAGGTATATGTTCCACTGTAAAGTCCATTCCGTGTAGGGAGATGGACCACCTCAAAAGCTTTGGGTTTTCTCCTTTCATCTACATCAGCCACGTGAGAGGTCTGTGGTCAGTTTGAACTAGGAAGTGAGTACCAAACAGGTATGGTCTCAACTTCTTCAGGGACAAACCACAGCAAAGGCCTCCCTCTCAATGGCACTCCAACGCTGTTCCCTGGGGAGTAGACTTGTGCTTATGAAAACAACAGGTTGGTCTTGTCCATCATCATTTGTCTGGGATAGGACCACTCCTATCCCTAGCTCAGATCCATCAGTCTGAACTATGAACTGCTTGGAGTAATCAAGAGCTTTGAGAATAGGTGCTGTGCACATTGCCTCTTTTAGGGTGTCAAAAGCCTTTTGGCAGCCAACAGTCCAGTTCACTTTCTTGGGCATCTTGTTGGAGGTGAGTTCTGTGAGGGGTGTCACAATGGACCCATATCCCTTCACAAACCTCCTATAGTGCACAGTCAAGCCAAGGAATGCCCTGACTTGGGTCTGGGCTGTTGGAGCTTCCCAATTCAGAATGGTCTGGATTTTGGGCTGGAGGGGTTGGACTAGGCCTCCACCTACAAGGTGGCCAAAGTACACAACAGTTTCCTGCAATATCTGGCACTTGGATGCCTTGATAGCTTTTACAGGCCCTGCAGCTTGCAGTGCCTGTAAAACCTTCCCCAGGTGGACCAGGTGATCCTGCCAGGAAGAGCTAAACACAGCAATATCATCAAGTTAAGCTAGACCAAACCCTACCAACCCAGCAAGGACTTGATTCACCAACCTTTGGAAGGTGTCAGGGGCATTCTTTAGACCAAAGGGCATCACAGTGAACTGCAAGTGCCCATCAGGTGTGGAGAATGCTATTTTTTCTTTTGCTCCAGGGGCATGCCAATCTGCAAGTACCCTGTAGTTAAGTAAAAGGTACTTAGGTGTTTGGCAGCCCCTTACTTATCAGTTCATCAGCTCTGGGGATGGGATGTGCATCTGTTTTGGTGACAGCATTGAGGACACTGTAGTCTACACAAAACCTCATTTCTCTCATTCCACCCTATGGATGAGGTTTGGGGACTAGGATCACTAGGCTGGCACTGGGACTCCCAGAAGGCTCAATGACCCCCAACTCCAGCATCTTGCTGACCTCCGCCTTAATGCTTTCCTTAACTTGATCAGACTGGCGATATATGTTGGTCTTGACAGGCAAGCTGTCTCCAGTGTCCACATCATGGGTACACCGGGGAGTCTGACCGGGGGTTTAGGAAAAGACCTGTGCATACTGTTGCAGAACTTGTCTGCAATCAGCTTGCTGTTGGGCACAGAAGGTGTTTGATTAGAGAACTCTATCTACTGACCCATCTTGAGGGATGTAAGAGAGGAGGTCAGGGAGAGGATCACTCTCTGTCTCTTGATCCTCATCAGTAACCATCAGCATGGTTACATCAGCCCTGTCACAACAGAGTTTGAGGCGGTTCACATGTATCACCCTTTTGGGGGACCTGCTAGTGCCCAGGTCTACCAAGTAGGTGACCTCACTCTTTTTTTCTAGGATAGGGTAAGGGCCACTCCATTTGTCCTGGACAGTCCTTGGTGCCACTGGCTCCAAAACCCACACCTGTTGCCCTGGTTGGAATTCTACCAGTGCAGCTTTTTGGTCATACCACAGCTTCTGTAGCTCCTTGTTGGCCTCAAGATTCTTGGATGCTTTCTGCATCTACTCTACCATCCTGGAACAAAGGCCTAGTACATCGTTCACCAAATCTTGCTTTGGTACATGATGGGGTTTCTCCCATCCGTCATTCACAAGAGAGAGTGGTCCCCTTACAGGGTGGCCAAACAGAAGTTCAAAGGGTGAAAACCCTACTTCTTTTTGAGGCACCTCTCTGTAGGCAAAAAGCAGGCAGGGTAACAATGAGGGCCTTGGCTAACATAGAGGCTGCAGTAGTCCTAAGGGGAATGGCTTCAAGATAACTGGTGGCATGATCCACTACCACAAAAGCAAAAACAACAGCTGATGGACAGAATGCAGAACAATGTCATACATTCATCCCAGTACAGAGATCTGGGCCTAAATCCATCGTTTTTCTGCTCACCATGCCATTCCAGTTTGAACCCAGCCATATGCAAATTAGTCTTGACCCTGTGCCTCATGGGCACAGTCCAGACCGAACTGCCAAGCCAGGTCCTCCCTGGACTGGAAAAAAGCATCCTAGGACCGGTTTCGGGGTTTCACCCCTCTTCAGTCAGGATAGCTTGATTCCAGTGGCATGGAGAGCACGGGACCCACGTCTGGGTATACACGTCCCACTCGGGGTGACAAATGCAAAAACAACAGCTGATGGACAGAATGCAGAACAATGTCATACATTCACCCCAGTACAGAGATCTGGGCCTAAATCCATCGTTTTTTTGCTCACCATGCCATTCCAGTTTGAACCCAGCCATATGCAAATCAGTCTTGACCCTGTGCCTCATGGGAACAGTCCAGACCTAACTGCCAAGCCAAGTCCTCCCTGGACTGGAAAAAAGCATCCTAGGACCGGTTTCGGGGTTTCACCCCTCTTAAGCCAGGATAGCTTGATTCCAGTGGCATGGAGAGCACGGGACCCACGTCTGGGCATACCCGTCCCACTCGGGGTGACAAATGCAAAAACAACAGCTGATGGACAGAATGCAGAACAATGTCATACATTCACCCCAGTACAGAGATCTGGGCCTAAATCCATCGTTTTTTTGCTCACCATGCCATTCCAGTTTGAACCCAGTTTGACTGGGGGTGAGTGCTTGCAATGTTCAACACTCCGTCCATCATCCCCTTTGGTTTTGCATTGTTTGCCCTAAGTTGGCAGGGTATGCCCAGACGTGGGTCCCTTGCTCACTTTGCCACTGGATTCAAGATAGCCTGGCTGATGAGGGCTGTGAGCCCGAAACCGGTCCCAGGATGCTTGTTTCCGGTCCAGGGAAGACATGGCTTGGCAGTTCGGGCTGGACTGTTCCCATGAGGCACAGGGTCGGACTGATTTGCATATGGCCATGTCTGAACTGGGGTGGCGGAGTGAGCTAAAGAATGATGATTGATTAAACCCAGATCAGTTGACTGGGGGTGAGTGCTTGCAATGTTCAACACTCCGTCCATCATCCCCTTTGGTTTTGCATTGTTCGCCCTAAGTTGGCAGGGTATGCCCAGACGTGGGTCCCTTGCTCACTTTGCCACTGGATTCAAGATAGCCTGGCTGATGAGGGCTGTGAGCCCGAAACCGGTCCCAGGATGCTTGTTTCCGGTCCAGGGAAGACATGGCTTGGCAGTTCGGGCTGGACTGTTCCCATGAGGCACAGGGTCGGACTGATTTGCATATGGCCATGTCTGAACTGGGGTGGCGGAGTGAGCTAAAGAATGATGATTGATTAAACCCAGATCAGTTGACTGGGGGTGAGTGCTTGCAATGTTCAACACTCCGTCCATCATCCCCTTTGGTTTTGCATTGTTCGCCCTAAGTTGGCAGGGTATGCCCAGACGTGGGTCCCTTGCTCACTTTGCCACTGGATTCAAGATAGCCTGGCTGATGAGGGCTGTGAGCCCGAAACCGGTCCCAGGATGCTTGTTTCCGGTCCAGGGAAGACATGGCTTGGCAGTTCGGGCTGGACTGTTCCCATGAGGCACAGGGTCGGACTGATTTGCATATGGCCATGTCTGAACTGGGGTGGCGGAGTGAGCTAAAGAATGATGATGGATTAAACCCAGATCAGTTGACTGGGGGTGAGTGCTTGCAATGTTCAACACTCCGTCCATCATCCCCTTTGGTTTTGCAATGATCCACTACCACCACAATGAATTTGTTCATTGTTTGGCGGTGGGAGGCTCAAGTGGACCCACTATATCCACACCTACCCTCTCAAAGGGGAACCCAACAACTAGTAGTGGAATTGAAGGGGCCTTTGGGTGTCCCCCTGTCTTGCCACTGGCTTGACAGGTAACACAGGACCTTACAAACTCCTTCACTTTTTGGGACATCTGGGGCCAATAGGAGTGGGTGAACAATCTTTCCCTAGTTTTGGTCTTGCCCAGATGTCCAGCTAGGGGCATGTCATGGGCTAGAGTAAATAGAAATTCCCTTTAAAGCTGAGGTACTACCACTCTCCTAGTGGCATCAGGTTTGGGGTCTCTGGCCTCAGTGTACAGGAGTCCTTCCTCCCAATAGACCTTGTGGGAGCCACTGACATCTCCCTGCTCCTGTGCAGCAGCTTGCTGCCTCAGGCCTTCAAGAGTGGGGCAGACCAGCTGCCCAAGGCACAGCTGTTCCCTAGAGGGTCCCCCTGGTCCCAAGAGCTATACCTCGTAAGGTTCAAGCTCCATGGGCTCAGTTCCCTCTGGGGCTGACAATTTCCCTCCCTGAGGATAGGGGTCCAGATCTTTTTGCTGACTGGAAGCTGTTTCCCCAGTCTTTCTACCTTTTCTCTTGGGAGGTAGGGCTATCATTTCAGGCTCCAACTTTCCTTTTTCACCCTATGCTAGGCATTGTGCTCTTGTTTTCACACACACTATCTCAGGGATTTGCAGCATGGCTGCATGTGTCTTTCTTTCTACCTCAGCCCATGCTGAGGTTTCCAGATAATTTCCAAGCAGACAGGCAGCTGTGAGTTTTGGAGAGACCACTACCTGTTTCAGGCCAGTAACCGCCCCAGTCTCACATTACCATAGCCATGGTATGGCTAGTGGTGACACTATCAGCATTGGTAACTGGATAGGTTTTTCCAGTTAGGTATTGCTCTAGGGAAACCAGTGTATCTCTCACCATGGTGACACTGGCACCTGTATCCCTCAGGGCTTCTAGCTTAGTCCTATTCACTAAAGGGTACTTCCGGTAGTTCTTTAAATTAGGGGGCCAGACAGCCAAAGTGACGAACCCTCCCTCCCCTTCAGAGACTAAAACAGACTCAGTGTGGACCCTGATTTGCTCTAGGCACACTATTGATCCCATCTGGAGATTTGTCACAACAGTAGTAACGGGAGGGGATTGGGGCTGGTTTGTTGGGACAGGCAGGATCTCTAGTTGGGTGTCCCTTCTTGTTACAGTGAAAACACCAGGCCTTAGCAGGATCAAAATGTTCCCCCTTGTACCCACTAGTGGGCTGGGAAGAGTGTTTGGGCCCACCCCTCTGACCAGGATTTTGGGGGCCTTTAGAAGATTCTTGTATTTTATCTTAGGGTTTCCAACCCTCTTTCCCCTGGGGAGGCTTTGTGACCCCCTTTCTCTTGGTCACCCACATTAGTTAGCTTGGTCACCCTTGTCTTGACACAGTGGTTATGTTATGTTATGGGAATTTTTAGAGCGCACGATTACCCGGAGGTGTCCTGGCGCTAGTTACTACTCCCTAAGGCTGAGCTGAAAAATGAGGATTATTTATCAAAAAGCCAGGTCTTTAACCCCTTCCTGAATGCTAGAAGACTAGTAGCATTTCTCAAATAGAATGGCAATTCATTCCAAGCCTTTGCTGCACACAAAGAGAAACTTCTACCTCCCCATTGAGCTTTTTTTGTTAGTGGGACTACCACCAGCTTAGCTCCTAAGGATCTAAGAGTTCTTGCTGGTATATACCATTGGAACTGGCGCCTCAAATGCTCTGGTCCTAAGCCCTGAAGTGCTTTAAAGACCATACACAAAGATTTAAACTGTACCCGGTTCCTCACCGGGAGCCAGTGTAGACTTTTAATCTCCTTGGAGATGGGAGAAAACTTGGAGGTGCCCGTGAGTAATCTGGCCGCAGCATTTTGTAGCAGCTGAAGCCTATACAGAAATCTTTGTTGTATATTTAAGTATAGGCTATTGCAGTAGTCTAGTCTTGACATAACCAATGCTGTGACTACCGTCTGCCGGGTCTCTGAAGGTAAAAACCTCAGTACCTTCTTAACAGTTCTGAGAACATATATTGTTGTTGAGGTTACTGCATTTACTTGGGCCCCAAAGGAGAGTTTCTCATCCAGGATTATACCCAAATTTTTCACCTTTTTTGAGGGTGTAGGGAGTGACCCCATGGATGCAGGCCACCAGTTAGGCGTCCAAAAATTAAGATCGTTCCCAAACAGCATTACCTCCGTTTTTCCTGAATTCAATTTCAGGCAGTTCTCTGCCATCCATCTCCCTACCGATTCCATACAGTCCTGAAACCGATTCTCTAATCCCAGTTCTTGGCCAGGTAATAGAGACACCACAATTTGTGTGTCATCGGCATAAGAAGTGAGACCAAACCCATATGCACTGATGACGGGGGCCAATGATGAGACATACACATTAAAGAGTGTGGGGCTCAAAGATGACCCCTGCGGTACACCACAAGGCAGTGCAAAGGGCTTGGACTGAAATTTACCTAGGGATACAATCTGTCCCCTGTCTGATAAAAGGATTTAAGAAGATCCCACGCTTTTCCCTGGACCCCACAAGCCCTGAGTCGGTCCATCAGAATCTTATGATGGACCGTATCAAAGGCCGCGGACAGATCAAATAAAATCAAGGCTGCCCTGCCTCCTCGATCCACGGCTTCCCTAATCTCCTCGGTGGCTTTAATGAGCGCAGACTCAGTGCTATGTCCCTCTCTAAAACCATATTGAGAGGGGTCCAGTGCTTGAACCTCCGCCAGAAAGGCACTGAGTTGACGATTCATAAATTTTTCAACCATTTTTGCGGGAAGAGGAGCCGAGAAATCGGGCGGAAGTTGTTGGGATCCTTGGTGTCCAGGTTTGGCTTTTTCAGTAGAGGCAGTATTGAAGCCACCTTCCAGAGCTTGGGAAACTGTCCTGTTTCAAACATCCCATTAAAAATGGATGTGAGCAAGCGCGCAATCGGACCGGGGCCAGTTTTACCACCCTCACAGGGCATGGATCAAAGGCGAGCCAGATTTGGCTCCCATTAAAAGCTCAAGAGTATCATTTTCAGTCAATGGTGCAAATTTGTCCAGGGCCCGAGGGCCAGTTCTTATGGACTTAGATACCTCCCTTGCCATGTTTATCTCAGCATTGTTAGGTCCACTAAAAGCGGAAAATATGCTCTACACTTTATTAAGGAAAAATTTGGCAATCTCCTCGCACAATTCCTGACTGGACTGAACTGTAGCTGGGCTCGGGAGGCCAAACTAGAAACAGTCCTAAATAACTCTTTAGCAGAGTTCTTTGCCAGGTCAATTTGGGCTGAAAACAATTGTTGTTTTGCAACAAAAATAACTTGTTTATACTCCTGAAGGCTAGATTTGTACAATTTCTTTTCTGCTTCCTTATAGCCCTTTCTCCAATTGTGTTCCAGATGTTTATAGCTACGTTTTAGATTTCGCACCTCCTCTGTAAACCAGGGAGCAGAAGGATGTGCTCTTTTAGGGAAAACATTTTTTAGTGGCGCTAATTTATCACATGCTTGCGCAAGCCAATTAGTATAGGTGGTAGTTGCCTCCTCTGCCTCTAGTGATAACTGGCCTGCCGTAGTAGAAAGAAGGGCCTGTAGAGCAGTACCCTCAACTCTATTCCAGGCTCTAGTCTCTATTTGTCCTTTAAGACAGCCACTTTTCCCGTGCTGGACCATAGTAGTTAGTTCAAACTGAACCGCAGCATGGTCAGACCACACAAGTGGTAATATGCCTGTAAATGACATATCGGGATGGTTAGAAAAATCCCATCCAAAGTATGTCCAGCTACATGAGTCGGACCCCTGACATGTTGCTTCAAATCGGCACTATCCATCATATCCATTAGTCTTACTGTGTCAGGATCAGTGGACATTTCTAAATAAAAATTAAAATCTCCCAAAATAGTGTAGGTATTACAGCACAGACCCTCTTCTAAAATTTTGCTAAAATGGGCAGAAAACACATTTTTTGCTCCAGGTGGTCTATACAATAAAATACCTTTAAAGGTATGATGATCAGATAGGGTGAAGTTAAAGGACAAAGCCTCACAGGTTATGGTTGGAACAGATTGAAAAACAGCTTTAATGGAGCTATGGTAAATTTCCTAACAGGCCTATTTAATGCATGACAGAGAAACCCAGGTGGGGTAGCTTTCACTAAATCTGGACCAGAGGCCTCATCTGTCCAGGCTTCTGTAATAAAGGCTATTATTATTTCATTTTCTTCTATAAGCCTTGCGCACTCCGTACTATGTTTAACCAGGGATCTTGCGTTCACCAAAATACATTTAAACACCTGAGTGCCACCTCCGGCTGCATAGGGCCTTTTATCCCTGTACAGCCTAGTGGACTGAAATCTGAACTCTGGTAGGGTTATATTACATGTAGGACAAGACCCAGGGAGAGTCAATGGCCTTAGATCAAAGGAAATACATATACAATCCTTCGTCTCCACCCTATTTAGTTCCAACAGAGCATTTTTGGAGTATGTAAGAATGGGGGGCTTACCTGGCGTCAAACTACCAGGGGTATTGGCGCTGAGCGGGACCCGAGCGCGGACGGGCTTGCCTTAGGCGCGCCCGCTGCGCTCCCGCGCCAGCGTCTCTATAAGTAGCTGGAATCAGGGAAAGCCTAGTCCGCTACCCCTAGTCCTCCCAAAATGGCTGCCCCCGCCCGACTCAGACACGAGTGAAACTGTGCCACAGAGCCTCTGTCCCCACCAAGCTAATCACCAGAATGCCAGGTAAAAACACAATTTTAACAATTTAAAATTCTCTTAAAAGTAAGCGCTGCTTACAGAAATGTGCAAAAAACGCTGTGCAGTCAATTAAAGGAGTTTATACATTAAAAGTTTTAAAAATGCCTATAGACAAGAGAACAGTGCAAGAGAACAGTGGTCCACCTTCTCTCCCAGTTCTTGGGGAGAAATTGGACCTCGGTCTACCAGATACTGATGCAACCTTTCATTGATGCAGTTACTTAAAATGTGTTTCTTCATAAACAAATTATAAAGTCCCTCATAATTCTGCACTTTGCTTCCAGTCAACCAGCCACCTAGTGTCTTTACTGAGTAGTCTGCAAATTTTACTCAGGGCTGACTCCGGGATTTTTGAGCCCCCCTGAATTTAATTCTGTACTCCTCAGTAGTGAGTCCAAATTCCTCAATCAGGGTGTCCTTCATGAGTTCATATGACTCTGCATCTGCCCCAGTAAGGGTCAAAAGTCTGTCTCTGCACTTACCAGAGAACAGCTCCCAAAGGAGTGCCCCCAGTGAGACTTCTTTACTTTTCTGGCTTCACATGCCCTCTCAAAGGCTGTGAACCACTTGGTGTTGTCATCACCATCCTCAAATTTAGGGACAATCACTTTGGGGATTTTAGGGTCATAGGATCCTTCTGACTCTTGTTTTTTAGAATTGCTGCGACCATTGATAGGACCTAGGCCCATATCGGCTCTCTCTTTTTCTAGTGCTAGGAGCCTAGTCTCTAGCTCTAGTCTCTTGGTCAACCTGGCTAAAAGGTTGTCCTTTTCAGTGAAGTTGTCTTCACTTTCTTATGCAGAGTCTAGCCTCCCTCTGGAGGTTCTAATCCATCCACTCCCTGGCTTGGAGGTAGGGAGCTCAAAGTTCCGTTCCTCCCTAAGTAGTTGAGGTAGAGGATTAAAGACATCATCCCCCTCACTACCTTTCCCATCTCCCTGGGAGTCTTCCTGATCAGGATAGGGGTGGTCCTTTTCGTAATCTGCCAGAAACTCCAGGCGTTCTATTCTGGTAGGGTTGGGCCCTGTTCTTATTTGTACAGCTTTACAGAGAAGAAATAAGTTACTTACCTGTAACTGCAGTTATCCAGTATTGGTATATTTCATAGATTCACATGCTTGAATCATTCCCCGTCGTCGAAGTGGGAGTCCCACGGTAATATACATAAAGCAGTAATTAAAAATTTCCATAGGCTATCATGGTGGCAACCATGCATTTAATATCCTACCTACCTCCTTTTCTAAAAAAGGACCAAACTTTAAGTACAACCAATAAGTAAACAACACCCTCTAGAACCTTCCCAAGAGAGGCTGAATCCCTCAGATTTTCCAGCACAAGTGTGGATAGGAATACCGAAGTATAAGGGGAGCCTCTCCGGGGAGGAGGGTGGGTTGCATGTGAATTTATGAAAGATACCAATACTGGATAACTGCAGTTACAGGTAAGTAACTTATTTCTTATCCAGTATTGGGGTATCTTTCATAGATTCACATGCTTGAATCAGAGTAACGAGCAGTAATCTAAAACAAGTACCCTTAGTGGATGGTGGGTAGTACCAATAGCGTATCAAAATGTATTCACAAAAAGGAATGTTCTGTGAAAGCGCTGGTGTACAACTATATGCATATAAATGCATGGACATGTAGAATAAACATTTCTACCATAAGCTTAAAGCACAAGTTAGTAACTTGTGCATCTGAAAGAGACACGTTAGTGACAGATTCCTTACCTTAGAATATCCCCAGGCGTCAGGCTGGATCCGGGAAAGTTTTGCGTAGCAGTACCCTTGCGCGTCGGTAGGCGGCGTCGTGCGGCTCCGCGTCCGTCGTCGGCGTCGTGATCGCCGGGATGACGTCGCGGGCAGTACTAGGCGCCGCCCCTGCGCGCTGACGTCAGTTCTGTACACGACTTTCCGCGCCAGGAACGCAGAGCCATGCAAGAAGCTGACATAGGTGTCTGAAAAATACTAGGGCCCTGAAAGGGATGTCCTTGACCCTAGAAATCAGTTCGCAGAACGGGGAGGATGGGTGGGGCGGTAAGGAATCTGTCACTAACTACTGTCTCTTACAGATATATCGTTACACAAGTTAGTAACTTGTGCATCTGAAAGAGACACGTTAGTGACAGATTCCTTACCTTAGAATAGATACCCCAGCAATACCAACCCCGGTGGTGGGTCTGCGAACAAAGATCAGACAAGGAAGTCCTGGAGGACAGAACGGCCAAAGAAGCCGTCCCTCCGGACCTGACTGTCAAGGCAGTAATGTTTTGTAAACGTGTGCAGCGAGGCCCACGTAGCTGCCTGACAAATAACGGGCAGCGGAACACCGCGGCCCAAGGCCGTGGTAGCAGCTGTTGCCCTGGTGGAATGGGCACGCAGCCCAACAGGAGGCTCCTTCTTAGCCAAAGAATAGCAGGTCTTGATGCACAAGGTAACCCAGCGGGAGATGGTTCGTTTGTGCACCGCCCGACCTTTTTGGCGCCCACGTAGCCAACA
Source organism: Calotriton arnoldi (assembly GCA_963921515.1). Classification (NCBI taxonomy): domain Eukaryota; kingdom Metazoa; phylum Chordata; class Amphibia; order Caudata; family Salamandridae; genus Calotriton; species Calotriton arnoldi. Next base: position 366,294 of record CAWUFW010011527.1, on the reverse strand, counting down.
AAGAGCTGGTCATCCACCCGGAAGTGTTTTGTGCGGTCGATATAGAAGGAGAGCGCACGTTTTGGGTCCAGACGGTGGAGCCTCTCTTCCTCTCTGGAAGGATGCGGAGGCGGAAAGAAGGTAGGCAAAGTGATGGTCTGCCCAATGTGAAAGGCAGTAACCACCTTTGGCAAGAAGGACGGACGCGTCCGAAGAACAACCTTGTCTGGATGAACAGACAGAAAGGGAGGTTTGCAAGATAAAGCCTGGAGCTCACTCACCCGCCGAGCGGAGGTGATGGCCACCAGAAAGGCTGTCTTTAGAGTCAAAAGACGAAGAGGACAGTTATGCAGAGGCTCAAAGGGAGCGCACATTAAAAGGTAAGAACCAAGTTCAAGTCCCACTGAGGCATCACGAACGGAACAGGAGGGAAAAGGTGTGTAATGCCTTTAAGAAACCTGTTAACAACAGGGGACTTGAAAAGGGAGGGCTGATCAGGGAGCCTGAGGAAGGCCGAGATAGCACAGAGATAACCCTTGATGGTACCCAGGGCAGAACCCTGTTGGGCCAGAGAGAGAAGGAACAGAAGGACCTCAGAAAGAGGGGCAGAAAGGGGATTCACAGCCTTTGCTGTGCACCATGCCACAAATTTGTTCCACCTGCAGGCGTATACCACCTTAGTGGAGGGACGCCTGGCTGCCAGAATCACATCACAAACTTCGGGAGGCAAGTCGAAAGGAATCAACTGCCGCCGCTCAATCTCCACGCAAGCAGGTGTAGACTGGACAGGTTCGGGTGGAGGACCGTCCCCTGCTGCTGCGACAGAAGATCCTCCCGAAGAGGCAGACGGATTGGGGGATCTATGCTCATATTGAGTAGCTCGGGATACCAAACTCTTCGAGCCCAGTCCGGAGCCACAAGAATGACTTGGGCCCGGTCGTGCCGAATCTTCTTCAACACTCTGGGTAGAAGTGGTATAGGCGGAAAGGCGTACCACAGACCGCAACTCCACTCGTGACGAAAGCGTCGCCGGCGAGTGCCGCCTTGGAAATTCCAACGCGCAGAACTGATGACATTGCGCGTTCTCTTCGGTGGCGAATAGATCTAACCAAGGCTCTCCCCATTGTAGAAAGAGTCCTTGCGCCACTTCCGAGTGAAGACGCCATTCGTGATCCATCATGCACCTGCGGCTGAGGTTCGTCCGCCCTGGCGTTCAGGGAACCTGCCAGGTGTTGAACCATCAGGAACATGCCCTGATGTTCCAGCCATGTCCAGAGGCGCAGAGCCTCCTGACAAAGGGTCCAAGACCCCACCCCGCCCTGTTTGTTGCAGTACCACATGGCGGTGGTGTTGTCTGTGAACACCTGCACTACCTTCCCTTTGACAGAGGGAAGAAATGCCTTGAGTGCAAGCCGGATCGCCCGGAGCTCCAGAAAGTTGATATGGAGCCGGGACTCCGCCGGAGACCAGAGGCCTCTGATCTCCGCCTCTCCCATGTGACCGCCCCATCCCAGAAGGGACGCGTCCGTCACAACTGTGTGCTCTGGCTGGGGAAGGGAGAGGGATCTGCCCATGACCCATTGCCGGTTCGAGAGCCACCACTGCAACTGTCTTGCAGTCCCCTCCGAGATCTGGACGTGATCGGACAGGTTGCCCTGGTGCTGCGCCCACTGGAACTTCAGGTCCCACTGCAGAGCCCGCATATGCCATCTGGCATGATTGACCAGCAGGATGCAGGAGGCCATGAGGCCCAGCAGCCTCAGGGTCATCCGTACCGAAACCCAGGATAAAGGCTGAAAGATCGGAATCATAGCCTGAATATCCCGGACTCGCCGTTCAGGAGGATAGGCCCGAAACTGCGTCGTGTCCAGAACTGCTCCGATGAAAAGGAGCTGTGGAGAAGGAATCAGATGCGACTTCGGCACATTGATGGAGAACCCCAGCGAGTGCAGGAGTTCGGCCGTAGTCTGGAGGTGGGAGACGACTGCCTGGGGCGAGCCCGCCTTCAGCAGCCAGTCGCCGAGGTAGGGGAAGACTGAAACCCCTGCCCGGCGCAGATGAGCTGCGACCACCGCCATCACTTTCGTGAACACCCGAGGGGCACTGGTAAGGCCAAAGGGAGCACGGTGAACTGAAAATGCTCAGGGCCTACCGTGAACCGAAGGTAACGCCGGTGGGCCGGCAGGACGGGGATGTGGAAATATGCGTCCTGCAAGTCCAACGCTACCAACCAGTCTCCAGGGTCGAGGGCAGTCAAGACCTGAGCTAGGGTGAGCATCTTGAACTTCTCCTTCCGGAGGAAGCGATTGACGTTCCGGAGGTCCAAGATAGGACGCATGTCCTCCTTGTCCTTTTGGGCACCAGAAAGTAGTGGGAGTAGCAACCACGCCCTACTTCTGGGGTCGGAACATGCTCGATGGCCCTCTTGGTCAAGAGGGCCGTGACTTCCTTCTGTAGAAGCACCAAGTGATCCCCTGACATGCGGCGGAATTGAGGTGGCATGGCTGGGGGGTAGTCTCGAAGGGGAGGGAGTAGCCCCTTCGGACAATGTCCAAGACCCACCTGTCCGAGGTGATGGTGCGCCAGTGGGGAAGGTGATGGCGGACCCTGCCCCTACTGGCGTGCCGTGCACCTGAAAGGAGGGACTAGGAGGGCTTGGAGGCCGCGGACGGGTTGGAGGTGGTGGCCTGACCCGCACGCTGGTTGCCCGATCCGCCACGGCGGAATCCACGTCCTCGGCCACGCGTAGACGCCTGCTGCGCGGGCCGGTGGCTGGGCTGCTGACGTGAAGGGCGCCCCTACCGTGGCCACGATAGGGGCGAAAAGCAGAAGTCAGCGGAGGGCGTGTAGCAGAAAGGCCCAGGGACTTGGCAGTAGCCCGTGAGTCCTTAAAGCGCTCCAACGCATGGTCTGCTTTGGACCCAAAAAGACCGACTCCATCAAAGGGCATGTCCATGAGAGTATTCTGGACATCCCCTGAAAAACCAGTGGTTCTCAGCCAGGCTTGGCGTCGGAGCGCCACCGTCGTTGCAATAGACCTGCCCAGCGAGTCGGCGGTGTCAAGGCCACAACGGATAGTGTATTTGGCCGCATCCCTTCCTTCCGCAATGGTGCGGGAAAGCAGTGCCTGGACCTCCTCAGGGCACTGGAGCAAAACATCCGCCACCGAATCCCACAGGGAGTGGGTATATCGGCCCAAAAGACAAGCGGTGTTAACTGACCGCAAGCCAGCACTGGAGGAAGAAAAACCTTTCTTCCCAAACTGATCCAGGCGTTTGGATTCCCTATCCGGAGGAGCGGTAGGGAAGGCGGTTTGGGAAGCGGAGGCTTGGACAACCAAGCTCTCAGGAGTGGGGTGGACAGAAAGAAACAGGGGTCGCCCGGAGCTGGGCGATGGCGTCGTGACACGTTCCGATCCACAGGAGCCCCTGTGTTGGGCTTGGACCAGGCGCCCAAAGAACGTCAGTGAGGGCGTCGTTAAACGGCAGCACAGTCTCCGCAGAGGAGGCTGCCGGCTGAAGCACCTCTGTCAAGATGTTAGGCTTGACCGTCAAAGTAGGGAGCTGGAGACGTAAGGCCCCAGCTGCCCTACGCAACACCGTACCAAAATTGGCCCCCTCCTCCGTAGCCACGGGAGGAGACAGCATGCCAGTGTCAGGGGAAGTATCCAGACCACTGGCCTCCCTAGACTCTCTGTCCAGTCCTCATCATACTGACAGTGTCGCGTCAGAGGGTCATCAGACCCCTCCCAGTCCAACTGGTCCTCCTCTGGTTCAAAATAAGGAGGAGGAGGGACATTTGGGACCCAAGGTCCCATCGGCGCCGGAGCCGGCGTCGAGCGACGTCACTCCGGGTCCATGTCCGGAGCCGGAAGGAACTGGGGGACGACGCCGCCCGGAGCCCAGGGCGGCGCCGAGAACGGCACCGGAGACATCGGCGCCGGCGTCGTTAGGTCGACCGGCGTCGATGGGGGTTGTGGAGCCGGGATCGAGGCCGGGGCCGGAGCCGGGATCGAGGCTGGAGGCACGGGCGACGCCAGGGCCGGAGCCGTCGGCGACGCCGGAGCAACCCCATCAGGGCCCGCGGGGCCCGAAGGCGCACGGAGGGGCCTGAAGGCCCGAAGAGGCGGGCCATGGCCGACAGGAATTCCTGTACTTTGGCCGGATCCGCCCCCGAACCCGGGAAGGGCGGGTATGGCGGGGCGACTCCACAGGCATGTCCGGGGCCGCGGGGCGGGGACGGTGCCGGGAGGGGCCTCAGCCGAGTCGCGAGACCGGCGAGGCGAAGTCCTAGAGCGATGATGCTTTTTGGACTTTTTGTGCTTCGACTTACCGGACGAAGAAGACTTCGACGCCGACGACCGATGTGGACTCCGCGATCGACCCCTGGACCTCTCACGCGACCGGGGCTTCCGCGGAGCCGAATGCCGGGCCTCGAGGAGCTTTCGAGACCGCTCTCGCAAAGCTTTCGGGTGGAGGGCCTGGCAGTCGGTACAAGACGCCGTGTCGTGGCCTCGGCCGAGGCAGAAGAGACACTCCCAATGCGGGTCGGTGACGGACATCATCCGCGCACAGGCGCCGCATCGCTTGAAGCCGGGCATCCCTACGACACCTTGAAAGATGCAAAAACAGTGAAAAAATCACCAAAAAGTATGGTCAAAAAATGACCAGGGCACTGCTCTTCCCGGATCTGCGCTTGCTGGCGCGGAAAAAGAAGAACTGACGTCAGCGCGCAGGGGCGGCGCCTAAGTACTGCCCGCGACGTCATCCCGGCGATCACGACGCCGACGACGGACGCGGAGCCGCACGACGCCGCCTACCGACGCGCAAGGGTACTGCTACGCAAAACTTTCCGGATCCAGCCTGACGCCTGGGGATATTCTAAGGTAAGGAATCTGTCACTAACGTGTCTCTTTCAGATCCAGTATATCATCTTCTATAAACAATTATGGCACATTTCAAAATGTAGGTCAATATTGAAAACAGAAAAGAAATCCTCTAATTAAAGAGGCTCACCGTACTGAAACAAATGACGTAGCACTGCCTGTCCCACGGCAGCATCAGCACGTTGCGTTGACTCCAGACAGTAATGCTGCGTGAACGTTTTCCGTGTTGCAGCTCTGCAGATTTTTTCTCGTGGCACCCCTGCGAACATAGCAGCCGATGTAGAGACTGCTCTTGTGGAGTGCGCTCTCACAGTTTTTGTCAAAAGCTTGCCTGCCTTGTCGTGGCAAAACTGAAAAGTGGCTGCTAGCCATCTTGCGATGGTAGTTTTAGAAACAGTGCCCTGACGACCTTGCCCATAGGCTACGACCAGTTGATCTGTTTTACGGATAGACTCAGTCATTCGTAGCTAGAATTTATGACACTTCTTGATGTCTACAGTGTGTAAAGTTCGCTCCGCAGGTGTGGTAGGATCAGGAAAGAAAGTTCTGAGAATGACAGGTTCGTTTAAATAGAACTGTGAAGGAACCTTAGGGATGAATTTGGGATTCGTCCTGAGGATAACCATTTATTTGAAAAAAGAAGAAAAGGATGTTTTATCGTGAACGCTTGAATTTCACTAACCCTTCTGGTTGATGTTAGGTCGAGTAGAAGAGCCACTTTCCTCGTCAGGTATTTTGATGTCAGCCCTATGGATTCGTTCAAAGGGTTGCTTCATCAATTGCGACAGGACTATATTTAAGTGCCACTCAGGAGGTGGAGCCTTAACAGGTGGATACGTGCGAAACAAGCCTTTCATGAATTGCTGTACAATTCTGGTAGAACAGAGAGACAGATGTTTAGGGGAGCATCTATATCGAGATATAGCTGCTAGATGAACTCTAATTGAAGAATATAATTGTCCTGATTTTGCCAAGGACAGAAGGTATGGTAGGATTTGCTCTGGAGCAGAGATAAATGAATGCACGTTGTTTTGACGGCACCAGAGACAGAATTGCTTACATTTCAGTCTGTAAGTCTTATAGGGGCTATCCGCACGAGACCTGGCAATAATGTCTTTATACTCCTGTGTAATAGTCAAATCCTTAAATTGAAAGAATTCAGGAGCCACGCATGAAATTAGTGGGGGCTATCAAGATGAGAGAACCCCGCTCGCTTTCCTGTTGCTGAGAACCTTATGTATTAAAGGTATCAGGGTAAAAGTTAAACAGAGATCCTGGACCATGTGTCAGAAAGTTGTCCTTCATGATACTGGATGTGGATGACAAGTTTCATAGAATTGGCATTTGCGGGTTTCGTTTGTTGCAAAGAAATCTAGAGCCAGTTTGTCCCAGAACGAGAAGATCATATTTGGTGCCGACCGATCAAACTTTTATTCATGGAAGGCTGCTTCATTGCATGCTGGTGGTATTGCCTGTGCGAACTAACACCGAAGACTCTGCTATCATTGGCAGGAAAGCTTGGAGACAGAGTTAGATGGATTTGAGCTCCAGGCGATTGATATGCATGCTCTTTTGGAGCGGAGACCACTTTCCTTGAATTTGTAGGGTCTGTAGATGACCACCCCAACTCTCCAGGGAGGCATCCATAGTCATTACGAAGTGAGGTATTTAGGGTAAGAGCGTGAGGTCCTCTAATAGGTGGGAGATCTGGGATCACCAGTCTAGAGTTTTCATCATACATGTGCAAAGATCACCAGGCCCCTGAACGATTCTTTTGTTTGAATCTATTGTTTTGTAGCTGTTCCTTTAAGAGTCTAATTTTCAGGTGCGCAAGAGGGATCATATTGATCGCTGAGGACATGATGTCCAGAAGCTAATTGAACCAACGCATTGATTTAAAAAAACAAAAAAACATTTTGTTTGAGAGCCAGTTCCTACCGTGTTAGTTGCTTGGCTTAGGATAGAAAGTCTTTTGTCTTGGACAGTATCAAGTGTTGCGGCCTAGGAACAGAATCTTCTGAGATGAATGAGTTGATGATCTTAGATGATTCACAAGGGGACCTAGTTTGTGAAACAACTTTAGGCAAGCTTCTGTGGTCGTGGACGATTAAAATGCCTTTGGTACTTTAATCAACCAGTTGCCGATATAGGGGAATACCTGATGACCCTTCGTCCTGAAAAAACACTGCCATGGGGCTATGCAGTAGGTATAATGCAGGAAGCTGAACTCAAGCCAAATGGGAGGGCTTTAATGCGTGGGAGGAAATGTGGAAGTATGAATCCTGTAAATTCAGAGCTGTCATGTGGTGTCGGAGAGGGTGACAACGTAACAGTATTGGTTTCAGAAATACTTGTTTAATTTCCAGAGGTCAACGATGGATAGCCAATCCTTTATTTTCATGTGTATGAAGAAAAAACCAAGAATAGAAGCCTGTTGGCTTAAAATGTACTCCTTTCTCTATGGAACCTCTGGTTAGCGTAGCCATCACTCCCTTTCGAAGCAGATGCAGACAAGGGGGGGCACCCTCCTTTTGGTGGAGGAGTGGGCGGAATCTTTGTGAACTCTAACGTCTGACCATATGTTTTGAGAGCCCAGACTTATTTGTCCGAAACTATTTTCCGCCATAGATGACACCATTTTGGAACTGTTTCACCCACAGGATGGTGAAAGCTGCACTAGAACGTTGTCATTGTAGGTAAGCTAGCCTAAGGGCTACTGATAGCGTTGTTAAGTCTGATACCTTTGGCATCCTTCTTGATACAGATGAGTATCTCTTTCACAAGTGCCTCAAAAGGGTGTTTCTTTTGAAATTGAATGTGACAAAAATCTTGCGGTGTCTAAGTCATCCTTGACTGCTTGCAAGGCGTCGTCAACGTGCTTGCCAAACAGAACATCGTCATGGTATGGTAAAAATATTAGATATATTTGCACTTCAGGTTCTATATGCAGTGGTCTTGAACCAACATTGGCGTCTAGGACCACTGGCCCTGCCAGTAGTGAAATACCTATTGAGGCTATATGAACAAGTTACTTACCTTCGGTAACGATATATCTGTAAGAAACATTAGTAGTGATAGATTCCTTACCTTAGAATATCCCCAGGCGTCAGACTGGATCCGGAAAGTTTTCGTCAGCAGTACCCCTGCGCATCGGTATGTGGCGTCGTGCGGCTCCGCGTCCGTCGTTGGCGTCGTGGTCGCCGAGATGACGACGCAGGCGCTACTTAGACACCCCGCACGCGCGCTGATGTCAGTTCTGTACACGACTTTCCGCGCAAGGAACGCAGAGCCATGCAAGATACTGACCACTGGTGCATTGAAACTAGGGCCCTGAAAGGGATGACCTTAACCCTAGAAATCAGTTCGCAGAACGGGGAGGATGGGTGGGGCGGTAAGGAATCTATCACTACTAATGTTTCTTACAGATATATCGTTACCGAAGGTAAGTAACTTGTTCATCTGAAAGAAACACATAGTGATGGATTCCTTACCTTAGAATAGATACCCCAGCAATACCAACCCCGGTGGTGGGTCTGCGAACCAAGATCCCACCAGAAAGTCACGGAGAACAGAACGGCCAAAGAAGCTGTCTCTCCGGACTTGGCTGTCCAGGCAATAATGCTTAGTAAACGTGTGCAGCGAGGCCCACGTGGCTGCCTGACAGATGTCTTGCAGGGGGACACCACGTCCCAATGCAGTAGTGGCTGCAGTAGCTCTGGTGGAATGAGCACGCAGTCCCACCAGAGGTTCTTTTTTAGCCAAAGAGTAACAGGCTTTGATACACAAGACGACCCAGCGGGAGATAGTCCTCTTGTGTACCGCCCGACCTTTCTTGGTGCCAACGTAGCCAACAAAGAGTTGGTCATCCACCCGAAACTGTTGCGTGCGGTTGAGATAAAATGAGAGCGCACGTTTTAGGTCCAGACGGTGGAGCCTCTCTTCCTCTCTGGAAGGATGCGGAGGTGGAAAGAAGGTGGGCAAGGTAATAGTCTGCCCAATGTGAAAGGCCGTAACAACTTTTGGCAAAAAGGAAGGACGGGGCCTGAGCACGACCTTGTCCGGATGGACTGATAGGAAAGGAGGCCTACAAGAAAGAGCCTGGAGCTCACTCACTCGCCTATCGGAGGTGATGGCCACCAGGAAAGCAGTCTTCAAGGTCAAGAGACCAAGAGGACAGTTGTGAAGGGGCTCAAAGGGAGCGCACATCAAGTATGTAAGAACCAGATTCAAGTCCCACTGTGGCATCACGAAAGGAATAGGAGGAAAAAGGTGCGTAATGCCTTTGAGAAATCTATTTACAACAGGGGACTTGAAAAGAGAGGGCTGATCAGGGAGCCTGAGAAAGGCCGAAATAGCAGAAAGATAGCCCTTGATAGTGCCCAGAGCAGAGCCCTGCTGGGCCAAAGAAAGAAGGAACAAAAGGACCTCTGAAAGAGGGGCAGAAAGGAGATCCACAGCCTTTGCTGTGCACCATGCCACAAATTTGTTCCACCTGCAGGCGTATACCAACTTAGTGGAGGGACGCCTGGCTGCCAGAATGACATTACAAACTTCAGGAGGCAAGTCGAAGGGAATCAACTGCCGCCGCTCAATCTCCACGCAAAGAGGTGGAGGCTGGACAGGTTCGGGTGGAGGACCGTCCCCAGCTGCTGCGACAGAAGATCCTCCCGAAGAGGCAGTCTGATAGGAGGATCGATGCTCATACTGAGTAGCTCGGGATACCATACTCTTCGAGCCCAGTCCGGAGCCACAAGAATGACTTGGGCCCGGTTGCGCGTGATCTTCTTCGGCACTCTGGGCAGAAGTGGTATAGGCAGAAAGGCGTACAACAGACCGCAACTCCACTCGCGACGAAAAGCGTCGCCGAGCGAGTGCCGCCTTGGAAATTCCAACGCGCAGAACTGATGACATTGCGCGTTCTCTTCGGTGGCGAATAGATCTAACCAAGGCTCTCCCCACTGCTGAAAGGGACCTTGCGCCACCTCCGAGTGAAGACGCCATTCGTGATCGAGCATGCACCTGCGGCTGAGTTCGTCCGCCCTGGCGTTCAGAGAACCTGCCAGGTGTTGAACCACCAGGGACATGCCCTGATGTTCCAGCCATGTCCAGAGACGCAGAGGCTCCTGACAGAGGGTCCACGACCCCACCCCGCCTTGTTTGTTGCAGTACCACATGGCGCTGGTGTTGTCTGTGAACACCTGCACTACTCTCCCTTTGACAGAGGGAAGGAATGCCTTTAGTGCAAGCCTGATCGCCCGCAGCTCCAAAAGGTTGATATGGAGCCGGGACTCCGATGGAGACCAGAGGCCTCTGATCTCCGCCTCTCCCATGTGGCCGCCCCATCCCAGGAGGGACGCATCCGTCACCACTGTAAACTCCGGTTGGGGAAGGGAGAGGGATCTGCCGTCGACCCAATGCCGGTTCGTGAGCCACCACTGCAACTGTCGTGCAGTGCCCTCCAAGATCTGGACGTGATCTGACAGGTTCCCCTGATGCTGCGCCCACTGGAACTTCAGGTCCCACTGCAGAGCCCGCATATGCCATCTGGCATGATTGACCAGCAGGATGCAGGAGGCCATGAGGCCCAGCAACCTCAGAGTTACTCTGACCGAAACCCGGGACAAGGGCTGAAAGATGGGAATCAGAGCCCGAATATCCCGGACTCGCTGTTCGGGAGGATAGACCCGAAACTGCGCCGTGTCCAGAACCGCTCCGATAAAGAGGAGCTTCTGGGAAGGAATCAGGTGCGACTTCGGCATGTTGATGGAGAACCCCAGCAAGTGCAGGAGGTCGGCCGTAGTCTGGAGGTGGGAGACGACTGTCTGGGGCGAGCCCGCATTCAACAACCAATTGTCGAGATAGGGGAAGACTGAGACCCCTGATCTGCGCAGATGAGCTGCGACCACCGCCATCACCTTGGTGAACACCCGAGGGGCGCTGGTAAGGCCAAAGGGGAGCACGGTGAACTGAAAGTGCTCGTGGCCTACCGTGAACCGTAGGTAACGCCGGCGGGCTCGCAGGACGGGGATGTGGAAATAGGCGTCCTGCAAGTCCAGCGCCACCATCCTGTCTTGTGGGTCGAGAGCAGACAAGACCTGAGCTAGAGTGAGCATCTTGAACTTCTCTTTGTGGAGGAAGCGATTGACATTCCGGAGGTCTAAGATATGACGCAGGCCTTTGTCCTTCTTGGGCACCACAAAGTAGTGGGAACAACAACCACGACCTACTTCGTGCGTCGGAATGCGCTCGATGGCCCCCTTGGCCAAGAGGGCCGTAACTTCCTGCTGAAGAAGCACCAAGTAATCCCCCGACATGCGGTGGTATTGAGGTGGCATGGCTGGGGGGGTAGTCTCGAAGGGGAGGAGTAGCCCCTCCGGACTATCTCTAAAACCCACCTGTCCGAAGTGATTGAGCGCCAGTGGGGAGGTGATGGCGGAGCCTGCCGCCCACTGGCACTTGATGGGCCTGAAAGTTTGGACTAGGAAGGTTTGGAGGCAGTGGTGGCCGGGGTGGTGGTGGACTGACCCGCCCGCTGGCCCCTTTGTCTGCCACGGCGGAACCAGCGTCCGCGGCCGCACTGGGATGATTGCTGCGCCGTCCTGTGGCTCTGTTGGGAACGCTGCTGGGCGCCCCTTCCTGTGCCACGAAAGGAGCGGAAGGCGGAGGAGGGCGGACTGCCGAGAGTCCCAAGGACTTGGCCGTAGCCCATGAGTCCTTAAACCTCTCCAACGCGCTGTCCGCTTTGTCGCCGAAGAGGCGACGACCATCAAAGGGCATATCCAGAAGGGTGTTTTGGACATCCCCTGAAAATCCAGTGGTCCTCAATGAGGCGTGACGGCGAACCGCCACCGTCGTTGCAATCGATCTGCCCAGTGAGTCGGCGGTGTCTAGGCCACAACGAATCATGAACTTTGCTGCGTCTCTCCCCTCTGCAACAGCCTGGGAGAGAGCAGGCCGGGCCTCCTCCGGACACTGGGGCAGCACGTTCACCACCGTATCCCACAGAGAGTGGGAATAACGGCCCAAGAGGCATGCGGTGTTCACGGACCGCAGCGCAAAGCTGGTGGAAGAAAAAATCTTCTTCCCAAACTGATCCAGCTTCTTGGATTCCCTATCCGGTGGTGCGGAAGGGAAGGCGGTTGGGGAAGCAGAGGCTCGGACAACCAAGCTCTCGGGAGTGGGGTGTTGGGAGAGGAAAATGGGGTCACCCGGAGCCGGGCGATGGCGTGGGGCCACGCTCCTATCCACAGGAGCCCCTGTGGTGGGCCTGGACCAAGTGCCCAAAAGAACGTCAGAGAGGGTTTCATTGAAAGGAAGCAGCGGCTCCGCAGAAGTAGCTGCTGGCTGAAGCACCTCTGTCAGGAGGTTAGTCCTGACGGCCACAGTAGGGAGCTCGAGGTGCAGGGCCTCGGCCGCCCTACGCAACACCACTGCATAACTGGCACCCTCCTCCGTAGCCACGGTAGGAGGAGACAGCATGCCAAGGTCTGGTGAGGTATCCAGACCACTGGCGTCCCCCAAATCCTCAGCCCAGTCCTGTTCAGACTCGCAGGCTGCAGCGAGAGGGTCCTCAGACCCCTCCCAGTCCTCCCCTTGCTCCTCAGGCTGTTCAACAGGTCGAAAATAAGGAGCAGGGACATGGAGATAGAAATCCCCAAGCAGGGTCGAGAACGGCATCGATCGACGCCGGCTCAGCGCCGTGTCCACTTCGGGGCTGAAACTGAGGTCGACGTCGTCCCGAGGTGCGGGCGGCGGCGGGATCGGTGCCGGTGGAGTCGACGTCGGTGGAGGCGTAACAAGGTCAACCGGCGTCGACCGGGATCCAGGCCTGGATCCAAGGGTGTCCTGCGGCGCCGACAGCGACGCCAAGGCCGGAGCCGCCGGCGAGGAAACGCGAGGACACCCATGCGGGACCCGAAGGCGCACCGGCGGGACCAGACGGCCCAAAGAGGCGAGCCATGGCCGACAGGAACACCTGTATCTGAGCCGGAGACGCCGATGCCCCCGGGAAGGGCGGGTAGTCGGGCGGCGACTCCATGGACTCCGCCGGAGCCGCGGTGGTGGCACCACCCATACCCTCAGCTGCGTTGCGCGACCGGCGAGGGGAAGTCGGAGAACGATGGCGTTTCTTCGACTTCTTGTGCTTCGTCTTACCTGACCCCGAGTGCGAAGACTTGGATCCCGAAGATCGATGATGATGACTCCGCGCACGGGCCCTCGACCTCCCTCTGGACCGGGACTTGGAACGGCGTGGAGCCGACTGCCGTGCTTCCAGCAACTTTCGGGACTGCTCCCGCAAAGTCTTCGGCGCCATGGCCCGGCAGTCGGAGCACGACTTGGGGTCGTGGTCGCACCCCAGGCAGAAAAGACACACACGGTGCGGGTCCGTCACCGACATCATGCAGTGACAATCCCCGCAGGACTTGAAACCGGGCATCCTACTGCACCAGGAGTCGAAGACTCAAAGAAAAAACAGAGACAAAAAGCCTCAAAAAGTCAGTCAAAAATTGACTGGAGGTTCCTGCTCTTCCCGGATCTGAGCTTGCTGGCGCGGAAAAAGAAAGAACTGACGTCAGCGCGCGTGGGGGCGTCTAAGTAGCGCCCGCGACGTCATCTCGGTGACCACAACGCCAACAACGGACGCAGAGCCGCACGACGCCACCTACCAACGCGCAGGGGTACTGCTGACGAAAACTTTCCGGATCCAGTCAGATTCCTTACCTTAGAATATCCCCAGGCGTCAATCACTATGTGTTTCTTTCAGATAGAACCCTCACTCACTTACCTGGTAGGGTGACATGCTTAATCATTGGGTTCTCACCTTGGTCGCCGAATGCTTCCAGGGTGTGCTGCGACGCACAAGTTACTAACTTGTGTAACGATATATCTGTAAGAGACAGTAGTTAGTGACAGATTCCTTACCTTAGAATATCCCCAGGCGTCAGGCTGGATCCGGAAAGTTTTTGCGTAGCAGTACCCTTGCGCGTCGGTAGGCGGCGTCGTGCGGCTCCGCGTCCGTTGTCGGCGTCGTGATCGCCGGGATGACGTCGCGCCCAGTACTTAGACGCCGCCCCTGCGCGCTGACGTCAGTTCTGTACACGACTTTCCGCGCCAGGAACGCAGAGCCATGCAAGAAGCTGACATAGGTGTCTGAAAAATACCAGGGCCCTGAAAGGGATGTCCTTAACCCTAGAAATCAGTTCGCAGAACGGGGAGGATGGGTGGGGTGGTAAGGAATCTGTCACTAACTACTGTCTCTTACAGATATATCGTTACACAAGTTAGTAACTTGTGCATCTGAAAGAGACACGTTAGTGACAGATTCCTTACCTTAGAATAGATACCCCAGCAATACCAACCCCGGTGGTGGGTCTGCGAACAAAGATCAGACAAGGAAGTCCGGGAGGACAGAACGGCCAAAGAAGCCGTCCCTCCGGACCTGACTGTCAAGGCAGTAATGCTTTGTAAATGTGTGCAGTGAGGCCCACGTAGCTGCCTGACAGATATCCTGCAGCGGAACACCGCGGCCTAAGGCCGTGGTAGCAGCCGTTGCCCTGGTGGAATGGGCACGCAGCCCAACAGGAGGCTCCTTCTTAACCAAAGAATAGCAGGCTTTGATACACAAGGTTACCCAGCGGGAAATGGTTCTCTTGTGCACCGCCCAACCTTTTTTGGTGCCCACGTAGCCAACAAAGAGCTGGTCATCCACCCGGAAGTGTTGTGTGCGGTTGATATAAAAGGAAAGCGCACGTTTTGGGTCCAGACGGTGGAGCCTTCGGAAAGAAGGTGGGCAAAGTGATGGTCTGCCCAATGTGGAAGGGAGTAACCACCTTTGGCAAGAAGGACGGACGCGTCCGAAGAACAACCTTGTCTGGATGGACAGACAGAAAGGGAGGTTTGCATGATAGAGCCTGGAGCTCACTCACCCGCCGAGCGGAGGTGATGGCCACCAGAAAGGCTGTCTTCAGAGTCAGAAGACGAAGAGGACAGTTATGTAGAGGCTCAAAGGGAGCGCACATGAGAAAGGTAAGAACCAAGTTCAAGTCCCACTGAGGCATCACAAACGGAACAGGAGGGAAGAGGTGTGTAATGCCTTTTAGGAACCTGTTAACAACAGGGGACTTGAAAAGGGAGGGCTGATCAGGAAGCCTGAGGACGGCCGAGATAGCACAAAGATAGCCCTTGATGGTACCCAGGGCAGAACCCAGTTGGGCCAGAGAAAGAAGGAACAGAAGAACCTCAGAAAGAGGGGCAGAGAGGGGATTCACAGCCTTTGCTGTGCACCATGCCACAAACTTGTTCCACCTGCAGGCGTATACCACCTTAGTGGAGGGACGCCTGGCTGCCAGAATCACATCACAAACTTCGGGAGGCAAGTCGAAAGGAATCAACTGCCGCCGCTCAATCTCCACGCAAGCAGGTGGAGGCTGGACAGGTTCGGGTGGAGGATTGTCCCCTGCTGCTGCGACAGAAGATCCTCCCGAAGAGGCAGACGGATCGGGGGATCGACGCTCATACTGAGTAGCTCGGAATACCAAACTCTTCGAGCCCAGTCCGGAGCCACAAGGATGACTTGGGGCCCGGTTGCGCCGAATCTTCTTCAACACTCTGGGTAGAAGTGGTATAGGCGGAAAGGCGTACAACAGACCGCAACTCCACTCGCGACGAAAAGCGTCGCCGAGCGAGTGCCGCCTTGGAAATTCCAACACGCAGAACTGATGACATTGCGCGTTCTCTCCGGTGGCGAATAGATCTAACCAAGGCTCTCCCCACTGCAGAAAGAGTCCTTGCGCCACTTCCGAGTGAAGACGCCATTCGTGATCCATCATGCACCTGCGGCTGAGTTCGTCCGCCCTGGCGTTCAGAGAACCTGCCAGGTGTTGAACCATCAGGAACATGTCCTGATGTTCCAGCCATGTCCAGAGGCGCAGAGCCTCCTGACAGAGGGTCCACGACCCCACCCAGCCTTGTTTGTTGCAGTACCACATGGCGGTGGTGTTGTCTGTGAACACCTGCACTACCTTCCCTTTGACAGAGGGAAGGAATGCCTTGAGTGCAAGTCGGATCGCCCGGAGCTCCAGAAGGTTGATATGGAGCCGGGACTCCGCCGGAGACCAGAGGCCTCTGATCTCCGCCTCTCCCATGTGACCGCCCCATCCCAGAAGGGACGCATCCGTCACAACTGTGTGCTCTGGCTGGGGAAGGGAGAGGGACCCATTGCCGGTTCGAGAGCCACCACTGCAACTGTTTTGCAGTCCCCTCCGAGATCTGGACGTGATCGGACAGGTTGCCCTGGTGCTGCGCCCACTGGAACTTCAGGTCCCACTTCAGAGCCCGCATATGCCTTCTGGCATGATCGACCAGCAGGAGGCCATGAGGCCCAGCAGCCTCAGGGTCATCCGTACCGAAACCCAGGATAAAGGCTGAAAGATCGGAATCATAGCCTGAATATCCTGGACTCGCCGTTCGGGAGGATAGGCCCGAAACTGCGTCGTGTCCAGAACTGCTCCGATGAAAAGGAGCTGTGGAGAAGGAATCAGATGCGACTTCGGCACATTGATGGAGAACCCCAGTGAGTGCAGGAGTTCGGCCTAGTCTGGAGGTGGGAGACGACTGCCTGGGACGAGCCCGCCTTCAGCAGCCAGTCGTCGAGGTAGGGGAAGACTGGAACCCCTGCCCGGCGCAGATGAGCTGCGACCACCGCCAACACTTTCGTGAACACCCGAGGGGCACTTGTGAGGCCAAAGGGGAGCACGGTGAATTGAAAATGCTCGAGGCCCACCATGAACCGGAGGTAACGCCGGTGGGCCGGCAGGACGGGGATGTGGAAATAAGCGTCCGGCAAGTCCAACGCTACCATCCAGTCTCCAGGGTCGAGGGCAGTCAAGACCTGAGCTAAGGTGAGCATCTTGAACTTCTCCTTCCGGAGGAAGCGATTGACGTTCCGGAGGTCCAAGATAGGACGCATGTCCTCCTTGTCCTTTTGGGCACCAGAAAGTAGTGGGAGTAGCAACCACGTCCTACTTCTGGGGTCGGAACATGCTCGATGGCCCTCTTGGCCAAGAGGGCCGTGACTTCCTTCTGCAGAAGCACCAAGTGATCCCCTGACATGCGGTGTAATTGAGGTGGCATGGCTGGGGGGGTGGTCTCGAAGGGGAGGGAGTAGCCCCTTCGGACAATGTCCAAGACCCACCTGTCCGAGGTGATGGCACGCCAGTGGGGAAGGTGATGGCGGACTCTGCCCCTACTGGCGTGCTGTGCTGTGCACCTGAAAAGAAGGACTAGGAGGGCTTGGAGGCCGCGGACGGGGCGGGGAATGTGGCCTGACCCGCACGCTGGTTGCCCGATCCGCCACGGCGGAAGCCACGTCCTCGGCCACGCGAAGACGCTTGCTGCGTGGGCCGGTGGCTGGGTAGCGGACATGACTGGGCGCCCCTTCCGTGGCCACGAAAGGGGCGAAAAGCAGAGGTTAGCGGAGGGCGCACAGCAGAAAGGCCCAGGGACTTGGCAGTAGCCCGTGAGTCCTTAAAACGCTCCAGCGCATGGTCTGCTTTGGTACCAAAAAGACCGACTCCATCAAAGGGCATGTCCATGAGTGTGTTCTGGACATCACCCGAGAAACCAGTTGTTCTCAGCAGGCATGGCGACGCAGCGCCACCGTCGTTGCAAGCGATCTGCCCAGCGAGTCGGCGGTATCAAGGCCACAACGGATGGTGTACTTCGCCGCATCCCTTCCTTCCGCAATGGTGCGGGAAAGCAAAGACTTGGACTCCGACGACCGGCGGGGGCTCCGCGACCGGCCCCTCGACCTCTCACGGGACCGGGGCTTGGTGCGGTGCGGAGCCGACTGCCGGACCTCGAGGAGCTTTCGAGACCGCTCTCGCAAAGCCTTCGGGTGTAAGGCCCGGCAGTCGGGGCACGACTTCGTGTCGTGGTCGCGGCCGAGACAGTAGAGACACTCTAAGTGCGGGTCTGTGATCGACATCATTCGACCACAGACGTTGCATGGCTTGAAGCCGGGCATCCCTACCGACACCTAGGAGTCGAGATGACTCGAAAAGAAACCGTGAAAAATTCACCAAAAAGTTAGTCAAAAATTGACTAGGGCACTGCTCTTCCCGGATCTGCGCTTACTGGCGCGGAAAAAAGAAGAACTGACGTCAGCGCGCAGGGGCGGCGTCTAAGTACTGGCCGCGACGTCATCCCGGCGATCACGACGCCGACGACGGACGGGAGCCGCACGACGCCGCCTACCGACGCGCAAGGGTACTGCTACGCAAAAACTTTCCGGATCCAGCCTGGCGCCTGGGGATATTCTAAGGTAAGGAATCTGTCACTAACATGTCTCTTTCAGATGCCTGATTACAGATACATCGTTACTGGAGGTAAGTAACTTGTTCATCTGAAAGAGACTATCAGTGATAGATTCCTTACCTTAGAATAGACACCCCAGCAATACCAACCCCGGAGGAGGGTCTGCGAACAAAGTTCAAACCAGAAAGTCCGGGAGAACAGAACGGGCAAAGTAGCCATCCCTCCGGACTTGACTATCCAGGCAGTAATGTCTGGTAAACGTGTGCATAGATGCCCACGTGGCCGCCTGGCAGATGTCAATAAGTGGGACTCCACATGACAAAGTAGCAGAGGCTGCCGTAGCTCTAGTGGAATGCGCCCGCAACCCCACTGGAGGTTCCTTTTTTGCTAAAGCGTAACAAATCTTTATACAAAGGACAACCCATCTGGAGATGGTACGCTTTTGCACAGCCCGACTTTTCTTGGCACCCACATAGCCAACGAAGAGTTGATCGTCCACCCAGAAATTTTTTGTGCGGTCAAAGTAGAAAGACAGCGCACATTTTGGGTCCAGACCGTGGAGTCTCTCCTTCTCCTTGGAAGGGTGCAGAGGTGGGAAAAAGGTGGGCAGAGTGATAGTCTGTCTGATGTGAAAAGGAGTGACAACTTTAGGGAGGAACGAGGGTCTCGTTCGAAGCACCATTTTATCCGGATGCACCGAGAAGGGGGGCTTAGAAGAAAGAGCTTGAAGCTCACTCACTCTGCGAGCAGAGGTGATGGCAACAAGAAAAGCCGTTTTTAAGGTAAGAAGCCTAAGAGGACAGTTGTGAAGAGGCTCAAAGGGAGCGCACATAAGATAAGTCAAGACAAGGTTCAAGTCCCACTGAGGTATTATGAAAGGAGATGGAGGAAAGAGATGAATAATGCCTTTAAAGAACCAACTTACAATAGGGGACTTGAACAAAGAGGGCTGATCTGGTAACCGAACAAAAGCAGAGATGGCTGCCAGGTAGCCTTTAAGAGTGCCCAGAGCATAACAAAAGAACCTCAGAAAGAGGGGCAGAAAGGGGATCCACAGCCTTTGCTGTGCACCATGCAACAAACTTGTTCCATCGACAGGCGTATACCGTTTTCCTGGAGGGATGCCTGGCTGCCAAGATGACATTACAGACTTCGGGAGGAAGGTCAAACACTGTCAACTATCGCTGCTCAATCTCCACGCAAGGAGGTGGAGGCTGGACAGGTTGGGGTGGGGTGGAGGACCGTCCCCAGCTGCTGCAACAGAAGATCCTCCCGAAGGGGCAGTCTGATTGGAGGATCGATAGCCATGCTCAGAAGCTCGGGGTACCTGACTCTTCGTGCCCAGTCCGGTGCCACAAGAATGACTTGGGCCCGGTCACACTTGATCTTCTTCAGTACTCGGGGCAGAAGTGGTACAGGCGGAAAAGTGTGCAGGAGGCCGCAACTCCACTCGCGACGAAAAGCGTCACCAAGCGAGCGCTGCCTTGGAAACTTGAAAGCGCAGAACTGCTGACATTGCGCGTTCTCTTCGTTTGCAAACAGACCTAACCAAAGCTCTCCCCACTGCTGAAAGAGACCTTGCACCACCTCTGAGTGAAGACGCCATTCGTGATCCACCAGGCACTGATGGCTGAGTTCATCTGCCCTCGCGTTCAGGGAACCTGCCAGGTGTTGAACCACCAGGGCCATGCCTGATTTTCCAGCTATGCCCAAAGGCGAAGAGCCTCTTGACTAAGGGTCTACGACCCCACCCCGTCCTGTTTGTTGCAGTACCGCATGGCGGTGGTGTTGTCTGTGAACACCTGCACTGCCTTCCCCTTGAGGGAGAGAAGGAATGCCTTCAGTGCCAAGCGGGTCGCCCGGAGCTCCAACAAGTTGATATGGAGCTTGGACTCCGCCGGAGACCAGACTCCTCTGATCTCCGCCTCTCCCAGGTGGCCGCCCCATCCCAGGAGTGATGCATCGGTCACCACCGTGAGGTCTGGTTGGGGAAGGGAGAGGGATCTGCCTCTAACCCAATCCTGATTCGTTAGCCACCACTGCAGTTGTTGTGCAGTTCCCTCTGAGATCTGGAAGTAGTAGGAAAGATTCCCCTGATGCTGCGCCCACTGGAACTTCAGGTCCCACTGCAGAGCCCGCATATGCCATCTGGCATGACTCACCAGCAGGATGCAGGAGGCCATGAGGCCCAGCAGCCTCAGGGTCATTCACACTGAAATCTGGGATAGAGGCTGAAACATCGGTATCATAGCCCGAACATCCCGGACTCGCTGTTCGGGAGGATAAGCCCGAAACTGCACTGTGTCCAGAACAGCTCCGATGAAAGGGAGCAACTGAGAGGGAGTCAGGTGTGACTTTGGTACGTTGATAGTGAACCCCAGCGAATGCAGGAGGTCCGCCGTAGTCTGGAGGTGGGAGACAACAGCCTGAGTTTAGCCCGCCTTCAACAGCCAGACGTCGAGATAGGGGAAGACTGGAACCCCTGATCTGCGCAGATGAGCTGCGACCACCGCCATCACTTTCGTGAACACCCGAGGGGCGCTTGTAAGGCCAAAAGGGAGCACGGTGAACTGAAAATGCTCGTGGCCTACTGTGAACCATAGGTAACATCTATGGGCTGGCAGGACAGGAATATGGAAATAGGCATCCTGCAAGTCCAGCGCCACCATCCAGTCTTCAGGGTCGAGGGCAGACAGGACCTGAGCCAACGTGAGCATTCTGAACTTCTCCTTCCGTAGGAAGCGATTGGAGGATGCTGCAGGGGGGGAAAGGGTGTACTGGCCTGCCCTCTGGCTTCCAGACCTGCGTCACTGGGTCCCACGCCCGCGTAGAAGCTGGGCAGCTTGCGTGAGCAGATGGCTAAACTAGGCCAGATGCGGTGGGGTGCCCCTCCCGCAGCCACAAAAGTAGTGAAAGACAGACTGTGGTGGACGGGAGGACGCAGTGAGGCCCAAGGATCTGGCTGCAGCCCAAGAATCCTTGAAGCAGTCTGCCTTGTCACCAAAAAGGCGACGGCTATCGAAGGGCATGTCCAGCAAGGTCACTTGAACATCCCCCGAAAAACCAGATGTCTTCAACCAGGGAATCCAAAGATGATCCAGCTTCTTGGGTTCCCTGTCCGGGGGTGCGGAAGGGAATGCGCCCTTGGAAGAAGAAGCTTGGACCACCAAGCTCTCGGGGAAAGGTGTTGGGAGAGGAAAATAGGATCGCCCGGGGTTGGACCAAGTGCCCCAGGAAGTCCGTGAGGGCTTCATTGAAGGGCATGAGGGGTTCAGAGGAAGTTGCCGTCGGTTGAAGCACCTCTGTGAGGAGGTTAGTCCTGACTGCCACTGTAGGGAGCTCTAGGCCCAAGGCCTCGGCTGCCCTACGCACCACCATTGCATAGGACGCTCCCTCCTCCGTAGCCATGGTAGAGGGAGAAAGCATGCCAAGGTCTGGGAGGTGTCCAGACCACTGGCGTCACCCAATTCCTCTCTCCAGTCCGGTTCTTCCAGTTGGTCTGCCAAAGGGTCCAGCGATGCCTCCCAGTCCTTATCACCACCCTCAGGGTGATAGGGAACACCTGGGAAGAACAAGGGAACAAAAGTACCCTCCGGCGTCGGATTCGACGTCGGTCGACGTCGATCCGTGTCCATCTCAGGGATGAGGATGGGGACGGAGTTGGCCGGAGGCACGGCCGGCACCGGGGGCGTCATTGCCAGGATCGGCGCTGGGGAAGGTCGAGTAAGGTCGACCGGCCTGGATCCAGGGGGGCCTGCTGGGGCCGGAGCCGCCGGCATCGAAGGCCCAGGTCCCCCAACTGACTACGCGGGGCCTGAAGGGCCACCAGCAGAGTTTTGCTGCCCAAAGATGCGGTGGAGGGCTTCGTAGAATGTACGAAGCTGGGCAGGGGACGCTCTGGCTCCTGGGAAAGGAGGGAGGCGCGGAGTCGTCCCGGAATCAGGCATCGGAGACGGAGCCTTAGAACGACGACTCTCCGGGTTCCGCGTCGCGTCAACCGATTGATCAGGAGAAGGCGAAGAGCAACGGTGCTTCTTCGCCTTCTTCTTGTGCTTCGACTTACCCGAGGAGTGCGAAGACTTGGCTGAGGTGTGGTGACTTCGCGACTGGTCCCGAGACCTTCCCCTCGCGCGAGACTGAGAGCGACGCAGAGCCGACTGCCAGGCCCAAAAAGCTTTCGGGCCGCTCCCGCAAAGACTTCAGGTTCATGGCCCGACAGTCGGAGCATGACTTCGGGTCGTGGTCGCGCTCCAGGAACCAGAGGCACACAAGGTGCGGGTCCGTCACGGACATCAGCTTGTGACAGGACTCACAAGGCTTGAAGCCGGTTCGCTGATGGGACATCCCTCATGCACCAGGAGTCGAAGAATCGAAAAAAGAAGTCGACAAAAGTCAAAAAAAGGTTAATTAAAAAATGACTAAGGGGCAAGCTCTCTCCGGATCTGCGCAAGGCTGGCGCGGAAAAAGAAAGAACTGATGTCAGTGCGCAGGGGCGGCATCTCAGTAGACACTGCAACGTCATCCCGGCGACCACGACGCCGGCGACGGACGTGGAGTCGACCGATGCCACCTTACGACGCGCGGGGTACTGCTAGAGAAAAATTCTCCGGATCCAGTCTGACGCCTGGGGGTAATTCTAAGGTAAGGAATCTATAACTAATAGTCCCTTTCACATTGTGATTGTGTGTTAGTGAAAGGTGCAGTTTAGTCCGAGGGGGTGGACACTGTAGTCACACTTTCATCAAGGTGTCTCACCCTCCGCTGTACCTGCCCCACCTCGGTCGTCCCGCACCAACAAGCCTTGGTAGCCGCAACTGGCTTGGAAGACAAAAAAGGAGCAACGGTGGGACCAGCAAGGTCTAGGGGACTCACAAACAGCAGGAGAGTCAGAGCAGGCCCAAGCAAGCAGGGGAGCCCACTGAAGCAAGAGAAGACCCTCAGGAGGACCCACAGGCCAAAGGCACAGGAGTCGCAAGAGGACCATGAGCAGCTCACCAAACATGGAGGCCCACGGTGCAGAGGGTGCAGTGAGGACGCTGATCTTGGAGGGAACAGGAGATGGAGACTGGAGTTTCTTGTAGCCTGAAGATCTCTGGAGTGCATAGCCAACAAGCCTTGGCAACAGCAAATCGATGCAGTGCACAGGGGTTTGGTCCCCAGCGGTTCTGACGAGGGATACTGGCTTCATAATTGCAGAGAGGACAGGTCAGGCCTCGAGGGAGTTGTAGAACCACCACCTGTATTGCTGAGCCTCGGGAAGTCCGTAGGATGACAGGAGCAGCAGACCGGTCAGCTTCGTTGAAGTGCCTGGAGATGCATGGGAGTGACTCCTTCATTCCAAGGGAGATTTCTTCTGGTGTCCTTGATGCCCACAGGTCTGTTGAGGAACCTGGAAAAAGCACAGACACAGACAAAGAAGACTTGAAGAACAGCAAGACCAGGAGCAGCAGGAGTCTTCCTTGGTACAGTCTTGGTTCCAGACGAAGTCCAAGTGTCCAGACAAGTGAAGAGCGACGTAGTTTCAGGGTGGAGTCTTGTCCCATGGCGAATCTAAGCACCCACAGGTAAGCCCTTAAGGAAAGGGTTGGAACAACTCACGGGTCCCTTTCAGAGGAGGAGCTGGACAGAGGGGAGGATCCTTTCATGTCCTTTGTTCAGTTTTGCGCAGAGCGTGAACCAAGGGTTCCTGAACTGGCTCAAACTGGAGTATGCAAGGAGGGCACTAAATGTGCCCTTCAAAGCAGTCTGGTGGCGCTGGCAAGCGCCCCCAACCCAGCCCACTACACTAAGTCCTGTCTGAAAAGTGGTCACACCTCCCTGTGACAGGAAACCTATTGTTCTACCTTCCCCCTGCTCAAACTTGGCTCAGAAGCAGGAGGGCAGAATTGTGTCTGTGGTCGGCAGCAGCACTAGCTTGCTTGCAGGCCCTGAAAGGCTGTTACCAGGAGCACAGGGGAGTCCCCTGAAGGAGCCCCCCAGTACATGGGATCATACTTCCAACATTGGAATCGCTGTTGGGGTATGATTCCAACATGTTTGATACAAAACATGACCGGGTTCAGTGTAGCCACTATATAGTTAGACATCTCATAATGACAATGACTGATGTCCACTATATATCGAAAAATGGCTGACCGCACTTACAAAGCTTGGAGAATCGACTCCGGGGTTTGTAGGGGTGTCCTGCTCATGCAGGGGCACCCTCACACTTGCAACCAAGCACCATGCCTTCACGACTGAAGTGCCTGCCCGAGGGGTGACTTATAGGTTTTAAGTGCAGTGATCTCAGAAATGAGAAAATGTATATCTGTCGTTAGAGGCGCAAGCACCAACTCACACAGCCTGCAATGGCAGGCCTGTAATCACAGTTTAAGTGGACTCCAATGGTTGGCACAATACATGTTGCAGCCCATGGAAGAACCCTGGTGTACCTATGCCCTGGTCCCTCAGTGCCATATACTAGGGACATAGAAGGGTACACCAGTAGCCAATTAGGAAGGTACCAAAGTACTTACCATAGGCCAATTTAGGGAGAGAGCACAGTGACTGGGGTCCTGATTAGCAGGATCCCATTCAGGCTAGTCAGAAAACAGAATGACACCTGCAAAAAGTGGGGGTAACCATGAAAGCAGTACCACATACTAGGAACTTACAAAGGTACACCAGTAGCCAAATGTGGAGGTACCAAAGTACTTACCATGTCAATTTAGGGAAAAAAGCACAGTTGCAGGGGTCCTGATTAGCAGGATCCCAGCAGACTAGTAACAAACACACTGGCACCAAGCAAAATGTAGGGGTAACCATGAAGGCAGATCTTACTTTCCTACAGTGTACTAAAAAAAAGTACACTGTGCAGAGAGTCCAGTGGGTCCCCAATTGGTTTACAGAGGTTAAAGTAGATAATACTAACGCTCACTTTTGTGGTACTGTGGACGAGCAGCTAGGCTTATCAGAGGGTAGTGCTAAGCATTTGTTGTACTCACAGAGGCTATAAATGAGACACACACTCAAAGTATAAATCCGAGATCAAATTAGGAAAATAACATTTCTTGTTATATATGTTTCAAAACCAAGAACTTCGTTTAAAGGTAAGTACTGTTTTCAATAACAATTCCTACAGTTACTTAAAGCTTTTAAAGTTGTGCGCCTTTTTCTTCCATAGAATTGCATTGTGCGTAAAGTCAGAGATGCCTAAAGGTAGGTACAGTCGGTTTCGGGGGTTCACCTTCAGTTCTAGTGGGCCAAGGTCCAAAGTACTACCAGCAGTTCTTCGGGCACTGCCAGGGTTCTACTGTGAGCAGGGTGCTGGTGAAGTTGGTAGCTGGTGCACTACAGAGAAGGGGGGCCACCCAAAATCAGGCTACACAGGAGGTCTTGGGGACAAGTCAGAGAGCTCCCAAACAGGGGCTTGGGTCGCAAGGGGTCTTGGAGCAAGGGGGCACAGCGGGTTTGTCGGGAAACCCGGGCCGGGCGGCTCGGGTGCAGCATGGTTAGGTCGGCTGGGCTGGGTGCTCCTCGTGGTCAGGGACAAACAACTGGCAGGGGCAAAATCAAGGCAGCCTGGCCACTTACAGAGTGGGACTCAGTGATGCTGACGTCCCTCAGTGGCAGCTTGGTCCTGGCACAGGAGGAATCCGGACTGGACTCTCACTGTTGGAGTTTGGTGCAGGGCGTCTGGTACCCCGGGCGTTGGTGCTGGACGGCTCCGATTGATCCTGGTGTCTTCACACTCAGTGGGGAGACAGATCTGACCTTCCAGAGCACAAGTACCTTCTCCTAGTTGTTTGCAGCGTCGGTCGGGCCGGGGAGCTGCAAGGCGGTGGATCGGACTCTGTTTGACTGTGCCTGAGGACTGCAGGTGAGTAGCTCCTCTACTGCAAGGGAGAATGTAGGCAATTTTCGAAGTGCTGGCAGGCTGCCCAAGGCTTTGGTAGTTCTCCAGCTCACAGGACGAGTCACTCTGAGCGACTGATGAGAGAGGACTGAGGACGGTCAGGGTTTCGCGCCAAAAGTCCACAGTTCTGCTGCAGTTCTCGCCAGACAGTGACTCTAATTCGTCCTTTTCTTGATCTGTCAAATCTGAGTTTTTGGGTTCAGGGGTGCCACCAACAATACTCAGTTTAGAGCCTTTAGAAGAGTGACAGGTTGTAGCCAATGTGCTACCTACCTTTAGGGTATCGACACCCTCTATATGATCGCTTTCTGTGGGAAGTGGGCATAACCCTAGAATGCTAACTACGTCCAAAACAAGATGAAGGAATCTGAAAAGTGGGGTCCACATCAGCTGGCTCACCCTAGGCGTGGTGCTGGCTGAATGTGGGCACAGCTCCTAATCTTACTAATTTTCCCACCTGTCTTGCCGTCAAAAAGTGGGAGCAGGACAGGGGGGTGGGCATCTCCACTATCTGAAGAGGCCTGGGTTGCATAGCAAAGGTGGCAGGGCCTTTGAAGTTTCCTGCCTTGAAATGCACATCCTGCGGGAGGAGGTGTGAACACCTCTGCCCAGAGCAGGCTTTGTTCCTGGCCTACGAGAATGAAGGCCCACACCTTAGGAGGTCAGAAACCTGTCTATGGTGGCTGGCTGGTCGAGAGAAGTCAGTCAACACACTAGTAGTCTGTAGGTTTTCAGGGGGCACCTCTAAGGTGCCTTTCTGGGTGCATTTAGTAATAAATCCAGCACTGGCATCAGTGTGGGTTTATCAAGATGAGATGTTTGGTACCAAACACCTTGGGGTACAGTGAAGCCATCATGTAGCTGGGGAACTTGTAATCACAAGTGTCCAGGCCATGTACTCGTCATGGATTCCCTGTGCACTTGTAATATCTAAGGGTAAACTTAGATATCACAGGGACACATCCATTCCCGCAGATATTCCCACACATGGGCATAGTGCACCCTGCCTTTGGACTGTAACACCTGCCGTAGGGGTAACTGACCTATATCACATGCAGTGCTGGGTAGGCCTGGCATACAGGGATGTGTGCCATATCGACTCTTCGTTTTCTCTACACCAAGACACGCAGGCTGCAATAGCAGTGAACTTGGTGAGGAGCCCCTTAGGGTGGCACAATTTGCGCTGCACCCCTTAGGGACCCTCTTTAGTTCCAAGGCCCTAGGTGCCAGAGGTACCACTTACTAGGGACTTACAGGGATCCTAAGGGTGTGCCAATTGTGGAACAATGGTACAGTTTAGGGAAGAACACTGGTACTGACGACTTGGTTAGCAGGAACCCAGTACACTTTCAAAGTTGCACCAGATAAATCATCCTAGGCCCATTCGTCTGTTAATGATGAGGGCGGCTGGTACTGATCTAATCAGTGAGAACGAGACAATAATTAAATTAGAGCACAAGCTTGAATCTGAGCACAAGCTTGAATCTATTATAGTAACCACCATACAACATGTACTCCTATTACTCCTTGTAAAATAATGTGGAGCTCATTATACTGTTGTCAATGCGATGCCTTTTTAAACCTCACTATCACCCTGCATGTCACGCTTCCTTTCACTTAAATATATGTGAGCACCTGAATACTATACAAAAAATTGTAAAATAAATGTTTATCATTTATCTGACCTACATGACCTTCCTTTGATCTTTCCTTTGCTCCCTCATGAATTAATTTCAAAATCTTAGAACCAAGTGTTCCCTGCTGGGTCACTTTCTCGCTTTGGACCATTTAGGCCACACCTGAACCACTGTTTCCTAAATATCTCGCCACCCCAGGTTCACATATTGGGGTACCCTTGTCTTCTCAAAAAACCCATTAATTAAAGTGGGCACCTTGCACCAGTCCAAACGACCCTTATTGATGATTAGGTTAAAGACAACCTTTATTGAAAGCTATCCTAGTGGTAGCTATGGAGAGCAGCCTTCAGGCTAAGTCTTGAAGGAATGTAAAGCTGCTTGTTTTACCAGTCTATAACCTCCTGAATGACCAAATGAAAGGAGAACCACACAAGGTGTATATAAAATATATGTATTTATTACTAAACCCTCTCTACTAATCTCTTTATGAGATTAGAGAACAAAACACACAATATTAAATCACTAGAACGACAGTAAAGCACAAGTTACTAACTTGTGTAACGATATATCTGTAAGAGACAGTAGTGAGTGACAGATTCCTTACCTTAGAATATCCCCAGGCGTCAGGCTGGATCCGGAAAGTTTTTGCGTAGCAGAACCCCTGCGCGTCGGTAGGCGCCGTCGTGCGGCTCCGCGTCCGTCGTCGGCGTCGTGGTCGCCGGGATGACGTCGCGGGCAGTACTTAGACGCCGCCCCTGCGCGCTGACGTCAGTTCTGTACACGACTTTCCGCGCCAGGAACGCAGAGCCATGCAAGAAGCTGACATAGGTGTCTGAAAAATGCACAAGTTACTAACTTGTGTAACGATATATCTGTAAGAGACAGTAGTTAGTGACAGATTCCTTACCTTAGAATATCCCCAGGCGTCAGGCTGGATCCGGAAAGTTTTTGCGTAGCAGTACCCTTGCGCGTCGGTAGGCGGCGTCGTGCGGCTCCGGGTCCGTCGTCGGCGTCGTGATCGCCGGGATGACGTCGCGGGCAGTACTTAGGCGCCGCCCCTGCGCGCTGACGTCAGTTCTGTACACGACTTTCCGCGCCAGGAACGCAGAGCCATGCAAGAAGCTGACATAGGTGTCTGAAAAATACTAGGGCCCTGAAAGGGATGTCCTTAACCCTAGAAATCAGTTCGCAGAACGGGGAGGATGGGTGGGCGGTAGGAATCTGTCACTAACTACTGTCTCTTACAGATATATCGTTACACAAGTTAGTAACTTGTGCATCTGAAAGAGACACGTTAGTGACAGATTCCTTACCTTAGAATAGATACCCCAGCAATACCAACCCCGGTGGTGGGTCTGCGAACAAAGATCAGACAAGGAAGTCCTGGAGGACAGAACGGCCAAAGAAGCCGTCCCTCCGGACCTGACTGTCAAGGCAGTACTGCTTTGTAAACGTGTGCAGCGAGGCCCACGTAGCTGCCTGACAGATAACCGGCAGCGGAACACCGCGGCCCAAGGCCGTGGTAGCAGCCGTTGCCCTGGTGGAATGGGCACGCAGCCCAACAGGAGGCTCCTTCTTAGCCAAAGAATAGCAGGTCTTGATGCACAAGGTAACCCAGCGGGAGATGGTCCTCTTGTGCACCGCCCGACCTTTTTGGCGCCCACGTAGCCAACAAAGAGCTGGTCATCCACCCGGAAGTGTTTTGTGCGGTCAATATAGAAAGAGAGCGCACGTTTTGGGTCCAGACGGTGGAGCCTCTCTTCCTCTCTGGAAGGATGCGGAGGCGGAAAGAAGGTGGGCAAAGTGATGGTCTGCCCAATGTGGAAAGCAGTAACCACCTTTGGCAAGAAGTACGGACGCGTCCGAAGAACAACCTTGTCTGGATGAACAGACAGAAAGGGAGGTTTGCAAGATAGAGCCTGGAGCTCACTCACCCGCCGAGCGGAGGTGATGGCCACCAGAAAGGCTGTCTTCAGAGTCAGAAGACTAAGAGGACAGTTATGTAGAGGCTCAAAGGGAGCGCACATTAAAAAGGTAAGAACCAAGTTCAAGTCCCACTGAGGCATCACAAACGGAACAGGAGGGAAGACGTGTGTAATGCCTTTTAAGAACCTGTTAACAACAGGGGACTTGAAAAGGGAGGGCTGATCAGGGAGCCTGAGGAAGGCCGAGATAGCACAAACATAACCCTTGATGGTACCCAGGGCAGAACCCTGTTGGGCCAGAGAGAGAAGGAACAGAAGGACCTCAGAAAGAGGGGCAGAAAGGGGATTCACAGCCTTTGCTGTGCACCATGCCACAAATTTGTTCCACCTGCAGGCGTATACCACCTTAGTGGAGGGACGCCTGGCTGCCAGAATCACATCACAAACTTCGGGAGGCAAGTCGAAAGGAATGAACTGCCGCCGCTCAATCTCCACGCAAGCAGGTGTAGACTGGACAGGTTCGGGTGGAGGACCGTCCCCTGCTGCTGCGACAGAAGATCCTCCCGAAGAGGCAGACGGATCGGGGGATCTACGCTCATATTGAGTAGCTCGGGATACCAAACTCTTCGAGCCCAGTCCGGAGCCACAAGAATGACTTGGGCCCGGTCGTGCCGAATCTTCTTCAACACTCTGGGTAGAAGTGGTATAGGCGGAAAGGCGTACAATAGACCGCAACTCCACTCGTGACGAAAAGCGTCGCCGAGCGAGTGCCGCCTTGGAAATTCCAACGCGCAGAACTGATGACATTGCGCGTTCTCTTCGGTGGCGAATAGATCTAACCAAGGCTCTCCCCACTGTAGAAAGAGTCCTTGCGCCACTTCCGAGTGAAGACGCCATTCGTGATCCATCATGCACCTGCGGCTGAGTTCGTCCGCCCTGGCGTTCAGGGAACCTGCCAGGTGTTGAACCACCAGGAACATGCCCTGGCGTTCCAGCCATGTCCAGAGGCGCAGAGCCTCCTGACAAAGGGTCCACGACCCCACCCCGCCTTGTTTGTTGCAGTACCACATGGCGGTGGTGTTGTCTGTGAACACCTGCACTACCTTCCCTTTGACAGAGGGAAGGAATGCCTTGAGTGCAAGTCGGATCGCCCGGAGCTCCAGAAGGTTGATATGGAGCCGGGACTCCGCCGGAGACCAGAGGCCTCTGATCTCCGCCTCTCCCATGTGACCGCCCCATCCCAGAAGGGACGCGTCCGTCACAACTGTGTGCTCTGGCTGGGGAAGGGAGAGGGATCTGCCCATGACCCATTGCCGGTTCGAGAGCCACCACTGCAACTGTTTTGCAGTCCCCTCCGAGATCTGGACGTGATCGGACAGGTCGCCCTGGTGCTGCGCCCACTGGAACTTCAGGTCCCACTGCAGAGCCCGCATATGCCATCTGGCATGAGTGACCAGCAGGATGCAGGAGGCCATGAGGCCCAGCAGCCTCAGGGTCATCCGTACCGAAACCCAGGATAAAGGCTGAAAGATCGGAATCATAGCCTGAATATCCCGGACTCGCCGTTCGGGAGGATAGGCCCGAAACTGCGTCGTGTCCAGAACTGCTCCGATGAAAAGGAGCTGTGGAGAAGGAATCAGATGCGACTTCGGCACATTGATGGAGAACCCCAGCGAGTGCAGGAGTTCGGCCGTAGTCTGGAGGTGGGAGACGACTGCCTGGGACGAGCCCGCCTTCAGCAGCCAGTCGTCGAGGTAGGGGAAGACTGAAACCCCTGCCCGGCGCAGATGAGCTGCGACCACCGCCATCACTTTCGTGAACACCCGAGGGGCACTGGTAAGGCCAAAGGGGAGCACGGTGAACTGAAAATGCTCGAGGCCTACCGTGAACCGAAGGTAACGCCGGTGGGCCGGCAGGACGGGGATGTGGAAATAGGCGTCCTGCAAGTCCAACGCTACCAACCAGTCTCCGGGGTCGAGGGCAGTCAAGACCTGAGCTAGGGTGAGCATCTTGAACTTCTCCTTCCGGAGGAAGCGATTGACGTTCCGGAGGTCCAAGATAGGACGCATGTCCTCCTTGTCCTTTTTGGGCACCAGAAAGTAGTGGGAGTAGCAACCACGCCCTACTTCTGGGGTCGGAACACGCTCGATGGCCCTCTTGGCCAAGAGGGCCGTGACTTCCTTCTGTAGAAGCACCAAGTGATCCCCTGACATGCGGTGGAATGGAGGTGGCATGGCTGGGGGGGTGGTCTTGAAGGGGAGGGAGTAGCCCCTTCGGACAATGTCCAAGACCCACTTGTCCGAGGTGATGGGACGCCAGTGGTGAAGGTGATGGCGGACCCTGCCCCCGACTGGCGTGCTGTGCACCTGAAAGGAGGGACTAGGAGGGCTTGGAGGCCGCGGACGGGTTGGAGGTGGTGGCCTGACCCGCACGCTGGTTGCCCGAACCGCCACGGCGGTATCCACGTCCTCGGCCACGCGAAGGCGCTTGCTGCGCGGGCCGTTGGCCGGCCTGTGGACGGGACTGGGCGCCCCTTCCGTGGCCACGAAAGGGGCGAAAAGCAGACGTTTGCGGAGGGCGCACAACAGCAAGGCCCAGGGACTTAGCAGTAGCCCGTGAGTCCTTGAAACGCTCCAGCGCATGGTCTGCCTTCGAACCAAAAAGACCGACTCCATCAAAGGGCATGTCCATGAGAGTATTCTGGACATCCCCTGAAAAACCAGTGGTTCTCAGCCAGGCGTGGCGACGCAGCGCCACCGTCGTTGCAAGCGATCTGCCCAGCGAGTCGGCGGTATCAAGGCCACAGCGGATGGTATATTTAGCCGCATCACGCCCTTCCGCAATAGCGCGGGTAAGCAGTGTCTGGACCTCCTCAGAACACTGCGGCAAAACATCAGCCACCGAATCCCACAGGGAGTGGGTGTATCGGCCCAAGAGGCAAGCGGTATTAACAGACCGCAAGCCAGCACTGGAGGAAGAGAAAGCATTCTTCCCAAAGTGATCCAGGCGCTTGGATTCCCTATCCGGAGGGGCGGTAGGGAAGGCTGTTTGGGAGGCAGAGGCTTGGACAACCAAGCTCTCAGGGGTGGGGTGTTGGGAGAGAAACAGGGGGTCGCCCGGAGCCGGGCGATGGCGTCGGGCCACGTTCCTATCCACAGGAGCCCCTGTGGTGGGTTTGGACCAGGCACCCAAAAGAACGTCAGTGAGTGCATCGTTGAACGGCAGCACAGGCTCCGAAGAGGAGGCCGCCGGCTGAAGCACTTCAGTCAGGAGGTTAGTCCTGACGGCCACTGTAGGCAACTGGAGATTTAAGGCTCCAGCAGCTCTACGCAACACCGTTGCAAAATTAGCCCCCTCCTCCGTTGCCACGGGAGGAGACAGCATGCCAGAGTCGGGGGAGGAATCCAGCCCACTGGCATCCCCAAGTTCCTCAACCCAGTCCGGGTCAAACTCGCACTGTTGTGTGAGAGGGTCGTCAGACCCCTCCCAGCTCTCCTGGTCCTCCTCAGGTTGAAAAGATGGAGGAGGAGGGACATAAGGGACCCAAGGTCTCATCGGCGCCGGAACCGGCGTCGGGCGACGCCGGTCCGGCTCCATGTCCGGACCCGGGGAGAACCGGGAACGACGCCGCCCGGAGCCCCGGACGGCGTCGGAAACGGCACCGGGGACATCGGCGTCGGCGGAGGCGTGGTTAGGTCAACCGGCGTCGATGGGGGTTGCGGCACCACCGGAACCGGGGTCGAGGCCGGGGCCGAGGCCGGGACGAAGGCTGGTGGGACAGGCGACGCCGGGACCGGAGTCGACGGCGACGCCGGAGCAACCCCATCAGGGCCCGCGGGGCCCGAAGGCGCACCGGAGGGACCTTGAGGCCCGAAGAGGCGGGCCATGGCCGACAGGAATTTCTGTAGTTCGGCCGGAGTCGCCCCCGAACCCGGGTAGGACGGGTAATGCGGGGGCAACTCGACAGGCACGTCCGGGGCCGCGGGGACGGTGCCGACAGGGACCTCAGCCGAGTCGCGCGACCGGCGAGGCGAAGTCTTAGAGCGATGACGCCGCTTAGACTTCTTGTGCTTCGACTTACCGGAGGAGCGCGAAGACTTGGATTCCGACGAACGGCGGGGACTCCGCGTCCGGCCCCTCGACCTCTCCCGGGACCGGGGCTTGGTGCGGCGCGGAGCCGACTGCCGGACTTCAAGGAGCTTTCGAGACCGCTCTCGCAAAGCCTTCGGATGAAGTTTCCGGCAGTCAGGGCACGACTTCGTGTCGTGGTCTCGGCCGAGACAGAAGAGACACTCGAGGTGGGGGTCCGTGATGGACATCATACGACCACATTCCTCGCAGGGCTTAAAGCCGGGCATCCCTACGACACCTTAGGAGTCGTGAAGACTCGTTGAAGAAAACAGTGAAAAATTTCACAAAAAAGATAGTCAAAAAGTGACTAGGGCACTGCTCTTCCCGGATCTGCGCTTACTGGCGCGGAAAAAGAAGAACTGACGTCAGCGCGCAGGGGCGGCGCCTAAGTACTGCCCGCGACATCATCCCGGCGATCACGACGCCGACGACAGACGCGGAGCCGCACGACGCCGCCTACCGACGCGCAAGGGTACTGCTACGCAAAAAACTTTCCGGATCCAGCCTGATGCCTGGGGATATTCTAAGGTAAGGAATCTGTCACTAACGTGTCTCTTTCAGATACTAGGGCCCTGAAAGGGATGTCCTTAACCCTAGAAATCAGTTCGCAGAACGGGGAGGATGGGTGGGGCGGTAAGGAATCTGTCACTAACTACTGTCTCTTACACATATATCGTTACACAAGTTAGTAACTTATGCATCTGAAAGAGACACGTTAGTGACAGATTCCTTACCTTAGAATAGATACCCCAGCAATACCAACCCCGGTGGTGGGTCTGCGAACAAAGATCAGACAAGGAAGACCCGGAGGACAGAACGGCCAAAGAAGCCGTCCCTCCGGACCTGACTGTCAAGGCAGTAATGCTTTGTAAACGTGTGCAGCGAGGCCCACGTAGCTGCCTGACAGATAACCTGCAGCGGAACACCGCGGCACAAAGCCGTGGTAGCAGCCGTTGCCCTGGTGGAATGGGCACGCAGCCCAACAGGAGGCTCCTTCTTAGCCAAAGAATAGCAGGCCTTGATGCACAAGGTAACCCAGCGGGAGATGGTTCGTTTGTGCACCGCCCGACCTTTTTTGGCGCCCACGTAGCCAACAAAGAGCTGGTCATCCACCCGGAAGTGTTTTGTGCGGTCGATATAGAAGGAGAGCGCACGTTTTGGGTCCAGACGGTGGAGCCTCTCTTCCTCTCTGGAAGGATGCGGAGGCGGAAAGAAGGTAGGCAAAGTGATGGTCTGCCCAATGTGGAAGGCAGTAACCACCTTTGGCAAGAAGGACGGACGCGTCCTAAGAACAACCTTGTCTGGATGGACAGACAGAAAGGGAGGTTTGCATGATTGAGCCTGGAGCTCACTCACCCGCCGAGCGGAGGTGATGGCCACCAGAAAGGCTGTCTTCAGAGTCAGAAGACGAAGAGGACAGTTATGTAGAGGCTCAAAGGGAGCGCACATTAAAAAGGTAAGAACCAAGTTCAAGTCCCACTGAGGCATCACAAACGGAACAGGAGGGAAGAGGTGTGTAATGCCTTTTAAGAACCTGCTAACAACAGGGGACTTGAAAAGGGAGGGCTGATCAGGGAGCCTGAGGAAGGCCGAGATAGCACAGAGATAACCCTTGATGGTACCCAGGGCAGAACCCTGTTGGGCCAGAGAAAGAAGGAACAGAAGGACCTCAGAAAGAGGGTCAGAAAGGGGGTTCACAGCCTTTGCTGTGCACCATGCCACAAATTTGTTCCACCTGCAGGCGTATACCACCTTAGTGGAGGGACGCCTGGCTGCCAGAATCACATCACAAACTTCGGGAGGCAAGTCGAAAGGAATCAACTGCCGCCGCTCAATCTCCACGCAAGCAGGTGGAGGCTGGACAGGTTCGGGTGGAGGACCGTCCCCTGATGCTGCGACAGAAGATCCTCCCGAAGAGGCAGACGGATCGGGGGATCTACGCTCATACTGAGTAGCTCGGGATACCAAACTCTTCGAGCCCAGTCCGGAGCCACAAGGATGACTTGGGCCCGGTCGTGCCGAATCTTCTTCAACACTCTGGGTAGAAGTGGTATAGGCGGAAAGGCGTACAATAGACCGCAACTCCACTCGCGACGAAAAGCGTCGCCGAGCGAGTGCCGCCTTGGAAATTCCAACGCGCAGAACTGATGACATTGCGTGTTCTCTTCGGTGGCGAATAGATCTAACCAAGGCTCTCCCCACTGTAGAAAGAGTCCTTGCGCCACTTCCGAGTGAAGACGCCATTCGTGATCCATCATGCACCTGCGGCTGAGTTCGTCCGCCCTGGCGTTCAGGGAACCAGCCAGGTGTTGAACCATCAGGAACATGCCCTGATGTTCTAGCCATGTCCAGAGGCGCAGAGCCTCCTGACAGAGGGTCCACGACCCCACCCAGCCCTGTTTGTTGCAGTTCCACATGGCGGTGGTGTTGTCGGTGAACACCTGCACTACCTTCCCTTTGACAGAGGGAAGGAATGCCTTGAGTGCAAGTCGGATCGTCCGGAGCTGCAGAATGTTGATATGGAGCCGGGACTCCGCCGGAGACCAGAGGCCTCTGATCTCCGCCTCTCCCATGTGACCGCCCCATCCCAGAAGGGACGCGTCCGTCACAACTGTGTGCTCTGGCTGGGGAAGGGAGAGGGATCTGCCCATGACCCATTGCCGGTTCGAGAGCCACCACTGCAACTGTTTTGCATTCCCCTCCGAGATCTGGACGTGATCGGACAGGTTGCCCTGGTGCTGCGCCACTGGATCTTCAGGTCCCACTGCAGAGCCCGCATATGCCATCTGGCATGATTGACCAGCAGGATGCAGGAGGCCATGAGGCCCAACAGCCTCAGGGTCATCCGTACCGAAACCCAGGATAAAGGCTGAAAGATCGGAATCATAGCCTGAATATCCCGGACTCGCCGTTCGGGAGGATAGGCCCGAAACTGCGCCGTGTCCAGAACTGCTCCGATGAAAAGGAGCTGTGGAGAAGGAATCAGATGCGACTTTGGCACATTGATGGAGAACCCCAGCGAGTGCAGGAGGTCGGCCGTAGTCTGGAGGTGGGAGACGACTGCCTGGGACGAGCCCGCCTTCAGCAGCCAGTCGTCGAGGTAGGGGAAGACTGAAACCCCTGCCCGGCGCAGATGAGCTGCGACCACCGCCATCACTTTCGTGAACACCCGAGGGGCACTGGTAAGGCCAAAGGGGAGCACGGTGAACTGAAAATGCTCGAGGCCTACCGTGAACCGAAGGTAACGCCGGTGGGCCGGCAGGACGGGGATGTGGAAATAGGCGTCCTGCAAGTCCAACGCTACCAACCAGTCTCCAGGGTCTAGGGCAGTCAAGACCTGAGCTAGGGTGAGCATCTTGAACTTCTCCTTCCGGAGGAAGCGATTGACGTTCCGGAGGTCCAAGATAGGACGCATGTCCTCCTTGTCCTTTTTGGGCACCAGAAAGTAGTGGGAGTAGCAACCACGCCCTACTTCTGGGGTCGGAACATGCTCGATGGCCCTCTTGGCCAAGAGGGCTGTGACTTCCTTCTGTAGAAGCACCAAGTGATCCCCTGACATGCGGCGGAATTGAGGTGGCATGGCTGGGGGGGTGGTCTCGAAGGGGAGGGAGTAGCCCCTTCGGACAATGTCCAAGACCCACCTGTCCGAGGTGATGGGACGCCAGTGGTGAAGGTGATGGCGGACCCTGCCCCCGACTGGCGTGCTGTGCACCTGAAAGGAGGGACTAGGAGGGCTTGGAGGCCGCGGACGGGTTGGAGGTGGTGGCCTGACCCGCACGCTGGTTGCCCAAACCGCCACGGCGGTATCCACGTCCTCGGCCACGCGAAGACGCCTGCTGCGCGGGCCGGTGGCTGGGCTGCTGACGTGACTGGGCGCCCCTTCCGTGGCCACGATAGGGGCGAAAAGCAGAGGGTAGCGGAGGGCGTGTAGCAGAAAGGCCCAGGGACTTGGCAGTAGCCCGTGAGTCCTTAAAGCGCTCCAACGCATGGTCTGCTTTGGAACCAAAAAGACCGACTCCATCAAAGGGCATGTCCATGAGAGTATTCTGGACATCCCCTGAAAAACCAGTGGTTCTCAGCCAGGCGTGGCGACGCAGCGCCACCGTCGTTGCAATAGATCTGCCCAGCGAGTCGGCGGTATCAAGGCCACATCGTATGGTGTATTTGGCCGCATCCCTTCCTTCCGCAATGGCGCGGGAAAGCAGTGTCTGGACCTCCTCAGAACACTGGAGCAAGACAGTCGCCACCGAATCCCCCAAGGAGTGGGTATATCGGCCCAAAAGACAAGCAGTGTTGATGGACCGCAAGCCAGCACAGGAGGAAGAAAAACCCTTCTTCCCAAATTGATCCAGGTGTTTGGATTCCCTATCCGGAGGGGCGGTAGGGAAGGCGGTTTGGGAAGCGGAGGCTTGGACAACCAAGCTCTCAGGAGTGGGGTGGACAGAGAGAAACAAGGGGTCGCCCGGAGCTGGGCGATGGCGTCGGGACACGTTCCTATCCACAGGAGCCCCTGTGTTGGGCTTGGACCAGGCGCCCAAAAGAACGTCAGTAAGTGCATCGTTAAACGGCAGCACAGTCTCCAAGGAGGAGGCCGCCGGCTGAAGCACTTCTGTCAAGAGATTAGTCTTGACCGTCACCGTAGGGAGCCGGAGATGTAAGGCTCCAGCTGCCCTACGCAACACCGTTGCAAAATTGGCTCCCTCCTCCGTAGCCACGGGAGGAGACAGCATGCCAGTGTCAGGGGAAGTATCTAGACCACTGGCATCCCCTAGTTCCTCTGCCCAGTCCTCATCATACTGACACTGCTGTGCCAGAGGGTCCTCAGACCCCTCCCAGTCCTCCTGGTCCTCCTCCGGTTCAAAATAAGGAGGAGGAGGGACATTTGGGACCCAAGGTCCCATCGGCGCCGGAACCGGCGTCGAGCGACGTCGGTCCGGCTCCATGTCCGGAGCCGGAGAGTACATGGGGACGACGCCGCCCGGAGCCCCGGGCGGCGTCAGGAACGGCACCGGAGGCGCCGGCGGAGGCGTGGTCAGGTCGACCGGCGTCGATGGGGGTTGCGGTACCACCGGAGCCGGGATCGAGGCCGGGGCCGGAGCCGGAGCCGGGATCGAGGCGGGAGGCACGAGCGACGCCGGGACCGGAGTCGGCGGCGACACCGGGGCAACCCCATCAGGGCCCGCGGGGCCCGAAGGCGCACCGGAGGGACCTTGAGGCCCGAAGAGGCGGGCCATGGCCGACAGGAATTCCTGTATTTGGGCCGGATCCGCCCCCGAACCCGGGAAGGACGGGTATTGCGGGGGCGACTCCACAGGCATGTCCGGGGCCGCGGGGACGGTGCCGGGAGGGGCCTCAGCCGAGTCGCGAGACCGGCGAGGCGAAGTCCTAGAGCGATGATGCTTTTTGGACTTCTTGTGCTTAGACTTACCGGACGACGAAGACTTGGATCCCGACGACCGGTGAGGACTCCGCGACCGACTCCGCGACCGACCCTTCGACCTCTCACGCGACCGGGGCTTGGAATGGCGCGGAGCCGACTGCCGGGCCTGGAGGAGCTTTCGAGACCGCTCTCGCAAAGCTTTCGGGTTGAGGGCCCGGCAGTCGGAACACGACTTCGTGTCGTGGCCTCGGCCGAGGCAGAAGAGACACTCCAGATGCGGGTCTGTGATGGACATCATCCGAGCACAGGCGTCGCAACGTTTAAAGCCGGGCATCCCTACGACACCTTGGAGTCGATTCGAAGAAACAGTGAAAAAATTCACCAAAAAAGTTAGTCAAAAAATGACTAGGGCACTGCTCTTCCCGGATCTGCGCTTGCTGGCGCGGAAAAAGAAGAACTGACGTCAGCGCGCAGGGGCGGCGTCTAAGTACTGCCCGCGACGTCATCCCGACGATCACGACGCCGACGACGGACGCGGAGCCGCACGACGCCGCCTACCGACGCGCAAGGGTACTGCTACGCAAAAACTTTCCGGATCCAGCCTGACGCCTGGGGATATTCTAAGGTAAGGAATCTGTCACTAACGTGTCTCTTTCAGATGTGCTTTATACTGCATCACCTGCAATACATGTTCAACACATCTACATCTAGTGCTGGCAACTTTCTTTTATGAAGGTTTTAAATTCCACTGAGTTTTGCGCATATTTTGTGGTCCAAAATCCTTTGATCACTGTTAATGGATACATTTGTACTTTAAAATGTATTTTGCCACTTAACTGTTGCCCATAGTAGTTTTTATGCAGGACAATTGTTTTTAAAAGTTAGCGGAGGTTGTATAAAAAGACTGATATGCTTCCCAACATTTATAATGTTTTTCATTTGCCAATAGAGGTAAATCTCTCAAAGGTGCATAGTTCATTAATTAACCTTTGGTTGCATTACTTTATAATTTGAGATGGTCAGACGAAGACATTTCTCAAAGACAACATTTAAAAAATATATTTTCCCTACAATACATTCTGAAAGACAGTCAAGAATTTTCCTTTCCCGTTTACGTAACCACCGAGACCTTAACCACAATGTCAGCATGCTATTTGCTTTGATGCAGCTATATGTGGTCCTTAAAGCCTTGTTGTACAAAAAGAGACTTTCAACTTCCAAGGTCGTTGATGCCTATCCTCTGTAACTCCCAGTACTCTAGGACCAGTCACCTTCACATGACACTCCATCCCAAACCAAAGATTGGTGGCTGCACAATCTGATTATGAGTAGCAGAGCTAACATTGACAACATGTGACTTTGTAGACCTGCTCAAACTCAGGAAGACCTTGAAGAACTGGAACTTCCCTCCATGAAGGCACAGTCTGTTATAACTTTCCATGAATATGTTGCCCAAATGCTAAGAGAAGTAACAATGGCAGCGAGGCCAGAAGCATAAAACAAACTGGGTACCACTAGGTGGTGTGTGGAAGTGACACTTTCTCTCGCTCAAGAACTACCGTAGAGTAGGACCATAGCAGTAGGCACTATACAGAAACAAGTCATCAATTATATTTAAGAACACATTGCTTGTGTACTCATCTTTGCAGTAAATGTCCTTTGATTTTTGTGTGTTTTATTTGACTTTTTTTGCCAAAGAATGCAAAGTCAGGAGGTAAGGCCCAGTGATAACTGTAATGGCATACCACCAGTCTTTACCTACTGATTTTGCGCTGAAATCAGAATGCGATCTCACGTGTCAAGGACAGATCACAGACATGCTTACAGCAGCTTACTATGAACAAGAAACAAAACATTATTATTTTTAAAACAATTCTAAACAGCATATGGCCCACTTCTACACAAATTGAGATGCCAAATTCCAAGCCCAACCGTGCCTTTCCTATGCAAAAGAGAGAACATTGACATAGATCACCTCCACCCCTCTTTCTTTTTCTGTTTCAATTTGCTAAAAAGCAGTGAAAGTACTTTAACAAAATGTAAACAAAAAATAAAACGGGTCTTGCAAAATAACAAACTTTATTCAATAAAATTGCTTTTATAAGCTAGCTATTTCCTTACGTACCTCATATTAATATGAAAAGAGTTATTCTTATTAACCTGAAAGCCACCAGACCAAATACAGTTTGGAATATCCATCAGTCGAACACACAGTAACTGGTCATAATCATTCCGGGGCCAATGGAACACAACACTGGAGTCCGGAAGAATTGAAATGTAGGCTTCAGGATTAGAAGTACCCTTGAGAACAAAGGCGATAAAACACTGTTAATTCAAGTAGTTTTGGAATATCAAACTGCAACAAAGCCATTTGGAATTTTTAATAAAAAAACATACTTTATTTACCTGTAAAGCCAAACATATCATCTTTAAATTAAGATGTTTTATGAATATTCCCCAGCCAAGCTGGATATCCTCCAGTAAATAAAATCATAAAACATGCAGCGTGTCTTTAAACACTAGCTACGTAAAGGGCTTCTTTCTACAGTTAGTTAACCTAAATTTAAGCAGTACCTCTCTGCTTTGCAGTGACACATCCCTCTGGCACCTCACTTTCTCAGACTTTCTTACCACGTATAATTAAGCATGTAACATCACAGAGCTGATAACTCTCCAGAGAGGCAGGGAGGGACACATATGAATCTATAAAAGATCACAATGCTGGAGGAACCAATTTACAGGTAAGTAACGTATTCTTCTCTAAAACTTGACGCTCTTATAGATGTAGGTGCTATTTGAGTAGAATACCAGGCGGTGAATGGCCATAAGATAGAAGAGTTGCCTCATCAATAAAACTCGTTTTTCAGAGCCCCTGCAGTATCAGATTTGGCATCAGCATCCAGGCAGTAAGTGCTCAAAGATTTCTATTAGGGGTGTGTTTAACAAAAACACTGCTGACATGGTACTCCATTCATCAAATGGGTCATCACATTTCTGGCAGTTGTTTTTTCTCCATTTAGAACAAACAATGAGGTCTACTAACCATTAATCTGCAGATGGTGGCTTTTGGCCACTGCTCCGCCAGCTGGCACTGTCAAAAGGCCACAAGGAGTTGGGTTGCAGTTTTCAGCATAGTAGTCCTTTCCAAAAAGTAGCTGAGCACTCTCTTAACATCCACAGCATAGAGCAAAATCTACACGCTAGGCTTAGGCACTTGAAGAACACTGGCAAAGATACTGTTTGGCAGAAGTGGAACTCAGAAACCACCTTTAATATGAACCTTGGGTGCGGCCTGAAAGTGATCTTGTCAGGATGGAGCTTAATTTAAGGCTCCTTAACTTGCCAACAATCTTGGCAGAGGTGACAGCAACCATAAATGCCTTATTCCATGTGAGGAATTTGAGCATCCAGTCATGCACAGGTTCAAATGGGTTCACCAGGAGACTGGTGAACACCACAATGACTTCCCTCCTCAGCGCAGGTCTTCTTATTCTTGGAAGCATGCATCTTCCTGTACTGGGATTTTGCTGCCTAGAACACATGTATAGATGAATGCTAAAGGTCTGACTTGGGTAGGCCAAGCAGGTGGGGTAACGGGTTGAGTAGCTTATTCTGCAAATGGTGTATGCGCCCATTTCTT
This sequence comes from Calotriton arnoldi, assembly GCA_963921515.1. Classification (NCBI taxonomy): domain Eukaryota; kingdom Metazoa; phylum Chordata; class Amphibia; order Caudata; family Salamandridae; genus Calotriton; species Calotriton arnoldi. Next base: position 323,509 of record CAWUFW010011527.1, on the reverse strand, counting down.
CTTTTAAGTGGCATTGGTAGATCCTGCTGAGAGTTAATCAATACCTCCAGGCACTCTGGAGAGAGACCTAGATGAATAAGTTACTTACCTTTGGTAACGCTCTTTTGGGTTGATACTCTAACTGCAGATTTCTCACCTTATAAAACTCCCCCGGCTGGATAAGGAATCTTGTCCAGCAATGCTCCCGCTTGCCACTGTGGTGCTGTGCGGCTCTGCGTTGGCTTCGCACCACTATGGATGTGATGGAGTGGATAGGCATTTAAGCGCAATTCCTTCCATTTAGGTCTGTTTCTTGCTTATGTTTTCCATGCCCTCAGACACAGAGCATGAATAATTGTTGGTATCAGTGTGCAGGTTTTTAATTTGGGACCTTTCTGGAAGTTTAAGGGGTGACTCCACAGAATGGGGAGGTGGAATGGGTGTGAGGAATCTCTCAGAAAGAGTGCTACCTAAAGTAACTTATTCTTCTGATGGATTTTTCTAACGGCAGATTCCTCACTGTAGAATAGATATCAAATCAGTACCTCCCCAAGGTGGAGGGTCTGTAGAGTGGGCTCAGATCAAAAAGTCTTGCAGGACCTAACTGGCGAAATGTCCTTTCAAGAAAGTATTGCTTTGTGAACGTCTGTCCCAATGCCCATGTCGCAGCCTGGCAAATGTCAAGGGCAGGCCCCCCACACGCCAACGCAATGACCACATCCTTTGCATTGGTGGACTGGGCTCTCGGACCTGGAGGCTGCTTCTTTGCCAGTGCATAGCAAATCTTGATGCAGAGGACAATCCACCTTGACAGGGTCCTCCTCAGCGCAGCCTTCCCTTTCTTTGTTTTGAAGAAACCCACAAAAAGGGGTCCAGCCAATCGAGGTTTTCTTCCTCTTTTGAGGAGTGAGTCAGCCAAAGAACGCAGGCAGGGTAATAGATTGCCCAACGTGGAAAGGAGACACAACTTTAGCCAAGAAGGCTGTCCAAGTCTTCTGGAAAAAGGTGGTGTAGGGTGGTTGCACTGATATTGCTTGAAGCTCACTCACGCGCACCCATGATGAGGAAGATAGTCTGGAAAGTCAAGTGACACAGTGAGCAGCTATGCATTGGCTTGAAGGGCACGAACATGAGAAATGTTAAGAGCAAATGAAGGTCCAACTGCGGCATCACAAACGTTTTGGGAGCAAACATGTCATCACAACAGGTGAGTTAAACAGGGAGGGTTGATACGGCAAAAGAAGAAAAGGATGAAATGGTTGACAAATAACCTTTAATAGTCCCCACTGCAAGGTCTTGGTGGGCCAAAGAGAAAACAAAAGAACATCTGACATCTTGGCTTGTAAAGGATAAATCCTGCAGATACCACACAGAGCCATAAATTTGTCAAGGCGCCCAGCATAAATGGACTTTGTGAAAGGGTGTGTGGTGGCGAGGATGCCATTCACGGCGTGAGGCACCAGATCAAATGCAGGTAACTGCCACTGCTCTATCTCCGCGCATGGAGGTGTAGACTGCACAGGAAGGACCTTACCTTGCTGCTGCAACAGAAGAGGCTCTTGAAGTGGAAGCCTAATCAGAGGGCGAATGCTCATGCCATAAGTTCCTGCTAACACATTCTCCTGGCTCAATACAGAGCCACTAGGATAACTTGGGCCTGGTTGCTCAAGATCTTTTTCAGAACTTAGGGCAAGAGAGGGCAGGCGTATTTCCTAGCGAAAAGCCAATTCACACAACCTTTGACATTGTGTGTTCTCAACGCTGGAGAAAAAATCTAGCAACGGTTCTCTCCACTATTAGAAGATGCCCTGCGCCACCTCAGGATGTAGACACCATTAGTGATCTGCCAGATACCGCCCGTTTAGCTCGTCCACTCTAGCATTCAATGGCACTTCCAAGTGCTTCGCGACCAGGGAAAAGCCCTGATGCGTCAACCAACTTCTGAGATGCAAAGTTGCTTAGTACAGACCCAACACCCCACTCCTCCCTGCTTGTTCCAACATCACATGGGGGTAGTGTTATCTGTGAGAACCTATACCAGCCTCCCCTTGATGGATGGCAATCAAGCCTTCAGCACCTGAAGAATGGCCGACAACTGCAACAGAGTGATGTGAAACTAGCCTTCCATCGAAGACCAGAGTACTCTTATCTCCAGAGAACGTGGGTGCGCGGCCGGCGAGCCATAGGAAAGCCCGTCCACGTCTGGACAGCGCCTTGTGCCAAAACCCCTGGCCATTTTTCTCCAGGTAACACTACTAGTATTATGTACTTGAGAGAGCAGCTTTTAATTTAGAGCAGTAATGTTTTACAATACCCTTTCGCTATGGAGTTCAATTAACTCTATCATAATTATAACTGCATGTGCTCCTCATGTGGTTTTAAGGTCACTCCATTGGTTTCTTCTTCTCACATTGTTACCACCCCCTCTAGTAAAATTAAACTCCATCTGGAAAATCTTGCCTAAAGGGTTTTATGATCAATGCTCTCTCACTTATTAAAAATAAAGTTGAGGTTGCGGAATTCAAATTAACTCATGACCCTGATTGGGTATTTATCACGGAAACATAGGCTAGGGGGTCGTCCGGTCCAGATTTGATGGATGCTATCCCCCCAGGCTTTACCAGCCTTAGGTAAGGCAGGATGGGGAGAGTGAGAGGTGGGCTGGCTATCATTTTTAAATCCACCTGTGCCTGTCTTATTGAGCCAGTGCAAAGTTCGACTCTTTGTGAAGCATTACAGTTCTTTAGTAAGATCAACTCCATTTGTTAGTTTACTGGGATTCTGGTTTACAGGCCCCTTAGACCTAGGTCCCCCTTTACATCAGAGTTTTTACATATTTTAGAACCTCATTTAGGTAAGCATAGTACTACCGTTATTGGGGACTTTAGCCTCTATTTGGAGGATGAGAAGTGTAGAGGTTCACAGGAGTTTAGGTATGTGATGTAAAGTTGTGGATTCTCGCAACTAGTCAATGACCCCACACATAGGGCGGACCATACATTCCAGTGCCGCTGGTGTTAAGGTTCTTACAGCACCGCCATTAATCTGGTCTGACCATTACGTAGTCTCTTTTCTGCTGGATGAGCATCACTCCCAAAAGAACTCTAAATGCCATAGTAATAAAATCTTTAAAAGGAATTGGAAGGGGCTTTCAGAAGAAACTCTATCTCAGGCCCTGAAGGAATGCAGCTGGACAAACCATGACGATGCAGACTTGGCGGCAGCTGAATTTTCGTCGTGGCTTACATCAGCCTGTGACATCGTCGCGCTCATTAAGGAGAGTCGCACTCGAAGGAAGTTGCCAACTTCCATGTGGTCTTCTGAGAAGCTTAGACTGTTAAGTCAGGCTTGTCGGTGCCAAGAAAGGGCATGGTGGAAAAGTTGTGATCTGCAGGAGAAAGAGCTATATAGGGCCCTCATGAAAGATTACAAAGTGGCCATTAAAGAACAGAAAGCTTGCTTCTGCACTAACAAACTTGAGTTATCCAAGTCCTCAGGCGAGCTTTTTAAATTGATCAATCTGCTCTCTACGCCCGCTACACCCGCCAGTATAGAAGGTAACCAAGAATTCTGTAATAGCCTAGCGAGCTTCATACAAACCAAATTTTTAAATATATATATATAGGGAACTTGACTCCCTTAATGCAAACTCCTGTATCTCTACTTATGAGAACTTGCAGGGGGAAGGTAGCTTACTAGAGTCTAGAGAATATGGTGCCAAACAGAGAATGGGACTCTCTAGATTCTCTTGCTTGACTTCTAAGTGGAGCTTTATTTTCTTAGTATTAAGTCAGGCTCTCCTTCTGAACCACGTCTCCCTAAAGTCCTGCAGCTGGTAGCAAAGACAGTTGCTCCTCATCTTGCAACCACTATCAATAAATCTATAAGCTCAGGGACTTACCCTCAACTGTGGAAAAGAGCTGCTGTTAAGCCTCTTCTAAGAAAACCTAACTGGATCCCACAGATTTGAAAAACTATAGGCCCATCTCTCTACTGCCTACTCCGCTTAAAATATTAGAGAAGCACTCCAACTTACAATTGGTAGCATATTTGGAGGAGCATGAATTGCTTGATCCCTCTCAATTTGGTTTCAGAACCAATCATGGGAAAGAAAATGCTTTGATTTTAGCTGTTGATAACATCCATTCTGTGGTTGATGCAGGGCAGGCTGCAGCACTGATACTCTTAGATCTATCTACAGCTTTCAATACCATTTCTCCTGCTCTGCTGGCTGATCGGCAGCAGAATCTGGGGCTTTGTGTGTCAGCATTAAATCTCTCAACATCCTTTCTTAAGGACAGGTCACAGATGATTGTTACGAAGCAATTTAGTTCTGATCCCATCATTCTGCCAAGTGGGGTGCCTCAAGGCTCCTCCCGGAGCCCAACTTTTTAATCTCTATGTCTCTCCACTGGCTAAGTTGATACGGTCCTTTGGACTGCAGGCCCTATCCTATGTCGATGACAAATAATCATGTTCATCACTAAGGATACGGAGGCCATTGCTGCCTATTTTAGGAAATGTATGCAATACCCTGGATGGGTAGTAACTATCTTAGACTGAATGGGGACAAGATTAAGGTCCTAGTTTTTGGCAACCAACCCTCCATTTGGAACTATTCCTGATGGCCAGACATATTAGGGGCATTGCCCATTGAGGCAGACTCGACCAAAAATCTGGGAGTACTAGTGGATACCAAGTAACAGTTTAACCTTCAGATCAATCATACTTTATCCACTTGTTTTTGGATTATTAGGACCTTGAGGAAGGTGTTTCCTTATATCCCTCTGAAAGCACGCAAGCAGATAGTTCTTGCCTTGATTTCTTCTAGGCTATACTATTGCAATGCACTTTATTTAGGGATCGATACATCGGCAATAGCTAAGCTACAGCTGTTACAGAATGCTGCTGCGAAGCTAATACTTAAAATTCCTAAACACTAATCGGTCTCGGCGGGGATCTCCAAATTGCCTTGGCTACCGGTGAACATACGCATTACCTTTAAGGCTTTATGCATTGTATAAAGGGCGGTGAAAAATACTGGGACCAGAGGACTGATAACAATGTTCCAGAGATATATCCCCTCTAGACAGCTTTGGTCCGCCAGTTACAATTTTGTAGTTATTCCTAAAATTAGGAAGACCAGGTGGGGACCAGGTGTGGCCGCTGCAAAATTGTGGAACTCCCTCCCATGAGCTGCAGATGCAGGGGGATGGCTCCTCCACTTTAAGGGAGATGCTAAGTGGTTGTTGAAGTGCTAGACAGTCCTCCAAGGGTTTGGGAGGATGCACAACTTTTGGACGAGTCGTGTCTTTGCAATTGTCGAGGTGCCAGCAGCCAAGCAGGGTTTGGTGCCAAGTTTGGTGCTGGTCCTCAGTTCTCGCCGTGACGGCTCTTCTTTGTCCTTCTTTGGTTCCCAAGTAGACAAATATGTCTCTCTGGTGTCAGGCGGACCACTAAATGTTCAATTTAGGAGCGTTTGAGTATAGGGTAGTAGCCAATGGGCTACCTACCACTGGGGTGACTACACCTCCTACATGACCACTTCCTGTGGGGAGTGGGCATAATCCTGACCCAGAATTCTCTATTCTCACAAAAATCAAGATGGTAACCTTTCCATGGCTGTCCACTTTAGGTAGCCCGCCTTAGGGGTGTGACTAGCCTGTAAGTGGGAACACGCCTCCTGATGCACAAGTTACTAACTTGTGTAACGATATATCTGTAAGAGACAGTAGTTAGTGACAGATTCCTTACCTTAGAATATCCCCAGGCGTCAGGCTGGATCCGGAAAGTTTTTTGCGTAGCAGTACCCTTGCGCGTCGGTAGGCGGCGTCGTGCGGCTCCGCGTCCGTCGTCGGCGTCGTGATCGCCGGGATGACGTCGCGGGCAGTACTTAGGCGCCGCCCCTGCGCGCTGACGTCAGTTCTGTACACGACTTTCCGCGCCAGGAACGCAGAGCCATGCAAGAAGCTGACATAGGTGTCTGAAAAATACTAGGGCCCTGAAAGGGATGTCCTTAACCCTAGAAATCAGTTCGCAGAACGGGGAGGATGGTGGGCGGTAGGAATCTGTCACTAACTACTGTCTCTTACAGATATATCGTTACACAAGTTAGTAACTTGTGCATCTGAAAGAGACACGTTAGTGACAGATTCCTTACCTTAGAATAGATACCCCAGCAATACCAACCCCGGTGGTGGGTCTGCGAACAAAGATCAGACAAGGAAGTCCTGGAGGACAGAACGGCCAAAGAAGCCGTCCCTCCGGACCTGACTGTCAAGGCAGTAATGCTTTGTAAACGTGTGCAGCGAGGCCCACGTAGCTGCCTGACAAATAACGGGGAGCGGAACACCGCGGCCCAAGGCCGTGGTAGCAGCCGTTGCCCTGGTGGAATGGGCACGCAGCCCAACAGGAGGCTCCTTCTTAGCCAAAGAATAGCAGGTCTTGATGCACAAGGTAACCCAGCGGGAGATGGTTCGTTTGTGCACCGCCCGACCTTTTTGGCGCCCACGTAGCCAACAAAGAGCTGGTCATCCACCCGGAAGTGTTTTGTGCGGTCGATATAGAAGGAGAGCGCACGTTTTGGGTCCAGACGGTGGAGCCTCTCTTCCTCTCTGGAAGGATGCGGAGGCGGAAAGAAGGTAGGCAAAGTGATGGTCTGCCCAATGTGAAAGGCAGTAACCACCTTTGGCAAGAAGGACGGACGCGTCCGAAGAACAACCTTGTCTGGATGAACAGACAGAAAGGGAGGTTTGCAAGATAAAGCCTGGAGCTCACTCACCTGCCGAGCGGAGGTGATGGCCACCAGAAAGGCTGTCTTTAGAGTCAGAAGACGAAGAGGACAGTTATGCAGAGGCTCAAAGGGAGCGCACATTAAAAAGGTAAGAACCAAGTTCAAGTCCCACTGAGGCATCACAAATGGAACAGGAGGAAAGAGGTGTGTAATGCCTTTTAAGAACCTGTTAACAACAGGGGACTTGAAAAGGGAGGGCTGATCAGGGAGCCTGAGGAAGGCCGAGATAGCACAGAGATAACCCTTGATGGTACCCAGGGCAGAACCCTGTTGGGCCAGAGAAAGAAGGAACAGAAGGACCTCAGAAAGAGGGGCAGAAAGGGGGTTCACAGCCTTTGCTGTGCACCATGCCACAAATTTGTTCCACCTGCAGGCGTATACCACCTTAGTGGAGGGACGCCTGGCTGCCAGAATCACATCACAAACTTCGGGAGGCAAGTCGAAAGGAATCAACTGCCGCCGCTCAATCTCCACGCAAGCAGGTGTAGACTGGACAGGTTCGGGTGGAGGACCGTCCCCTGCTGCTGCGACAGAAGATCCTCCCGAAGAGGCAGACGGATCGGGGGATCTACGCTCATACTGAGTAGCTCGGGATACCAAACTCTTCGAGCCCAGTCCGGAGCCACAAGAATGACTTGGGCCCGGTCGTGCCGAATCTTCTTCAACACTCTGGGTAGAAGTGGTATAGGCGGAAAGGCGTACAATAGACCGCAACTCCACTCGTGACGAAAAGCGTCGCCGAGCGAGTGCCGCCTTGGAAATTCCAACGCGCAAAACTGATGACATTGCGCGTTCTCTTCGGTGGCGAATAGATCTAACCAAGGCTCTCCCCACTGTAGAAAGAGTCCTTGCGCCACTTCCGAGTGAAGACGCCATTCGTGATCCATCATGCACCTGCGGCTGAGTTCGTCCGCCCTGGCGTTCAGGGAACCTGCCAGGTGTTGAACCATCAGGAACATGCCCTGATGTTCCAGCCATGTCCAGAGGCGCAGAGCCTCCTGACAAAGGGTCCACGACCCCACCCCGCCCTGTTTGTTGCAGTACCACATGGCGGTGGTGTTGTCGGTGAACACCTGCACTACCGTCCCTTTGACAGAGGGAAGGAATGCCTTGAGTGCAAGCCGGATCGCCCGGAGCTCCAGAAGGTTGATATGGAGCCGGGACTCCGCCGGAGACCAGAGGCCTCTGATCTCCGCCTCTCCCATGTGACCGCCCCATCCCAGAAGGGACGCGTCCGTCACAACTGTGTGCTCTGGCTGGGGAAGGGAGAGGGATCTGCCCATGACCCATTGCCGGTTCGAGAGCCACCACTGCAACTGTCTTGCAGTCCCCTCCGAGATCTGGACGTGATCGGACAGGTTGCCCTGGTGCTGCGCCCACTGGAACTTCAGGTCCCACTGCAGAGCCCGCATATGCCATCTGGCATGATTGACCAGCAGGATGCAGGAGGCCATGAGGCCCAGCAGCCTCAGGGTCATCCGTACCGAAACCCAGGATAAAGGCTGAAAGATCGGAATCATAGCCTGAATATCCCGGACTCGCCGTTCGGGACCTTAGGAGTCGTGAAGACTCGTTGAAGAAACAGTGAAAAAATTCACCAAAAAAGATAGTCAAAAAGTGACTAGGGCACTGCTCTTCCCGGATCTGCGCTTACTGGCGCGGAAAAAGAAGAACTGACGTCAGCGCGCAGGGCGGCGCCTAAGTACTGCCCGCGACGTCATCCCGGCGATCACGACGCCGACGACGGACGCGGAGCCGCACGACGCCGCCTACCGACGCGCAAGGGTACTGCTACGCAAAAACTTTCCGGATCCAGCCTGACGCCTGGGGATATTCTAAGGTAAGGAATCTGTCACTAACGTGTCTCTTTCAGATTATCTAATTTCTCACCTGCTCTGGTGCCAAATGGGCCTCATGGCAGTGTTTGGTGCTTCCCAAGTCGGGGGGAGGGGGGGGGGGGTAGCCCGGGTTGCACTTCAACGGCGGTAGAGGATTTGAAGCCTCTGGTCTTGAAATTCTAATCTGCTAGCCATCCTGCTGGAGGTGTGAACACCTTCAGCTGAGCAGGTATTGTTCCTGGCCTTAGAGAGCGCAGCCTCTCACCTGCAGGGGGTCAGATACTCGTCTGTGGTGGCAGGCTGGAAGATTCCAGTCAGCCAGCACACTATGTGACTAGTAAGGTGTCAGGGGGCACGTCTAAGGAGCCCTATGGATGCATGTCATAATAAATCTGAAACTGGCATCAATATAGATTTATTAAGACAAGGTGTTTGATACCAAACACCATTATTTTCAGTGAAGACATCATGTATTTGGGTAACTCGTAATGACCAGTGCCCAGAACATGTACTTAAGATGGCTTCCTGATCACTAGCAATGTCTAGCAATGGAACTAGGCATTACAGGGACACATCTGCTCATGTAATATAATGCACCTTGCCATAGGACTTTAAGGCCTGCGTAGGGTTGACTAACATATAGAACATGGAGTGTACACTGTCAGTGAAACTGCTCTCCCACCCTCGCAAATCCACCATTAAGTGAGGCCCTCTGTGAGCCCCTGCACTCCCGTAGTGCTGGTGTTCGAGGCCCTCCTTGTCTGCCTTCTGCACCCTTCAGCCTCTCCTTCTGCTCCGTGTCACCCTCCAGTTTCTTCACCCTTGAGGCTTTTCTTCACTTTTTCTCCGCTTTCTGCTCCGTTTCACCCTTTATACTCTTTGCTTTTCTCAGCTTTCTGCTCCATTTCACCCTTTATTCTCTTTGCTTTTCTCCGCTTTCTGCTCCGTTTCACCCTTTATTCTCTTTGCTTTTCTCCGCATTCTGCTCCGTTTCACCCTTTATTCTCTTTGCTTCTCTGTTTCTGCTCCGTTTCACCCTTTATTCCTTTTGCACTCTTTCACTTTATTTTCACTTTTCCTCGCTCTCTTGGCCTCCTTTCCCCCGTTTTTCCTGCCGCTGCTGCCCCCGCGGCCCCTTCCCCCCAGCGCGACCAGCCCGTTCCAGTTCCCCTCCCTGCTCCCGCCTCCCAGCTGTCCAGCCCTCCCCGACCCCTACTTAATGGAGGCCGCTGCGCGGCTGCACCGCTGGTGCGCCGCAGGTGCGCCAAAGGCAAGCCCGTCTGCGCCCGTCCGCGACCCGACCGCGACAGGAACCCTGGATCTCCGAACCGCCAACGATACGACCCAGTGGCACTCCACGCACTCAACCCAGGCCGCAACAACAACTGTAAGCTAGCATCACCAGCCGACAGCCATGGACCCTTCAGCTGCCAGTGCTGCCGGCACTCCTGCAGCACCGCCAGGAACACGGACCCAGCACAACCCGCCCGCAAGAACACTACCGAACCGAAGACCCTGCAATGCATCCTCCTCAACGTCCGATCACTCTACAAGCACGCCACCGAAATCTGGGACCTCCTCGACAGCACCATCCCGGACGTCACATTCTTCACCGAAACCTGGACCAACATCACCTCGGGATCGGACATCGCCATACCCCAAGGATACAAGATCTCTCGGAAGGACTGCCCCACCCGCCCTGGAGGAGGAATCGCCATCGTCCACAAATCCACCCTCCGCTGAGCACATTCTCCGACGAGCCTACAGAACTGATGGAACACCTACACTTCAAGATACAGGCCAGCCCTACCACCACTCTCCGAGGAACCCTCATCTACCAATCCCCCGGACCCCGCGGACCTTTCACCAACTCCATCACGGTTATCATCTCCACGCAAGCCATCGTGTCCACCAACTACACCCTGCTGGGAGACCTCAACTTCCACCTCGACAACCAACTGGACCCCAACACACCACAGCCCTCCTGGACAACCTCCACAACATTGGACTCGGCCAGATCATGACCGAACCCACGCACTCAGCAGGACACACCCTCGACCCCCTCTTCACAACAGGAAACTCCATCACTTTCAGCCACACCACCGAACTCCTGTGGACAGACCACCGATGCGTCCACTTCACCTTCAGAACACCCACCATCCACAGACACCAGCACCTGCTCCCACGAAGAAACTGGACCAAAATTACCGAAGACCAGCTCACCTCATCACTCAGCAACTCCGCCCCAACCATCGCAGAAAACGACGACCCCAACACCGCAGCCCGAACTCTGCACAGATGGATCCCCGACAGCGCCAACACCATAGCCCCCCTCAAGAGAAACAACAACACACACGCTATGAAAGCCAGATGGTTTACCACCGAACTTCGAGAGTCCAGACGCACTTGCCGCCGCCTCGAGAAGGCCTGAAGGAGCTCCAAATCCACAGAAGCCCACAACAACTTCAGAGCCGCCACCAACGCCCACCACCAACTCATCAGAAAAACGATGAAAAAAGTGATTGAAGACAGAATCTCCACACACGCGCACAACAGCAAAGAACTTTTCAGCATCATCAAGGAGTTCGCCCAACCCACCAGCGAATCTACTGACATCCCTCCCTCACAAGACCTCTGCGACAAACTCAGCACCTTCTTCCACCACAAAATCAAGAGCATTTACGACAACTTCGACGAAGACAACCAACACATTGAACCCTCACAAACCACCTTCGACACCCTGAAGCCAACGATTGACAACTGGACAGCCCTCACCACCGAAGACACACTGAAGACAATGAAGTCAATCCACTCCGGGGCCCCCACCACATCTTCAACAGAGCCGCCGACACCATCGCACCCATGCTCCGCCACACCATCAACCGCTCCCTGGCGAACGCCTCGTTCCCCGATGACTGGAGGTCAACCCCCTTCTGAAGAAGCCCTCAGCGGACCCCACCGACCTCAAAAACTACAGACCCATCTCCCTGCTCCCGTTCCCAGCGAAAGTCATTGAGAAAGCCATCAACAGCCAACTTGCCACCTTTATCGAAGAGCACAACATCCTCGACTCCTCCCAATCCGGCTTCAGAAAAAACCACAGCACGGAAACCGCCCTCCTCGCCGCAACAGACGACATCCGCACCCTACTAGACAGAGGAGAAACAGTAGCCCTCATCCTCCTGGACCTCTCAGCAGCGTTCAACACAGTCTCCAACCGCACCCTAATACACAGACTCCACGACGCAGGGATCTGGGACAAGGCCCTCGACTGGATCCACTCCTTCCTTTCCGGCTGAACGCAGCGGGTCAGACTCCCTCCTTTCCTCTCGGACCCTACACCAACCACCTGCGGAGTCCCCCAGGGGTCCTCCCTCAGCCCTACGCTCTTCAACGTCTACATGGCTCCGCTCGCACCCATCGTCAGAACCTACGGACTCAACGCACAAGTTACTAACTTGTGTAACGATATATCTGTAAGAGACAGTAGTTAGTGATAGATTCCTTACCTTAGAATATCCCCAGGCGTCAGGCTGGATCCGGAAAGTTTTGCGTAGCAGTACCCTTGCGCGTCGGTAGGCGGCGTCGTGCGGCTCCGCGTCCGTCGTCGGCGTCGTGATCGCCGGGATGACGTCGCGGGCAGTACTTAGGCGCCGCCCCTGCGCGCTGACGTCAGTTCTGTACACGACTTTCCGCGCCAGGAACGCAGAGCCATGCAAGAAGCTGACACAGGTGTCTGAAAAATACTAGGGCCCTGAAAGGGATGTCCTTAACCCTAGAAATCAGTTCGCAGAACGGGGAGGATGGGTGGGGCGGTAAGGAATCTATCACTAACTACTGTCTCTTACAGATATATCGTTACACAAGTTAGTAACTTGTGCATCTGAAAGAGACACGTTAGTGATAGATTCCTTACCTTAGAATAGATACCCCAGCAATACCAACCCCGGTGGTGGGTCTGCGAACAAAGATCAGACAAGGAAGTCCTGGAGGACAGAACGGCCAAAGAAGCCGTCCCTCCGGACCTGACTGTCAAGGCAGTAATGCTTAGTAAACGTGTGCAGCGAGGCCCACGTAGCTGCCTGACAGATAACCGGCAGCGGAACACCGCGGCCCAAGGCCGTGGTAGCAGCCGTTGCCCTGGTGGAATGGGCACGCAGCCCAACAGGAGGCTCCTTCTTGGCCAAAGAATAGCAGGTCTTGATGCACAAGGTAACCCAGCGGGAGATGGTCCTCTTGTGCACCGCCCGATCTTTTTGGCGCCCACGTAGCCAACAAAGAGCTGGTCATCCACCCGGAAGTGTTTTGTGCGGTCGATATAGAAGGAGAGCGCACGTTTTGGGTCCAGACGGTGGAGCCTCTCTTCCTCTCTGGAAGGATGCGGAGGCGGAAAGAAGGTGGGCAAAGTGATGGTCTGCCCAATGTGGAAAGCAGTAACCACCTTTGGCAAGAAGGACGGACGCGTCCGAAGAACAACCTTGTCTGGATGAACAGACAGAAAGGGAGGTTTGCAAGAAAGAGCCTGGAGCTCACTCACCCGCCGAGCGGAGGTGATGGCCACCAGAAAGGCTGTCTTTAGAGTGAGAAGACGAAGAGGACAGTTATGCAGAGGCTCAAAGGGAGCGCACATTAAAAAGGTAAGAACCAAGTTCAAGTCCCACTGAGGCATCACAAACGGAACAGGAGGAAAGAGGTGAGTAATGCCTTTTAAGAACCTGTTAACAACAGGGGACTTGAAAAGGGAGGGCTGATCAGGGAGCCTGAGGAAGGCCGAGATAGCACAAAGATAACCCTTGATGGTACCCAGGGCAGAACCCTGTTGGGCCAGAGAGAGAAGGAACAGAAGGACCTCGGAAAGAGGGGCAGAAAGGGGATCCACAGCCTTTGCTGTGCACCATGCCACAAATTTGTTCCACCTGCAGGCGTATACCACCTTAGTGGAGGGACGCCTGGCTGCCAGAATCACATCACAAACTTCGGGAGGCAAGTCGAAAGGAATCAACTGCCGCCGCTCAATCTCCACGCAAGCAGGTGTAGACTGGACAGGTTCGGGTGGAGGACCGTCCCCTGCTGCTGCGACAGAAGATCCTCCCGAAGAGGCAGACGGATCGGGGATCTATGCTCATATTGAGTAGCTCGGGATACCAAACTCTTCGAGCCCAGTCCGGAGCCACAAGAATGACTTGGGCCCGGTCGTGCCGAATCTTCTTCAACACTCTGGGTAGAAGTGGTATAGGCGGAAAGGCGTACAACAGACCGCAACTCCACTCGCGACGAAAAGCGTCGCCGAGCGAGTGCCGTCTTGGAAATTCCAACGCGCAGAACTGATGACATTGCGCGTTCTCTTCGGTGGCGAATAGATCTAACCAAGGCTCTCCCCACTGTAGAAAGTGTCCTTGCGCCACTTCCGAGTGAAGACACCATTCGTGATCCATCATGCACCTGCAGCTGAGTTCGTCCGCCCTGGCGTTCAGAGAACCTGCCAGGTGTTGAACCATGAGGAACATGCCCTGATGTTCCAGCCATGTCCAGAGGCGCAGAGCCTCCTGACAAAGGGTCCAAGACCCCACCCCGCCCTGTTTGTTGCAGTACCACATGGCGGTGGTGTTGTCTGTGAACACCTGCACTACCTTCCCTTTGACAGAGGGAAGGAATGCCTTGAGTGCAAGCCGGATCGCCCGGAGCTCCAGAATGTTGATATGGAGCCGGGACTCCGCCGGAGACCAGAGGCCTCTGATCTCCGCCTCTCCCATGTGACCGCCCCATCCCAGAAGGGACGCGTCCGTCACAACTGTATGCTCTGGCTGGGGAAGGGAGAGGGATCTGCCCATGACCCATTGCCGGTTCGAGAGCCACCACTGCAACTGTTTTGCAGTCCCCTCCGAGATCTGGACGTGATCGGACAGGTTGCCCTGGTGCTGCGCCCACTGGAACTTCAGGTCCCACTGCAGAGCCCGCATATGCCATCTGGCATGATTGACCAGCAGGATGCAGGAGGCCATGAGGCCCAGCAGCCTCAGGGTCATCCTTACCGAAACCCAGGATAAAGGCCGAAAGATCTGAATCATAGCCTGAATATCCCGGACTCGCCGTTCGGGAGGATAGGCCCGAAACTGCGTCGTGTCCAGAACTGCTCCGATGAAAAGGAGCTGTGGAGAAGGAATCAGATGCGACTTCGGCACATTGATGGAGAACCCCAGCGAGTGCAGGAGTTCGGCCGTAGTCTGGAGGTGGGAGACGACTGCCTGGGACGAGCCCGCCTTCAGCAGCCAGTCGTCGAGGTAGGGGAAGACTGAAACCCCTGCCCGGCGCAGATGAGCTGCGACCACCGCCATCACTTTCGTGAACACCCGAGGGGCACTGGTAAGGCCAAAGGGGAGCACGGTGAACTGAAAATGCTCGGGGCCTACCGTGAACCGAAGGTAACGCCGGTGGGCCGGCAGGACGGGGATGTGGAAATACGCGTCCTGCAAGTCCAACGCTACCAACCAGTCTCCTGGGTCGAGGGCAGTCAAGACCTGAGCTAGGGTGAGCATCTTGAACTTCTCCTTCCGGAGGAAGCGATTGACGTTCCGGAGGTCCAAGATAGGACGCATGTCCTCCTTGTCCTTTTTGGGCACCAGAAAGTAGTGGGAGTAGCAACCACGCCCTACTTCTGGGGTCGGAACATGCTCGATGGCCCTCTTGGCCAAGAGGGCCGTGACTTCCTTCTGTAGAAGCACCAAGTGATCCCCTGACATGCGGTGGAATTGAGGTGGCATGGCTGGGGGTGGTCTCGAAGGGGAGGGAGTAGCCCCTTCGGACAATGTCCAAGACCCACCTGTCCGAGGTGATGGTGCGCCAGTGGGGAAGGTGATGGCGGACCCTGCCCCTACTGGCGTGCTGTGCACCTGAAAGGAGGGACTAGGAGGGCTTGGAGGCCGCGGACGGGTTGGAGGTGGTGGCTTGACCCGCACGCTGGTTGCCCGATCCGCCACGGCGGAATCCACGCCCTCGGCCACGCGAAGACGCCTGCTGCGCGGGCCGGTGGCTGGGCTGCTGACGTGAAGGGGCGCCCCTACCGTGGCCACGATAGGGGCGAAAAGCAGAAGGCAGCGGAGGGCGTGTAGCAGTAAGGCCCAGGGACTTGGCAGTAGCCCGTGAGTCCTCAAAGCGCTCCAACGCATGGTCTGCTTTGGACCCAAAAAGACCGACTCCATCAAAGGGCATGTCCATGAGAGTATTCTGGACATCCCCTGAAAACCAGTGGTTCTCAGCCAGGCGTGGCGTCGGAGCGCCACCGTCGTTGCAATCGATCTGCCCAGCGAGTCGGCGGTGTCAAGGCCACAACGGATAGTGTATTTGGCCGCATCCCTTCCTTCCGCAATGGCGCGGGAAAGCAGTGCCTGGACCTCCTCAGGGCACTGGGGCAAAACATCCGCCACCGAATCCCACAGGAGTGGGTATATCGGCCCAAAAGACAAGCGGTGTTAACGGACCGCAAGCCAGCACTGGAGGAAGAAAAACCTTTCTTCCCAAACTGATCCAGGCGTTTGGATTCCCTATCCGGAGGAGCGGTAGGGAAGGCGGTTTGGGAAGCGGAGGCTTGGACAACCAAGCTCTCAGGAGTGGGGTGGACAGAAAGAAACAGGGGGTCGCCCGGAGCAGGGCGATGGCGTCGTGACACGTTCCGATCCACAGGAGCCCCTGTGTTGGGCTTGGACCAGGCGCCCAAAAGAACGTCAGTGAGGGCGTCGTTAAACGGCAGCACAGTCTCCGCAGAGGAGGCTGCCGGCTGAAGCACCTCTGTCAAGATGTTAGGCTTGACCGTCAAAGTAGGGAGCTGGAGACGTAAGGCCCCAGCAGCCCTACGCAACACCGTACCAAAATTGGCCCCCTCCTCCGTAGCCACGGGAGGAGACAGCATGCCAGTGTCAGGGGAAGTATCCAGACCACTGGCCTCCCTAGACTCTCTGTCCAGTCCTCATCAAACTGACAGTTGCGCGTCAGAGGGTCATCAGACCCCTCCCAGTCCTCCTGGTCCTCCTCTGGTGCAAAATAAGGAGGAGGAGGGACATTTGGGACCCAAGGTCCCAGCGGCGCCGGAGCCGGCGTCGAGCGACGTCGCTCCGGGTCCATGTCCGGAGCCGGAAGGAACTGGGGAACGACGCCGCCCGGAGCCCAGGGCGGCGTCGAGAACGGCACCGGAGACATCGGCGCCGGCGGAGGCGTGGTTAGGTCGACCGGCGTCGATGGGGGTTGTGGAGCCGGGATCGAGGCCGGGGCCGGAGCCGGAGCCGGGATCGAGGCTGGAGGCACGGGCGACGCCGGGGCCGGAGCCGCCGGCGACGCCGGAGCAACCCCATCAGGGCCCGCGGGGCCCGAAGGCGCACCGGAGGGGCCTGAAGGCCCGAAGAGGCGGGCCATGGCCGACAGGAATTCCTGTATTTTGGCCGGATCCGCCCCCGAACCCGGGAAGGGCGGGTATGACGGGGGCGACTCCACAGGCATGTCCGGGGCCGCGGGGGCGGGGACGGTGCCGGGAGGGGCCTCAGCCGAGTCGCGAGACCGGCGAGGCGAAGTCCTAGAGCGATGATGCTTTTGGACTTTTTGTGCTTCGACTTACCGGACGAAGAAGACTTCGACGCCGACGACCGGTGTGGACTCCGCGATCGACCCCTGGACCTCTCACGCGACCGGGCCTTCCGCGGAGCCGAATGCCGGGCCTCGAGGAGCTTTCGAGACCGCTCTCGCAAAGCTTTCGGGTGGAGGGCCTGGCAGTCGGTACAGGACGCCGTGTCGTGGCCTCGGCCGAGGCAGAAGAGACACTCCCGATGCGGGTCGGTGACGGACATCATCCGCGCACAGGCGCCGCATCGCTTGAAGCCGGGCATCCCTACGACACCTCGAAAGATGGAAAAACAGTGAAAAAATCACCAAAAAGTATGGTCAAAAAATGACCAGGGCACTGCTCTTCCCGGATCTGCGCTTGCTGGCGCGGAAAAGAAGAACTGACGTCAGCGCGCAGGGGCGGCGCCTAAGTACTGCCCGCGACGTCATCCCGGCGATCACGACGCCGACGACGGACGCGGAGCCGCACGACGCCGCCACCGACGCGCAAGGGTACTGCTACGCAAAACTTTCCGGATCCAGCCTGACGCCTGGGGATATTCTAAGGTAAGGAATCTATCACTAACGTGTCTCTTTCAGATATTGTGTCATACGCAGACGACACCCAACTCATCCTCTCCCTATCCAACGAACCCAACACCGCCAGACACAACTTTCAAGAAGGCATGGAAGCCGTTGCCAAATGGATGAAAAGCAGCTGCCTACAACTCAACACCGACAAAACAGAAGTACTCATCATGGGCCCGAACCCCGACGCCTGGAACGACACCTGGTGGCCCCCCGCCCTCGGAAGCCCACCCACCCCCACGGACCACGCACACAACCTAGGAATCATCCTGGACCCCGAGCTCAAAATGGACCACCAGATCAACTCGGTCGCATCCTCCTGCTTCCACACCCTCCGCCTCCTACGCAAGACCTTCAAATGGATCCTCCTCGAGCACAGAAAGACCGTCACTCACGCCCTTGTCACCAGCAGACTCGACTACGGCAACGCACTCTACGCCGGAATAAACAAAAACCTCACCCACAAGCTACAAAACATCCAAAACGCAGCTGCAAGACTGGTCCTCAAACTGCCAAGACACTGCCACATCTCCCAGCACCTGCACGCACTCCACTGGCTCCCCATCGAGGCTAGAATCACCTTCAAGATTCTCACCCACACACACAAGGCCCTCCACGACACCGGACCAGCATACCTGAAAAGCCGACTCAAATTCCACGCACCCCAAAGGACCCTATGATCAGTCCAGCTCTCCTACGCCGTGGTCACCCGACCAGAAAGACCAGATCGGGAGGCCGCTCCTTCTCCTTCCTCGCGGCCAGAGACTGGAACGCCCTTCCGCTCCACCTCAGACAGACAACTTCGCTCCCCATCTTCGCGAGAAACCTCAAAACCTCAAAACCTGGCTCTTCAACAGACCCCCTCCTTGATGGATTGGAACCTGCCTGACAGATGTCTTGCAGGGGGACACCACGTCCCAATGCAGTAGTGGCTGCAGTAGCTCTGGTGGAATGAACACGCAGTCCCACCGGAGGTTCTTTTTTAGCCAAAGAGTAACAGGCTTTGATACACAAGATCACCCAGCGGGAGATAGTCCTCTTGTGTACCACCCGACCTTTCTTGGTGCCAACGTAGCCAACAAAGAGCTGGTCATTCACCCGGAACTGTCGCGTGCGGTTGAGATAAAAGGAGAGCGCACATTTTGGGTCCAGACGGTGGAGCCTTTCTTCCTCTCTGGAAGGATGCGGAGGTGGAAAGAAGGTGGGCAAGGTAATAGTCTGCCCAATGTAAAAGGCCGTAACAACTTTTGGCAAAAAGGAAGGACGGGGCCTGAGCACAACCTTGTCCGGATGGACTGATAGGAAAGGAGGCTTACAAGAAAAAACCTGGAGCTCACTCACTCGCCTAGCGGAGGTGATGGCCACCAGGAAAGCAGTCTTCAAGGTCAAGACACGAAGAGGACAGTTGTGAAGGGGCTCAAAGGGAGCGCACATCAAGTATGTAAGAACCAGATTCAAGTCCCACTGTGGCATCACGAAAGGAATAGGTGGAAAAAGGTGTGTAATGCCTTTGAGAAATCTATTTACAACAGGGGACTTGAAAAGAGAGGGCTGATCAGGGAGCCTGAGAAAGGCCGAAATAGCAGAAAGATAGCCCTTGATAGTGCCCAGAGCAGAGCCCTGCTGGGCCAAAGAAAGAAGGAACAAAAGGACTTCTGAAAGAGGGGCAGAAAGGGAATTCACAGCCTTTGCTGTGTACCATGCCACAAATTTGTTCCACCTGCAGGCATATACCAACTTAGTGGAGGGACGCCTGGCTACCAGAATGACATCACAAACTTCAGGAGGCAAGTCGAAAGGAATCAACTGCCGCCGCTCAATCTCCACGCAAAGAGGTGGAGGCTGGACAGGTTCGGGTGGAGGACCGTCCCCTGCTGCTGCGACAGAAGATCCTCCCGAAGAGGCAGTCTGATCGGAGGATCGATGCTCATACTGAGTAGCTCGGGATACCATACTCTTCGAGCCCAATCCGGGGCCACAAGGATGACTTGTGCCCGGTCGCGCCTGATCTTCTTCAGCACTCTGGGCAGAAGTGGTATAGGCGGAAAGGCGTACAACAGACCGCAAACTCCACTCGCGACGAAAAGCGTCGCCGAGCGAGTCCTGCCTTGGAAATTCCAACGCGCAGAACTGATGACATTGCGCGTTCTATTCGGTGGCGAATAGATCTAACCAAGGCTCTCCCCACTGCTGAAAGAGACCTTGCACCACCTCCGAGTGAAGACGCCATTCGTGATCCAGCATGCACCTGCGGCTGAGTTCGTCCGCCATGGCGTTCAGAGAACCTGCCAGGTGTTGAACCACCAGGGACATGCCCTGATGTTCCAGCCATGTCCAGAGACGCTGAGCCTCCTGACAGAGGGTCCACGACCCCACCCCGCCTTGCTTGTTGCAGTACCACATGGCGGTGGTGTCTGTGAACACCTGCACTACTCTCCCCTTGACAGAGGGAAGCAATGCCTTCAGTGCAAGCCGGATCGCCCGAAGCTCCAGGAGGTTGATATGGAGCTTGGACTCCGCCGGAGACCAGAGGCCTCTAATCTCCGCCTCTCCCATGTGGCCGCCCCATCCCAGGAGGGACGCATCCGTCATCACTGTAAACTCCGGTTGGGGAAGGGAGAGGGATCTGCCGTCGACCCAATGCCGGTTCGTGAGCCACCACTGCAACTGTCGTGCAGTGCCCTCTGAGATCTGGACGTGATCGGACAGGTTCCCTTGATGCTGCGCCCACTGGAACTTCAGGTCCCACTGCAGAGCCCGCATATGCCATCTGGCATGATTGATCAGCAGGATGCAGGAGGCCATGAGCCCCAGCATCCTGAGTCACTCTGACTGAAACCCGGGACAAGGGCTGAAAGATCGGAATCAGAGCCCGAATATCCCAGACTCGCTGTTCGGGAGGATAGACCCGAAACTGCGCCGTGTCCAGAACCGCTCCGATAAAGAGGAGCTTTTGAGAGGGAATCGGGTGCGACTTCGGCACGTTGATGGAGAACCCCAGCAAGTGCAGGAGGTCGGCCGTAGTCTGGAGGTGGGAGACGACTGTCTGGGGCGAGCCCGCCTTCAACACACAGTCGTAGAGATAGGGGAAGACTGAAACCCCTGATCTGCGCAGATGAGCTGCGACCACCGCCATCACTTTCGTGAACACCCGAGGGGCGCTGGTAAGGCCAAAAGGGAGCACAGTGAACTGAAAGTGCTCGTGGCCTACCGTGAACCGCAGGTAACGTCGGTGGGCTTGCAGGACTGGGATGTGGAAATAGGCATCCTGCAAGTCTAGCGCTACCATCCAGTCTTGTGGATCGAGAGCAGACAAGACCTGAGCCAGAGTGAGCATCTTGAACTTCTCTTTGCGGAGGAAGCGATTGACGTTCCGGAGGTCTAAGATAGGACGCAGGCCCTTGTCCTTCTTGGGTACCACAAAGTAGTGGGTATAACAACCACGACCTACTTCTGGCGTCGGAACGCGCTCGATGGCCCCCTTGGCCAAGAGGGCCGCAACTTCCTGCTGAAGAAGCACCAAGTGATCCCCCGACATGCGGTGGTACTGAGGTGGCATGGCTGGAGGGGTAGTCTCGAAGGGGAGGGAGTAGCCCCTCCGGACTATCTCTAAAACCCACCTGTCCGAAGTGATGGTGCACCAGTGGGGGAGGATATGTCGAAGCCTGCCGCCCACTGGCGTTTGATGGGCCTGAAAGTTCGGACTAGGAAGGTTTGGAGGCAGTGGTGGCCGGGGTGGAGGTGGATTGGCCCGCACGCTGGCCCCTTGGTCCGCCACGGCGGAACCCGCGTCCGCGCTGGGATGGTTGCTGCGCAGGCCTGTGGGTCTGTTGCGAACGCTGCGGGGCGCCCCTTCCAATGCCACGAAAGGAGCGAAAAGCAGAAGGCGGAGGAGGGCGGACTGCAGAGAGTCCCAAGGACTTGGCCGTAGCCCGTGAGTCCTTAAACCGCTCCAACGCGCTGTCCGCTTTGTTGCCGAAGAGGCGACGGCCATCGGGTTTCCTGATGGGGTCACATCGCAGGTTTGAGTAGCGGATGGCATGACTTGATGAAAGTTTGACTAAAGTCAGCATCCATCCCCACGGTAACCATGAGGCCAGACGTAATTTTGTCGTTGTAATTTTTTGTTTCCTTTCGTGAAGACTGAAAGGGTTTCCATCCTGTAAGTACACAGTATGGTATTTTAATTGTGACCGAGGGTTGGGTACACCTTAGCGTGTGTACACCGCCCGGGTCATAGGTCCTGATGAAAACCTAGTAATATACACCGTAGGTTGAAACATGTAGACCCACTTATCACTTTTCACTTTCTCACCACCCACAGTTTTTACCTGTGGACAAGTAGGTCCACTACGGTAATATTCTTGTGTACTCATTTTTTAACCTTGTCTTACTTGCTCCATAATAAAAGTAACGGAGTACAATAAAGATAATTTTACGATCACCACTTCACTGATTCACTCAAAATACCCGCTCCACTGTAATCAGGTGTTGTAGCACACCCGAGTGGCATTCGGCTGCTCGGGTGGGACCCTAATGATGAAGCATGTCACCAACTAGGTTGGTGAGTGAGGGGTCTTTTTAAAACCAAAGAAATTTTCTCTGGTATTTTTCATCATCGGCGTTTCCCGTAGCAGCCTTCGGCTCTCTGGGGCATACTCCTTCAATTTGTTTTTTCATCAAAGGGCGTGTCCATAAGTGTGTTTTGAACATCCCCCGAAAATCCAGTTATCCTCAACCAGGCGTGGCGTCGAACCGCCACCGTCGTTGCAATCGATCTGCCCAGTGAGTCGTCGGTGTCTAGGCCACAACAAATCATGAACTTAGCTGCGTCTCTCCCCTCTGCAACAACCTGGGAGAGAGCTGTCCGGGCCTCCTCCGGACACTGGGGCAGCACTTGCGCCACCGTATCCCACAGAGTGGGAATAACGGTCCAAGAGGCATGCGGTGTTCACGGACCGCAGCGCAGAACTGGCGTAAGAAAAAATCTTCTTTCCGAACTGATCCAGTTTCTTGGATTCCCTATCCGATGGTGCGAAAGGGAAGGAGGTCGGGGAAGCAGAGGCTTGGACAACCAAGCTCTTGGGGGTGGGGTGTTGGGAGAGGAAAATGGGGTCACCCGGAGCCGGGCGATGGCGTCGGGCCACGTTCCTATCCACAGGAGCCCCTGTGGTTGGCCTGGACCAAGTGCCCAAAAGAACGTCAGAAAGGGCTTCATTGAAGGGAAGCAGCGGCTCCGCAGAAGTAGCTGCTGGCTGAAGCACCTCTGTCAGGAGGTTAGTCCTGATGGCCACAGTAGGGAGCATGAGGTGTAGGGCCTCGGCCGCCCTATGCAACACCACAGCATAACTAGCACCCTCCTCCGTAGCCACGGTAGGAGGAGACAGCATGCCAAGGTCTGGTGAGGTATCCAGACCACTGGCGTCCCCCAACTCCTCAGCCCAGTCCTGTTCAGACTCGCAAGCAGCTGCGAGGGGGTCCTCAGACCCCTCCCAGTCCTCCCCTACCTCCTAAGGCTGTTCAACAGTCCTAAAATAAGAAGCAGGGACATGGGGATAGAAATCCCCGAGCAACGTCGAGAACGGCATCGATCGACGCCGGCTCGACGCCGCGTCCACTTCGGGGCTGAAACCGGGGTCGACGTCGTCCCGAGGAGCGGGCGGCGTCAGAAGTGGTGCCAGTGGGGTCGGTGGAGGTGTTATAAGGTCAACCGCCGTCGACCGGGATCCAGGCATGGATCCAGGGGGGTCCTGCGGTGCCGAGTCCGGAGCCGACGGCGACGTCGGGGCCGGAGCCGCCGGCGAAGAAAGGCGAGGACCCCCAGTCGGGTCCGCGGGGCCCGAAGGTGCACCAGCGGGACCCGATGGCCCAAAGAGGCGGGCCATGGCCAACAGGAACTCCTGTATTTGGGCCGGAGTCGCCGACGGACCCGGGAAGGGCGGGTAGGCCGGCAGCGACTGCACAGGCTCCGCCGGAGCCGCGGGGGAGGCACCACCCGCATCCTCAGCCGCGTCACGCGACCGGCGAGGGGAAGTCGGAGAACGATGGCGTTTCTTCGACTTCTTGTGCTTCGCCTTACCTGACGAGTGCGAAGACTTGGATCCCGAAGACCGATGGTGATGACTCCGCGCAGGGTCCCTCGACCTCCCACGGGACCGGGACCTCGAACGGCGCGGAGCCGACAGCCGGGCTTCCAGCAACTTTTTGGACCGTTCCCGCAAAGTCTTCGGCGCCATGGCCCGGCAGTCGGGGCACAACTTGGGATCGTGGTCGCGCCCCAGGCAGAAAAGACACACAAAGTGCGGGTCTGTCACCGACATCATGCGGTGACAGTCCCCGCAGGACTTAAAACCAGGCATCCTAACTGCACTAGGAGTCGAAGACTCGATGAAAAATAGAGACAAAAAGCCTCAAAAATTCAGTCAAAAATTGACTGGGGGTTCCTGCTCTTCCCGGATCTGCGCTTGCTGGCGCAGAAAAAGAAAGAACTGACATCAGCGCGCGTTGGCGGCGTCTAAGTAGCGCCCGCGACGTCATCTCGGCGACCACAATGCCAACGACGGACGCGGAGCCGCACGACGCCACCTACCGACGCGCAGGGGTACTGCTGACGAAAACTTTCCGGATCCAGTCTGACGCCTGGGGATATTCTAAGGTAAGGAATCTATCACTATGTGTTTCTTTCAGATATGGCAGTCTGCATGCAGTTTGTGTGTGGGTTCCTTAGGGTGGCATAATACATGGTGCAGCCCTTAGGGACCCTCTTTAGTGCCCATGCCCAGGGTACCAGGGGTACCATTTACTAAGAACTTACCGGGGTGCTAAAGTCCTTTCCAATTGTGTTACAATTGAGCATTTGCATAGTTTTAAGGGAAAGAGCTCTGGCACTAAGGCATGGTTAGCAAGGACCCAGTGCACTACCAATCAACATCAGTACTAGTGAGGTAAAAGTGGGAGTGAGCATGTCAAAAAGTGGCACTTTCCTACACTCCCCACAGGGCCTACCAAAGAAGGGAGGCACTGTCTATGACCCGAAAGGTCTGGTTCCAATCAGCTCCAGTGTCCACATTGAGCGATGCCAATCCGGTCCGGTATTGGAGCCGTGGATGACTATGGGGTTGGCACCACCAAAGGGAGTCAGCAGCACCGGGAACAGTACCACAGGACCAAACCCCAGTGAAAGTTGTAGCTCTGCGACCAGGATCGGTTTGGATTGAAAGACAGATTCAGAGGGCCTGACTGACTTTGAGTGCGAACCCACCAGCGGAATCCCAGTCGGGGCACCTCCCAAACCCGTGGGCCCGAAGGCACTCCAGAGGGTTCCGGTGGCAAAAATATAAGGTGCATGGCCTCATAAAACTCTTTGAGTTGGTCGGGGTTGTGCCGGCTCTGGGAATTTCAGGGAGGCAGACGCACCTCGCCGTTGACTAGGACCAGCGTGGTAAAGTTGTAGAGCACTTCGACTTCTTCTCCTTCTTGTGCTTGTGGGACTTACCCAACGACGACTTTGACCGCGACTGATGGGAACGACTCTGGCTGCTTTCCTAGGGCCTTCCACGCGCCAGGATCTGGAGCGGTGTGGAGTCACCCGATGTTGAGCTGCCAGGAGCTTCATCGCCTGGTTTCGAATTCATAGTACGGCAGTCGGGCAGGCCCTAGATTTATGGTCCAGCTCCAGGCACATCAAGCAAACCAGGAGGGGGACCGTCATAGACATATGTCTGAGGCAGGCACCACAGGGTTTAAAAGCCACAGTTTTGTTTTGAGAAATCCCTAGGCACATGGGGAACAGAATGCTCGAAAAACATATACAAAATGTAAAAAAAAAACTGTAAAAAAATTACTGGGATAGCTCTTCCGAATTTGCGCTGTTGGCGTGGAAAGAAAGGAACTGAAGTCAGTGCGTTGGGGTTACGCCTAAAAAGGCACAGTGTATGTCACTTCTGGCGCAGACGATGCCTATTATGTGTTTAACATCATCTACCGACATGCAGGGGTACTGCTTAAGATTTCCTGGTCTGGGTTAAGGTGAACAAAAGAGTTAGGCTCTTAAAAATGTTTTCAAAATTCTCTAGAATTCCACACTTGGGTGGGACAATTCAGTGCTTATGACTATTGATGAGGATTCCCTGGAACAGAACACTGTTAAACAAATATTCTTCTGTTTGTCAGTACAAAATACACTATGACCTAAGGACTGTCACCTAGACGCACAAGTTACTAACTTGTGTAACGATATATCTGTAAGAGACAGTAGTTAGTGACAGATTCCTTACCTTAGAATATCCCCAGGCGTCAGGCTGGATCCGGAAAGTTTTTGCGTAGCAGTACCCTTGCGCTTCGGTAGGCGGCGTCGTGCGGCTCCGCGTCCGTCGTCGGCGTCGTGATCGCCGGGATGACGTCACGGGCAGTACTTAGACGCCGCCCCTGCGCGCTGACGTCAGTTCTGTACACGACTTTCCGCGCCAGGAACGCAAAGCCATGCAAGAAGCTGACATAGGTGTCTGAAAAATACTAGGGCCCTGAAAGGGATGTCCTTAACCCTAGAAATCAGTTCGCAGAACGGGGAGGATGGGTGGGGCGGTAAGGAATCTGTCACTAACTACTGTCTCTTACAGATATATCGTTACACAAGTTAGTAACTTGTGCATCTGAAAGAGACACGTTAGTGACAGATTCCTTACCTTAGAATAGATACCCCAGCAATACCAACCCCGGTGGTGGGTCTGCGAACAAAGATCAGACAAGGAAGTCCCGGAGGACAGAACAGCCAAAGAAGCCGTCCCTCCGGACCTGACTGTCAAGGCAGTAATGCTTTGTAAACGTGTGCAGCGAGGCCCACGTAGCTGACTGACAGATATCCTGCAGCGGAACACCGCGGCCCAAAGCCGTGGTAGCAGCCGTTGCCCTGGTGGAATGGGCACGCAGCCCAACAGGAGGCTCCTTCTTAGCCAAAGAATAGCAGGCTTTGATACACAAGGTTACCCAGCGGGAGATGGTTCTCTTGTGCACCGCCCGACCTTTTTGGCGCCCACGTAGCCAACAAAGAGCTGGTCATCCACCCGGAAGTGTTGTGTGCGGTTGATATAAAAGGAAAGCGCACATTTTGGGTCCAGACGGTGGAGCCTCTCTTCCTCTCTGAAAGGATGCGGAGGCGGAAAGAAGGTGGGCAAAGTGATGGTCTGCCCAATGTGGAAGGCAGTAACCACCTTTGGCAAGAAGGACGGACGCGTCCTAAGAACAACCTTGTCTGGATGGACAGACAGAAAGGGAGGTTTGCATGATAGAGCCTGGAGCTCACTCACCTGCCGAGCGGAGGTGATGGCCACCAGAAAGGCTGTCTTCAGAGTCAGAAGACGAAGAGGACAGTTATGTAGAGGCTCAAAGGGAGCGCACATAAGAAAGGTAAGAACCAAGTTCAAGTCCCACTGAGGCATCACAAACGGAACAGGAGGGAAGAGGTGTGTAATGCCTTTTAGAAACCTGTTAACAACAGGGGACTTGAAAAGGGAGGGCTGATCAGGAAGCCTGAGGAAGGCCGAGATGGCACAAAGATAGCCCTTGATGGTACCCAGGGCACAACCCTGTTGGGCCAGGGAAAGAAGGAACAGAAGAACCTCAGAAAGAGGGGCAGAAAGGGGATTTACAGCCTTTGCTGTGCACCATGCCACAAACTTGTTCCACCTGCAGGCGTATACCACCTTAGTGGAGGGACGCCTGGCTGCCAGAATCACATCACAAACGTCGGGAGGCAAGTCGAAAGGAATCAACTGCCGCCGCTCAATCTCCACGCAAGCGGGTGGAGGCTGGACAGGTTCGGGTGGAGGACCGTCCCCTGCTGATGCGACAGAAGATCCTCCCGAAGAGGCAGACGGATCGGGGGATCGACGCTCATACTGAGTAGCTCGGGATACCAAACTCTTCGAGCCCAGTCCGGAGCCACAAGGATGACTTGGGTCCGGTCGCGCCGAATCTTCTTCAACACTCTGGGTAGAAGTGGTATAGGCGGAAAGGCGTACAACAGACCGCAACTCCACTCGCGACGAAAGCGTCGCCGAGCGAGTGCCGCCTTGGAAATTCCAACGTGCAGAACTGATGACATTGCGCGTTCTCTTCGGTGGCGAATAGATCTAACCAAGGCTCTCCCCACTGCAGAAAGAGACCTTGCGCCACTTCCGAGTGAAGACGCCATTCGTGATCCATCATGCACCTGCGGCTGAGTTCGTCCGCCCTGGCGTTCAGGGAACCTGCAAGGTGTTGAACCATCAGGAACATGCCCTGATGTTCCAGCCATGTCCAGAGGCGCAGAGCCTCCTGACA
This sequence comes from Calotriton arnoldi, assembly GCA_963921515.1. Taxonomy (NCBI): domain Eukaryota; kingdom Metazoa; phylum Chordata; class Amphibia; order Caudata; family Salamandridae; genus Calotriton; species Calotriton arnoldi. Next base: position 295,402 of record CAWUFW010011527.1, on the reverse strand, counting down.
GAGGGTCCACGACCCCACCCCGCCTTGTTTGTTGCAGTACCACATGGCGGTGGTGTTGTCTGTGAACACCTGCACTACCTTCCCTTTGACAGAGGGAAGGAATGCCTTGAGTGCAAGTCGGATCGCCCGGAGCTCCAGAAGGTTGATATGGAGCCGGGACTCCGCCGGAGACCAGAGGCCTCTGATCTCCACCTCTCCCATGTGACCGCCCCATCCCAGAAGGGACGCGTCCATCACAACTGTGTGCTCTGGCTGGGGAAGGGAGAGGGATCTGCCCATGACCCATTGCCAGTTCGAGAGCCACCACTGCAACTGTTTTGCAGCCCCCTCCGAGATCTGGACGTGATCGGACAGGTTGCCCTGGTGCTGCGCCCACTGGAACTTCAGGTCCCACTGCAGAGCCCGCATATGCCATCTGGCATGATCGACCAGCAGGATGCAGGAGGCCAGGAGGCCCAGCAGCCTCAGGGTCATCCGTACCGAAACCCAGGATAAAGGCTGAAAGATCGGAATCATAGCCTGAATATCCCGGACTCGCCGTTCGGGAGGATAGGCCCGAAACTGCGTCGTGTCCAGAACTGCTCCGATGAAAAGGAGCTGTGGAGAAGGAATCAGATGCGACTTCGGCACATTGATGGAGAACCCCAGCGAGTGCAGGAGTTCGGCCGTAGTCTGGAGGTGGGAAACGACTGCCTGGGACGAGCCCGCCTTCAGCAGCCAGTCGTCGAGGTAGGGGAAGACTGGAACCCCTGCCCGGCGCAGATGAGCTGCGACCACTGCCATCACTTTCGTGAACACCCGAGGGGCACTTGTAAGGCCAAAGGGAGCACGGTGAACTGAAAATGCTCGAGGCCTACCGTGAACCGTAGGTAACGCCGGTGGGCCGGCAGGACAGGGATGTGGAAATAAGCGTCCTGCAAGTCCAACGCTACCAATCAGTCTCCAGGGTCGAGGGCAGTCAAGACCTGAGCTAGGGTGAGCATCTTGAACTTCTCCTTCCGGAGGAAGCGATTGACGTTCCGGAGGTCCAAGATAGGACGCATGTCCTCCTTGTCCTTTTTGGGCACCAGAAAGTAGTGGGAGTAGCAACCACGTCCTACTTCTGGGGTCGGAACATGCTCGATGGCCCTCTTGGCCAAGAGGGCCGTGACTTCCTTCTGTAGAAGCACCAAGTGATCCCCTGACATGCGGTGGAATTGGGGTGGCATGGCTGGGGGGGTTGTCTCGAAGGGGAGGGAGTAGCCCCTTCGGACAATGTCCAAGACCCACCTGTCCGAGGTGATGGGACGCCAGTGGTGAAGGTGATGGCGGACCCTGCCCCCTACTGGCGTGCTGTGCACCGGAAAGGAGGGACTAGGAGGGCTTGGAGGCCGCGGACGGGTTGGAGGTGGTGGCCTGACCCGCACGCTGGTTGCCCGAACCGCCACGGCGGTATCCACGTCCTCGGCCACGCGAAGACGCTTGCTGCGCGGGCCGGTGGCTGGGCAGCTGACGTGACTGGGCGCCCCTTCCGTGGCCACGAAAGGGGCGAAAAGCAGAGGTTAGCGGAGGGCGCACAACAGAAAGGCCCAGGGACTTGGCAGTAGCCCGTGAGTCCTTAAAACGCTCCAGCGCACGGTCTGCTTTGGAACCAAAAAGACCGACTCCATCAAAGGGCATGTCCATGAGTGTATTCTGGACATCACCCGAGAAACCAGTTGTTCTCACCCAGGCGTGGCGACGTAGCGCCACCGTCGTTGCAAGCGATCTGCCCAGCGAGTCGGCGGTATCAAGGCCACAACGTATGGTGTATTTAGCCGCATCTCTACCTTCCGCAATGGCGCGGGTAAGCTGTGTCTGGACCTCCTCAGAACACTGTGGCAAAACAGCCGCCACCGAATCCCACAGGGAGTGGGTATATCGGCCCAAAGGCAAGCGGTGTTGACGGACCGCAAGCCAGCACTGGAGGAAGAAAAAGCCTTCTTCCCAAATTGGTCCAGGCGTTTGGATTCCCTATCCGGAGGGCGGTAGGGAAGGCGGTTTGGGAGGCAGAGGCTTGGACAACCAAGCTCTCGGGGGTGGGATGTTGGGAGAGAAACAAGGGGTCGCCCGGAGCAGGGCGATGGCGTCGGGCCACGTTCCTATCCACAGTAGCCCCTGTGGTGGGCTTGGACCAGGCGCCCAAAAGAACGTCAGTCAGTGCATCATTAAAAGGCAGCACAGTCTCCGTGGAGGAAGCTGCCGGCTGAAGCACTTCCGTCAGGAGATTAGTCCTGACAGCCACAGTAGGCAATTGGAGGTGCAAGGCTCCAGCTGCTCTACGCAACACCGTTGCGAAATTAGCTCCCTCCTCCGTAGCCACGGGAGGAGACAGCATGCCAGTGTCAGGGGAAGTGTCTAGACCACTGGCATCCGCAAGTTCCTCAGCCCAGTCCTGATCATACTCACACTGTTGTGTGAGAGGGTCTTCCGACCCCTCCCAGCTCTCCTGGTCCTCCTCTGGTTCAAAATATGGAGGAGGAGGGACATTTGGGACCCAAGGTCTCATCGGCGCCGGAGCCGGCGTCGAGCGACGTCGGTCCGGCTCCATGTCCGGAGCCGGAGATAACCGGGGAACGACGCCGTCCGGAGCCCCGGACGGCGTCAGGAACGGCACCGGGGACATCGGCGTCGGCGGAGGCGTGGTTAGGTCAACCGGCGTCGATGGGGGTTGCGGTACCACCGGAGCCGGGATCGAGGCTGGAGCCGAGGCCGGGATCAAGGCTGGCGGGACAGGCGACGCCGGGACCGGAGTCGTCGGCGACGCCGGAGCAACCCCATCAGGGCCCGCGGGGCCCGAAGGTGCACTGGAGGGACCTTGAGGCCCGAAGAGGCGGGCCATGGCCGACAGGAATTCTTGTATTTCGGCCGGAGTTGCCCCCGAACCCGGAAAGGACGGGTAATGCGGGGGCGGCTCCACAGGCGCGTCCTGGGCCGCGGGGACGGTGCCGACAGGGGCCTCAGCCGAGTCGCGAGACCGGCGAGGCGAAGTCTTAGAGCGATGATGCTTCTTAGACTTTTTGTGCTTCGACTTACCCGAGGAGCGCGAAGACTTGGACTCCGACGACCGGCGGGGGCTCCGCGACCGGCCCCTCGACCTCTCACGGGACCGGGGCTTGGTGCGGCGCGGAGCCGACTGCCGGACCTCGAGTAGCTTTCGAGACCGCTCTCGCAAAGCCTTCGGGTGAAGTTTCCGGCAGTCAGGGCACGACTTCGTGTCGTGGTCTCGGCCGAGACAGTAGAGACACTCTAGATGCGGGTCTGTGATCGACATCATTCGACCACAGACGTCGCATGGCTTGAAGCCGGGCATCCCTACGACACCTAGGAGTCGATGAAGACTCGAAAGAAACAGTGAAAAATTCACCAAAAATTTAGTCAAAAATTGACTAGGGCACTGCTCTTCCCGGATCTGCGCTTACTGGCGCAGAAAAAGAAGAACTGACGTCAGCGCGCAGGGGCGGCGTCTAAGTACTGCCCGAAACGTCATCCCGGCGATCACGACGCCGACGACGGACGCGGAGCCGCACGACGCCGCCTACCGACGCGCAAGGGTACTGCTACGCAAAAACTTTCCGGATCCAGCCTGACGCCTGGGGATATTCTAAGGTAAGGAATCTGTCACTAACGTGTCTCTTTCAGATATACCTTTTAAAGCCCTTGCCAACAGAAAATAAAATAGCAGTGAAGGTGGCTGGCTTAGTATATGGTGCGCACTTATATAAGTGAAGCACCCTGCACTAATCCAGGCAACCCTTATGGTGATTTCAGTGGTCTTAGACAACCATGGAAAGCTCTCTAAGTGGTAGCTGTGGAGAGCAGCCTTCAGGCTTAGTCCAGAAGGAGTGTAAAGAAGCTTGTTTTACCAGTACAAATCATATAGTGCAGGTTAGGTGAAAAAGAACCACACACTGTAGTTATAAAAATATGTATTTATTATAAACACTCACTAACACATTGGTATATCTCCTACCCGGAGATATAATCACAATACACACAATACTTCAACAGTAGAATAGTTAAGTAGCACAAATACACAATGTTCGCCAGGGGGAGACCAAACCATATACTAATAAAGTGGCATGCGAACCGCGATCAAAGTCGAGAATAGTCCCAGAAGACTTAGAAGAGACGGGAACCCAAGGAATGACCAGAGGTAAGTACTCAGGAACCAGACGGAGGCCGTGGGCAGATTGGAAACACGACCGCATGCTCAATACAAGTCAATGGGGAAGCCGCGTTGCAGTTTTCAAGACGAAGGACTCTTCCCAGAGGACCCAGAAGAAACCCTGTGGAAGATGGAAGGTTGGAGAGTCACCCCACCCGTGGATACCCCAGGAACCAGAATACCTACACCAAGGAAGCCGGGGCATAGGTGTGGAGTGACGTCAGAAACCGCTGTAGACCATAATGGAGGACTTCAGTGAAGATGCCGCTGGCGAAGAAGGTGAAAGAGTCCGGTGGAATCCAAGGGTGGATTCTTGAAGAGGAGTACCTGCAAACAGAGGGGACAGAGTTTATGCCACTCTGAAGTGACCAGGAGGCACGAAAGACCAATGACCACCAATGAACGAAGATGCAGGAGAGTTGATGGTGACCTTGTCACTGCAGCTGTGAGGACCAGGTGATGCTGTGGAAGACCAGGAGCTGTTCATGGGCTGTCCCATGTCGGAAGTCGAGAACCAGGGGGTCAATGTCCGGTGAGAGCACCAACAAGCCTTGGCAGCAGCAACTGACGTGGAAAACGAAGAAGGTGCAGTGTCGGGACCAGCAAGGTCTAAGGGACTCACCAAGTGCAGGAAAGTCAGAGCAGGCCCCTAGCAAGCAGGGGAGCCCACTGGAGCCAAAGAAGAAACTCAAGAGGACCAATAGGTCGAAGGCACAGGAGTCGCAAGAGGACCTCGAGCAGCTCCCCAAGAATGCAGGCCCACAGTGCTGAGGATGCGGTGAGGGCGAAGAACTTGGTAGTAGGAGATGCTGGAGCTTCTAGGAGCCCGAAGACCTCAGGAGAAGAGAGTCAACAAGCCTTGGAAACTGCAAGTCGACGCGGTGCACAGGGGTACTGCTTCAGCGGTCCTGACGAGGGATACTGACTTCAAACTTGCTGAGAAGACAGTGCAGGCTTGGAGGGAGTTGCAGAACCACCACCTGTGTTGCTGAGCCTTTTGGAGTCTGTAGGACGTCAGGAACTGCAGACTGGTCAGCTTAGTTGCAGTGCCTGCAGATGCAGGGAAGTGACTCCTTAACTCCAAGGGAGATTCCTTTGGGTGTCTTGGATGTCCACAGGCCTGGAGAAGAACCTGTATGGGCACAGGCGACGAAGAAGACTGGCAGGGCGACGAGACCAGGAGCAGCAGGAGTTTTCCAGATGCAGTCTCGGTTCCTAAAGCGAAGTCCAAAGTGCCCGGACGGTAGAAATAGAAGTGGTTTCGGATCTGAATCTTCTCCCACAACGAATCTGAAGAGCCACCCACATGTAAGCCATTAATTACTCAAAGGAAAGGGGTGGGAAGATTCAGGGGTCCCTCCCAGGGGAGGGGCTGGACAGAGGGGAGGATACTCCTATGACTTTTTGTCAAGTTTCGCGCCAGAGCAGGAGCCAACGGCTCCCTGAACTGGTTTCAACTGGAGTATGCAAATAGGGCACCAAATGTGCCCTTAAAAGCAGTCTGGTGTCGCTGAGAAACACCCGCACACCAGCCCAATACACAGAGTCCTGTCTAGGAGGTGGTCACACCTCCCTGTGACAGGAAACCTATTGTTCTACCTTCCCCAGCTCGACCCTGGCTCAGCAGCAGGAGGGCAGAATCGTGTCTGTGGTCGGCAGTAGCACTAGCTTGTTGTTAGACCCTGAAAGGCTGGTACCGGGAATACAGAGGGGCTCCCTAGAGAAGCCCCCCAGTACATGGGATCCTACATCAAACACTGGAATTGGTGTTGGGGTAGGATCCAAACATGACCGGTTTCGGTGCAGCCAATATATAGATACACATCTTGATAGACTTGTTGTCCACTATATGTCTAAAATGGCTGACCGCACTTACAAAGCCGGGAGAATCGACTTCTAGGTCTGTAGGTGGTGTCACTTATAACCAGGCACCCTGCCTACAGGATTGAAAGGCCTACCTTAGGGGTGACTTATAGATTTTAAGTGCAGTGACCTCATATATGTGGAAACTTATATCTGTGGTGAGTGGCGCTAGCACTAGCTCCCACAGGCTGCAATGGTAGGCCTGTAGTCACATTTTGAGTGGTCTATCATGGGTGGAATAATACATGCTGCAGCCCGAGGGAGACCTCTGGAGTACCTATGCCCTGGGTACCTTAGTACCACATACTACGGACTTAGAAGGACACCAGTAGCCACTTTGGAAGGTACCAAAGTACTTACCATAGTCCAATTTAGGGAGAGAGCACAGTGACTGGGGTCCTGATTAGGAGGATCCCAGTCAGACTAGTAAGAAAAACAGAATGACACCAGCAAAAAGTGGGGGTAACCATGAAAGCAGATCCTACTTTCCTACAAGGAGTCTGTCTCCCTTTCCTGCACATGGATTGCACTTAAAGTTGCACAGAAATACTTTACTGTTCAGGAATCTCTTTCAGCTCCCTTCATTGGCAAGCCAATCCCACCTAAACTTATATCAATGTCTTGACAGCACGTTCTCACATAAATTTAAACTACCCGTGTAATTGTCAGAAGGTTTTGCAAGTCTTTTCAGGTTTCTTTCATACATTGTCTTGAGTCTAAATACATACCTTATTAGAGACAGACTTACTGAATTTTTCACATTATCAGAATTATACCTAAAACACCCAAGTCATGTGTATTGCTATTTCATATAGCTGAGGGAAATTCTTGCCCTTTAAATACAATTTGTGCTTCTACTTAATAGGCTGTAAATATTCGGTGTCTGTGCAGATGATAAAACAGAGTCCAACAAACCTAGTAATGGTGCCGACAAATTCGACTTTAGCCTCATTTTAGAAGCAGGCAAAGGTGCCAGCTTTTTAGAGGGCTTTAGGCGCTACTTCAGCCTCACAAGGTTGAAGGCTTAAGATTCAGACTGGTACTTCAGTTGAGATGGAAGCTGTTATTGTAGATCACTCCCCGCTCAATGGCAGTGGCTATGGTAAAACCTTGATAGCCGCCAAAGATGAATGTGCACATATATGTACAACATTGCCTTCCTGAAGGCCTCCACCTGATCTACAATAGGTCCTGGGCATTAAAGCACAAGTTACTAACTTGTGTAACGATATATCTGTAAGAGACAGTAGTTAGTGATAGATTCCTTACCTTAGAATATCCCCAGGCGTCAGGCTGGATCCGGAAAGTTTTGCGTAGCAGTACCCTTGCGCGTCGGTAGGCGGCGTCGTGCGGCTCCGCGTCCGTCGTCGGCGTCGTGATCGCCGGGATGACGTCGCGGGCAGTACTTAGGCGCCGCCCCTGCGCGCTGACGTCAGTTCTGTACACGACTTTCCGCGCCAGGAACGCAGAGCCATGCAAGAAGCTGACACAGGTGTCTGAAAAATACTAGGGCCCTGAAAGGGATGTCCTTAACCCTAGAAATCAGTTCGCAGAACGGGTAGGAGGGTTGGGGCGGTAACGAATCTATCACTAACTACTGTCTCTTCCAGATATATCGTAACACAAGTTAGTAACTTGTGCATCTGAAAGAGACACGTTAGTGATAGATTCCTTACCTTAGAATAGATACCCCAGCAATACCAACCCCGGTGGTGGGTCTGCGAACAAAGATCAGACAAGGAAGTCCTGGAGGACAGAACGGCCAAAGAAGCCGTCCCTCCGGACCTGACTGTCAAGGCAGTAATGTTTAGTAAACGTGTGCAGCGAGGCCCACGTAGCCGCCTGACAGATAACCGGCAGCGGAACACCGCGGCCCAAGGCCGTGGTAGCAGCCGTTGCCCTGGTGGAATGGGCACGCAGCCCAACAGGAGGTTCCTTTTAGCCAAAGAATAGCAGGTCTTGATGCACAAGGTAACCCAGCGGGAGATGGTCCTCTTGTGCACCGCCCGACCATTTTTGGCGCCCACGTAGCCAACAAAGAGCTGGTCATCCACCCGGAAGTGTTTTGTGCGGTCAATATAGAAAGAGAGCGCACGTTTTGGGTCCAGACGGTGGAGCCTCTCTTCCTCTCTGGAAGGATGCGGAGGCGGAAAGAAGGTGGGCAAAGTGATGGTCTGCCCAATGTGGAAAGCAGTAACCACCTTTGGCAAGAAGGACGGACGCGTCCGAAGAACAACCTTGTCTGGATGAACAGACAGAAAGGGAGGTTTGCAAGATAGAGCCTGGAGCTCACTCACCCGCCGAGCGGAGGTGATGGCCACCAGAAAGGCTGTCTTCAGAGTCAGAAGACGAAGAGGACAGTTATGCAGAGGCTCAAAGGGAGCGCACATTAAAAAGGTAAGAACCAAGTTCAAGTCCCACTGAGGCATTACAAACGGAACAGGAGGGAAGAGGTGAGTAATGCCTTTTAAGAACCTGTTAACAACAGGGGACTTGAAAAGGGAGGGCTGATCAGGGAGCCTGAGGAAGGCCGAGATAGCACAAAGATAACCCTTGACGGTACCCAGGGCAGAACCCTGTTGGGCCAGAGAGAGAAGGAACAGAAGGACCTCAGAAAGAGGGGCAGAAAGGGGATCCACAGCCTTTGCTGTGCACCATGCCACAAATTTGTTCCACCTGCAGGCGTATACCACCTTAGTGGAGGGACGCCTGGCTGCCAGAATCACATCACAAACTGCGGGAGGCAAGTCGAAAGGAATCAACTGCCGCCGCTCAATCTCCACGCAAGCAGGTGTAGACTGGACAGGTTCGGGTGGAGGACCGTCCCCTGCTGCTGCGACAGAAGATCCTCCCGAAGAGGCAGACGGATCGGGGGATCTATGCTCATATTGAGTAGCTCGGGATACCAAACTCGTCGAGCCCAGTCCGGAGCCACAAGAATGACTTGGGCCCGGTCGTGCCGAATCCTCTTCAACACTCTGGGTAGAAGTGGTATAGGCGGAAAGGCGTACAACAGACCGCAACTCCACTCGCGACGAAAAGCGTCGTCGAGCGAGTGCCGCCTTGGAAATTCCAACGCGCAGAACTGATGACATTGCGCGTTCTCTTCGGTGGCGAATAGATCTAACCAAGGCTCTCCCCACTGTAGAAAGAGTCCTTGCGCCACTTCCGAGTGAAGACGCCATTCGTGATCCATCATGCACCTGCGGCTGAGTTCGTCCGCCCTGGCGTTCAGAGAACCTGCCAGGTGTTGAACCATCAGGAACATGCCCTGATGTTCCAGCCATGTCCAGAGGCGCAGAGCCTCCTGACAAAGGGTCCAAGACCCCACCCCGCCCTGTTTGTTGCAGTACCACATGGCGGTGGTGTTGTCTGTGAACACCTGCACTACCTTCCCTTTGACAGAGGGAAGGAATGCCTTGAGTGCAAGCCGGATCGCCCGGAGCTCCAGAAGGTTGATATGGAGCCGGGACTCCGCCGGAGACCAGAGGCCTCTGATCTCCGCCTCTCCCATGTGACCGCCCCATCCCAGAAGGGACGCGTCCGTCACAACTGTATGCTCTGGCTGGGGAAGGAGAGGGATCTGCCCATGACCCATTGCCGGTTCGAGAGCCACCACTGCAACTGTTTTGCAGTCCCCTCCGAGATCTGGACGTGATCGGACATGCGTCGTGTCCAGAACTGCTCCGATGAAAAGGAGCTGTGGAGAAGGAATTAGATGCGACTTCGGCACATTGATGGAGAACCCCAGCGAGTGCAGGAGTTCGGCCGTAGTCTGGAGGTGGGAGACGACTGCCTGGGACGAGCCCGCCTTCAGCAGCCAGTCGTCGAGGTAGGGGAAGACTGAAACCCCTGCCCGGCGCAGATGAGCTGCGACCACCGCCATCACTTTCGTGAACACCCGAGGGGCACTGGTAAGGCCAAAGGGGAGCACGGTGAACTGAAAATGCTCGGGGCCTACCGTGAACCGAAGGTAACGCCGGTGGGCCGGCAGGGACGGGGATGTGGAAATACGCGTCCTGCAAGTCCAACGCTACCAACCAGTCTCCAGGGTCGAGGGCAGTCAAGACCTGAGCTAGGGTGAGCATCTTGAACTTCTCCTTCCGGAGGAAGCGATTGACGTTCCGGAGGTCCAAGATAGGACGCATGTCCTCCTTGTCCTTTTTGGGCACCAGAAAGTAGTGGGAGTAGCAACCACGCCCTACTTCTGGGGTCGGAACATGCTCGATGGCCCTCTTGGTCAAGAGGGCCGTGACTTCCTTCCGTAGAAGCACCAAGTGATCCCCTGACATGCGGTGGAATTGAGGTGGCATGGCTGGGGGGTGGTCTCGAAGGGGAGGGAGTAGCCCCTTCGGACAATGTCCAAGACCCACCTGTCCGAGGTGATGGTGCGCCAGTGGGGAAGGTGATGGCGGACCCTGCCCCCTACTGGCGTGCCGTGCACCTGAAAGGAGGGACTAGGAGGGCTTGGAGGCCGCGGACGGGTTGGAGGTGGTGGCCTGACCCGCACGCTGGTTGCCCGATCCGCCACGGCGGAATCCACGTCCTCGGCCACGCGAAGACGCCTGCTGCGCGGGCCGGTGGCTGGGCTGCTGACGTGAAGGGGCGCCCCTACCGTGGCCACGATAGGGGCGAAAAGCAGAAGGTAGCGGAGGGCGTGTAGCAGAAAGGCCCAGGGACTTTGCAGTAGCCCGTGAGTCCTTAAAGCGCTCCAACGCATGGTCTGCTTTGGACCCAAAAAGACCGACTCCATCAAAGGGCATGTCCATGAGAGTATTCTGGACATCCCCTGAAAAACCAGTGGTTCTCAGCCAGGCGTGGCGCCGGAGCGCCACCGTCGTTGCAATCGACCTGCCCAGCGAGTCGGCGGTGTCAAGGCCACAACGGATAGTGTATTTGGCCGCATCCCTTCCTTCCGCAATGGCGCGGGAAAGCAGTGCCTGGACCTCCTCAGGGCACTGGGGCAAAACATCCGCCACCGAATCCCACAGGGAGTGGGTATATCGGCCCAAAAGACAAGCGGTGTTAACGGACCGCAAGCCAGCACTGGAGGAAGAAAACCTTTCTTCCCAAACTGATCCAGGCGTTTGGATTCCCTATCCGGAGGAGCGGTAGGGAAGGCGGTTTGGGAAGCGGAGGCTTGGACAACCAAGCTCTCAGGAGTGGGGTGGACAGAAAGAAACAGGGGGTCGCCCGGAGCGGGGCGATGGCGTCGTGACACGTTCCGATCCACAGGAGCCCCTGTGTTGGGCTTGGACCAGGCGCCCAAAAGAACGTCAGTGAGGGCGTCGTTAAACGGCAGCACAGTCTCCGCAGAGGAGGCTGCCGGCTGAAGCACCTCTGTCAAGATGTTAGGCTTGACCGTCAAAGTAGGGAGCTGGAGACGTAAGGCCCCAGCAGCCCTACGCAACACCGTACCAAAATTGGCCCCCTCCTCCGTAGCCACGGGAGGAGACAGCATGCCAGTGTCAGGAGAAGTATCCAGACCACTGGCCTCCCTAGACTCTCTGTCCAGTCCTCATCATACTGACAGTTGCGTGTCAGAGGGTCATCAGACCCCTCCCAGTCCTCCTGGTCCTCCTCTGGTTCAAAATAAGGAGGGAGGAGGGACATTTGGGACCCAAGGTCCCATCGGCGCGGAGCCGGCGTCGAGGCGACGTCGCTCCGGGTCCATGTCCGGAGCCGGAAGGAACTGGGGGACGACGCCGCCCGGAGCCCAGGGCGGCGTCGAGAACGGCACCGGAGACATCGGCGCCGGCGGAGGTGTCGTGAGGTCGACCGGCGTCGATGGGGGTTGTGGAGCCGGGATCGAGGCCGGGGCCGAAGCCGGAGCCGGGATCGAGGCTGGAGGCTCGGGCGACGCCGGGGCCGGAGCCGCCGGCGACGCCGGAGCAACCCCATCAGGGCCCGCGGGGCCCGAAGGCGCACCGGAGGGGCCTGAAGGCCCGAAGAGGCGGGCCATGGCCGACAAGAACTCCTGTACCTTGGCCGGATCCGCCCCCGAACCCGGGAAGGGCGGGTATGACGGGGGCGACTCCACAGGCAAGTCCGGGGCCGCGGGGGCGGGGACGGTGCCGGGAGGGGCCTCAGCCGAGTCGCGAGACCGGCGAGGCGAAGTCCGAGAGCGACGATGCTTCTTGGACTTCTTGTGCTTAGACTTACCGGACGAAGAAGTCGACGACCGGTGTGCACTCCGCGAGCGACCCCTGGACCTCTCACGCGACCGGGGCTTCCGCGGAGCCGAATGCCGGGCCTCGAGGAGCTTTCGAGACCGCTCTCGCAAAGCTTTCGGGTTGAGGGCCTGGCATTCGGGACAAGACTCGGTGTCGTGGCCTCGGCCGAGGCAGAAGAGACACTCCCAATGCGGGTCGGTGACGGACATCATCCGCGCACAGGCGCCGCATCGCTTGAAGCCGGGCATCCCTACGACACCTTAAAGTTGGAAAAACCAGTGAAAAAATCACCAAAAAGTATGGTCAAAAATTGACCAGGGCACTGCTCTTCCCGGATCTGCGCTTGCTGGCGCGGAAAAGAAGAACTGACGTCACGCGCAGGGGCGGCGCCTAGTACTGCCCGCGACGTCATCCCGGCGATCACGACGCCGACGACGGACGCGGAGCCGCACGACGCCGCCTACCGACGCGCAAGGGTACTGCTACGCAAAACTTTCCGGATCCAGCCTGACGCCTGGGGATATTCTAAGGTAAGGAATCTATCACTAACGTGTCTCTTTCAGATGAACAAGTTACTTACCTTCAGTAACGATATATCTGTAAGAAACATTAGTTAGTTATACATTCCTTACCTTAGAATTACCCCCTGGCGTCAGACTGGATCCGGAAAGTTTTTTCGTCAGCAGTACCTCTGCGCGTCGGAAGGTGGCGTTGGTCGACTCCACGTCCGTCGTCGGCGTCGTGGTCGCCGGGATGACGTCGTGGCAGCTACTTAGACGCCGCCTTCGCGCGCTGACGTCAGTTCTGTACACGCCTTTCCGCGCCAGAAACGCAGAGCCATGCAAGACACTGACCATTGGTACACAAAACTAGGGCCCTGAAAGGATGACCTTAACCCTAGAAATCAGTTCGCAGAACGGGGAGGATGGGTGGGGCGGTAAGGAATCTATAACTAACTAATGTTTCTTACAGATATATCGTTACCGAAGGTAAGTAACTTATTCATCTGAAAGAAACACGTTAGTTATAGATTCCTTACCTTAGAATAGATACCCCAGCAATACCAACACCGGTGGTGGGTCTGCAAACCAAAATCACACCAGAAAGTCCTGGAGAACAGAACGGCCAAAGAAGCCGTCTCTCCAGACTTGACTGTCCAGACAGTAGTGTTGCAGTAAACGTGTGCAGTGATGCCCACGTAGCTGCCTGACAGATGTCATTTAGAGGAACTCCTCTTCCCAAGGCAGTAGTGGCTGCCGTCGCCCTGGTGGAGTGAGCGCGTAGCCCTACTGGAGGCTCTTTTTTAGCCAGAGAGTAACAAGCTTTAATACACAACACGACCCACCGTGAAATGGTGCGTTTGTGTAGGGCCCGACCCTTCTTTGCGCCCACGTAGCCAACAAAAAGTTGATCATCCACCCATAACTGTTTGGTGCGATCCAGATAGAAGGAGAGCGCACGTTTTGGGTCCAGACGGTGGAGCCTCTCTTCCTCCTTCGAAGGATGCGGAGGCGGAAAGAAGGTGGGCAAGGTAATGGTCTGCCCAATGTGGAAGGCAGTGACCACCTTAGGAAGAAGGGATGGACGGGTTCGGAGACATATGGACAGATAGGAAAGGAGGTTTTGAAGAAAGGACCTGGAGCTCGCTCACCCTTCTAGCAGAAGTGATGGCTACCAGGAAAGCAGTCTTAAGACTTAAGAGCCGTAAGGGACAGCTATGAAGCGGATCAAAGGGAGCGCACATTAGATAAGTTAGAACACAATTCAAGTCCCACTGAGGCATAACGAAGGGGATTGGAGGAAAAAGATGTGTTAAGCCTTTTAAGAAACGGTTAACTACCGGGGACTTGAAAAGAGAAGGCTGATCAGGAAGCCGAAGGAAAGCAGAGATGGCTGACAGCCCTTGACAGTGCCCAGAGCAGAGCCCTGCTGAGCCAAGGAGAGAAGGAACAAGAGTACTTCAGAAAGAGGGGCAGAAAGGGGATCCACAGCCTTTGCTGTGCACCATGCCACAAATTTGTTCCACCGGCAGGCGTATACCATCTTAGTGGAGGGACACCTGGCTGCCAAGATTACGTCAAAGACTTCGGGAGGCAGGTCGAAAGACGTCAACTGCCGCCGCTCAATCTCCACGCAAGGAGGTGGAGAATGGACAGGTTCGGGTGGAGGACCGTCCCCTGCTGCTGCGACAGAAGATCCTCCCGAAGAGGCAGTCTGATCGGAGAATCGATGGCCATGTTGAGCAGCTCGGGATACCAGACTCTTCGTGCCCAGTCCGGAGCCACAAGAATGACTTGGGCCCGGTCGAGCTTGATCATCTTCAGCACTCTGGGCAGAAGTGGTATAGGCTGAAAGGCGTACAACAGACCGCAACTCCACTCGCGACGAAAGACGTCGCCTAGCGAGTGCCGCCTTGGAAATTCCAACGCGCAGAATTGCTGACATTGCGCGTTCTCTTCGGTGGCGAATAGATCTAACCAAGGCTCTCCCCATTGTTGAAAGAGACCTTGCACCACCTCCGAGTGGAGACGCCATTCGTGATCCATCATGCACCTGCGGCTGAGTTTGTCCGCCCTGGCGTTCAGGGAACCTGCCAGGTGTTGAACCACCAGGGATATGCCCTGATGTTCCAGCCATGTCCAGAGGAGGAGGGCCTCCTGACATAGGGTCCACAACCCCACCCCGCCCTGTTTGTTGCAGTAACACATGGTGGTGGTGTTGTCCGTGAACACCTGCACTACTCTTTCCCGGACAGAGGGAAGGAATGCCTTGAGTGCAAGACGAATCGCCCGGAGCTCCAGAAGGTTGATGTGGAGCCCGGACTCCGCCGGAGACCAGAGGCCTCTGATCTCCGCCTCTCCCATGTGGCCGCCCCATCCCAGAAGGGACGCGTCCGTCACCACAGTGTGGTCTGGTTGGGGAAGGGAGAGGGATCTGCCATTGACCCAATCCTGGTTCGTGAGCCACCACTGCAGTTGACATGCAGTGCCCTCCGAGATCTGGACGCAATTGGACAGATTCCCCTGATGCTGCGCCCACTGGAACTTCAGGTCCCACTGCAGAGCCCGCATATGCCATCTGGCATGATCGACCAGCAGGAGGCCATGAGGCCCAGCAGCCTCAGAGTCACTCTGACCGAAACCCGGGATAGAGGCTGAAAGATCGGAATCATAGCCTGAATATCCCGGACTCGCTGCTCGGGAGGATAGACCCGAAACCGCGTTGTGTCCAGAACCGCTCCGATGAAAAGGAGCTTCTCAGAGGGAATCAGGTGTGACTTCGGCACATTGATGGAAAATCCCAGCGAATGCAGGAGGTCGGCCGTAGTCCGCCTTCAACAGCCAGTCGTCGAGATAGGGGAAGACTGAAACCCCTGATCTGCGCAGACGAGCTGCGACCACCGCCATCCCTTTCGTGAACACCCGAGGGGCGCTGGTAAGGCCAAAGGGGAGCACGGTTAATTGAAAATGCTTGTGGCCTACCGTGAACCGTAGGTAACGCCGGTGGGCCGGCAGGACGGGGATGTGAAAATAAGGGTCATGCAAGTCCAACGCTCCCAACCAGTCTTGCGGGTCGAGGGCAGACAAGACCTGAGCAAGCGTCAACATCTTGAACTTCTCCTTCCGGAGGAAGCGGTTGACGTCCCTGAGATCCAAGATAGGACGGAGGCCCTTGTCCTTCTTGGGGACTAGAAAGTAGTGGGAGTAACAACCACGACCTACTTCTGAGGCAGGAACGCGCTCGATGGCTCCCTTGGCCAAGAGAGCCGTAACTTCCTGCTGGAGAAGGGCCAGATGATCCTCCGACATGCGGTGGTATCTTGGTGGCATGGCTGGAGGGGTAGTCTCGAAGGGGAAGGAGTAGCCCCTTCGGACTATCTGCAAAACCCACCTGTCCGACGTGATGGTGCGCCAGTGGGGGAGGTGATGGCGAATCCTGCCGCCCACTGGCGTTTGATGGGCCTGAAAGGTCGGACTAGGAGGGTTTGGAGGCTGCTGCGGAGGGGGGGGTTGGTGGACTGGCCCGCCCGCTGGCCCCTGGAACCATGATGGTTGTTCCCACGTCCCCGGCCGCGCGAAGGTTGGGTAACTTGCTGCGGCCTGTGGCTCTGGGCGGAACGTAGCGGGGCACTTCTTATGTAGCCACGAAAGGGCCGAAAAGCAGACTGCGCAGGGCAGGTGGAGAGGCCCAAGGACTTGGCCGTAGCCCGTGAGTCCTTGAAACGCTCTAGAGCGGTGTCTGCTTTGTCGCCAAAAAGGCGACGGCCATCAAAGGGCATGTCCATTAAGGTGTTCTGGACATCCCCTGAAAAGCCAGTCGACCTCATCCAGGCGTAGCGCTGAAGCGCTACCGACGTTGAAATGGTCCTGCCCAGAGAGTCGGCGGTGTCCAGCCCACAACGTATGGCAAACTTTGCTGCATCTCTCCCGGCGGCCACAGGCTGAGAGAGCACTGTCCGGGCCTCCTCTGGACACTGAGGCAGCACCTGTGCCACCGTATCCCACACGGAGTGGGAATAACGGCTCAAGAGACATGCAGTGTTCACCAACCGCAGTCCTAAGCTGGCGGAAGAGAAAATCTTCTTCCCAAGGTGGTCCAGCTTCTTGGATTACCTTTCCGGGGGAGCGGTAGGGAATGCGCTTTTGGAAGTGGAGGCTTGGACAACCAAGCTCTCCGGGGTGGGGTGTTGGGAGAGGAAAGTGAGGTCGCCCGGAGCCGGGCGGTGGTGTCGGGCAATCATCCTATCCACGGGAGCCCCCGTGTTGGGCCTGGACCAGGTGCCCAAAAGGACGTCGGTGAGGGCCTCATTGAATGGTACAAGGGCTCCGAAGAGCTCGCAGCCGGCTGAAGCACCTCCGTCAGGAGGTTAGTCCTGACCGCCACCATAGGAAGCTCGAGGTTGAGAGCCTCGGCCGCCCTACGCAACACCACTGCGTATGACGCTCCCTCCTCCGTAGCCACAGTAGGAGGAGAAAACATGCCAAGGCCCGGGTAAGTGTCCAAACCACTGGCATCCCCCAGTTCCTCTCTCCAGTCCTGTTCACTTTCCAACTGGTCAGTTAAAGGGTCACCTGACCCCTCCTAGTCCTCTTCATCATCCTCTGGGTGCCAGTGTGGTTGAAAAGGGAACCCAGGAGTGAATAGGGGCATGAAAACCCCACCCGGTGCCGGATCCGGCGATGCCGGTCCGGCTCCGTGTCCACATCAGGATGGAGGCCGGGATCGATGCCGGCCGGGGGGCCAACCGGAGTCGGACGCGGTAGTGGTGCCGTCGAAAGCGGCGCCGGTGGAGGCGTAACGAGGTCAACCGGCGCCGATCTGGATCCAGGCCTGGATCCAAGGGGGGCCTGCGGCGTCGGGGCCGGAGCCGCCGGCAGCGACGACCTAGGCCCCCCAACCGAGTCCGCGGGGCCCGAAGGCACGCCGGCGGGGTCTTTTTGCCCAAAGATGGCATGCATCGCCTCGTAGAACGTACGAAGCTGGGGGGGAGTCGCTCTGGGTCCCGGAAAGGGAGGGAAACTCGGAGTCGGCTCTGCAGGCACCGCGCACGGAGCCGCGGGAGGGGCACCACCCGCGTGCCTCGTCGGATCGGCCGACCGACCAGGAGAAGTCGAAGAGCGATGATGCTTCTTCGACTTCTTCTTGTGCTTCGACTTACCCGACCCCGAGTGCGAAGACTTCGATGATTTCGAACCGGAATGGTGGTGGCTCCGCGAACGGTCCCTCGACGTCCCTCTCGACCGGGACCTCGAACGGCGCGGAGCCGACTGCCGATGTTGAAGCAGCTTTCGGGACCGCTCCCGCAAAGCCTTCGGCGCCATCGACCGGCAGTCGGAGCACGACTTGGGGTCATAGTGGCCACTGGACTTATTCCTGATTAAGAAATAAGTGAATAAGTGATATGATGACAACTCATATCTGAGTTGCTGTGAAGTCTAACATTTAACCATTTGTTCTTCACAATCCGCACTGTGCGGACTATTTACCGACGGGAATAGTGACCTGGCCAGCCCATCGTCGGCACCAGGAATGGGTTGCCTCTCCTTCCATTTTGTCCTGATGAAGACCCGCGAGCGGACGTTTTAAATTACCCTCTACGCACAAGTCGGGTCGAAACGTAAACGCATACCCCCAGCAAGGACCTGTATCATATTATATCACCCTGTCCTTTCCTTCTGACGGTGCATTCATGCACACGTAAAAGATTACAAAGTTGTTATGTGAATTTGAATATGGACAGGGCTCATTATACTGGTTTGAGTTGTATTAAATAACCAGTATCAACAGCGAATAGATACTAAGTTGACGATCTACAGCCTTTTTCTCCCTTTTTCTATTTTAAGCACGAGCACTTTTCTCCCCTTACACCTCTTCCTTTGAGCAACCTACTCAAGTCTCCAAATAATATGTGGTAATGTCTTTACCAAACCTTTTTGCATTTAGAAATGTAGAAGTAAATAACCTTTGACCAAAACTGAATGTGGGTGTGGTTTTTCTCTTTGTCCTTTTTTCTTTCAGGGTGCTAACTACAGACTAATTCATGATCATTAATGTATTGATTACCAGCTGTTGACTATTTAGCCAGCACCAACTATAAAAGTTAGCCTGATTTTTTGCGTAGTTACATAATTAGGTCTAGGACCACTTGTTTTTCATAGCATACTATACCCAGGTCCTGTGACTATATTTGGGTTTCCCCATTAATTTGTAATGGAGACCATATTTTAACCAGAACATTATACGCACATGTCGGGAAGCAGTTATAACTTGTCTTCAAGGGGAAGTCCTGATATTTTCTGGATTTTTAAAAAAAATATATGTCTATTGCTGAGGGGAAACTTCTAAAGTGTGAACCGTAATGGTCGTTGACAGGGGCATAAGTAGCCTGTATGAGGCATAGTTACAATGAGTTCGTTTTTACTTTGCACAATGGGCTTTTCTGATGTATGTAAATTGGAATGTTTTAACTATGGCCAATATACAGTATTAAGATGAGAAAGGATTACATCAATGGTACGTTGCACTTTAATAATTATCTTGCACAAACTAAATCCTTGTTTAACTAACAATAATGACAGTAGTATACTCCAAGGGCAATGGCATAAAACAATGGGCAACAAGGCTTATGATATGCAAAAACTGTAGATTGCTGCCCTTATAATTAGCTTTGGCGTATGATTGAATGCACTAATTAGGTTGGTTTTATCCATGATTATTATTTGGTACCAGGATGATAGAGGATTCCATCAAGGCACGTTGCACTTTATGGACTATTTCGCACAAAATGAAGAACAAGTTACTTTCCTTCGGTAAGGATATATCTGTAAGAGACATATATTAGTTATAGATTCCTTACCTTAGAATTCCCCCCAGGCGTCAGACTGGATCCGTAGAATTTTTCTTCAGCATTACCCCTGCGCGTCGGTTGACTCCGCGTTCGTTGTTGGCGTCGTGATCACCGGAATGACATCGCGGTATCTACTTAGACGACGCCCCTGCGCACTGACGTCAGTTCTTTACACGACAGTCCACGCCAGAAACGCAGAGCCATGCAAGACACTGACCACTGGTGCACAAAACTAGGGCCCTGAAAGGGAGTCCCTTACTCTAGAAGTCAGTTCGCAGAACGGGGAGGATGGTTGGGGCGGTAAGGAATCTATAACTGATATATGTCTCTTACAGAGATATCATTACCGAAGGTAAGTAACTTGTTCATCTGAAAGAGACTATTAGTTATAGATTCCTTACCTTAGAATAGATACCCCAGCAATACCAACCCCGGAGGTGGGTCTGCAAACCAAGTTCACACCAGAAAGTCCTGGAGAGCTGAACGGCCAAAGAAGCCGTCTCTCCGGACTTGACTATCTAGGCAGTAAGGTTTAGTGAACGTGTGCAGTGATGACCACGCGGCTGCCTGGCAGATGTCACTGAGGGGTACTTCACGTCCCAAAGCAGTAGTGGCTGCCATCGCCCTGGTGGAATGGGCGCACAGTCCTACCAGAGGCTCCTTTTTCGCCAAGGAATAGCAAATTGTAATGCAAAGGACGACCAATCGAGAGATGGTCCGTTTTTGCACGGCCCGAACTTTCGTGGCACTCACATAGCCAACAAAGAATTGATCATCCACCCGGGATTGTTTGGCCGATCCAGATAAAATGATAGCGCACGTTTTGGATCCAGACGGTGGAGCCTCTCCTCCTCTTTAGAAGGTTGCGGGGCGGGAAGAAGGTAGGCAAAGTGATGGTCTGTCCTATGTGGAAAGAGGTAACCACTTTGGGAAGAAAAGAAGGTCGAGAACGAAGGTTTAGAAGAAAGAGCCTAAAGCTCACTCACCCTGCGAGCAGAGGTGATGGCAACCAGAAAAACAGTCTTCAAGGTCAAAAGTCTGAGAGGACAATTAAGTAGTGGCTCGAAAGGAGCACACATGAGGTAGGTTAAGACCAGATTCAAGTACCACTGGGGCATTACGAAAGGAATAGGAGCAAAGAGGTGAGTAATGCCCTTAAGAAATCTATTTACAATAAGGGACTTGAAAAGAGAAGGCTGATCAGGAAGGTGCCGAAAGGCCGAAAGATAGGCTTTAAGGGTGCCCAGAGCAGAGCCCTGCTGTGCCAAGAAAGAAGGAAGAGGAGAACCTCTGAAAGAGGGGCAGAAAGGGTATCCACAGCCTTTGCTGCGCACCATGCCACAAATTTGTTCCATCTACAGGCATATACCGTTTTAGTGGAGGGACGCCTGGCTGCCAAGATGACATTACAGACTTCGGGAGGAAGGTCAAAAGCTTTCAACTATCGCCGCTCAATCTCCACGCAAGGAGGTGGAGGCTGGATAGGTTCGGGTGAAGGACCATCAACTGCTGCTGCGACAGAAGATCCTCACGAAGAGGCAGTCTGATCGGAGGATCGATGGCTATGTTGAGCAGCTCGGGATACCAGACTCTTCATGCCCAATCCGGAGCCACAAGAATGACTTCAGCCCGGTCACGCTTGATCTTCTTCAGCACTCTGGGCAGAAGTCGCATAGGCGGAAAGGCGTATAGAAGACCGCAATTCCACTCGCGACGAAAAGCATCGCCAAGTGAGTGCCGCCTTGGAAATTCCAACAAGCACAATTGCTGACATTGCGCGTTCTCTTCGGTGGCGAATAGATCTAACCAAGGCTCTCCCCATTGTTGAAAGAGACCTTGCACCACCTCCGAGTGGAGACGCCATTCGTGATCCATCATGCACCTGCGGCTGAGTTCGTCTGCGCTGGCGTTCAGGGAACCTGCCAGGTGTTGAACCACCAGGGACATGCCCTGATGTTCCAGCCACGTCCAGAGGTGGAGAGCCTCTTGACATAGGGTTCACAACCCTACCCCGCCCTGTTTGCTGCAGTACCACATGGCGGTGGTGTTGTCCGTGAACACCTGCACTACTCTCCCTTTGACAGAAGGAAGGAATGCTTTCAGTGCAAGACAGATCGCCTGGAGCTCCAGCAGATTGATGTGGAGCCCGGACTCCGCCGGAGACCAGAGGCCTCTGATCTCCGCCTCTCCCAAGTGGCCGCCCCATCCCAGAAGTAACGCATCTGTCACCACTGTGAAGTCTGGTTGGGGAAGGGAGAGGGATCTGCCGTCAACCCAATCCTGGTTCGTTAGCCACCACTGCAATTGGTGTGCAGTGCCCTCCGAGATCTGGACGACATCGGAAAGATTCCCCTGATGCTGCGCCCACTGAAACTTCAGGTCCCACTGCAGAGCCCGCATATGCCAGCTGGCATAGTCCACCAGCAGGATGCAGGAGGCCATGAGGCCCAGCAGCCTCAGGGTCATCCTCACCGAAACCCGGAATAGAGGCTGAAACATCTGTATCATAGCCGGAATATCCCAGACTCGCTGCTCGGGAGGATAGGCCCGAAACTGCGCTGTATCCAGAACTGCTCCGATGAAAAGGAGCTTCTGAGAGGGAATCAGGTGTGACATCGGCACGTTGATAGTGAACCCCAGCGAATGCAGGAGGTCTGCCGTAGTCTGGAGGTGGGAAACAACAGCCTGGGGCGAACTTGCCTTCAACACCCAGTCGTCGAGATAGGCGAAGACTGGAACCCCTGATCTGCGCAGATGAGCTGCGACCACCGCCATCACTTTCGTGAACACCCGAGGGGCGCTTGTAAGGCCAAAGGGGAGCACGGTAAACTGAAAATGCTTGTGGCCTACCGTGAACTGTAGTTAACGCCTGTGGGCCGGCAGGACGGGGAAGTGAAAATAAGCGTCCTGCAAGTCCAACGCTAACATCCAGTCTCCAGGGTCGAGGGCAGACAAGACCTGAGCCAATGTCAACATTTTGAACTTCTCCTTACGGAGGAAGTGGTTGACGTCCCTGAGATCCAAGATAGGACGCAGGCCTTTGTCCTTCTTGGGCACCAGGAAGTAGTAGTAATAACAACCACGACCTACTTCTGGCACAGTAACTCGCTCGATGGCTCCCTTGGCCAAGAGAGCTGCAACTTCCTGACGGAGAAGGGCCAAGTGATCCTCCGACATGCGATGGAGTGTTGGTGGCATGGAGGGAGGGGTAATCTCGAAGGGGAGGGAGTAACCCCTTCGGACTATCTACAAAACCCACCTGTCCGACGTGATGTTGCGCCAGTGGGGGAGATGATGGCGAATCCTGCCACCCACTGGCAACTGATGGCCCTGAAAGGTCGGACTAGGAAGGCTTGGAAGCCGATGCAGAGGGGACACTGTTGGACTGGCCTGCCCGCTGGCCCCCAGACCCACGACGTTGGTCCCACGTCCCCGGCCGCGCAGTGGTTGAGTAGCTTGCACTGGCCTGTGGCACCGGGTGGAACGTGGTGGGGCACCCCTTCCGTAGCCACGAAAGAGGCGAGAGGTGGCAGCGAGGCTCAAGGATCTGGCCGTAGCCCGAGAGTCCCTGAAGCGCTCGAGCGCACTCTCCGCCTTGTCGCCAAACAGGCGACGGCCATCAAAGGGCATGTCCAAAACGGTCGATTGGACATCCCCGGAAAAACCAGTGGACCTCAGCCAGGTGTAGCGTCTGAAGGTTACTGACATAGAAATCGTTCTACCTAGTGAGTCGGCAGTATCCAGCCCACATCGAAGGCGAACTTCACTGCGTCTCTACCCTCTGCAATTGCACGGGAGAGTACAGTCCGGGTCTCCTCCAGGCACTGTGGAAGCACTTGCACAACCGTGTCCCACACAGAGTGGGTGTAGTGGCCCAAGAGACATGCAGTGTTCACCGACCGCAATCCTAAGCTGGCGGAAGAGAACATTTTCTTCCCAAGGTGGTCCAGCTTCTTGGATTCCCTAACTCGGGGAGCAGTAGGGAACGCGCCTTTAGATGTTGAGGCTTGGACCACCAAGCTCTCAGGTGTAGGGTGTTGGGAGAGGAAAATTGGGTCGCCCGGTGCCGGGCGGTGGCGTTGGGCAATCATCCTATCCACAAGAGCCCCTGTGCTGGGCTTGGACCAAGTGCCCAGAAGGATGTCTGTAAGGGCCTCATTGAATGGCAGCTGGGGCTCCAAAGAGGCCGTTGCCGGCTGAAGCACCTCAGTCAGGAGGTTACTCCAGAGTGCTACCATAGGAAGCTCAAGGCCCAAGGCCTCAGGCACCCTACGCAACCCCAAAGCGTAGGAGGCTCCCTCCTCCGTGGCCACGGTAGGGGGAGAAAGCATACCAAGGTCTGGTGATGTATCCAGACCACTGGCCTCACCCAACTCCTCTCTCCAGTCCGGCTCTTCTAGCTGGTCTGACAGAGGGTCCACAGACCCCTCCCAGTCCTCCTCAACCTCCTCTGGCTGCCAATCAGGGCGAAAAGAAACGCCAGGATAGAACAGGGGTACAAAAGTACCCGTCGGCGCCGGTACCGGATGGGTTGACGCCGGTCCGGCTCAGTGTTCAGATTGAGGGGGAGGTTGGGGTCGAGCCAGCCGGGGACACAACCGGCGTCGGAGGCAGCGGAGTTGTCGTCAGTGGAATAGCGCCCGGGGAGGTGTCGTGAGGTCAACAGGCGCCGATCCGGATCCAGGCATGGATACCTGGGGACCCTCGGGGCCGGAGCCGCCGGCATTGAAGGCCCAGGGCCCCCAACCGACTCCGCAGGGCCCGAAGGGCCACCAGCAGAGTTTTGTTGCCCAAAGATGCGGTGGAGGGCTTCGTACAATGTACGAAGCTGGGCAGGGGACGCTCTGGCTCCCGGAACAGGAGGGAGGCACAGAGTTATCCTGGAATCAGGCACCGGAGACGTAGCCTTAGAGCGACGACTCTCCGGGTCCCGCGTCGCGTCAACTGATTGACGAGGAGAAGGCGAAGAGCAACAGTACTTCTTCGCCTTCTTCTTGTGCTTCGACTTACCCGAGGAGTGCGAAGACTTGGATGAGGTGTGGTGACTCCGCGACTGGTCCCGAGACCTTCCCCTCGAGCGAGACTGAGAGCGACGCAGAGCCGACTGCCAGGCCTCAAAAAGCTTTCGGGACCGCTCCCGCAAAGACTTCGGGTTCATGGCCCGACAGTCGGAGCACGACTTTGGGTCGTGGTCGCACTCCAGGCACCAAATGCACACGAGGAGCGTATCCGTGACTGATATCAGCTTGTGACAAGAGTCACTAGGCTTGAAGCCTGTCCGCCGATGTGACATCCCTGCATGCACCAGGAGTCGAAGGGCTCGAAAAAGATATCGACAAAAAGTCGAAAAACACTAGTCAAAAAATGACTAAGGGTGCCGCTCTCTCTGGATCTGCGCTGGCTGGTGCGAAAAAAAAAAGAACTGACGTCAGCGCGCAGGGGCGGCGTCTAAGTAGATACCGCAACGTCATTCCAGCGATCACGAAGCCAATGACGAACGCAGCATCAACCGACGCCACCTACCGACACGCAGGGGTACTGCTGAAGAAAAATTCTCCGGATCCAGTCTAACGCCTGGGGGTAATTCTAAGGTAAGGAATCTAAAACTAATAGTCTCTTTCAGATTGGAGATTTATTTGTTTCATCAAGCAGGTTTAACATTAATTCATAATACTTTACATACAAACCTCACCATTAACATTTGCACACTGGGGAAAATGTGTCAGTCAAGTCGCAACGTCAAAGAAGATAGACCAACTAATTTTCAAAGCATGAACCAAACAAACAGAATGAACAACTGTCCTCTTTTAATTGAGAAAAAAGCTACCTCAAGCACATAGACCTTTTACAAGAATCGAACAATTTACTTACCTTCGGTAATGATATATCTGTAAGAAACATAGGTTAGTTATACATTCCTTACCTTAGAATTACACCCAGGCGTCAGACTGGATCCGGAAAGTTTTTCGTCAGCAGTACCCCTGCGCGTTGGAAGGTGGCGTCGGTCGACTCCGCGTTCGTCGTTGGCGTCGTGGTCGCCGGGATGACGTCGCGGTAGCTACATAGACGCCGCCCTCGTGCGCTGACGTAAGTTCTGTACACGGCTTTCCACGCCAGAAGCGCAAAGCCTTGCAAGACACTGACCACTGGTGCACAAAATTAGGGCCCAGAAAGGAAGTCCTTAACCCTAGATGTCAGTTCGCAGACCGGGGAGGATGGGTGGGGCGGTAAGGAATCTATAACTAACCTATGTTTCTTACAGATATATAGTTACCTTGATCATCTGAAAGAAACAGTTAGTTATAGATTCCTTACGTTAGAATAGATACCCCAGCAATACCAACCCCGGAGGTGGGTCTGCAAACTAAGTTCACACCAGAAAGTCCTGGAGAACAGAACGGCCAAAGCCGTATCTCCGGACTTGGCTGTCCAGGCAGTAGTGTTTGGTGAACGTGTGCAGCGATGCCCATGTAGCTGCCTGACAGATGCCATTTACGGGGACTCCTCGTCCCAAAGCAGTGGTAGCTGCCATCGCCCTGGTGGAATGGGCGCGCAGTCCCACTGGAGGCTCCTTCTTTGCCAAAGAAAAGCAGGCTTTGATGCACAGAACGACCCACCTGGAGATGGTCCGTTTGTGCATGGCCCGACCTTTCTTAGCGCCCACGTAACCAACAAAGAGCTGGTCGTCCACCCGGAATTGTTTGGTGCGATCCAAGTAAAAGGAAGGCGCACGTTTTGGATCCAGTCGGTGGAGCCTCTCTTCCTCTTTTGAAGGATGCGGAGGCGGAAACAAGGTGGGCAGCCAGAAAGGGAGGCTTGGAAGAAAGAGCCTGTAGCTCACTCGCACTGCGCGCAGAGGTAATGGCCACCAGAAAGGCAGTTTTCAAAGTTAGAAGCCTGAGAGGACAGTTATGTAGCGGCTCAAAGGGAGCGGACATAAGATATGTAAGAACCAAGTTCTAGTCCCACTGAGGCATTACGAAGGGAACAGGAGGAAAAAGATGAGTAATGCTCTTAAGGAAGCGATTTACAACAGGGGACTTGAAAAGAGAAGGCTGATCAGGAAGCCTAAGGAAGGCTGAAATGGCCGAGAGGTAGCCCTTTAGAGTGCCCAGAGCAGAGCCCTGTTGGGGCAAAGAAAGGAGGAACAAGAGAACCTCAGAAAGAGGGGCGGAAAGGGGATCCACAGACTTTGCTGTGCACCATGCCACAAATTTGTTCCATCTTTAGGCGTATACCGTCTTAGTGGAGGGACGCCTGGCTGCCAAGATAACATCACAGACCTCGGGAGGCAGGCCAAACGATGTCAACTGCAGCTGCTTAATCTCCACGCTAGGAGGTGGAGGCTGGACAGGTTCGGGTGGAGGACCGTCCCCTGCTGCTGCGACAGAAGATCCTTCCGAAGAGGCAGTCTGATTGGAGGATCGATGGCCATGTTGAGCAGCTCGGGATACCAGACTCTTCGTGCCCAATCCGGAGCCACAAGAATGACTTGGGCCCGGTCGCGCTTGATCTTCTTCAGCACTCTGGGCAGAAGTGGTATAGGCGGAAAGGCGTATAGAAGATCGCAACTCCACTCGCGACGAAAAGCGCCACCTAGCGAGTGCCGCCTTGGAAATTCCAACACGCAGAATTGCTGACATTGCGCGTTCTCTTCGGTGGCGAATAGATCTAACCAAGGCTCTCCCCACTGCTGAAAGAGACCTTGCACCACCTCCGAGTGAAGACCCCATTCGTGAGCCATCATGCACCTGCGGCTGAGTTAGTCCGCCCTGGCGTTCAGAGAACCTGCCAGGTGTTGACCCACCAGGGATATGCCCTGATGTTCCAGCCATGTCCAGAGGCGGAGGGCCTCCTGACATAGGGTCCACAACCCCACCCCGCCCTGTTTGTTGCAGTACCACACGGCGGTGGTGTTGTCCGTGAACACCTGCACTACTCTTCCCCGGACAGAGGGAAGGAATGCTTTGAGTGCAAGACGAATCGCCCGAAGCACCAGAAGGTTGATGTGGAGCCCAAACTCCGTCGGAGACCAGAGGCCTCTGATCACCTCACCAGACCTCTGCCCAGGTCTGGTGAGGTGTCCAGACCACTGGCTTCCCCCAGTTCCTCTCTCCAGTCCGGCTCATAACCTAACTGGTCTGTTAAAGAGTCTCCAGACCCCTCCCACTCCTCCTCACCCTCCTCTGGCTGCCAATCTGGTCTGAAAGAGCCAGGGTAGAACAGGGGCACAAAAGTACCCGTCGGCGCCGAATCCGGCGTCGGTCGACGTCGGTCCGGCTCCATGTCTACCTCGAGGTGGAAGCCGGGGTCGACGTCGGCTGGGGACACAGCCAACGCCGGCTGCGGACGTGGTGCTGGTGGAATCGGCGCCGGGGGAGGCGTAACAAGGTCGACCGGCGCCGATCCGGATCCAGGCCTGGATCCAAGGGGACCCTGCAGTGCCGAGGCCGGAGCCGCCGGCATCGAAGGCTCAGGGTCCCCAGCCGAGTCCGCGGGGCCCGAAGGCGCGCCGGAGGAGTCGGGCTGACCAAAGATGGCGTGCATCGCTTCGTAAAACTGACGAAGCTGGGCAGGGGTCGCACCAGGTCCTAGAAAGGAGGGGAAACCCGGAGTCGACCCTTCGGGCTCCGCACGCGGAGCCGCGGGAGGGGCACCAACCGCCTTCGTCGTGTCGGCTGATGGACGGGGAGAAGTCGAAGAGCGACGATGCTTCTTCGACTTCTTCTTGTGCTTTGACTTACCTGACCCAGAGTGTGAAGACTTGGACGAAGAATGATGGTGGCTCCACGACCGGTCCCTCGACCTACTACGCCACCGGGACATCGAGCGGCGCGGAGCCGACTGCCAGGCCTCGAGCAGCTTTCGGGACCGCTCCCGCAAAGACTTCGAGTTCATGGTCCGGCAGTCGGAGCACGACTTGGGGTCGTGGTCGCGCTCCAGGTAGAAGAGGCACACGCGGTGCGGATCCTTCACCGACATCAGTCGGCTACAGGAACCGCAAGCCTTGAAGCCAGGCATCCCTCGTGCACCAGGAGTCGATGGACTCAAAAAACGATGTCGACAAAAGTCGAGAAAAAGTCATCCAAAAAGTGACTGGGGGTACCGCTCTCTCCGGATCTGCGCTTGCTGGCGCGGAAAAATTAAGAACTGACATCAGCGCGCGAGGGCAGCACCTATGTAGCTACCGCAACATCATCACGACGCCAACGACGAACGCGGAGTCGACCGACGCCACCTTACGACGCGCAGGGGTACTGCTGACGAAAAAATTTCTGGATCCAGTCTGACGCCTGGGGGTAATTCTAAGGTAAGGAATCTATAACTAACTGTTTCTTTCAGATATTAACATTACTAACTGTGTTGGGGCTATTCTCTCATTGTACATCATCTCTAATTGGAATGATCTGTAATGTACCTGTCCTCTTGCAAACTCTCTCTGGGCAAAGGCAAGCTTGTGCGATGACTTGTTATCCAACAAGTAACGGGGGGCGAATGTTACCATGCAAGTGTCCATATATCGCCCTCGGCCTTTCTTAACATCAATACCTAAGTGAAAACAAATAACATGAATTACAATGGAAAGGAAATGTGCAAAAAACAATACAAGCTACATATCATAGTACTCTTGTACTAGGCCCCCTTTCCCTAAGCTTATGGAATGTGCGGGACTGGCAGATCAGACGTCATTTTTACTTAGCATACAAATAATTACATATAAAACCTGGATGCAGGTGTGGCTCTACCTATGAGCACACCCAAACAAGAGGTAGAAAATTCCTGTCTGTTTCTTTCATGAGTTCTGTTGTGACTTGCATATACTTCCTATCGCATTTGTGTGTCCTGCCTGGCTGACTGTAGAGAAGGCTTAGAATGTTACTGATGTCATCATGAATGTGTGCGGTGTGAGCGTGTGTGAGGAGAGTCTGTTGGAGGCTGAACACAGAAGCTACCTAGCTCCCGCTTGAGCTATTCTTTGTACATATATACTTACATCAATAAATCCTAGTTATTCCCTGAACCTGAAATGTCTGCGTGCTACATGTCTGCCTCCTTCGCTTTACAACACTGGCGACAAGATTTGTGAGCTCACAGGTGCATAAGTACAAGGATGAAGGAAGGAAAAGCTGAAGCTATATGTACTGAGGGGAAAAATTGAATACGGAAACCAAGAAGCAACTGAGACAGAAGTAAATAAAGAAAGCAAAGAAACTACATAGGGCCCCGCTGCTGTTTATTTTTTTCCAGAAGACAACCCCATGAACCGAGTTCGGCAGTTTCCATGAACATTAACGTGGCAACTGGACAAACTGGCTGTATTTACTAAACAAAATCTAAAATTGCTGCTGCTCCTACCTGATACATGAGAAAGGATAGTTCCAGCAGGAAATCCAGTTGCTGCAGCTCCCAAGAAGGATAAAAGGAGTCTCAACGAGGAGTGAAATTCCCTACAGGGAGACCAGTGCCTTTAACAAACCATGTAGCCCAGGAGAGGTGCCTGCAGCCCAGGAGGGAGAGAGCTGTTTGGGCACTGCAATATGTATGTCAAAGCACCCTGATGCACAAGTTACTAACTTGTGTAACGATATATCTGTAAGAGACAGTAGTTAGTGATAGATTCCTTACCTTAGAATATCCCCAGGCGTCAGGCTGGATCCGGAAAGTTTTGCGTAGCAGTACCCTTGCGCTGGCCGGTAGGCGGCGTCGTGCGGCTCCGCGTCCGCCGTCGGCGTCGTGATCGCCGGGATGACGTCGCGGGCAGTACTTAGACGCCGCCCTGCGCGCTGACGTCAGTTCTGTACACGACTTTCCGCGCCAGGAACGCAGAGCCATGCAAGAAGCTGACACAGGTGTCTGAAAAATACTAGGGCCCTGAAAGGGATGTCCTTAACCCTAGAAATCAGTTCGCAGAACGGGGAGGATGGTGGGGCGGTAGGAATCTATCACTAACTACTGTCTCTTACAGATATATCGTTACACAAGTTAGTAACTTGTGCATCTGAAAGAGACACGTTAGTGATAGATTCCTTACCTTAGAATAGATACCCCAGCAATACCAACCCCGGTGGTGGGTCTGCGAACAAAGATCAGACAAGGAAGTCCTGGAGGACAGAACGGCCAAAGAAGCCGTCCCTCCGGACCTGACTGTCAAGGCAGTAATGCTTAGTAAACGTGTGCAGCGAGGCCCACGTAGCTGCCTGACAGATAACCGGCAGCGGAACACCGCGGCCCAAGGCCGTGGTAGCAGCCGTTGCCCTGGTGGAATGGGCACGCAGCCCAACAGGAGGCTCCTTCTTAGCCAAAGAATAGCAGGTCTTGATGCACAAGGTAACCCAGCGGGAGATGGTCCTCTTGTGCACCGCCCGACCTTTTGGCGCCCACGTAGCCAACAAAGAGCTGGTCATCCACCCGGAAGTGTTTCGTGCGGTCGATATAGAAGGAGAGCGCACGTTTTGGGTCCAGACGGTGGAGCCTCTCTTCCTCTCTGGAAGGATGCGGAGGCGGAAAGAAGGTGGGCAAAGTGATGGTCTGCCCAATGTGGAAAGCAGTAACCACCTTTGGCAAGAAGGACGGACGCGTCCGAAGAACAACCTTGTCTGGATGAACAGACAGAAAGGGAGGTTTGCAAGAAAGAGCCTGGAGCTCACTCACCCGCCGAGCGGAGGTGATGGCCACCAGAAAGGCTGCCTTTAGAGTCAGAAGACGAAGAGGACAGTTATGCAGAGGCTCAAAGGGAGCGCACATTAAAAAGGTAAGAACCAAGTTCAAGTCCCACTGAGGCATTACAAACGGAACAGGAGGGAAGAGGTGAGTAATGCCTTTTAAGAACCTGTTAACAACAGGGGACTTGAAAAGGGAGGGCTGATCAGGGAGCCTGAGGAAGGCCGAGATAGCACAAAGATAACCCTTGATGGTACCCAGGGCAGAACCCTGTTGGGCCAGAGAGAGAAGGAACAGAAGGACCTCAGAAAGAGGGGCAGAAAGGGGATCCACAGCCTTTGCTGTGCACCATGCCACAAATTTGTTCCACCTGCAGGCGTATACCACCTTAGTGGAGGGACGCCTGGCTGCCAGAATCACATCACAAACTTCGGGAGGCAAGTCGAAAGGAATCAACTGCCGCCGCTCAATCTCCACGCAAGCAGGTGTAGACTGGACAGGTTCGGGTGGAGGACCGTCCCCTGGTGCTGCGACAGAAGATCCTCCCGAAGAGGCAGACGGATCGGGGATCTATGCTCATATTGAGTAGCTCGGGATACCAAACTCTTCGAGCCCAGTCCGGAGCCACAAGAATGACTTGGGCCCGGTCGTGCCGAATCTTCTTCAACACTCTGGGTAGAAGTGGTATAGGCGGAAAGGCGTACAACAGACCGCAACTCCACTCGCGACGAAAAGCGCCGCCGAGCGAGTGCCGCCTTGGAAATACCAACGCGCAGAACTGATGACATTGCGCGTTCTCTTCGGTGGCGAATAGATCTAACCAAGGCTCTCCCCACTGTAGAAAGAGTCCTTGCGCCACTTCCGAGTGAAGACGCCATTCGTGATCCATCATGCACCTGCGGCTGAGTTCGTCCGCCTCTGGCGTTCAGAGAACCTGCCAGGTGTTGAACCATTAGGAACATGCCCTGATGTTCCAGCCATGTCCAGAGGCGCAGAGCCTCCTGACAAAGGGTCCAAGACCCCACCCCGCCCTGTTTGTTGCAGTACCACATGGCGGTGGTGTTGTCTGTGAACACCTGCACTACCTTCCCTTTGACAGAGGGAAGGAATGCCTTGAGTGCAAGCCGGATCGCCCGGAGCTCCAGAAGGTTGATATGGAGCCGGGACTCCGCCGGAGACCAGAGGCCTCTGATCTCCGCCTCTCCCATGTGACCGCCCCATCCCAGAAGGGACGCGTCCGTCACAACTGTATGCTTTGGCTGGGGAAGGGAGAGGGATCTGCCCATGACCCATTGCCGGTTTGAGAGCCACCACTGCAACTGTTTTGCAGTCCCCTCCGAGATCTGGACGTGATCGGACAGGTTGCCCTGGTGCTGCGCCCACTGGAACTTCAGGTCCCACTGCAAAGCCCGCATATGCCATCTGGCATGATTGACCAGCAGGATGCAGGAGGCCATGAGGCCCAGCAGCCTCAGGGTCATCCGTACCGAAACCCAGGATAAAGGCCGAAAGATCGGAATCATAGCCTGAATATCCCGGACTCGCCGTTCGGGAGGATAAGCCCGAAACTGCGTCGTGTCCAGAACTGCTCCGATGAAAAGGAGCTGTGGAGAAGGAATCAGATGCGACTTCGGCACATTGATGGAGAACCCCAGCGAGTGCAGGAGTTCGGCCGTAGTCTGGAGGTGGGAGACGACTGCCTGGGACGAGCCCGCCTTCAGCAGCCAGTCGTCGAGGTAGGGGAAGACTGAAACCCCTGCCCGGCGCAGATGAGCTGCGACCACCGCCATCACTTTCGTGAACACCCGAGGGGCACTTGTAAGGCCAAAGGGGAGCACGGTGAACTGAAAATGCTCGGGCCTACCGTGAACCGAAGGTAACGCCGGTGGGCCGGCAGGACGGGGATGTGGAAATACGCGTCCTGCAAGTCCAACGCTACCAACCAGTCTCCTGGGTCGAGGGCAGTCAAGACCTGAGCTAGGGTGAGCATCTTGAACTTCTCCTTCCGGAGGAAGCGATTGACGTTCCGGAGGTCCAAGATAGGACGCATGTCCTCCTTGTCCTTTTGGGCACCAGAAAGTAGTGGGAGTAGCAACCACACCCTACTTCTGGGGTCGGAACATACTCGATGGCCCTCTTGGTCAAGAGGGCCGTGACTTCCTTCTGTAGAAGCACCAAGTGATCCCCTGACATGCGGTGGAATTGAGGTGGCATGGCTGGGGGGTGGTCTCGAAGGGGAGGGAGTAGCCCTTCGGACAATGTCCAAGACCCACCTGTCCGAGGTGATGGTGCGCCAGTGGGGAAGGTGATGGCGGACCCTGCCCCTACTGGCGTGCCGTGCACCTGAAAGGAGGGACTAGGAGGGCTTGGAGGCCGCGGACGGGTGGGAGGTGGTGGCCTGACCCGCACGCTGGAGTTGCCCGATCCGCCACGGCGGAATCCACGCCCTCGGCCACGCGAAGACGCTTGCTGCGCGGGCCGGTGGCTGGGCTGCTGACGTGAAGGGGCGCCCCTACCGTGGCCACGATAGGGGCGAAAAGCAGAAGGTAGCGGAGGGCGTGTAGCAGAAAGGCCCAGGGACTTTGCAGCAGCCCGTGAGTCCTCAAAGCGCTCCAACGCATGGTCTGCTTTGGACCCAAAAAGACCGACTTCCATCAAAGGGCATGTCCATGAGAGTATTCTGGACATCCCCTGAAAACCAGTGGTTCTCAGCCAGGCGTGGCGCCGGAGCGCCACCGTCGTTGCAATCGACCTGCCCAGCGAGTCGGCGGTGTCAAGGCCACAACGGATAGTGTATTTGGCCGCATCCCTTCCTTCCGCAATGGCGCGGGAAAGCAGTGCCTGAACTCCTCAGGGCACTGGGGCAAAACATCCGCCACCGAATCCCACAGGGAGTGGGTATATCGGCCCAAAAGACAAGCGGTGTTAACGGACCGCAAGCCAGCACTGGAGGAAGAAAAACCTTTCTTCCCAAACTGATCCAGGCGTTTGGATTCCCTATCCGGAGGAGCGGTAGGGAAGGCGGTTTGGGAAGCGGAGGCTTGGACAACCAAGCTCTCAGGAGTGGGGTGGACAGAAAGAAACAGGGGGTCGCCCGGAGCGGGGCGATGGCGTCGTGACACGTTCCGATCCACAGGAGCCCCTGTGTTGGGCTTGGACCAGGCGCCCAAAAGAACGTCAGTGAGGGCGTCGTTAAACGGCAGCACAGTCTCCGCAGAGGAGGCTGCCGGCTGAAGCACCTCTGTCAAGATGTTAGTCTTGACCGTCAAAGTAGGGAGCTGGAGACGTAAGGCCCCAGCAGCCCTACGCAACACCGTACTCAAAATTGGCCCCTCCTCCGTAGCCACGGGAGGAGACAGCATGCCAGTGTCAGGAGAAGTATCCAGACCACTGGCCTCCCTAGACTCTCTGTCCAGTCCTCATCATACTGACAGTGGCGTGTCAGAGGGTCATCAGACCCCTCCCAGTCCTCCTGGTCCTCCCTCTGGTTCAAAATAAGGAGGAGGAGGGACATTTGGGACCCAAGGGCCCCTCGGCGCCGGAGCCGGCGCCGAGCGACGCCGCTCCGGGTCCATGTCCGGAGCCGGAAGGAACTGGGGACGACGCCGCCCGGAGCCCAGGGCGGCGCCGAGAACGGCACCGGAGACATCGGCGCCGGCGGAGGTGTCGTGAGGTCGACCGGCGCCGATGGGGGTTGTGGAGCCGGGATCGAGGCCGGGCCGAAGCCGGAGCCGGGATCGAGGCTGGAGGCTCGGGCGACGCCGGGGCCGGAGCCGCCGGCGACGCCGGAGCAACCCCATCTGGGCCCGCGGGCCCGAAGGCGCACCGGAGGGGCCTGAAGGCCCGAAGAGGCGGGCCATGGCCGACAGGAACTCCTGTACCTTGGCCGGATCCGCCCCGAACCCGGGAAGGGCGGGTATGACGGGGGCGACTCCACAGGCAAGTCCGGGGCCGCGGGGGCGGGGACGGTGCCGGGAGGGGCCTCAGCCGAGTCGCGAGACCGGCGAGGCGAAGTCCGAGAGCGACGATGCTTCTTGGACTTCTTGTGCTTAGACTTACCGGACGAAGAAGTCGACGACCGGTGTGCACTCCGCGAGCGACCCCTGGACCTCTCACGCGACCGGGCTTCCGCGGAGCCGAATGCCGGGCCTCGAGGAGCTTTCGAGACCGCTCCGCAAAGCTTTCGGGTTGAGGGCCTGGCATTCGGGACAAGACTCGGTGTCGTGGCCTCGGCCGAGGCAGAAGAGACACTCCCAATGCGGGTCGGTGACGGACATCATCCGCGCACAGGCGCCGCATCGCTTGAAGCCGGGCATCCCTACGACACCTTAAAGTTGGAAAACCAGTGAAAAATCACCAAAAAGTATGGTCAAAATTGACCAGGGCACTGCTCTTCCCGGATCTGCGCTGCTGGCGCGGAAAAGAAGAACTGACGTCAGCGCGCAGGGGCGGCGTCTAAGTACTGCCCGCGACGTCATCCCGGCGATCACGACGCCGACGACGGACGCGGAGCCGCACGACGCCGCCTACCGACGCGCAAGGGTACTGCTACGCAAAACTTTCCGGATCCAGCCTGACGCCTGGGGATATTCTAAGGTAAGGAATCTATCACTAACGTGTCTCTTTCAGATATGGAATATAAAGTGAGCTGGCAGAGAGAGGCCTAGAGTGAAGAACTAGAGATGAGAGGAAGACTACCTTATTTCAGCAGGCACTGCTGTGAAGATTTCCAGCCAGGCGGACTGAGGCCTACAACTGCTGGACATGACGCTGCTGTGGCAGTGAAGCTGAAGGAAATCTATAGTCACAGCTCATTGCTTTGGGGGTTACAGCGTTTTCAGTTTAATGCGTATTGGCGGATACCGAATTGGGTAATTGCGCATACTGTTGCTTTACTGTGCTGTTCAAGTGGGTGTCTATGACAGTAAAGTACAGGACAACAACGTTTTCTTCATTAAAAGCTATTTTCAGCTTTTACAAGGTCCCAATTTTATATAAGCTTGAGCGGTCAAGAGACAGCTTTTGGGTTTATAAATAGTGCGCAGCCCACAAGTGTTTGGATTTGATACACGGTGGACAGTCTTAATGGTTAAGCACATTCATCCCTATCTGCCTGTGGCGCGAACCCTTCAAGCTGTGCCGAAAAAATAAAAATCTTGTGGTGTCAGCGCGTGCGTGTGCAGTCTATAACAGCTACTTTCGTCTCTGGGTTCAAGCTGTTATTTCCCAGACGGACTGTACAGCTGACCAGCTGTTTCTGCCCTTATTTTTTCGACTCCTCTGTCTAAGAGCTAGTCTCAAGAGGTATTCCCTTACTTTTTGTAAGGATGTGGCATACTCTATATGGGGTATTCGTTGGTTATTGTATAACTATTCTGCCTTGCCACGGGAAATGTTCTTCCTAGGTGGTGTGAGTGTTCAATGCTCCAGGTTCTGTTCTTCCTGGATGGGGTAGGCCCTTTCTGAGGAACCGGCAAGGTCCTCTTGGGGTTATTCTTTTCTTTCCCTATGGGGAATTTTCCTATTGTTCCTGCTGTAGGCTTCTCGTATTATGGCTGCCTACTGTTGTGGGACTTCTCCTTTGGTATGACCCACAGGGGTGACGTAGCTCTTTCTGGAGCTTCCATGTTCGTATTTTACGGCTGGTCTGCAGTTCTTTCCTGCATCTGCGGATGCAGATTTCCCCAGCGTATTGTTTGTTTACGCTTCGACTGGTGCATCCCTGCGTGTTCCAGTCTTCATTTTCTTGCCTTTGGCACTTCTACCTATGTTGACTGTCTTGGCCGTCAGCCAGTGTCTCTTGTGAGCATGTTGCTCTGTTCCACATCCGGAAGAGTTTCGATTCCGAATTCAGTTCTGATACGACATGTGGGTACACATACAGTCACAGGTACTGATGCCACTAGTCTGTACTGAGCCACAGTGTTGGCTGCGGTCTATTCCTTGTGGTTCAGTCTACTCTTTCCTCTCTGGTGGTGAGAAGTGCTTCTGCTGTGGTCTTTCCTCATGGCTCAAACTATCTCTGGGTTTTTCCTGTGTCGGAGTTGATCCTGCGCCAGACGTGTTGCTTCTGCACATTGTCTTGCCCCCCCCCCCCTTTTTTCCTACGCACTTCCCAGGCAGGGACTCCGGTTCCTCTGCTCCTTCCCAGACGGGGACTCAGGCCCCTCTGCTCCTGGCCTCTGCCGATGTCATCCTTAGCAGTTTCCCAGTTCAGGGATGCTCATGGCCATTTATGCAGTGTCTGTTTAGAGATCTATATATATATATACATACTTCCAACTGTTTCTGTGTATGATTTACTGTGTTTTGCAGAGTTCTGTCCCGCTGTGATTCACATCGGTACCGTGGTACCCATTGTGCGGGCTTCTGTGTTTGCCTTCGGCATGCTCTTCGACTATCTTTTGTTTAAAAAACCAAAAACACAACATATGTGTCCGTATCCGCCCCCAAGAAGGTGGTAAAAAATCTAGGTGTTTGTGTTGACTCGGCCCTCAGCTTAAACTAAGAAAGTAGCAGGGACCTGTTTTGACATACTGCGGGGGCTCAAGCCGCTGCTGGGGTTTTTTGATCAGTCCATCAGGCAGATGATTGTTCAGGCCTCCATCTTGTCGAGACTAGATATGCTAATGTACTCTATCTGGGGGCGAACAAGACTGAAGTCCTGAGACTGCAGAGAGTCTAAAACGCTGCTGCCAGAACTCTTATTGGCCTCCCTAGAACCTGCTCCACCACCAGTGCTATCCGTCGGCTACACTGGCTGCCTGTGGCCAGACGTGTAGAGTTTAAGTCCCTCTGCATTGCTTTTAAAATTCTGAATTTCTCCTCTCCTGGCATTCTGGCCGACCTGCTCTCACCCTATTCACCCTCTCATCAACTCCGTTCGATGGGACAACATCTGGTGGTTGTTCCCCGGGTGAGGAGGGTACGGGCGGGTGGGCGCTCCTTCCGTACATTGGCAGCCAAACTTTGGAACACTCTGCCAATATTCATCCGCAGCATGAATAATTACCTGGCATTTCGCAAGGTAATCAAAACGCACCTCTTCCCTCCACTATAGAATTTGTCTCCTGTCAGCAGCCCTCCATTTTTCTGCTATCAGCGCTGGGATGCCCCTTTGCCGGGGCAGCTGTGCGCTTTATAAAATAGTATAACATAACATCTATATAGATGTGGTTTTATTGAACAAGTTACTTACCTTCGGTAACGATATATCTGTAAGAAACATTAGTAGTGATAGATTCCGTACCTTAGAATATCCCCAGGCGTCAGACTGGATCCGGAACGTTTTCGTCAGCAGTACCCCTGCGCGTCGGTAGGGGCGTCGTGCGGCTCCGCGTCCGTCGTTGGCGTCGTGGTCGCCAAGATGACGTCGCAGGCGCTACTTAGACGCCGCCCACGCGCGCGGACGTCAGTTCTGTACACGACTTTCCGCGCCAGGAACGCAGAGCCATGCAAGATACTGACCACTGCTGCATTGAAGCACAAGTTACTAACTTGTGTAACGATATATCTGTAAGAGACAGTAGTTAGTGATAGATTCCTTACCTTAGAATATCCCCAGGCGTCAGGCTGGATCCGGAAAGTTTTGCGTAGCAGTACCCTTGCGCGTCGGTAGGCGGCGTCGTGCGGCTCCGCGTCCGTCGTCGGGCGTCGTGATCGCCGGGATGACGTCGCGGGCAGTACTTAGGCGCCGCCCCTGCGCGCTGACGTCAGTTCTGTACACGACTTTCCGCGCCAGGAACGCAGAGCCATGCAAGAAGCTGACACAGGTGTCTGAAAAATACTAGGGCCCTGAAAGGGATGTCCTTAACCCTAGAAATGAGTTCGCAGAACGGGGAGGATGGGTGGGGCGGTAGGAATCTATCACTAACTACTGTCTCTTACAGATATATCGTTACACAAGTTAGTAACTTGTGCATCTGAAAGAGACACGTTAGTGATAGATTCCTTACCTTAGAATAGATACCCCAGCAATACCAACCCCGGTGGTGGGTCTGCGAACAAAGATCAGACAAGGAAGTCCTGGAGGACAGAACGGCCAAAGAAGCCGTCCCTCCGGACCTGACTGTCAAGGCAGTAATGCTTTGTAAACGTGTGCAGCGAGGCCCACGTAGCTGCCTGACAGATAACCGGCAGCGGAACACCGCGGCCCAAGGCCGTGGTAGCAGCCGTTGCCCTGGTGGAATGGGCACGCAGCCCAACAGGAGGCTCCTTCTTAGCCAAAGAATAGCAGGTCTTGATGCACAAGGTAACCCAGCGGGAGATGGTCCTCTTGTGCACCGCCCGACCTTTTTGGCGCCCACGTAGCCAACAAAGAGCTGGTCATCCACCCGGAAGTGGTTTGTGCGGTCAATATAGAAAGAGAGCGCACGTTTTGGGTCCAGACGGTGGAGCCTCTCTTCCTCTCTGGAAGGATGCGGAGGCGGAAAGAAGGTGGGCAAAGTGATGGTCTGCCCAATGTGGAAAGCAGTAACCACCTTTGGCAAGAA
Organism: Calotriton arnoldi; assembly: GCA_963921515.1. Taxonomy (NCBI): domain Eukaryota; kingdom Metazoa; phylum Chordata; class Amphibia; order Caudata; family Salamandridae; genus Calotriton; species Calotriton arnoldi. Next base: position 255,679 of record CAWUFW010011527.1, on the reverse strand, counting down.
GGACGGACGCGTCCGAAGAACAACCTTGTCTGGATGAACAGACAGAAAGGGAGGTTTGCAAGATAGAGCCTGGAGCTCACTCACCCGCCGAGCGGAGGTGATGGCCACCAGAAAGGCTGTCTTCAGAGTCAGAAGACGAAGAGGACAGTTATGCAGAGGCTCAAAGGGAGCGCACATTAAAAAGGTAAGAACCAAGTTCAAGTCCCACTGAGGCATTACAAACGGAACAGGAGGGAAGAGGTGAGTAATGCTTTTAAGAACCTGTTAACAACAGGGGACTTGAAAAGGGAGGGCTGATCAGGGAGCCTGAGGAAGGCCGAGATAGCACAAAGATAACCCTTGATGGTACCCAGGGCAGAACCCTGTTGGGCCAGAGAGAGAAGGAACAGAAGGACCTCAGAAAGAGGGGCAGAAAGGGGATCCACAGCCTTTGCTGTGCACCATGCCACAAATTTGTTCCACCTGCAGGCGTATACCACCTTAGTGGAGGGACGCCTGGCTGCCAGAATCACATCACAAACTTCGGGAGGCAAGTCGAAAGGAATCAACTGCCGCCGCTCAATCTCCACGCAAGCAGGTGTAGACTGGACAGGTTCGGGTGGAGGACCGTCCCCTGCTGCTGCGACAGAAGATCCTCCCGAAGAGGCAGACGGATCGGGGGATCTATGCTCATATTGAGTAGCTCGGGATACCAAACTCTTCGAGCCCAGTCCGGAGCCACAAGAATGACTTGGGCCCGGTCGTGCCGAATCTTCTTCAACACTCTGGGTAGAAGTGGTATAGGCGGAAAGGCGTACAACAGACCGCAACTCCACTCGCGACGAAAAGCGTCGCCGAGCGAGTGCCGCCTTGGAAATTCCAACGCGCAGAACTGATGACATTGCGCGTTCTCTTCGGTGGCGAATAGATCTAACCAAGGCTCTCCCCACTGTAGAAAGAGTCCTTGCGCCACTTCCGAGTGAAGACGCCATTCGTGATCCATCATGCACCTGCGGCTGAGTTCGTCCGCCCTGGCGTTCAGAGAACCTGCCAGGTGTTGAACCATCAGGAACATGCCCTGATGTTCCAGCCATGTCCAGAGGCGCAGAGCCTCCTGACAAAGGGTCCAAGACCCCACCCCGCCCTGTTTGTTGCAGTACCACATGGCGGTGGTGTTGTCTGTGAACACCTGCACTACCTTCCCTTTGACAGAGGGAAGGAATGCCTTGAGTGCAAGTCGGATCGCCCGGAGCTCCAGAAGGTTGATATGGAGCCGGGACTCCGCCGGAGACCAGAGGCCTCTGATCTCCGCTCTCTCCCATGTGACCGCCCCATCCCAGAAGGGACGCGTCCGTCACAACTGTATGCTCTGGCTGGGGAAGGGAGAGGGATCTGCCCATGACCCATTGCCGGTTCGAGAGCCACCACTGCAACTGTTTTGCAGTCCCCTCCGAGATCTGGACGTGATCGGACAGGTTGCCCTGGTGCTGCGCCCACTGGAACTTCAGGTCCCACTGCAGAGCCCGCATATGCCATCTGGCATGATTGACCAGCAGGATGCAGGAGGCCATGAGGCCCAGCAGCCTCAGGGTCATCCGTACCGAAACCCAGGATAAAGGCCGAAAGATCGGAATCATAGCCTGAATATCCCGGACTCGCCGTTCGGGAGGATAGGCCCGAAACTGCGTCGTGTCCAGAACTGCTCCGATGAAAAGGAGCTGTGGAGAAGGAATTAGATGCGACTTCGGCACATTGATGGAGAACCCCAGCGAGTGCAGGAGTTCGGCCGTAGTCTGGAGGTGGGAGACGACTGCCTGGGACGAGCCCGCCTTCAGCAGCCAGTCGTCGAGGTAGGGGAAGACTGAAACCCCTGCCCGGCGCAGATGAGCTGCGACCACCGCCATCACTTTCGTGAACACCCGAGGGGCACTGGTAAGGCCAAAGGGAGCACGGTGAACTGAAAATGCTCGGGGCCTACCGTGAACCGAAGGTAACGCCGGTGGGCCGGCAGGACGGGGATGTGGAAATACGCGTCCTGCAAGTCCAACGCTACCAACCAGTCTCCAGGGTCGAGGGCAGTCAAGACCTGAGCTAGGGTGAGCATCTTGAACTTCTCCTTCCGGAGGAAGCGATTGACGTTCCGGAGGTCCAAGATAGGACGCATGTCCTCCTTGTCCTTTTTGGGCACCAGAAAGTAGTGGGAGTAGCAACCACGCCCTACTTCTGGGGTCGGAACATGCTCGATGGCCCTCTTGGTCAAGAGGGCCGTGACTTCCTTCTGTAGAAGCACCAAGTGATCCCCTGACATGCGGTGGAATTGAGGTGGCATGGCTGGGGGGTGGTCTCGAAGGGGAGGGAGTAGCCCCTTCGGACAATGTCCAAGACCCACCTGTCCGAGGTGATGGTGCGCCAGTGGGGAAGGTGATGGCGGACCCTGCCCCCTACTGGGCGTGCCGTGCACCTGAAAGGAGGGACTAGGAGGGCTTGGAGGCCGCGGACGGGTTGGAGGTGGTGGCCTGACCCGCACGCTGGTTGCCCGATCCGCCACGGCGGAATCCACGTCCTCGGCCACGCGAAGACGCTTGCTGCGCGGGCCGGTGGCTGGGCTGCTGACGTGAATGGGCGCCCCTACCGTGGCCACGATAGGGGCGAAAAGCAGAAGGCAGCGGAGGGCGTGTAGCAGAAAGGCCCAGGGACTTGGCAGTAGCCCGTGAGTCCTTAAAGCGCTCCAACGCATGGTCTGCTTTGGACCCAAAAAGACCGATCTCCATCAAAGGGCATGTCCATGAGAGTATTCTGGACATCCCCTGAAAAACCAGTGGTTCTCAGCCAGGCGTGGCGCCGGAGCGCCACCGTCGTTGCAACCGACCTGCCCAGCGAGTCGGCGGTGTCAAGGCCACAACGGATAGTGTATTTGGCCGCATCCCTTCCTTCCGCAATGGCGCGGGAAAGCAGTGCCTGGACCTCCTCAGGGCACTGGGGCAAAACATCCGCCACCGAATCCCACAGGGAGTGGGTATATCGGCCCAAAAGACAAGCGGTGTTAACGGACCGCAAGCCAGCACTGGAGGAAGAAAAGCCTTTCTTCCCAAACTGATCCAGGCGTTTGGATTCCCTATCCGGAGGAGCGGTAGGGAAGGCGGTTTGGGAAGCGGAGGCTTGGACAACCAAGCTCTCAGGAGTGGGGTGGACAGAAAGAAACAGGGGGTCGCCCGGAGCGGGGCGATGGCGTCGTGACACGTTCCGATCCACAGGAGCCCCTGTGTTGGGCTTGGACCAGGCGCCCAAAAGAACGCCAGTGAGGGCGCTCGTTAAACGGCAGCAGCAGTCTCCGCAGAGGAGGCTGCCGGCTGAAGCACCTCTGTCAAGATGTTAGTCTTGACCGTCAAAGTAGGGAGCTGGAGACGTAAGGCCCCAGCAGCCCTACGCAACACCGTACCAAAGTTGGCCCCCTCCTCCGTAGCCACGGGAGGAGACAGCATGCCAGTGTCAGGAGAAGTATCCAGACCACTGGCCTCCCCAGACTCTCTGTCCAGTCCTCATCATACTGACAGTTGCGTGTCAGAGGGTCATCAGACCCCTCCCAGTCCTCCTGGTCCTCCTTCTGGTTCAAAATAAGGAGGAGGAGGGACATTTGGGACCCAAGGTCCCATCGGCGCCGGAGCCGGCGTCGAGCGACGCCGCTCCGGGTCCATGTCCGGAGCCGGAAGGAACTGGGGACGACGCCGCCCGGAGTCCCAGGGCGGCGTCGAGAACGGCACCGGAGACATCGGCGCCGGCGGAGGTGTCGTGAGGTCGACCGGCGTCGATCGGGGTTGTGGAGCCGGGATCGAGGCCGGGCCGAGCCGGAGCCGGGATCGAGGCTGGAGGCTCGGGCGACGCCGGGGCCGGAGCCGCCGGCGACGCCGGAGCAACCCCATCAGGGCCCGCGGGGCCCGAAGGCGCACCGGAGGGGCCTGAAGGCCCGAAGAGGCGGGCCATGGCCGACAGGAACTCCTGTACCTTGGCCGGATCCGCCCCCGAACCCGGGAAGGGCGGGTATGACGGGGGCGACTCCACAGGCAAGTCCGGGGCCGCGGGGCGGGGACGGTGCCGGGAGGGGCCTCAGCCGAGTCGCGAGACCGGCGAGGCGAAGTCCGAGAGCGACGATGCTTCTTGGACTTCTTGTGCTTAGACTTACCGGAGGACGAAGACTTAGTCGACGACCGGTGTGCACTCCGCGAGCGACCCCTGGACCTCTCACGCGACCGGGGCGTCGCGCGGAGCCGAATGCCGGGCCTCGAGGAGCTTTCGAGACCGCTCTCGCAAAGCCTTCGGGTTGAGGGCCTGGCATTCGGGACAAGACTCGGTGTCGTGGCCTCGGCCGAGGCAGAAGAGACACTCCTAATGCGGGTCGGTGACGGACATCATCCGACGCACAGGCGCCGCATCGCTTGAAGCCGGGCATCCCTACGACACCTTCGAAGTTGAGAACCAGAAACAGTGAAAAAATCACCAAAAAGTATGGTCAAAAATTGACCAGGGCACTGCTCTTCCCGGATCTGCGCTTGCTGGCGCGGAAAAAGAAGAACTGACGTCAGCGCGCAGGGGCGGCGCCTAAGTACTGCCCGCGACGTCATCCCGGCGATCACGACGCCGACGACGGACGCGGAGCCGCACGACGTCGCCTACCGACGCGCAGGGGTACTGCTACGCAAAACTTTCCGGATCCAGCCTGACGCCTGGGGATATTCTAAGGTAAGGAATCTGTCACTAACGTGTCTCTTTCAGATACTAGGGCCCTGAAAGGATGACCTTAACCCTAGAAATCAGTTCGCAAAACGGGAGGATGGTGGGGCGGTAGGAATCTATCACTACTGTTTCTTACAGATATATCGTTATCGAAGGTAAGTAACTTGTTCATCTGAAAGAAACACATAGTGATAGATTCCTTACCTTAGAATAGATACCCCAGCAATACCAACCCCGGTGGTGGGTCTGCGAACTGAGATCACACCAGAAAGTCACGGAGAACAGAACGGCCAAAGAAGCCGTCTCTCCGGACTTGGCTGTCCAGGCAGTAATGCTTGGTAAACGTGTGCAGCGAGGCCCACGTGGCTGCCTGACATATGTCTTGCAGGGGGACACCACGTCCCAATGCAGTAGTGGCTGCAGTAGCTCTGGTGGAATGAGCACGCAGCCCCACCGGAGGTTCTTTTTAGCCAAAGAGTAACAGGCTTTGATACACAAGACAACCCAGCGGGTGATGGTTCTCTTATGGACCGCCCGACCTTTCTTGGTGCCAACGTAGCCAACAAAGAGCTGGTCATCCACCCGGAACTGCTGTGTGCGGTTGAGATAAAAAGAAAGCGCACGTTTTGGGTCCAGACGGTGGAGCCGCTCTTCCTCTCTGGAAGGATGCGGAGGCGGAAAGAAGGTGGGCAAGGTAATAGTCTGCCCAATGTGAAAGGCCGTAACCACTTTTGGCAGAAAGGAAGGACGGGGCCTGAGCACAACCTTGTCCGGATGGACTGAAAGGAAAGGAGGCTTACAGGAAAGAGCCTGGAGCTCACTCACTCGCCTAGCGGAAGTGATGGCCACCAGGAAGGCAGTCTTTAACGTCAAGAGACGAAGAGGACAGTTGTGAAGAGGCTCAAAGGGAGCGCACATCAAGTACATCAGAACCAGATTCAAGTCCCACTGAGGCATCACGAAAGGAATAGGAGGAAAAAGGTGTGTAATGCCTTTAAGAAACCTATTTACAACAGGGGACTTGAAAAGAGAGGGCTGATCAGGTAGCCTGAGAAAGGCCGAAATAGCAGAAAGGTAGCCCTTGATAGTGCCCAGAGCAGAGCCCTGCTGGGCCAAAGAAAGAAGGAACAGTAGAACCTCAGAAAGAGGGGCAGAAAGGGGATCCACAGCCTTTGCTGTGCACCATGCCACAAATTTGTTCCACCTGCAGGCGTATACCACTTTAGTAGAGGGACGCCTGGCTGCCAGAATAACGTCACAAACTTCAGGAGGCAAGTCGAAGGGAATCAACTGCCGCCGCTCAATCTCCACGCAAAGAGGTGGAGGCTGGACAGGTTCGGGTGGAGGACCGTCCCCTGCTGCTGCGACAGAAGATCCTCCCGAAGAGGCAGTCGGATTGGGGGATCTATGCTCATACTGAGTAGCTCGGGATACCATACTCTTCGAGCCCAGTCCGGAGCCACAAGAATGACTTGGGCCCGGTCGCGCCTGATCTTCTTCAGCACTCTGGGCAGAAGTGGTATAGGCGGAAAGGCGTACAACAGACCGCAACTCCACTCGCGACGAAAAGCGTCGCCGAGCGAGTGCCGCCTTGGAAATTCCAACGCGCAGAACTGATGACATTGCGCGTTCTCTTCGGTGGCGAATAGATCTAACCAAGGCTCTCCCCACTGCTGAAAGAGACCTTGCGCCACCTCCGAGTGAAGACGCCATTCGTGATCGAGCATGCACCTGCGGCTGAGTTCGTCCGCCCTGGCGTTCAGAGAACCTGCCAGGTGTTGAACCACCAGGGACATGCCCTGATGTTCCAGCCATGTCCAGAGACGCAGAGCCTCCTGACAGAGGGTCCACGACCCCACCCCGCCTTGTTTGTTGCAGTACCACATGGCGGTGGTGTTGTCTGTGAACACCTGCACTACTCTCCCCTTGACAGAGGGAAGGAATGCCTTCAGTGCAAGCCTGATCGCCCGCAGCTCCAAAAGGTTGATATGGAGCCGGGTCTCCGCCGGAGACCAGAGGCCTCTGATCTCCGCCTCTCCCATGTGGCTGCCCCATCCCAGGAGGGACGCATCCGTCACCACTGTGAACTCCGGTTGGGGAAGGGAGAGGGATCTGCCGTCGACCCAATGCTGGTTCGTGAGCCACCACTGCAATTGTTGTGCAGTGCCCTCCGAGATCTGGACGTGATCGGACAGGTTTCCCTGATGCTGCGCCCACTGGAACTTCAGGTCCCACTGCAGAGCCCGCATATGCCACCTGGCATGATTGACCAGCAGGATGCAGGAGGCCATGAGGCCCAGCAGCCTCAGAGTCACTCTGACCGAAACCCGGGACAAGGGCTGAAAGATGGGAATCAGAGCCCGAATGATGTCCCGGACTCGCTGTTCGGGAGGATAGACCCGAAACTGCGCCGTGTCCAGAACCGCTCCGATAAAGAGGAGCTTCTGGGAGGGAATCAGGTGCGACTTCGGCACATTGATGGAGAACCCCAGCAAGTGCAGGAGGTCGGCCGTAGTCTGGAGGTGGGAGACGACTGTCTGGCGGCGAGCCCGCCTTCAACAACCAGTCGTCGAGATAGGGGAAGACTGAGACCCCTGATCTGCGCAGATGAGCTGCGACCACCGCCATCACCTTGGTGAACACCCGAGGGGCGCTGGTAAGGCCAAAGGGGAGCACGAGTAAACTGAAAGTGCTCGTGGCCTACCGTGAACCGCAGGTAACGCCGGTGGGCTGGCAGGACGGGGATGTGGAAATAGGCGTCCTGCAAGTCCAGCGCTACCATCCAGTCTTGTGGGTCGAGAGCAGACAAGACCTGAGCTAGAGTGAGCATCTTGAACTTCTCTTTGCGGAGGAAGCGATTGACGTTCCGGAGGTCCAAGATACGACGCAGGCCTTTGTCCTTCTTGGGCACCACAAAGTAGTGGGAATAACAACCACGACCTACTTCGTGCGTCGGAACGCGCTCGATGGCCCCCTTGGCCAAGAGGGCCGCAACTTCCTGCTGAAGAAGCACCAAGTGATCCCCCGACATGCGGTGGTATTGAGGTGGCATGGCTGGGGGGTAGTCTCGAAGGGGAGGGAGTAGCCCCTCCGGACTATCTCTAAAACCCACCTGTCCGAAGTGATGGTGCGCCAGTGGGGGAGGTGATGGCGGAGCCTGCCGCCCACTGGCGTTTGATGGGCCTGAATATTCGGACTAGGAAGGTTTGGAGGCAGTGGTGGCCCCGGGTGGCCGGGGTGGTGGTGGACTGACCCGCCCGCTGGCCCCTTTGTCCGCCACAGCGGAACCCGCGGCTGCGCTGGGATGACTGCTGCGCCGGCCTGTGGCTCTGTTGCAAACGCTGCGGGGCGCCCCTTCCTGTGCCACGAAAGGGGTGAAAAGCGGAAGGCGGAGGAGGGAGGACTGCTGAGAGTCCCAAGGACTTGGCCGTAGCCCGTGAGTCCTTAAACCTCTCCAACGCGCTGTCCGCTTTGTCGCCGAAGAGGCGAATGCCATCAAAGGGCATGTCCATAAGGGTGTTTTGGACATCCCCTGAAAATCCAGTGGTTCTCAACCAGGCGTGACGGCGAACCGCCACCGTCGTTGCAATGGATCTGCCCAGTGAGTCGGCGGTGTCTAGACCACAACGGATCATGAACTTCGCTGCGTCTCTCCCCTCTGCAACAGCCTGGGCGAGAGCAGGCCGGGCCTCCTCCGGACACTGGGGCAGCACGTTCGCCACCGTATCCCACAGACAGTGGGAATAACGGCCCAAGAGGCATGCGGTGTTCACGGACCGCAGCGCAGAGCTGGTGGAAGAGAAAATCTTCTTCCCAAACTGATCCAGCTTCTTGGATTCCCTATCCGGTGGGGCGGAAGGGAAGGCGGTTGGGGAAGCAGAGGCTTGGACAACCAAGCTCTCGGGGTGGGGTGTTGGGAGAGGAAAATGGGGTCACCCGGAGCCGGGCGATGGCGTCGGGCCACGTTCCTATCCACAGGAGCCCCTGTGGTGGGCCTGGACCAAGTGTCCAAAAGAACGTCTGAAAGGGCTTCATTAAAGGGCAGCAGCGGCTCCGCAGAAGTAGCTGCTGGCTGAAGCACCTCTGTCAGGAGGTTAGTCCTGACGGCCACAGTAGGGAGCTGGAGGTGTAGGGCCTCCGCCGCCCTACGCAACACCACTGCATAACTGGCTCCCTCCTCCGTAGCCACGGTAGGAGGAGACAGCAGGCCAAGGTCTGGTGAGGTATCCAGACCACTGGCGTCCCCCAATTCCTCAGCCCAGTCCTGTTCAGACTCGCAGGCTGCATTCGAGAGGGTCGTCCGACCCCTCCCAGTCCTCCCCTTGCTCCTCAGGCTGTTCAACAGGCCTAAAGCACAAGTTACTAACTTGTGTAACGATATATCTGTAAGAGACAGTAGTTAGTGACAGATTCCTTACCTTAGAATATCCCCAGGCGTCAGGCTGGATCCGGAAAGTTTTTGCGTAGCAGTACCCTTGCGCGTCGGTAGGCGGCGTCGTGCGGCTCCGCGTCCGTCGTCGGCGTCGTGATCGCCGGGATGACGTCGCGGGCAGTACTTAGGCGCCGCCCTGCGCGCTGACGTCAGTTCTGTACACGACTTTCCGCGCCAGGAACGCAGAGCCATGCAAGAAGCTGACATAGGTGTCTGAAAAATACTAGGGCCCTGAAAGGGATGTCCTTAACCCTAGAAATCAGTTCGCAGAACGGGGAGGATGGGTGGGCGGTAGGAATCTGTCACTAACTACTGTCTCTTACAGATATATCGTTACACAAGTTAGTAACTTGTGCATCTGAAAGAGACACGTTAGTGACAGATTCCTTACCTTAGAATAGATACCCCAGCAATACCAACCCCGGTGGTGGGTCTGCGAACAAAGATCAGACAAGGAAGTCCTGGAGGACAGAACGGTCAAAGAAGCCGTCCCTCCGGACCTGACTGTCAAGGCAGTAATGCTTTGTAAACGTGTGCAGCGAGGCCCACGTAGCTGCCTGACAGATAACCGGCAGCGGAACACCGCGGCCCAAGGCCGTGGTAGCAGCCGTTGCCCTGGTGGAATGGGCACGCAGCCCAACAGGAGGCTCCTTCTTAGCCAAAGAATAGCAGGTCTTGATGCACAAGGTAACCCAGCGGGAGATGGTCCTCTTGTGCACCGCCCGACCTTTTTGACGCCCACGTAGCCAACAAAGAGCTGGTCATCCACCCGGAAGTGTTTTGTGCGGTCGATATAGAAGGAGAGCGCACGTTTTGGGTCCAGACGGTGGAGCCTCTCTTCCTCTCTGGAAGGATGCGGAGGCGGAAAGAAGGTGGGCAAAGTGATGGTCTGCCCAATGTGGAAAGCAGTAACCACCTTTGGCAAGAAGGACGGACGCGTCCGAAGAACAACCTTGTCTGGATGAACAGACAGAAAGGGAGGTTTGCAAGATAGAGCCTGGAGCTCACTCACCCGCCGAGCGGAGGTGATGGCCACCAGAAAGGCTGTCTTCAGAGTCAGAAGACGAAGAGGACAGTTATGTAGAGGCTCAAAGGGAGCGCTCATTAAAAAGGTAAGAACCAAGTTCAAGTCCCACTGAGGCATCACAAACGGAACAGGAGGGAAGAGGTGAGTAATGCCTTTTAAGAACCTGTTAACAACAGGGGACTTGAAAAGGGAGGGCTGATCAGGGAGCCTGAGGAAGGCCGAGATAGCACAAAGATAACCCTTGATGGTACCCAGGGCAGAACCCTGTTGGGCCAGAGAGAGAAGGAACAGAAGGACCTCAGAAAGAGGGGCAGAAAGGGGATTCACAGCCTTTGCTGTGCACCATGCCACAAATTTGTTCCACCTGCAGGCGTATACCACCTTAGTGGAGGGACGCCTGGCTGCCAGAATCACATCACAAACGTCGGGAGGCAAGTCGAAAGGAATCAACTGCCGCCGCTCAATCTCCACGCAAGCAGGTGTAGACTGGACAGGTTCGGGTGAAGGACCGTCCCCTGCTGCTGCGACAGAAGATCCTCCCGAAGAGGCAGACGGATCGGAGGATCTACGCTCATATTGAGTAGCTCGGGATACCAAACTCTTCGAGCCCAGTCCGGAGCCACAAGAATGACTTGGGCCCGGTCGTGCCGAATCTTCTTCAACACTCTGGGTAGAAGTGGTATAGGCGGAAAGGCGTACAACAGACCGCAACTCCACTCGTGACGAAAAGCGTCGCCGAGCGAGTGCCGCCTTGGAAATTCCAACGCGCAGAACTGATGACATTGCGCGTTCTCTGCGGTGGCGAATAGATCTAACCAAGGCTCTCCCCATTGTAGAAAGAGTCCTTGCGCCACTTCCGAGTGAAGACGCCATTCGTGATCCATCATGCACCTGCGGCTGAGTTCGTCCGCCCTGGCGTTCAGGGAACCTGCCAGGTGTTGAACCATCAGGAACATGCCCTGATGTTCCAGCCATGTCCAGAGGCGCAGAGCCTCCTGACAAAGGGTCCAAGACCCCACCCCGCCCTGTTTGTTGCAGTACCACATGGCGGTGGTGTTGTCTGTGAACACCTGCACTACCTTCCCTTTGACAGAGGGAAGGAATGCCTTGAGTGCAAGTCGGATCGCCCGGAGCTCCAGAAGGTTGATATGGAGCCGGGACTCCGCCCGGAGACCAGAGGCCTCTGATCTCCGCCTCTCCCATGTGACCGCCCCATCCCAGAAGGGACGCGTCCGTCACAACTGTGTGCTCTGGCTGGGGAAGGGAGAGGGATCTGCCCATGACCCATTGCCGGTTCGAGAGCCACCACTGCAACTGTTTTGCAGTCCCCTCCGAGATCTGGACGTGATCGGACAGGTTGCCCTGGTGCTGCGCCCACTGGAACTTCAGGTCCCACTGCAGAGCCCGCATATGCCATCTGGCATGATTGACCAGCAGGATGCAGGAGGCCATGAGGCCCAGCAGCCTCAGGGTCATCCGTACCGAAACCCAGGATAAAGGCTGAAAGATCGGAATCATAGCCTGAATATCCCGGACTCGCCGTTCGGGAGGATAGGCCCGAAACTGCGTCGTGTCCAGAACTGCTCCGATGAAAAGGAGCTGTGGAGAAGGAATCAGATGCGACTTCGGCACATTGATGGAGAACCCCAGCGAGTGCAGGAGTTCGGCCGTAGTCTGGAGGTGGGAGACGACTGCCTGGGACGAGCCCGCCTTCAGCAGCCAGTCGTCGAGGTAGGGGAAGACTGAAACCCCTGCCCGGCGCAGATGAGCTGCGACCACCGCCATCACTTTCGTGAACACCCGAGGGGCACTGGTAAGGCCAAAGGGGAGCACGGTGAACTGAAAATGCTCGGGGCCTACCGTGAACCGAAGGTAACGCCGGTGGGCCGGCAGGACGGGGATGTGGAAATATGCGTCCTGCAAGTCCAACGCTACCAACCAGTCTCCAGGGTCGAGGGCAGTCAAGACCTGAGCTAGGTTGAGCATCTTGAACTTCTCCTTCCGGAGGAAGCGATTGACGTTCCGGAGGTCCAAGATAGGACGCATGTCCTCCTTGTCCTTTTGGGCACCAGGAAGTAGTGGGAGTAGCAACCACGCCCTACTTCTGGGGTCGGAACATGCTCGATGGCCCTCTTGGCCAAGAGGGCCGTGACTTCCTTCTGCAGAAGCACCAAGTGATCCCCTGACATGCGGTGGAATTGAGGTGGCATGGCTGGGGGGTGGTCTCGAAGGGGAGGGAGTAGCCCCTGCGGACAATGTCCAAGACCCACCTGTCCGAGGTGATGGTACGCCAGTGGGGAAGGTGATGGCGGACCCTGCCCTCTACTGGCGTGCTGTGCACCTGAAAGGAGGGACTAGGAGGGCTTGGAGGCCGCGGACGGGTTGGAGGTGGTGGCCTGACCCGCACGCTGGTTGCCCGATCCGCCACGGCGGAATCCACGCCCTCGGCCACGCGAAGACGCCTGCTGCGCGGGCCGGTGGCTGGGCTGCTGACGTGACGGGGCGCCCCTACCGTGGCCACGATAGGGGCGAAAAGCAGAAGTCAGCGGAGGGCGTGTAGCAGAAAGGCCCAGGGACTTGGCAGTAGCCCGTGAGTCCTTAAAGCGCTCCAACGCATGGTCTGCTTTGGACCCAAAAAGACCGACTCCATCAAAGGGCATGTCCATGAGAGTATTCTGGACATCCCCTGAAAAACCAGTGGTTCTCAGCCAGGCGTGGCGTCTGCAGCGCCACCGTCGTTGCAATAGACCTGCCCAGCGAGTCGGCGGTATCAAGGCCACATCTTATCGTGTATTTGGCCGCATCCCTTCCTTCCGCAATGGCGCGGGAAAGCAGTGTCTGGACCTCCTCAGAACACTGGGGCAAAACAGTCCGCCACCGAATCCCACAAGGAGTGGGTATATCGGCCCAAAAGACAAGCGGTGTTGATGGACCGCAAGCCAGCACTGGAGGAAGAAAACCCTTCTTCCCAAATTGATCCAGGCGTTTGGATTCCCTATCCGGAGGGGCGGTAGGGAAGGCGGTTTGGGAAGCGGAGGCTTGGACAACCAAGCTCTCAGGAGTGGGGTGGACAGAGAGAAACAGGGGGTCGCCCGGAGCTGGGCGATGGCGTCGGGACACGTTCCTATCCACAGGAGCCCCTGTGTTGGGCTTGGACCAGGCGCCCAAAAGAACGTCAGTGAGGGCGTTGTTAAACGGCAGCACAGTCTCCGCAGAGGAGGCTGCCGGCTGAAGCACCTCTGTCAAGATGTTAGTCTTGACCGCCACAGTAGGGAGTTGGAGACGTAAGGCCCCAGCCGCCCTACGCAACACCGTATGCAAAATTGGCTCCCTCCTCCGTAGCCACGGGAGGAGACAGCATGCCAGTGTCAGGGGAAGTATCCAGACCACTGGCATCCCCTAGACCCTCTGTCCAGTCCTGATCGTACTGACACTGTTGTGTCAGAGGGTCATCAGACCCTCCCAGTCCAACTGGTCCTCCTCTGGTTCAAAATAAGGAGGAGGAGGGACATTTGGGACCCAAGGTCCCATCGGCGCCGGAACCGGCGTCGAGCGACGTCGGTCCGGGTCCATGTCCGGAGCCGGAAGGAACTGGGGGACGACGCCGCCCGGAGCCCCAGGCGGCGTCGAGAATGGCACCGGAGACATCGGCGCCGGCGGAGGTATCGTTAGGTCGACCGGCGTCGATGGGGGTTGTGGAGCCGGGATCGAGGCCGGGGCCGGAGCCGGGATCGAGGCTGGAGGCACGGGCGACGCCGGGGCCGGAGCCGTCGGCGACGCCGGAGCAACCCCATCAGGGCCCGCGGGGCCCGAAGGCGCACCGGAGGGACCTTGAGGCCCGAAGAGGCGGGCCATGGCCAACAGGAATTCCTGTACTTGGGCTGGATCCGCCCCCGAACCCGGGAAGGACGGGTATTGCGGGGGCGACTCCACAGGCATGTCCGGGGCCGAGGGGCCTCAGCCGAGTCGCGAGACCGGCGAGGCGAAGTCCTAGAGCGACGATGCTTTTTGGACTTCTTGTGTTTGGACTTACCGGACGAAGAAGACTTCGATGCCGACGACCGGTGTGGACTCCGCGATCGACCCCTGGACCTCTCCGCGACTGGGGCTTGCGCGGAGCCGAATGCCGGGCCTCGAGGAGCTTTCGAGACCGCTCTCGCAAAGCTTTCGGGTTGAGGGCCCGGCAGTCGGAACAAGACTCCGTGTCGTGGCCTCGGCCGAGGCAGAAGAGACACTCCCGATGCGGGTCTGTGATGGACATCATCCGAGCACAGGCGCCGCAACGCTTAAACCCGGGCATCCCTACGACACCTTGAAGTCGATTGAAGAAAACAGTGAAAAATTCACCAAAAAGTATAGTCAAAAAATGACTAGGGCACTGCTCTTCCCGGATCTGCGCTTGCTGGCGCGGAAAAAGAAGAACTGACGCCAGCGCGCAGGGGCGGCGTCTAAGTACTGCCCGCGACGTCATCCCGGCGATCACGACGCCGACGACGGACGCGGAGCCGCACGACGCCGCCTACCGACGCGCAAGGGTACTGCTACGCAAAAACTTTCCGGATCCAGCCTGACGCCTGGGGATATTCTAAGGTAAGGAATCTGTCACTAACGTGTCTCTTTCAGATATAAGGAGTAGGGACATAGGGATAGAAATCCCCAAACGGCGTTGAGAACGGCATCGACCGACGCCGGCCCGACGCCGCGTCCACTTCGGGGCTGAAGCTGGGGTCGACGTCGTCCCGAGGAGTGGGCGGCGTCTGGATCGGTGCCGGTGGAGTCGACGTCGGTGGAGGCGTAACAAGGTCAACCGGCGTCGACCGGGATCCAGGCCTGGATCCAAGGGTGTCTTGCGGCACCGGGGCCGGAGCCAACAGCGACGCCGGGGCCGCCGGCGAGGAAACGCGAGGACACCCAGGCGGGACCGCGGGGCCCGAAGGCGCACCGGCGGGACCCGAAGGCCCAAAGAGGCGAGCCATGGCCGACAGGAAGTCCTGTATCTGGGCCGGAGTCGCCGACGACCCCGGGTAGGGCGGGTAGTCAGGCTGCGACTCCATGGACTCCACCGGAGCCGCGGGGGTGGCACCACCCGTACCCTCAGCCGCGTCGCCTGCCCGGCGAGGGGAAGTCAGAAAACGATGACGTTTCTTCGACTTCTTGTGCTTCGCCTTACCTGACCCCGAGTGCGAAGACTTCGATCCCGACGATCGTCGATGATGACTCCGCGCACGGTCCCTCGGCCTCCCTCTGGACCGGGACCTCTCACGGCGCGGAGCCGACTGCCGGGCTTCAAGCAGCTTTCGGGACTGCTCCCGCAAAGACTTCGGCGCCATGGACCGGCAGTCGGGGCACAACTTGGGGTTGTGGTCGCGCCCCAGGCAGAAGAGACACACGCGGTGCGGGTCCGTCACCGATATCATCCGATGACAGTCCTCGCAGGACTTAAACCCGGGCATCCATAACTGCACCAGGAGTCGAATCGACTCGAAAAGGGTGAGAAAAAGATCTAAAAAAACTTAGTCAAAAAAGACTAGGGGTACCGCTCTCTCCGGATCTGCGCTTGCTGGCGCGGAAAAAGAAAGAACTGACGTCAGCGCGCGTGGGCGGCGTCGAAGTAGCACCCGTGACGTCATCTCGGCGACCACGACGCCAACGACGGACGCGGAGCCGCACAACGCCCCTACCGACGCGCAGGGGTACTGCCAACGAAAACTTTCCGGATCAAGTCTGACGCCTGGGGTTATTCTAAGGTAAGGAATCTATCACTACGTGTTTCTTTCAGATATAGAAATATAATTATATTTCTCAGCTTGGTGCGTTCTGTCAATTCTACTTTTAGGGGCTTGGCATATGTGTGGTGTGGTGCCCACGGTCCACACTGTATGCTTATGTGTATCCCTCTTATCCACGTACAGGTATCTCCTTGTACTCATTGGTTTTTTGTACATCTCTACAGGGATGTCATCTGTCTCTACACCTGTCATTCCTGGCATCCTCTATGGTGCTTGCTCATTTTGTCCAATTGGCTCTGTATGGCTGTTTTGTCCTTCTCTGGGACTTTCTTTGTTTTGCAAAAGCTAAATGCTGATGTCCCTAGAGTTGGTAACCTTGCCGTCCCCACCTTGCTTTATGCGGACGACGCAGTCCTTTTATCCAGAACCGCTAACGGGCTCCAGTGCCTAATTGAGAAGTTTGCAGAATATATGCAGGAAAAGGATTTGGTACTTAATTTGAAAAAAACATTTACGATGGTGTGTGGAAAAGGGAAGCCAAAGACTAGGGCCCACCATGTAAATAGGGTCCCTATCGCAGAAACACATGAATTTACATATTTAGGACTGTTATTCACAGCAAACGGTCATTGGGGACCCTATATTGATTACTGAAACTTAAAATTTACATGGACTACAGAGGCAATTTTTAGATTCTCAAAAAAAATGGGGAATAAACCAATTAGGGAAATTTTGACCCTTTATAGGAGTAAGTGTCTTACTGGAACTCGCTATGGTGCTGCGCTCTGGGGAGCGGCTAACAATGCTATCCTCCAGACTCAAGAAAATATCTTTTTAAAAAGATTGTTAGCCGTTCCCAACTCTACCCCTATTTATAGTGTGCACAAAGAGCTTGCTGCCCCTTATATTAATGATTTTATCAGTGTAGCAGATCTCACTGTCTGGTGTGGGATATGGAGTAAGGAGGGAACCAAATTTACCCAGGAAATCATTAAGGATTGCCTCACCCTTGAGCATGGTAAAAAAAATTCCCTGAGAACATTGATTTTAATAATCCTTCACAAATTCTTAATTATAGTAAAAAGGAACTAAAAACCTGGCTCATAGAATCGAGGGAATGGCTAAGGGAAGTTGAGGCAAACTCGAAGCAGCTGACCAGGGCATACTGCGATAGGTCCATTGGACCAGGGACACAACGATAATTACTCCAGGTCTAGAACATAAAGAACAAGTTACTTACCTTCGGTAACGATATATCTGTAAGAAACATTAGTTAGTTATAGATTCCTTACCTTAGAATTACCCCCAGGCGTCAGACTGGATCCGGAAAGTTTTTTCGTCAGCAGTACCTCTGTGCGTCGGAAGGTGGCGTCGGTCGGCTCCGCGTCCGTCGTCGTGGTCGCCGGAATGACGTCGCAGTAGCTACTTAGATGCCGCCCTCGCGCGCTGACGTCAGTTCTGTACACAACTTTCCGCGCCAGAAATGCAGAGCCATGCAAGACACTGACCACTGGTGCACAAAACTAGGGCCCTGAAAGGATGTCCTTAACCCTAGAAATCAGTTCGCAGAACGGGGAGGATGGGTGGGGCGGTAAGGAATCTATAACTAACTAATTTTTCTTACAGATATATCGTTACCAAAGGTAAGTAACTTGTTCATCTGAAAGAAACACGTTAGTTATAGATTCCTTACCTTAGAATAGATACCCCAGCAATACCAACCCCGGTGGTGGGTCTGCGAACCACGATCACACCAGAAAGTCCAACAGAACGGACAAAGAAGCCGTCTCTCCGGACTTGGCTGTCCAGGCAGTAGTATTTCGTAAACATGTGCAGCGATGCCCACGTAGCTGCCTGACAGATGTCATTCAGAGGATCTCCTCTTCCCAAGGCAGTAGTGGCTGCCGTCGCCCTGGTGGAATGGGTGCGTATAGCCCCACTGGAGACTCCTTTTTAGCCAGAGAATAGCATGCTTTTATACACAAAACGACCCATCGAGAAATGGTTCGCTTGTGTACGGCCCAACTTTTCTTGGCACCCACGTAGCCAACAAAGATTTGGTCATCCACCCGGAACTGTTTTGTGCGATCCAGATAGAAAGAAAGCGCACGTTTTGGGTCCAGACGGTGGAGCCGCTCTTCCTCTTTCGAAGGATGCGGAGGCGGAAAGAAGGTGGGCAAAGTGATAGTCTGCCCGATGTGGAAGGCAGTGACAACCTTGGGCAGGAAGGATGGACGAGTCCTAAGGACAACTTTGTCCGGATGCATAGAGAGAAAAGGAGGCTTAGAGGAAAGCGCCTGGAGCTCACTCACTCGTCTGGCAGATGTGATGGCCACCAGGAACGCAGTTTTGAGAGTCAAGAGTCTTAAAGGACAGTTGTGAAGCGGCTCAAAGGGAGCGCACATTAAATAAGTTAAAACCAGATTCAAGTCCCACTGAGGCATAATGAAGGGAATAGGAGGAAAGAGATGAGTTATGCCTTTCAAGAAGCGACTTACAACCGGGGACTTGAAAAGGGAAGGCTGATCTGGAAGCCGAAGGAAGGCAGAGATGGCCGAAAGATAGCCCTTGATAGAGCCCAGAGCAGAGCCCTGCTGGGCTAGAGAAATAAGAAACAAGAGAACCTCTGAAAGAGGGGCAGAAAAGGGATCCACAGCCTTTGCTGTGCACCATGCCACAAACTTGTTCCACCGGCAGGTGTATACCGTCTTAGTGGAGGGACGCCTGGCTGCCAAGATTACATCACAGACTTCAGGAAGCAGGTCGAAAGACGTCAACTGCCGCCGCTCAATCTTCACGCAAGGAGGTGGAGGCTGGACAGGTTCGGGTGGAGGACCGTCCCCTGCTGCTGCGACAGAAGATCCTCCCGAAGAGGCAGTCTGATCGGAGGATCGATGGCCATGTTGAGCAGCTCGGGATACCAGACTCTTCGTACCCAATCCGGAGCCACATGAATGACTTGGGCCCGGTCGCGCCTGATCTTCTTCAGCACTCTGGGCAGAAGTGGTATAGGCGGAAAGGCGTACAACAGACTGCAACTCCACTCGCGACGAAAAGGGTCGCCTAGAGAGTGCCGCCATGGAAATTCCAACCCGCAGAATTGCTGACATTGCGCGTTCTCTTCGGTGGCGAATGGATCTAACCAAGGCTCTCCCCACTGTTGAAAGAGACCTTGCACCACCTCCGAGTGAAGACGCCATTCGTGATCCATCATGCACCTGCGGCTGAGTTCGTCCGCCCTGGCGTTCAGAGAACCTGCCAGGTATTGAACCACCAGGGATATGCCCTATTGTTCCAGCCATGTCCATAGCCGGAGGGCCTCTTGACATAGGGTCCACGACCCCACCCCGTCCTGTTTGTTGCAGTACCACATGGCGGTGGAGTTGTCCGATAACACCTGCACTACTCTTCCCCGGACAGAGGGAAGGAATGCTTTCAGTGCAAGACGAATCGCCCGGAGCTCCAGAAGATTGATGTGGAGCCCGGACTCCGCCGGAGACCAGAGGCCTCTGATCTCCGCCTCTCCCATGTGGCCGCCCCATCCCAGAAGGGATGCATCCGTCACCACAGTGTGGTCTGGTTGGGGAAGGGAGAGGGATCTGCCATTGACCCAATCCTGGTTCGTGAGCCACCACTGCAGTTGTCGTACAGTGCCCTCCGAGATCTGGACGCAATCGGACAGATTCCCCTGATGCTGCGCCCACTGGAACTTCAGGTCCCACTGCAGAGCCCGCATATGCCACCTGGCATGATCGACCAGCAGGATGCAGGAGCCATGAGGCCCAGCAGCCTCAGAGTCATTCTGACCGAAACCCGGGATAGAGGCTGAAACATCGGAATCGTAGCCTGAATATCCCGGACTCGCTGTTCGGGAGGATAGACCCGAAACCGCGTCGTGTCCAGAACCGCTCCGATGAAGAGGAGCTTCTGAGAGGGAATCAGGTGTGACGTCGGCACACTGATTGAGAACCCCAGCGAATGCAGGGGGTCGGCCGTAGTCTGGAGGTGGGAGGTGGGAGATCACTGCCTGGGGCGAGCCCACCTTCAACAGCCTTCAACAGCCAGTCGTCGAGATAGGGGAAGACTGAAACCCCTGATCTGCGCAGATGAGCTGCGACCACCGCCATCACTTTCGTGAACACCCGAGGGGTGCTGGTAAGGCCAAAGGGGAGCACGGTAAATTGAAAATGCTTGTGGCCTACCGTGAACCGTAGGTAACGTCGGTGGGGCGGTAGGACGGGGATGTGAAAATTAGCGTCCTGCAAGTCCAACGCAACCATCCAGTCTTTCGGGTCGAGGGCAGACAAGACCTGAGCAAGCGTCAACATCTTGAACTTCTCCTTCCGGAGGAAGCGGTTGACGTTCCTGAGATCCAAGATAGGACGCAGGCCCTTGTCCTTCTTGAGGACCAGAAAGTAGTGGGAGTAACAACCACGACCTACTTCTGGGACAGGAACGCGCTCGATGGCTCCCTTGGCCAAGAGAGCCATAACTTCCTGCTGGAGAAGGGCCAGATGATCCTCCGACATGCGGTGGTATCTCGGTGGCATGGCTGGAGGGGTAGTCTCGAAGGGGAGGGAGTAGCCCCTGCGGACTATTTACAAAACCCACCTGTCCGACGTGATGGTGCACCAGTGGGGGAGGTGATGGCGAATCCTGCCGCCCACTGGCGTTTGATGGGCCTGAAAGGTTGGACTAGGAGGGTTTGGAGGCTGCTGCAGAGGGGGGGTTGGTGGACTGGCCTGCCCGCTGGCCCCCGGAACCACGACGGTTGTTCCCACGTCCCCGGTCGCGTGAAGGTTGGGTAACTTGCTGCAGCCTGTGGCTCTGGGTGGGACATAGCGGGGCACCCCTTCCGTAGCCACGAAAGGGGCGAAAAGCAGACTGCGCAGGGCAGGTGGAGAGGCCCAAGGACTTGGCCGTAGCGCGTGAGTCCTTGAAACGCTCTAGAGCGTTGTCTGCTTTGTCGCCAAAAAAGGCGACGGCCATCAAAGGGCATGTCCATCAAGGTGTTCTGGACATCCCCTGAAAAGCCAGTCGACCTCATCCAGGCGTAGCGACTTAGTGCTACTGAAGTTGAAATGGTCCTGCCCAGAGTGTCGGCGGTGTCCAGTCCACAACGGATGGTAAACTTCGCCGCATCTCTCCCGGCGGCGACAGCCTGGGAGAGCACTGCCCGGGCCTCTTCCGGACACTGAGGCAGCACCTGCGCAACCGTATCCCACACCGATTGGGAATAACGGCCCAAGAGACATACGGTGTTTACCGACCGCAGTCCTAAGCTGGCGGACGAGAAAATTTTCTTTCCAAGATGGTCCAGCTTCTTGGATTCCCTTTCCGGTGGAGCAGTAGGGAATGCACTTTTGGAAGCGGAGGCTTGGACTACCAAGCTCTACGGGGTGGGGTGTTGGCAGAGGAAAGTGGGGTCGCCCGGAGCTGGGTGGTGGCGTCGGGCAATCATCCTGTCCACGTTTTGGGCCTGGACCACGTGCCCAAAAGGACGTCGGTGAGGGCCTCATTAAACGGCAGCAAAGGCTCCGAAGAGCTCGCAGCCGGTTGAAGCACCTCTGTCAGGAGGTTAGTCCTGACTGCCACCGTAGGAAGCTCGAGGTTGAGAGTCTCGGCCACCCTACGCAACACCACTGCGTATGACGCTCCCTCCTCCGTAGCCACAGTAGGAGGAGACAACATGTCAAGGTCAGGGGAGGTGTCCAAACCACTGGCATCCCCCAGTTTCTCTCTCCAGTCCTGTTCACTGTCCAACTGGTCAGTCAGAGGGTCACCTGACCCCTCCCAGTCCTCCTCCTCATCCTCTGGGCGCCATTCTGGTTGAAAAGGGACCCCAAGAGTGAACAGGGGCACAAAAACCCCTCTCGACGCCGGTCCGGCTCCAGGTCCATGTCGGGGTCGACGCCGGCCGGGGGGCCGACCAGCGTCGAACGCGGTAGTGGTGCCGGAGGAAGCGGCGCCGGTGGAGGCGTAATCAGGTCAACCGGCGCCGATCCGGATCCAGGCCTGGATCCAAGGGGGGCCGGAGCTGTCGGCGGAGAAGGCATAGGCCCCCCAACCGAGTCCGCGGGGCCCGAAGGAGCGCCGGCGGGTTCGGGCCGCCCAAAGATGGCATGCATCGCCTCGTAGAACGTACGAAGCTGGGCGGGAGTCGCTCCGGGTCCCGGAAAGGGAGGGAAGCGCGGAGTCGACTCTTCGGGCTCCGCACGCAGAGCCGCGGGAGGGGCACCACCCGCGTCCCTCCTCTGGTCAGCCGACCGGCGAGGAGAAGTCGAAGAGCGACGATGCTTCTTCGACTTCTTCTTATGCTTCGACTTACCCGACCCCGAGTGCGAAGACTTGGACGAATGGTGGTGGCTCTGCGACCGGTCCCTCGACCTCCCTCACGACCGGGACCTTGAACGGCGCGGAGCCGACTGCTGGTGCTCAAGCAGCTTTCGGGACCGCTCCGGCAAAGCCTTCGGCGCCATCGACCGGCAGTCGGAGCACGACTTGGGGTCGTGGTCGCGCTCCAGGCAAAAGAGACACACGCGGTGCGGATCCGTCACCGACATCATCCGATGACAGGAACCGCATGGTTTGAAGTCGGGCATCCCTCGTGCACCAGGAGTCGAAGACTCGAAAAAGAAGTACAAAAGTCAAGAAAATAAGTCAGTCAAAAAGTGACTGGAGGTACCGCTCTTCCCGGATCTGCGCTGGCTGGCGCGGAAAAAAGAAAGAACTGACGTCAACGCGCAAGGGCGGCGTCTAAGTAGCTACCGCGATGTCATTCCGGCGACCACGATGCCAACGACGGACGCGGACGTGACCGACGCCACCTTCCGACGCGCAGAGGTACTGCTGACGAAAAAACTTTCCGGATCCAGTCTGACGCCTGGGGGTAATTCTAAGGTAAGGAATCTATAACTAACATGTTTCTTTCAGATTCATAGATTTTATCTTACTAGGTTAAGAATGGGGATCGTCCATTTTTAATAGCCTTCCCAACCATCGGCGAATGGAAACGGAATCTCCCAAAGTGCCTCTGTGATGGAAAATCTGACCAGACAACTTTACATTTTATCTTATTTTGTGATTTTTGTAGAGATATTAGGAAGAGCACTTTACCTCCATTATTTTTAAAGGAAAGATTGTTAACCTATAATACTAACTTTGATTTTATCTGTGATTTAGAAAATGACAGAGTTTGTAATGCGGTGGTGGTTTACATTCAGATGGCAATTAGAAGTAGAAACTATAACTCACATCTCGAGGCCCTAGTTTATGAAGAAGACAGGACACATATTGACTAATGATGTCCAGGGTTGTAGTTTGATGCCGCATTACACATTATGCATGTGGCACTTTATATAAAAATTATCTCCAGCGTTCACTTTTATTGTATCACACCCATTGCCTTTATTCATGTGTAGAATAATTTTTAACTCTTCATGTGTCTTAATGTACCGATAAGCGATGAAATGTGAAGATGTTCATTATTATTTTTAGGATGCTTTTATGGTGGTACAACCTTTAACCAAATAAAGCTGGATTTGATTGATTTGAACTATAACATAGGGAAAAGCTCTGAAACAGATTTTAACTCAGGCGAGTAGGGCTAAGAAACAAGCATTTACCTTTAGGCACTTTGAATTTTTATGGAGTGTAAACAATTGATGTTCAAGATTTGACAGAAAACAAAGTTCAGAAATGAACCACCCTAAAAAAATCACCATTTATTTTTATGTTGAAACAAATCTTTGTATAAAATAGTACACCTGTTATCATGTCTGATAATGCTCGGTTGTGACTAGTGGTTAAAAACAGTTACAATGTATTAATCTACACAAGCACACTTTTGCAGAAATATCACTGCTTAAGAGGAGGACATAAACTTGGACAGCCAATATTCTACTAAGTGCATAGCAATTATAACGAATACATTTCGTGATATTTAGTAACACCACATGCTTAACTTATGTACATTCAAGAATGTCAACTTACCAATGTTATAAATTAGGGGAGGCCGGTTGCCTTGCTGGATTACTTTCAGAGATCGAACCCCACTACCTCCATCAAGAGAAAAAGCCTGGCACCAACCCGGGATGCTATCAGGATGGATTCCCTTCCCAATGCGCATTGTACACCTAAAGACAGAAATATGCATGAAAGTCTTATTTATCAAAAATAATTATTCAACAACAAAATG
Source organism: Calotriton arnoldi (assembly GCA_963921515.1). Classification (NCBI taxonomy): domain Eukaryota; kingdom Metazoa; phylum Chordata; class Amphibia; order Caudata; family Salamandridae; genus Calotriton; species Calotriton arnoldi. The sequence goes on along the minus strand of CAWUFW010011527.1, from coordinate 231,584 downwards.
CTTTCACTGGAGCGCCACTTTATTTAAGTTAGTAAGTAAAGCTTTATTGTTCAGTTCATTAAAACTTAAAATATTATCAAAATAAAATCATTCTTTTGCTATACCAGTTTTTGACTAGCATAAGCACCCTACCCATTACCCAAGTAAGAAAGGAGAGATATTAACATAAATCATTAATAACGTGCTAACATTTCTTCATGAAATACATGATTAGGCCAGAAATCAGAATCAAGAAAAAGATATTAAATTGCATTGCAAAGATGAATACTCTAAGAGGCCAGGTAATACCGTAGTCTAATTTCCAAAAAAGGTACTCTAGATAAAGTGCTTAGTCCTCAGCTTATTTTCCAATCTTAAACTACCAACCGTGAAATAGAAGCATACTAGTTTTATCTGATCGAGAATACTAGATAGAAGTGCTTTGTGCATTCAAGATTTTGCAAGAAATGAGCACTAGAATTCATTTAAAAAACCCTCCCAGCAGACCCGGAAGCAAGAAAACCCCTTGGTTCACCAACGAACTCAAGGAATCCAAGAAGAACTGCCGCACTCTCGAGAAAACCTGGCGACTCGTCCAGACCACAGACAACAGGACCGCCCTCAAGCACGCCACCCGCAAACACCACCAGCTGATCCGTGCCACCAAGAAGTCGGCACTCAAAGAACGACTGGACAACAACGCCCATGACAGCAAGGAACTTTTCAGCATCGTCAAAGAGTTCTCCAACCCCAGCGCCGGAAACAACGACATCACCCCTCGCAAGACCTCTGCAACTCACTCTCCGCGTTCTTCCACCGCAAGATCACCGACATACACAACAGCTTCGACGCACAAACAACGCACCCTACCGCCGAACCAATGCCCGCCACCACCACCCTCTGCAACTGGACCCCGATCAACACCGAAGACACCACCCGCACGATGAACTCCATCCACTCCGGATCACCAACCGACCCCTGCCCACACCACGTCTTCAACAAAGCCGACGCCACCATCGCACCCCATCTCCGGGACATCATCAACTCCTCCTTCCACACCGCCACCTTCCCGGAGAGCTGGAAGCACGCCGAGCTTACCGCCCTCCTGAAGAAACCAACGGCGGACCCCACCGACTCTCAAGAACTACCGCCCCATCTCGCTCCTTCCGTTTCCGGCCAAAGTCATCGAGAAGACCGTCAACAGACAGCTTGCCGCCTTCCTCGAGACGAATGGATCCCTCGACCCCTCGCAGTCCGGGTTTCGGGCCAACCACAGCACCGAGACCGCCCTTATCGCAGCCACCGACGACATCAGAACCCTAACCGACAACGGGGAAACAGCTGCCCTCATCCTCCTGGACCTCTCCGCGGCGTTCGACACCGTCTGCCACCGCACCCTAGTGAAGCGCCTCAGCAACATCGGAATCCGAGAGAAAGCACTGGAATGGATCATCTCGCTCCTCGCCGGAAGAACCCAGAGAGTCCGCCTCTCCCCGTTCAGATCCGAAGCCACCGAAGTCATCTGCGGCGCTCCACAAGGATCCTCACTCAGCCCGACCCTCTTCAACGTCTACATGAGCCCCCTCGCAGCCATCGCACGCCGACACAACCTCAACATCATCTCCTACGCCGACGACACCCAGCTGATCCTCTCCCTCACCAACGACCCCACCACCGCCAGAGCCAACCTGCACGACGGGATGAGAGACGTCGCCGACTGGATGAGGAACAGCCGCCTTAAACTGAACTCAGACAAGACGGAAGTCCTCATCCTGGGCTCATCACCCTCCGCCTGGGACGACTCCTGGTGGCCCCGGCCCTGGGCACCGCACCCAAGCCAACGGACCACGCACGCAACCTGGGCTTCATCCTGGACTCCTCCCTATCGATGACCAGACAAGTCAACGCCGTCTCATCTTCATGCTTCAACACCCTGCGCATGCTCCGCAAGATCTTCAGATGGATCCCCACTGAAACCAGGAAGACCGTCACCCAGGCACTCGTCACCAGCCGACTGGACTATGGGAACACCCTCTACGCCGGAACCACAGCCAAACTTCAAAAGAGACTCCAGCGCATCCAGAACGCCTCCGCACGACTCATCCTGGACATCCCCCGACACAGCCACATCACCGTACACCTGAAAGACCTGCACTGGCTCCCCGTCAGCAAGAGAATCACGTTCAGACTCCTCACCCACGCACACAAGGCCCTCCACGACCTGGGCCCAAAGTACCTCAACGACCGCATGTCCTTCTACACGCCCACACGCCAGCTACGATCAACCAGCCACGCCCTCGCCACCGTACCACGCATCCGCAGAACCACCGCCGGAGGAAGATCCTTCTCCTACCTGGCGGCCAAGACCTGGAACTCCCTCCCCACTCACCTTCGGCGAACCCAGGACCATCTCGCCTTCAGGAAGCAGCTCAAGACCTGGCTGTTCGAGCAGTAACTTACCCCCTCCCCCAGCGCCTTGAGACCCTCCCGGGTGAGTAGCGCGCTCTATAAATGCCGTGATTGATTGATTGATTGATTTATGATATAATCGCAGATACAGATCCACAAGAAAACAACACAACAAGAAACAGCAGTATTACCATAAAATGGCTAGTTAGTGCAGAATAAAGTGCTATGTGCTTGTCCTACATTTCATAACTTCGTACTAAAGCAATTCTTTAGACTACCAAACTACAGAATATAAAACGTACTAGCTTTACATAGACGAGTATACTGAGTAGAAGTGCTTTGTGTGTTCAAATTTAAAAGGAGTGAACAATATAAATCATACTTAGTTTGATCACTGATACAAATTATTTAAAAAAAAAGAACAGGGTAAAATTCATTTGGTCTAGTTTCAAAGGTCAACACTCTAATCAAACTAGAGACAGCCCTTTGCAATAAAAATAGTTAGTTAGTACAAAATACACAAGTAAAAGTGCTAAGTGCTTGTCCTAGACTTCAATTCTACGTATTAAAACCACTACAGTATGAAAAATAAAACTGCAGGAAAAAACATATCTGCAATCCTAGTACGTTTGATATAGGAGAATAATACTTTGTTGTTTTGTTTCAGTTCTTCCATAATATGACACCGAGTAGATGACTGACCGTGAAGCATCTCCAACGCCATTCAAATGCCTTAGACAGAATTTCCTTTATGACTCGCACTATGCTAGTTTTGAATCCGCAATGCACATAAACTTAAGGAATTTCCCACAGAACATCGCATCCTACCCTTGAAGACAGGCTATAACTGCTTGCGGATGGTTGTGTGAATTAACCACGCATGCCGGTTCCACGCCATCTCAACAACGTAAGTCTTAACCAGGAATATGCCTTCACCACAAATATGCCTTTACCACGAATATGCCTTTACCACGCATGCCTTTACAGCGAATTATGCATTGTTAAGGCATGTATGGTAAAGACATATCCGTGGTTAAAACTTGACAGGTAAGTTCTTAACCCCGACACCTGCCCCCTCCCTGACTCCTAAAACTACCCCCTCCGTCCTGTTAACCAACCCCCTGAGCCCTAAAAACTACCTCACCCTCCCCTAAGCCCTAAAAACTACCTCGACCCCCCTTGAGCCCTAAAAATACCCTGCCCTTCCCTAAGCCCTAAAAACGACCCGACCCCCCCAGAGCCCTAAAAACTAACCTGCCCCCCAAGCCCTAAAAAGTATTACAATCCCTGTCCCCCGCCCTGAGCCCTAAAATGGCCCCCCAAGCCCCTGCCCTGACATCTAAAAGTACACCCTCCCTCCTAAAAAACAACCCATCCCCCAGCACTGAAAACTACCCCCAGCCTTGAAAACTACCCCAACCCCCTCAGCCTTGAAAACTACCCCGACCCCCCCAGCCCTGAAAACTACCCCGACCCCCAGCCCTAAAAACTAAACTACCCCCCACCCCCAAACCATACAAACTAACCCCCTCCAACACCGGGCCCGAGCCCCACTTACCTCACCGCGTCGTGTCCTCTCCTGATCAGTCCTGCTTCTGCCAGCCAGCAATTAGACCACACACTGCCTTAACCACGCATATGTGTGGTTAAGGCAATCGTGGTAGCGCTTGCGAAGCTGGAACACACATGGCTCTGCCCGCTTTGTTCCAACAGTTTACCCGTGCCGAAACGTACATATGGTGTTTCTAATAAAGTACTGTTTCAACAGTCCTTTCCATTCCGCCATAAGTGCTGGGCAGATACAGACAATATGGCAAATGTCTTCCTTTGGATAGTTACAAAGCCAACATGAAGTCTAAACAGTCAATCTCCTCCAAACAGGAGAATTAAAATGTGCTTGAAAATCACCTAATCGAAGACTCAGCAGCTTGAGCTAGGACTTTAGACCATACAAACACCCAAAGAAGGTTTGACATTTGAGGGGGTCATATGAACCCATTACCATCCATGTATGAGATCGTTTAAACAGCACAGCTTTGTCCAATAAGGATGAGATATTTTTCCCAGATGAATTTATGACTCCATTAAATGTCAGTAAGGGTTACAGCCCAGACCTCCTCAGCCTTGTAGGTGGTTAAGGCCAAGTTTAAATAACCATATGCCATAGTGTTTCTTGAATCAATTTTGGCTTTCCACAAATTGGAACTCAGTGTAGGTCTTGGGTCATTTCTTAGCTTATAGCAAAATTTGAACTGAGGACCCAAGTTGCTTATGCTCTGCCTCCTAAGGCCAAACTCTAGACGAATTTGAGCAGGAGAGGCCTAGTGAAGAAGACTGTAAAGGCCTCGATATGTCCCTGATATAACATTATCAATTATTTTATCCGCTCTTGCTCTCAAAGCCTCGACTCCGTACATAAGAGAGGGAGCATGTTTAGTAGCCATAACTTGCAGTAGTGGAAGGATGGACAGGCCTTGTAAAGAATTCCATAGTGAATAAAAAGCAGTGGTTATGGCACCACTTTACATGTAGCTAAGAAGGAACAGTGATGTTGGTGGCACACATATATGTAAAATGCATGCAATGAGAAAGGGAGAAAAGTGAGAGTGAGTAAAAAAAAAAAGAAGAAAAAAGAAACTATCAATCACTGAAATTACAAAGTTGATGTCAGCAAAGGCGATACAATAAATTTCAAAATCAGCATGGACTCCTGAGTACGCTACTTACTTTGTTAACGCAAGTTTTTTGTTGTTTTTATGTGGACGCGGCTTCGCCTCCACGTGGTAGCAGCACCCGTCTTCAAGTGAAGGTGGCACTCCACGTGGTGCAGTAATTTATTCACAATTAAATGTATCGCATATCGCAGACCAACCTCGTCTACGCGTTTCGGCTTACAACAAGCCTTGTGAACAAGGCTGTCCCCACTTTAAAGACGCACTCCACAGCAGATCTTTAATAAAAGCAACCAGCATTCTCCATTCAGAGTTCTTTATGTGCCTTACACGTTTCGGAGCACAGCTCCTTGATCACAGGCTGCCAGGGTGCATGCAGAAATTCTGAAAGGCAATCTCCTCAGCATATTTCATTGTTTCAATTGACCTTTAGTGGGTTTAACAGGTGAGTTAACTTGTGTTCATGCTGGGATATGTAGTCCCTTTCAAGCAGTGTTCTCTCTCTTGTAGACTCTGCGCTGCAACAAGCATTTATGTATATTAAATTTACCCTCCAGTGGGCCTCCAAATCGTAGATGCTCAGTGATTTATGCTGACCTGCTGTCCCAACAAGCTCCGGTTTTCCCTCATATAGTTTAAAGTGGTAATTCTTGATCAGAAAGGAGTGGCGTTGCCATGTTTGGTATGTTTAGAATTGTAGTGATAAATCCTACTTACTGGTGAAGTTGGATTTCACATTACTATTTTAGAAATGCCATTTTTAAAAAGTGGGCTTTTCTCTGTGATTGTAACTTTTTGTGCTTTGTACCCTGTCTCCAATACAAATCTGGGCTGGGTGACAGCTGCACTTTGTGCATTCTCTCTAGACAGCCACAACACAGGAAGGGCTGGGTGTGACAGGGGATACATATGCATTCATCTGCATACTGATAGTCTTCCTGGGCAGGGAGAGAGAGAGGTGGTTCTCACTTACATTTGAAAAGGTTGCGTTCTGCCCTCACACAAAGGGCTAATTTACTCCCTGCTGATCGCCTGGAGCCAGGGCTAGGCTAAAAGGGATCTTTGAGAACTTCTAAGGGTTCCTTTGAAGTAACCCCCAACATCAAAGGCATTTTTGAGTATAAATACAGGGGCTCTGACCCCATATTTTTATATACTGCGTGGGACTTGTAACCAGACGCTGCTGGCTCTACATGTGCAAATTGCCAGAGGACTGCTGTGCTGCCAGGAGGGACTGCCATTTTCCTGACTGCTTTGCTGTGTTGGCCTGCTGCCTGTTGATTGTTGGGCTGCAGGAGCGGTTGCTACTTAGCAACCTGCGTTGATGTGCTGGTCTGCCGCCTGCTACCTGCTTGTGCCCCAAGCGATCTACATGGGGTTGTTGCCTTGCCCCCTGTTCCTTCAGAGTCTCCGGGCCATCAAAGACTGTGCATCATCGTTAATACCGTGGGACTCAGAGTCTGGCAATTAAAACAACTTCAAAGCAGCCTGCGCTTCATACCACGAGCACAGCGTTTCGTGTTGCCTGTCGTGTGGAGAGGAGCACTGAGGCGCGAGCGCTCTCGCGAGGACCAAGCGCTGTCTGCCTTCCAAGGTCGAGTTCCTCACAGGGGACTGGCACTCCCTACTCACGCTGCCCTGGCCATGGGCGCTGCAGCGTGTGGTGACCCAAAATTGCAGTAGAGCAGAAACCGCTGCAGTGACCCCCGTCAGCGTGGCCTTCCCCGAATGAGTTGTTCTGGTAACGTGGGGCGTCCCAGCCTTCTGAATTTCGTTCCGGCTGGCTGGAGCAGCGCAAATTGCCGAGGTGACAACTCGGGCTCCCCTCTCGAGGCCCGCCGACAGTTCCGGACTCCCCGAGCTTGGCCCAGCCACCATGATGGTACTGTGGGGCTAACCGGGGCCATAGTAGGAGGAAAGTCGTCCAGCGCTCCCTAGCGGGCAGCCCTGTTTTCAGCAAAGAATTGCGAGTTTCAGCAGCCGCGATGGGCTCCGGACTTGCCAGAGTTCATGCTGGACATTCCTTGTGTGTAGGACATTTAAACCTAAACCACTCACCTGGACAGTTCGGAGTTCGACTTTCCCTGCTCCCGTGCCTCAAAATGTCCAGTGGTCAATCACTGACGGGAATTACCATCTCTCAACAGGGCTCAGAGAATTTACTGTATACCGTCTAGTAGACGCACAGGTGCTCCTTTCCCCTATGTTTTCTGAATGCAATCAATTACGATTTACCCTAACAACCTGCATTATTCGCAAAGTATTTATTGGTACATGTCATTTTGGTCTTCTTGTTTTATGCACAATATAGAAAGCTATTTTTTCATATAACCCTGTGTGGAGTCTCTTTTGTAGTGTAGTCATTGTGTTACTGTGTGAGAGTGCTGCCCAAATGCTTTAGATATTGCTTCTGTAGATAAGCCTGCCTGCTCTGCACCAAGCTACCAGAGGGTGAGCACAGGTTATCTTGGTGTGCATCTAACTTATCCTGACTAGAGTGGTGGGTTCTACCTGGCTTGGGTGCCTACCTTAGCCAACCAGAAACCCCATTTCTAATAGTCACCATCTAGTTAAACATCATCATATAACAGAGGCAAGATGGCCTTTTCATTTGCTCATTTTGGAAGACGGCAGTAAATTTAAATCCTTATATTTAAAGGTCATATTTTCATGACTAAGCATCATCCTATATTAAAAAATAAGATACAATTCTATTCTTCGAGTCGCCAACTTTAATCTTCCAGTTAAGGCCTTATGAAAGTATATAACAGACTTTCCATTTCTTATGGTTTGGCAACTGTGGGTTTTCCACTTCACAAAACACAAAATGTATCACAGAAATCCTTCGTGGGACTTTGTCAAGGCCAAGTACAATACTTACAATAATATCGAAATTACTGGGAGATAATGTTCAAACTATGTTCCTCATTTACAATATTGTAGAGTAAGTCACAAAAGAAAAACCGAACAGTGAAGAGTTGTTGCATATATTCAACTGAACTGATGATCAGAGTACATTCTCTGGTAACACAAGGAGAAAGACAGACTTTGTAACACTGTATATTTTGGGGGGGTTAAGTGATGAAATGCATTATATAAAAGTGTCAATTGTGAAAATCATAGTTGGCTGCACATGATGGGAGCATTATTTTGTTATACACTTGCCTTTACCTAATGCAACAGTAAACAGACTCCTTCTACTCACTGTAAAGAACATAAAATATAGTTCCCTTCCTCTCTCCCTGGCCTGCTTGACTCCATCTTTCTGACACCAGCAGTAATCTCTTAATTTCCACTTCAACTATTCAATGTAATTTCATTTGTGTCTTTCCTTCGCCTGGTTATTTAAAATGAACTTTATGGCCACTTTTGTGTTTGCCCTTTTGCAAAAGAGTTTAACAACTGTTTTGTCAACAAATAAATGTTCTTCTGTTTGAGGAGGCAAACTGAGCAGCGAGCATGGGAATGGTGGAAGTGGTGTGCTTCAGTAGATGAAGAGACGCACAAGTTACTAACTTGTGTAACGATATATCTGTAAGAGACAGTAGTTAGTGACAGATTCCTTACCTTAGAATATCCCCAGGCGTCAGGCTGGATCCGGAAAGTTTTGCGTAGCAGTACCCCTGCGCGTCGGTAGGCGGCGTCGTGCGGCTCCGCGTCCGTCGTCGGCGTCTTGATCGCCGGGATGACGTCGCGGCCAGTACTTAGACGCTGCCCATGCGCGCTGGCGTCAGTTCTGTACACGACTTTCCACGCCAGAAACGCAGAGCCATGCAAGAAACTGACACTGGTGTCTGAAAACTAGGGCCCTGAAAGGGATGTCCTTAACCCTAGAAATCAGTTCGCAGAACGGGGAGGATGGATGGGCGGTAAGGAATCTCATCACTAACTACTGTCTCTTACAGATATATCGTTACACAAGTTAGTAACTTGTGCATCTGAAAGAGACACATTAGTGACAGATTCCTTACCTTAGAATAGATACCCCAGCAATACCAACCCCGGTGGTGGGTCTGCGAACAAAGATCAGACGAGGAAGTCTCGGAGAACAGAACGGCCAAAGAAGCCGTCTCTCCGGACTTGGCTGTCACGGCAGTAATGCTTGGTAAACGTGTGCAGCGAGGCCCACGTAGCTGCCTGACAAATGTCCTGCAATGGGACACCACGTCCCAAAGCCGTGGTGGCGGGTGTCGCCCTGGTGGAATGGACACGTAGCCCAACAGGGGGCTCCTTCTTAGCCAAAGAATAGCAGGCCTTGATACACAAGACGACCCAGCGGGAGATGGTCCGCTTGTGTACCGCCCGACCTTTTTTGGCGCCCACGTAGCCAACAAAGAGCTGGTCGTCCACCCGGAACTGCTGTGTGCGGTTTAGATAAAATGAAATCGCACGTTTTGGGTCCAGGCGGTGGAGCCTCTCTTCCTCTCTAGAAGGATGCGGAGGCGGAAAGAAGGTGGGCAAAGTGATGGTCTGCCCAATGTGAAAAGCAGTAACCACCTTTGGCAAGAAGGACGGACGCGTCCTAAGAACAACCTTTGTCTGGATGGACAGACAGAAAGGGGGCTGGCAAGAAAGAGCCTGGAGCTCACTCACCCGCCGAGCGGAGGTGATGGCCACCAGAAAGGCTGTCTTCAGAGTGAGAAGACGAAGAGGACAGTTATGTAGAGGCTCAAAGGGAGCGCACATTAAAAAGGTAAGAACCAAGTTCAAGTCCCACTGAGGCATTACAAACGGAACAGGAGGGAAGAGGTGTGTAATGCCTCTTAAGAAACCTGTTAACAACAGGGGACTTGAAAAGGGAGGGCTGATCAGGAAGCCTGAGGAAGGCCGAGATTGCACAAAGATAGCCCTTGATGGTACCCAGGGCAGAACACTGTTGGGCCAGAGAAAGAAGGAACAGAAGAACCTCAGAAAGAGGGGCAGAAAGGGGATTCACAGCCTTTGCTGTGCACCATGCCACAAACTTGTTCCACCTGCAGGCGTATACCACCTTAGTGGAGGGACGCCTGGCTGCCAGAATCACATCACAAACTTCATCACAAACTTCGGGAGGCAAGTCGAAAGGAATCAACTGCCGCCGCTCAATCTCCACGCAAGGAGGTGGAGACTGGACAGGTTCGAGTGGAGGACCGTCCCCTGCTGCTGCGACAGAAGATCCTGCCGAAGAGGCAGACGGATCGGGGGATCGACGCTCATACTGAGTAGCTCGGGATACCAAACTCTTCGAGCCCAGTCCGGAGCCACAAGACTGACTTGGGCCCGGTCGCGCCGAATCTTCTTCAACACTCTGGGTAGAAGTGGTATAGGCGGAAAGGCGTACAACAGACTGCAACTCCACTCGCGACGAAAAGCGTCGCCAAGCGAGTGCCGCCTTGGAAATTCCAACGCGCAGAACTGATGACATTGCGCGTTCTCTTCGGTGGCGAATAGATCTAACCAAGGCTCTCCCCACTGTAGAAAGAGTCCTTACGCCACCTCTGAGTGAAGATGCCATTCGTGATCCATCATGCACCTGCGGCTGAGTTCGTCCGCCCTGGCGTTCAGGGAACCTGCCAGGTGTTGAACCATCAGGCGCATGCCCTGATGTTCCAGCCATGTCCAGAGACGCAGAGCCTCCTGACATAGGGTCCACGACCCCACCCCGCCTTGTTTGTTGCAGTACCACATGGCGGTGGTGTTGTCTGTGAACACCTGCACTACCTTCCCCTTGACAGAGGGAAGGAATGCCTTGAGTGCAAGTCGGATCGCCCGGAGCTCCAGAAGGTTGATATGGAGCCGGGACTCCGCCGGAGACCAGAGGCCTCTGATCTCCGCCTCTCCCATGTGACCGCCCCATCCCAGAAGGGACGCGTCCGTCACAACTGTGTGCTCTGGCTGGGGAAGGGATAGGGATCTGCCCATGACCCATTGCCGGTTCGAGAGCCACCACTGCAACTGCCTTGCAGTTCCCTCCGAGATCTGGACGTGATCGGACAGGTTGCCCTGGTGCTGCGCCCACTGGAACTTCAGGTCCCACTGCAGAGCCCGCATATGCCATCTGGCATGATCGACCAGCAGGATGCAGGAGGCCATGAGGCCCAGCAGCCTCAGGGTCATCCGTACCGAAACCCAGGATAGAGGCCGAAAGATCGGAATCATAGCCTGAATATCCCGGACTCGCCGTTCGGGAGGATAGACCCGAAACTGCGTCGTGTCCAGAACTGCTCCGATGAAAAGGAACTGTGGAGAAGGAATCAGGTGCGACTTCGGCACGTTGATGGAGAACCCCAGCGAGTGCAGGAGTTCGGCCGTAGTCTGGAGGTGGGAGACGACTGCCTGGGACGAGCCCGCCTTCAGCAGCCAGTCGTCGAGGTAGGGGAAGACTGGAACCCCTGCCCGGCGCAGATGAGCTGCGACCACCGCCATCACTTTCGTGAACACCCGAGGGGCGCTGGTAAGGCCAAAGGGGAGCACAGTGAACTGAAAATGCTCGAGGCCTACCGTGAACCGCAGGTAATGCCGGTGGGCCGGCAGGACGGGGATGTGGAAATATGCGTCCTGCAAGTCCAACGCTACCATCCAGTCTCCAGGGTCGAGGGCAGTCAAGACCTGAGCTAGGGTGAGCATCTTGAACTTCTCCTTCCGGAGGAAGCGATTGACGTTCCGGAGGTCCAAGATAGGACGCATGTCCTCCTTGTCCTTTTTGGGCACCAGAAAGTAGTGGGAGTAGCAACCACGACCTACTTCTGGGGTCGGAACGCGCTCGATGGCCCTCTTGGCCAAGAGGGCCGCAACTTCCTTCTGAAGAAGCACCACGTGATCCCCTGACATGCATTGGAATTGAGGTGGCATGGCTGGGGGGATGGTCTTGAAGGGGAGGGAGTAGCCCCTTCGGACAATGTCCAAGACCCACCTGTCCGAGGTGATGGCACGCCAGTGGTGAAGGTGATGGCGGACCCTGCCCCCTACTGGCGTGCTGTGCACCTGAAAGGAAGGACTAGGAGGGCTTGGAGGCCGCGGACGGGGCGGGGTTGGTGGCCCGACCCGCACGCTGGTTGCCTGACCCGCCACGGCGGGAGCCACGTCCTTGGCCACGCGAAGACGCTTGCTGCGCGGGCAGGTGGCTGGGCAGCGGACGTGACTGGGCGCCTCTTCCGTGGCCACGAAAGGGGCGAAAAGCAGATGGCTGCGGAGGGCGTACAGCAGAAAGGCCCATGGACTTGGCCGTAGCCCGCGAGTCCTTGAAACGCTCCAGCGCATGGTCTGCCTTGTTCCCAAAAAGACCGACCCCATCAAAGGGCATGTCCATAAGAGTGTTTTGGACATCACCCAGGAAACCAGTGGTTCTCAGCCAGGCGTGACGGTGCAGCGCCACTGTTGTTGCAAGCGATCTGCCTAGCGAGTCGGCGGTATCAAGGCCACATCTGATGGTGTACTTTGCCGCATCTCTTCCCTCCGCAATGGTGCGGGTAAGCAGTGTCTGGACCTCCTCAGAACACTGGGGCAGAACTTGCGCCACCGAGTCCCACAAGGAGTGGGAATATCGGCCCAAGAGGCAAGTGGTATTGACGGACCGCACGCCAGCACTGGAGGAAGAAAAGACCTTCTTCCCAAATTGATCCAGGCGTTTGGATTCCCTATCCGGGGGAGCGGAAGGGAAGGCGCTTTGGGAAGCAGAGGCTTGGACAACCAAGCTCTCAGGGGTGGGGTGTTGGGAGAGGAACAGGGGGTCGCCCGGAGCAGGGCGATGGCGTCGGGCTACGTTCCTATTCACAGGAGCCCCTGTGGTGGGCTTGGACCAGGTGCCCAAAAGAATGTCTGAAAGCGCCTCGTTAAACGGCAGCAGTGGCTCCGAGGAGGTAGCCGCCGGCTGAAGCACTTCCATCAGGATGTTAGTCCTGACAGCCACTGTAGGCAACTGGAGGTGTAAGGCCCCAGCTGCTCTACGCAACACCGTTGCAAAGTTTGCTCCCTCCTCCGTTGCCACGGAAGGAGGAGACAGCATGCCAGAGTCAGGGGAGGTGTCCAGACCACTGGCATCCCCAAGCTCCTCAGCCCAGTCCTGATCAAACTCACACTGCTGTGTGAGAGGGTCATCAGACCCCTCCCAGTTCTCTTCGTCCTCCAATTCTGGTTCAAAATAAGGAGGAGGGACATGCGGGACCCAAGGTCTCATCGGCGTCGAGCGACGCCGGTCCGTGTCCGGATCCGGAGAGAACCGGGGAACGACGCCGCCCGGAGCCCCGGGCGGCGTCGGGAACGGCACCGGAGAGATCGGCGCCGGTGGAGGTGTCGTCAGGTCAACCGGCGTCGATCGGTGTTGTGGCAGCACCGGGGCCGGAGCCGGGACCGAGGCTGGTGTGACAGGCGGCGCCGGCACCGGAGTCGCCGGCGGCGCCGGAGAAACCCCATCAGGGTCCGCGGGGCCCGAAGGCGCACCGGGGGGACCTTGAGGCCCGAAGAGGCGGGCCATGGCCGGCAGGATCTCCTGTATCTCGGCCGGAGTCGCCCCCGAACCCGGAAAGGACGGGTAATGTGGGGGCGGCTCCACAGGCACTCCCGGAGCCGCGGGGACGGTGCCGACAGGACCCTCAGCCGAGTCGCGGGACCGGCGAGGGGAAGTCGTCGAGCGATGACGCTTCTTCGACTTACCGGAGGAGTGCGAAGACTTGGACCCCGACGACCGATGAGGACTCCGCAATCGGCCCCTCGACCTCTCGCGTGACCGGGGCTTGGCATGGCGCGGAGCCGACTGCCGGACCTCGAGGAGTTTTCGAGACCGCTCTCGCAAAGCCTTCGGATGCAAGGCCCGGCAGTGGGGGCACGACTTCGTGTCGTGGTCGCGGCCGAGGCAGTAGAGACATTCCTGATGCGGGTCTGTGATCGACATCATTCGACCACAGGCGTCGCATGGCTTGAAGCCGGGCATCCCTACCGACACCTTCGGAGTCGAGAGATTCGAGAAAACAGTGAAAAAATCACCATAAAACTTAGTCAAAAAATGACTAGGGCACTGCTCTTCCCGGATCTGCGCTTACTGGCGCGGAAAAAGAAAGAACTGACGTCAGCGCGCAGGGGCGGCGTCTAAGTACTGCCCGCGACGTCATCCCGGCGATCCCGACGCCAACGACGGACGCGGAGCCGCACGACGCCGCCTACCGACGCGCAAGGATACTGCTACGCAAAAACTTTCCGGATCCAGCCTGACGCCTGGGGATATTCTAAGGTAAGGAATCTGTCACTAACGTGTCTCTTTCAGATATATGGTTCGGTCTCCCCCTGGACCCCGCTGTGTATTGTGCTATTTACTGTCGTTCTAGTGATTTACTATTGTGTGTATTGTTCTCTAATCTCATAAAGAGGTTAGTAGACAGTGTTTAGTAATAAATACATATATTTTATATACACCTGGTGTGGTTCTCCTTTCATTTGGTCAATCAGGAGGTTATATACTGGTAAAACAAGCTGCTTTACATTCCTTCAAGACTTAGCCTGAAGACTGCTCTCCACAGCTACCACTAGGATAGCTTTCTATAAAGGTTGTCTTTAACCTAATCATCAATAAAGGTCGTTTGGACTGGTGCAAGGTGCCCACTTTAATTAGTGGACAGCATATACCAGGTCAACTTCTCACAGTATTCACCGACCGCAATGCCAGACTGGAGGACGAAAACATCTTCTTCCCAAATGAGTCCAGTCTCTTGGATTCCCTATCCGGAAGGGAATGCGCCTTGGGACGTAGAGGCCTGCACCACCAAACCTTCTGGGGTGGGGTGTTGGCTGAGGAACTTTGGCTCGCCCGGAGCTGGGCGATGGTGGCATGCAATTGTCCTGTTCACAGGAGCCCCTGTGCTAGGCTTGGACCATGTACCTAGAAGGATGTCTGTAAGTGCCTCATTAAAGGGCAATAAGTGTTCAGAAGTGGAAGCCCCAGGCTGAAGCACTTCGGTCAGGAGATTAGTCCTGACCTGCACTGAGGGCAGCTCCAGTCCTAGGACCTCAGCTGCCCTCAACCACCATGGCATAGGACGCCCCCTCCTCCGTAGCTACTGTAGGCGGAGAGAGCATGCCAGTGTCTGGGGAAGTATCCAGACCACTGGCTTCCCCAAGTTCCCCATACCATTCCATTGTCTCCTCAGAGACATCCTGGTTCTCAAGAGGGTCTCCAGACTCCTCCCATTCCTCTCCTGAGCCCAGCACGTCCACAAAGTGCTCTGGAGACAATATAGAACACCTGGGTTCTGTCGACGTCGGAATCGGCGTCGCTCGACGCCATTCCGGCTCCGTGTCGTCGGGGATGAGGATGGGGCTTGCGCCACCGACGGGCATCTGCGACGTCGTAGGCACCGACTTCATATTCGAAGGCGGGTAAGGTCGCATTGACACGACCGGCGTTGACCCGGTTCAGATCCCTGAGGCCCCACCGGCGCCGTGGCGGGAGCCGACTGCGTCGAACCAGATGGGGCCCCATCCGACCCCGCGGGGCCCGAGGGCTCACCAACGGGGTCGTTAGGCTCAAATACGCGGCACATGGCCTCATAAAACTCTTTAATTTGAGCGGGACTCGCTCCGGCTCCCGGAAAGGGTGGAAGGCGCAAACTCGACTCAGGCTCCGGCTCCGCAGAACCGTGTTTAGAGCATCGGTGCTCCTTACCTTTCTCAACGACGGATGTCAGTTGAGGCAAAGACGAAGTCCGCTTGGCCTTCTTCTTCTTCTTGTGCCTCTTCCCAGAGTGTCCAGAAGACCTCGAATGGGAGGAAGAGGACTTAAGGCTCCGCGAGCGGTCCCGCGACCTCCTCTTCTTCGAACGGGACCGTGACCTCCTCTGAGTCTCGCTTAATGGAGTCGACTGCCGGGCCGCAAGCAACTTCATCGCTCGCTCCCTCAAGGTCTTCGGGGCCATCACCCGACAGTCTGAACACGACTTCGAATCGTGGTCGCATTCAAGACACCACAGACATACGCGGTGGGGATCGGTGACCGACATCATGCGGGAACAAGTCCTGCATGGTTTGAAACCTGTCTTTCTAGAAGACATCCCTCGCACACGAAGTCAAATCCAAAAATATCGTCAAAAGTCGAGAAAAAGCCTGCCAAAAAGCGGCAGAGGGGTAGCTCTTCCCGGATCGGCGCTTAACTGGCGCGGAAAGAAAAGAACCGACGTCCGCGCGCCTGGGTGCCGCCTATATAGGCACAGCGACGTCATAACTGACGCTACCGACGCCGCCGACGTCACGCGGAGCCGAATGGAGCCACCCGACATCGCGCGCAAGGAGTATTGCTCAGCAAAAGTTTCCGGATCCAGCCTGACGCCTGGGAAATTCAAAGGTAAGGGATCTGCAGCTAGAAGTCTCTATCAGATCTTTCAAGCAAAAAGATACCCCATCTAAATTCTGAATGGCTGGGGCAGCGTTAACACCACTGGTAGGACTCCGTGCTAAAGATTATGGACCTGATTTAGATCTTGGTGGATGGGTTACTCCATCACAAACATGATGGAAATCCTGTCCGCCATATTACAAGCAGTGGTGGCTCCTCCGCTAAGATGGAGGAGTGTCGCCCCACTGCTTTCAGCAGTGGAAATAAAGAAAAAATAAAATGATAACTGGTTGTTATTAGCATTTTATTTGTTCCTGCTGCGGCTTGGCGGGCGGGGCGGGTCTGCTCTGCTCTCGGAGCAGGGGAAGAGAAGTGGTACCCTCATAAGTGCGCAATGACTGCTTGGCCGGCCAACAGTCATGTGCACTTTGCATGTTCTCCATGCAGGCTGCATTACAGCCTGCGTGGAGAACATGCCCAGGCCCCCATTCCCTCGCTGAACGCTGAACCATGGCGCTAAGACTAATCACAACGCTGCATTGCAGTGTTGTGATTGGTCAGGGGAGCCTGGGTGCTTACCAATCACAACGCCTGGGTGTGCTGCCTGGTTCCTGCAGAACGGAGGGACGATGACGAGGGAAGACGAGGAGCTGCGATGATGTAAGGTAAGTTTTTTTCTCTATACTTTACCCCCTTGCCCCGCCCTGCCACCTCCGATCCGTGCCAGCCACCACTAATTACAAGTGCATTATATCCTATAGTACTTGTAACATGGCAGACAGGATATCCGTTATGTTTGTGACAGAGTATCTCATCCACCAAGATCTAAATCAGACCCTAAGATACCAGGATCACCAGCTCTACACTGAGAGGGCCAGAAGCAGGGTTAATTTACTAGAATACACAAGGGGAAAGGATGACTCCAGAATAGAAGTTTAATGCACATCTGACCCTCCACTTATGAAGCTCTTCCTTGATTTATTGCCTGGCTTATTGCTCTCCTCAGAAAGAGTCCTTAGCGATAACAGTTGCCCTGATTATATTGTGAATGCCATTAATGGCTTAAAGGCACCAAGTATATGATGACTCCCAAGGGGCAGATATTGCCCTTCGGCTCTATATCCCAGGAGGGCCCAATTGCTGAAATTAGTTGGTCACGACAACCTTCTGTTAATGATAAATAAGATAGCACAACACAAAAGTTGTGGGAAATGGATGTGTCATTAACAAGGCACATATAGGACTTGCAAGCCTTACAAGTACACACCAGCTGTCTCTCCTGCAGCATTTGAAACACGATGACTGAAAGTACTCATACCACAATAACCAGCTGAAAAAAAGGACAACTAGTTTCAATACACACCACAAACTTCCAACAATGTCAACCCCAAGTAATTATATCAATGAAAGATTAAACTAAAGGGAAAATATTGAAGTGGTACCAGGTACATTCAGAGGTGCATTGCTTCTGGTGACACCAAAAGAACTTTTTATGTGTGTCTCATGCACTATCTAAGGCCGTACATTTTTTGTTAATCTCAGCCAGGCACATGGGATATTTTAAAACATTGAAAGTGATCAGTACAAAATGTGATTGTCAGAATCTTTTTAGTTTGCAGTCACTAACACAATATTGTTTTCTACACTTCATATTCCATTCATCTTCCTACTTACAGACTCGGCTGTTCTTTGTCAGTGTAACAAAACAGAAGAGGGCTCAAACTTCTTGCAAGTTCATGTTCTTCAAACTGCCCTGCAGCGTCTGTTTTTGCATTGTCCTGCCTGAAGATCAGAGGCAAGCCTTTGGGAAGTAAACAAAAACAGTGCCCAAATATAAATAAAATTATTGAAATCATAAATCATTTAAACAAAACATTTTTAATATCTGCTTGATACTTCATCTTGAAATCACTTCACAAAGAACATTCTCAATGACATTACTATTTCGTAAGGCTAAAAGCAATATTCGAAGCCCAAATACTGATCTTGAGTTGCTTATTATCGTCTACAGCTACAGTCTAGAATATTTTTTCCAAACATGTCAACTAAATGCTTTGCTAACATTAAAATTAAAATGAGTAGCTGTACAGTAATTCTCTAGCAAACCAGTAGAGTCAACTCAAATGCTCTGTGTAGAACTCAATTCTCAATTAGTTTAGAAAGGTAAAACATCCTGCTAATCTAATAAGGGATCTTACTACTCTAAATAGGAACGTTGCTTGTGTTCCAGAGAGCAACTCCAACAAACACATCTGATTCTATGTCAGGACCTAGAGGCGAGGATCAGGATTTTCTTTCGTCACTTTAATCACCAGCAGGCTTTTACAACTTTGATTTCATTAGAACAAAAACTACATTTCCCATGAGTCCTTGGGAAAAAAACTAAACAACAGGCCGTCCAATTACAATGCTTCATTTCCACATAATAACCGCTAAAGAGTCTCTATCTAACTCTTTCTTCGCTGCTCCAGAAGCAGAGATCAGTGCCTTTTCTCTCTCTCTCATTTCCATATGTGTTTTACAGTGTTTTATTGTGCATTGCGTGGGAGCATTATAGCCCGCTGGTCTGTTGCATCCACTCTGATCGGAATTTTGCCTTCCCTCTAGCACGACCGCTGGAACGTTCTAGTCCCTACGAGGCCGCTCCAAGCTGCCCGGCTCTGATACGGGGTGCGGTCAGCAGACCGGCAGGGGGCCCGCGTATATCCTCTTACGGCAATCATCTGGGGGGTACGAGGCCAAAGACCCTGTCGGATCTGGCTCGCACCCTGTGGGATTATTGTCTAGACAATCGCATCTCAGTGTCAGCGGAGCACTTCCCGGGTCGGTCCAATCAAGTGGCAGACTGGCACTCCAACACTGGCGGGATGTCAGCCAGTAGAAACTACATACCTGGGTCTTTCAACACGTTGGGCCCGTTCTTCATGGATTTGTTTGCGTCTCGTCTGGACTTTCAACTACCCAGATGCACAAGTTACTAACTTGTGTAACGATATATCTGTAAGAGACAGTAGTTAGTGACAGATTCCTTACCTTAGAATATCCCCAGGCGTCAGGCTGGATCCGGAAAGTTTTTGCATAGCAGTACCCTTGCGCGTCGGTAGGCGGCGTCGTGCGGCTCCGCGTCCGTCGTCGGCGTCGGGATCGCCGGGATGACGTCGCGGGCAGTACTTAGGCGCCGCCCCTGCGCGCTGACGTCAGTTCTGTACACGACTTTCCGCGCCAGGAACGCAGAGCCATGCAAGAAGCTGACATAGGTGTCTGAAAAATACTAGGGCCCTGAAAGAGATGTCCTTAACCCTAGAAATCAGTTCGCAGAACGGGGAGGATGGGTGGGCGGTAGGAATCTGTCACTAACTACTGTCTCTTACAGATATATTGTTACACAAGTTAGTAACTTGTGCATCTGAAAGAGACACGTTAGTGACAGATTCCTTACCTTAGAATAGATACCCCAGCAATACCAACCCCGGTGGTGGGTCTGCGAACAAAGATCAGACAAGGAAGTCCCGGAGGACAGAACGACCAAAGAAGCCGTCCCTCCGGACCTGACTGTCAAGGCAGTAATGCTTGGAAAATGTGTGCAGCGAGGCCCACGTAACTGCCTGACAGATATCCTGCAGCGGAACACCGCGGCCTAAAGCCGTGGTAGCAGCCGTTGCCCTGGTGGAATGGGCACGCAGCCCAACAGGAGGCTCCTTCTTAGCCAAAGAATAGCAGGCTTTGATACACAAGGTTACCCAGCGGGAGATGGTTCTCTTGTGCACCGCCCAACCTTTTTTAGCGCCCACGTAGCCAACAAAGAGCTGGTCATCCACCCGGAAGTGTTGTGTGCGGTTGATATAAAAGGAAAGCGCACGTTTTGGGTCCAGACGGTGGAGCCTCTCTTCCTCTCTGGAAGGATGCGGAGGCGGAAAGAAAGTGGGCAAAGTGATGGTCTGCCCAATGTGGAAGGCAGTAACCACCTTTGGCAAGAAGGACGGACGCGTCCTAAGAACAACCTTGTCTGGATGGACAGACAGAAAGGGAGGTTTGCATGATAGAGCCTGGAGCTCACTCACCCGCCGAGCGGAGGTGATGGCCACTAGAAAGGCTGTCTTCAGAGTCAGAAGACGAAGAGGACAGTTATGTAGAGGCTCAAAGGGAGCGCACATGAGAAAGGTAAGAACCAAGTTCAAGTCCCACTGAGGCATCACAAACGGAACAGGAGGGAAGAGGTGTGTAATGCCTTTTAGAAACCTGTTAACAACAGGGGACTTGAAAAGGGAGGGCTGATCAGGAAGCCTGAGGAAGGCCGAAATGGCACAAAGATAGCCCTTGATGGTACCCAGGGCAGAACCCTGTTGGGCCAGAGAAAGAAGGAACAGAAGAACCTCAGAAAGAGGGGCAGAGAGGGATTCACAGCCTTTGCTGTGCACCATGCCACAAACTTGTTCCACCTGCAGGCGTATACCACCTTAGTGGAGGGACGCCTGGCTGCCAGAATCACATCACAAACTTCGGGAGGCAAGTCGAAAGGAATCAACTGCCGCCGCTCAATCTCCACGCAAGCAGGTGTAGACTGGACAGGTTCGGGTGGAGGACCGTCCCCTGCTGCTGCGACAGAAGATCCTCCGGAAGAGGCAAACGGATCGGGGGATCGACGCTCATACTGAGTAGCTCGGGATACCAAACTCTTCGAGCCCAGTCAGGAGCCACAAGGATGACTTGGGCCCGGTCGCGCCGAATCTTCTTCAACACTCTGGGTAGAAGTGGTATAGGCGGAAAGGCGTACAACAGACCGCAACTCCACTCGCGACGAAAAGCGTCGCCGTGCGAGTGCCGCCTTGCAAATTCCAACGCGCAGAACTGCTGACATTGCGCGTTCTCTTCGGATGGCGAATAGATCTAACCAAGGCTCTCCCCACTGTAGAAAGAGTCCTTGCGCCACTTCCGAGTGAAGACGCCATTCGTGATCCATCATGCACCTGCGGCTGAGGTTCGTCCGCCCTGGCGTTCAGGGAACCTGCCAGGTGTTGAACCATCAGGAATATGCCCTGATGTTCCAGCCATGTCCAGAGGCGCAGAGCCTCCTGACATAGGGTCCACGACCCCACCCCGCCTTGTTTGTTGCAGTACCACATGGCGGTGGTGTTGTCTGTGAACACCTGCACTACCTTCCCTTTGACAGAGGGAAGGAATGCCTTGAGTGCAAGTCGGATCGCCTGGAGCTCCAGAAGGTTGATATGGAGCTGGGACTCCGCCGGAGACCAGAGGCCTCTGATCTCCGCCTCTCCCATGTGACCGCCCCATCCCAGAAGGGATGGGGAAGGGAGAGGGATCTGCCCATGACCCATTGCCGGTTCGAGAGCCACCACTGCAACTGTTTTGCAGCCCCCTCCGAGATCTGGACGTGATCGGACAGGTTGCCCTGGTGCTGCGCCCACTGGAACTTCAGGTCCCACTGCAGAGCCCGCATATGCCATCTGGCATGAGTGACCAGCAGGATGCAGGAGGCCATCAGGCCCAGCAGCCTCAGGGTCATCCGTACCGAAACCCAGGATAAAGGCTGAAAGATCGGAATCATAGCCTGAATATCCCGGACTCGCCGTTCGGGAGGATAGGCCCGAAACTGCGTCGTGTCCAGAACTGCTCCGATGAAAAGGAGCTGTGGAGAAGGAATCAGATGCGACTTCGGCACATTGATGGAGAACCCCAGCGAGTGCAGGAGTTCGGCCGTAGTCTGGAGGTGGGAGACGACTGCCTGGGACGAGCCCGCCTTCAGCAGCCAGTCGTCGAGGTAGGGGAAGACTGGAACCCCTGCCCGGCGCAGATGAGCTGCGACCACCGCCATCACTTTCGTGAACACCCGAGGGGCACTGGTAAGGCCAAAGGGGAGCACGGTGAACTGAAAATGCTCGAGGCCTACCGTGAACCGCAGGTAACGCCGGTGGGCCGGCAGGACGAGGATGTGGAAATAAGCGTCCTGCAAGTCCAACGCTACCAACCAGTCTCCAGGGTCGAGGGCAGTCAAGACCTGAGCTAGGGTGAGCATCTTGAACTTCTCCTTCCGGAGGAAGCGATTGACGTTCCGGAGGTCTAAGATAGGACGCATGTCCTCCTTGTCCTTTTTGGGCACCAGAAAGTAGTGGGAGTAGCAACCACGTCCTACTTCTGGGATCGGAACATGCTCGATGGCACTCTTGGCCAAGAGGGCCGTGACTTCCTTCTGCAGAAGCACCAAGTGATCCCCTGACATGCGGTGGAATTGAGGTGGCATGGCTGGGGGGGTGGTCTCGAAGGGGAGGGAGTAGCCCCTTCGGACAATGTCCAAGACCCACCTGTCCGAGGTGATGGCACGCCAGTGGTGAAGGTGATGGCGGACCCTGCCCCCTACTGGCGTGCTGTGCACCTGTAAGGAAGGACTAGGAGGGCTTGGAGGCCGCGGACGGGGCGGAGTTGGTGGCCTGACCCGCACGCTGGTTGCCTGACCCGCCACGTCGGGAGCCACGTCCTCGGCCACGTGAAGACGCTTGCTGCGCGGGCCGGTTGCTGGGCAGTGGACGTGACTGGGCGCCCCTTCCGTGGCCACGAAAGGGGCGAAAAGCAGAGGTTAGCGGAGGGCGCACAGCAGAAAGGCCCAGGGACTTGGCAGTAGCCCGTGAGTCCTTAAAACGCTCCAGCGCATGGTCTGCTTTGGAACCAAAAAGACCAACTCCATCAAAGGGCATGTCCATGAGTGTATTCTGGACATCACCCGAGAAACCAGTTGTTCTCAGCCAGGCGTGGTGACGCAGCGCCACCGTCGTAGCAAGCGATCTGCCCAGCGAGTCGGCGGTATCAAGGCCACAACGGATGGTGTACTTTGCCGCATCCCTTCCTTCCGCAATGGTGCGGGAAAGCAGTGTCTGGACCTCCTCAGGACACTGGGGCAAAACGAGCGCCACCGAATCCCACAGAGAGTGGGAGTATCGGCCCAAAAAGGCAAGCGGTGTTGACGGACCGCAAGCCAGCACTGGAGGAAGAAAAAGCCTTCTTCCCAAATTGGTCCAGGCGTTTGGATTCCCTATCCGGAGGGGCGGTAGGGAAGGCGGTTTGGGAGGCAGAGGCTTGGACAACCAAGCTCTCGGGGGTGGGATGTTGAGAGAGAAACAAGGGGTCGCCCGGAGTAGGGCGATGGAGTCGGGCCACGTTCCTATCCACAGGAGCCCCTGTGGCGGGCTTGGACCAGGTGCCCAAAAGAACGTCAGACAGTGCATCATTAAACGGCAGCAATGGCTCCGAGGAGGTAGCTGCCGGCTGAAGCACTTCCGTCAGGAGGTTAGTCCTGACAGCCACTGTAGACAATTGGAGGTGCAAGGCTCCAGCTGCTCTACGCAACACCGTTGCGAAATTTGCTCCCTCCTCCGTAGCCACGGAAGGACGAGACAGCATGCCAGTGTCAGGAGAAGTGTCCAGACCACTGGCATCCCCAAGTTCCTCTGCCCAGTCCTGATCATACTCACACTGCTGTGTGAGAGGGTCTTCCAACCCCTCCCAGCTCTCCTGGTCCTCCTCCGATTGAAAATAAGGAGGAGGGGGGACGTCAGGGACCCAAGGTCTCAGTGGCACCGGAGCCGGCGTCGGGCGACGTCGGTCCCACGCCGCGTCCGGATCCGGAGAGAGCCGGGGAACGACGCCGCCCGGAGCCCCGGACGGCGTCAGGAACGGCACCGGGGACGTCGGCGGAGGCGTGGTTAGGTCAACCGGCGTCGATGGGGGTTGCGGTACCACCGGAGCCGGGAGCGAGGTTGGTGAGACAGGCGGCGCCGGGACCGGAGTCGTCGTCGGCGCCGGAGCAACCCCATCAGGGCCCGCAGGCGCACCGGAGGGGCCTTGAGGCCCGAAGAGGCGGGCCATGGCCGACAGGAATTTCTGTATCTCGGCCGGAGTCGCCCCCGAACCCGGGAAGGACGGGTAATGCGGGGGCGGCTCCACAGGCACCTCCGGAGCGGCGGGGACGGTGCCGACAGGGGCCTCAGCCGAGTCGCGAGACCGGCGAGGCGAAGTCTTAGAGCGATGGTGCTTCTTAGACTTTTTGTGCTTCAACTTACCCGAGGAGTGCGAAGACTTGGACTCCGACGACCGGCGAGGACTCCGCGACCGGCCCCTCGACCTCTCGCGTGACCGGGGCTTGGTGCGGCGCGGAGCCGACTGCCGGACCTCGAGTAGCTTTCGAGACCGCTCTCGCAAAGCCTTCGGGTGTAAGGCCCAGCAGTCGGAACACGACTTCGTGTCGTGGCCGAGGCAGTAGAGACATTCCTGATGCGGGTCTGTGATCGACATCATTTGACCACAGGCGTCGCATGGCTTGAAGCCGGGCATCCCTACCGACACCTCGGAGCCTAGATGACTCGAAGAAAAACAGTGAAAAAATCACCAAAAAGTTAGTAAAAAAATGACTAGGGCACTGCTCTTCCCGGATCTGCGCTTACTGGCGCGGAAAAAAGAAGAACTGACGTCAGCGCGCAGGGGCGGCGTCTAAGTACTGCCCGCGACGTAATCCCGGCGATCCCGACGCCGACGACGGACGCGGAGCCGTACGACGCCGCCTACCGACGCGCAAGGGTACTGCTACGCAAAAACTTTCCGGATCCAGCCTGACGCCTGGGGATATTCTAAGGTAAGGAATATGTCACTAACGTGCCTCTTTCAGATACTGCAGCTGGAGGCCAGACCCGGATGCGGTGGCCACAGATGCATTTCTCCAGGATTGGAGCAGGGAGACGGCATACATGTTTCCTCCTTTTGCAAAGACAATGAGATAGTCACGCAATTCTGCAGACAACGGGCAGATCTGGTGGTGGTCATCCCACTCTGGAGGTCTCAAGTCTGGTTTCCAGCGATGATGGAACTTTCTTGGGATTTTCCAATCTCTCTACCCCTATTTCCAGATCTCCTCCGGGATTCCCAGGACAACCCTCACCCCCTAGAGGCGGCAGGTTCTCTCTCTTTCATGGCTTGGAGGATTACGTGGAACGATGGATGGTCCTGGGCATTTCTTTACTCGCCAGAGCATGGGCGGATAGCAGTAACAAAATATACCACTCGGCCTGGTCCAGATGGTTGGGTGGTGTCCTCAGCGCCAAGTGGATTCCTTGGGGGTAGATGTTGTCCATGTCCTGAATTTTCTGGCACAGTAAGCCTCCGAGGGTTTGGCCTACAGGTCAATAAATACATTCAGGTCTGCTATTTCGGCAGGCCATTTGCCTGTGGAGGTTCACCCAGTTGGGGAACACCCTTTAGTGTGCAAACTCGAGAGGTATGAGGTTGTCACTACCTCCAGAACCCAGATATTCCATTTTGTGGGATGTAAATAAGCTATTGAATCTGTTTAGGTCTTGGCCTTCTAACAAGTATTTGTTCAGGAAGCAAATGTCGGCAAAACTGGCCATGTTGTTGAGCGTGATTTCATGCCAAAGGGTCTCCAATGTTCAAGCATTGGACATAACAGGTAGAGTATTCACCCGTGAAGGGGTAACTTTTCACATTGCTCGTCGAACAAAGTGTAATTCAAAATTGGTGTTATATCCTGCTTTCCAATGTGTGCCTAAGTTATGTGTGGTTTAGGCAATAAAGGCTTACAAGGCAGTGACGGAGGACTTTCGTCTTCATGGGGAATGACAATTGGTGATTGCACTTACTAAGCCTCATAAGGCGGTTTCTTCCCCTACAAGGCCAGATGGGTCAGATGGATAATGGAGGAAGCAAGTAGCGATATTTCCCAATTTGGGGCTCACTCAGTGAAGGGGGCCATGGAATCTAAAGCTTTTTCTTTGGTAGCTCGACTAGAGGATATCCTCAACGCAGCTGACGGATCATCAGATTCTACCTTTAAGAGGTTTTACTTTTTTTTTTTAAATTGTCTTTATTCATTTTTAAGAGTAACAAACAAACAACAGTAGAAGGCTGTTGAGAATCATATCACCAAGTATAATATGAGAACCGAAGGGCGATAGGAAACATCATCACAGAGGGTATTGATACAATGTCATAGAAACCCATAGTGTGTATGTATGGAACATACGAGTAAGGTGCCAAGAGTGACAAACAAGGGGAATTAATGCTCTAATCAGTAGCATCATGCTCAAGAGTACGGAGATATTCATGAAAGGGCTGCCAAATATCCCTAGGCCGGGATGTAAGTGGTTGAAGTAGGGCATAATCATCACTAACTTTGTCGCAATATGACACTCTTAAGCCATCCAGTGTAGTGGAATGTCCCTTTTAGCCAACAATAAAGCCAATGAAATGAGCCTACGTGTGGAACACGGTAGGTCCCCAGTGTATCCCAGGAGTGCAAGTAGCGGATCTGGTGTAAGCATTTTGTCTGTCATTCCTGAGACATGGAAGAAAACAGAGGTCCAGTAAGCAAAGATCTCTGTACACATCCATGTGAGGTGCGCAAAGTCTGCTCCCGGAGAATGACATTTGGGACAGTGGTCGGATCTAGTAGGGTCAAATTTAACAATGTTGGATGGAGATAAATAAACACGGTGGAGGAATTTAAAATGTAGGAGTTTCTTGCTTATGGTTAATCGAGGTGTGCTGAATTTGTGAGCAACAATATGACCATATCTTGTCTGTAAGGGAAATTCCCAGTTCCTCCGCCCATACCCCCCGTATACGTACAATAGAATCAGGTTTCACTGTAAGACACAGGCGGTCACAGTTTAGAGGTCTACGGTCACCATCCACGTCAGATATTACAAGTGTCAAGGGAGGGAAGTCATCAGGGGGTAATGGATATGAGGGGAGAAGTGATCGTAGAGTATTATGTAGTCTCTGGAAAACGAAGAGGTCCATATAGGACACATCGTGTAGACGGGGGTCAACCGATGGCTGTATAAAATGGTCATCAGGAAAAAGATTTCCCATAGTGGATAGGTTATGACGCTGGAGCGTACATTGCACCACTTTTTCCAGAGTGAGCCGAAGACCCAGGTTAACATGGGGTGAGAGGGCAGCGGAGTAAAGGAGACCGCGGCCCAGCATCTGTTGCAGTCTACGCCATGCCCAACAGGTCGTGGATACGGTCTGCACATTGACGGCGTCCAATGGGATGCCCTTCGGCAATATATTAGAGTGCAAGATGCCATCCAGTTGAACCCGCTCAGGTTTCAGGTATGGGATATGAGCATCCGAATGGTACCAATGATGCGTGTATTGACACTCGGCTGCAAGATAGTATAATTAAAGATCGGGCACTTCGAGACCACCATGGTCATATGGGAGAGTGAGTGTATCCCAACGGACACAAGGACGACCACCGGCCCACAGCAGATGCAAGAGGAGGCAGCGCACTGAGAAAAAGAAAGCCTGTGATCGAGGGATGGGAATATTTAAAAAGAGGTATAAGAAATGGGGACAAACAATCATTTTAATAATGGACACTCGCCCAGCCATAGAGAGGGGCAGCCTGACCCAGCGGTCCACCTGGGTCACCAGGTCAGCCAATGTTGGGCCATAGTTGAGCTATATAATTTGATCCTTTTCTCTATGGAGTAGGATACCAAGGTATCTAGTGCCATCCGCAGCCCATTTGAAGGGATATTCTGCAGGAGGAGGCTGAGCAGTCAGTTAGTGGGAAAAGTTCTGACTTGGCCCAGTTGATTTGGAGCCTGGAAAGATTTCCATATCGAATAATCTCCTGCATAATAGGGGAGAGGTTATCTGCTGGGTGGCAAATAAATAACAACATATCATCAGCATATAAAGAAAGCAATAAAGGACCATGAGTGAGCTGCAGTCCACGGAGCGCATGGCGGTCCAGTAAGTAACGGACCAACGGGTTCATTACAAAAATGAAAAGAAGGGGAGACGGGGCAACCCTGCCTGGTCCCTCACATTATAGGAAATGACTCAGTGAGTGAACCATTGATTCAGATATGGGCAACCGGATGAGAATACAAAAGCATTATTAAAGATATGAAATAAGAAGGGATGCCAAGTTTACCTAGAACCGCTTTCAGGAAGGGCCACTCAAGAGAGTAAATGTTTTCTCAGCATTCAACAAGGTGACAACTGCAGACGTGGCTGGGGATACCTTATTGAGTATTGCAAAAATGGTATGTAAATAAAAAGAAGTGGACCGGTGAGTAACAAATCCAGATTGAACAGGTGCAATGATATGCTTCATCTGTAACGACAATCTGGTAGCAAGGACTTTAGCTACGATTTTATTGTCAAGCATCAGCAAAGAAAGGGATCTATAGGATGCACACAGGCAAGGATCTTTGCCAGGCTTTAACAAAAGGGTAAGAACAGCCTCACACAGCGAGGGAGGTAAAGCACCAGTGGTCAAGGATTCATTATACAGTGCCAAAAGGTGGGGAGCCAACTGCTGCTTGAAGGCCTTATAAAGGGTCCCTGTTAAACCATCCAAACCCGGTGCCTTAGAACATCAAGTGCATCAATAGCCTGGGTCAGTTCTTCCAAAGTAATTGGTTCACTAAGAAACTGTTGCTGACCATCTGTTAGCCAGACCATTGCAACCTCCTCCAAATAGGAAGAAATCTCAGATGGAATGTCCGGTAGACGGGAGGTATAGAGCCACCGATAATACTGTTGAAACTCATCTAGTATTTCCTAACCGCACATAATTCACGCTCCATAGTCCGTCCGCAGTTCTGTGACATAGTTATGAATGCGGTTTGGGTGCAACAGTCGTGCGAGGGTACGCACAGGGCGCTCCCCCTCACCATAGCGACAGGCTGAAGCGTGCTGCCCAAAATAAGCAACCTCTCTCTCAGCAATATTGTGGAACTCCGCCAACAATACAGAACGGCGATGTAGATGAGAACCACCATCAGCCACAGCAGCACTGTCGATGTCTCGCAACTCTGCTTCGACACGTTGTAGTTGAGTACGGATATCACGAAGGATACCAGTATGTTTGGAGATGCATACCCCACGAACATAGGCCTTAAAGGCCTCCCAAAGGGTGGCCTGCATAGAGATCGTTCTAGTATTCAATGTGAAATACTAGTTTACGGAAGCAAGAACCTCACTACGGAACATCAGGTCATGGAGGACTCCACTATGGAACCGCCAGGTGCACTCTAGACCGCAGCCATCGGGAATCCGCAGTTGAACAAGGACAGGGCTGTGGTCAGACAATGTCCGCAGGAAAACAGTGATCTCAGATACCAACAAATAGACATTAGGCAACAAGAACCAATAGTCTAGTCTCTTCCAGACAGAGTGAGAGGCAGAAAAGAATGTATACCCAGGAGTGAACTGATACTGGGTGTGCTAAGCATCTCGCAGTGCGGACGTATCAACGATGTGTCTAAGTACATCCCTGGTGCGGGGGTTTTCAGTAGGCTGGATGCTGGTGGAGAACAAGTTACTTACCTTAGGTAATGATATATCTGTAAGAGACATATATTAGTTATAGATTCCTAACGCACAAGTTACTTACCTTCGGTAACAATATATCTGTAAGAAACATTAGTTAGTTATAGATTCCTTACCTTAGAATTACCCGCCAGGCGTCAGACTGGATCCGGAAAGTTTTCTCGTCAGCAGTACCTCTGCGTGTCAGAAGGTGGCGTCGGTCGGCTCCGCGTCCGGCGTCGTGGTCGCCGGGATGACGTCGCGGCAGCTACTTAGACGCCGCCCTCGCGCGCCGTCAGTTCTGTACACGACTTTCCGCGCCGGAAGGACAAGTTACTTACCTTCGGTAACGATATATCTGTAATAAACATTAGTAGTGATAGATTCCTTACCTTAGAATATCCCCAGGCATCAGACTGGATCCGGAAAGTTTTTGTCCGCAGTACCCCAGCGCATCCGTCGTTGGCGTCGTGGTCGCCGAGATGACGTCGCGGGCGCTACTTAGATGCCGCCCACGCGCGCTGACGTCAGTTCTGTACACGACTTTCCGTGCCAGGAACGCAGAGCCATGCAAGATACTGACCACTGGTGCATTGAAACTAGGGCCCTGAAAGGGATGACCTTAACCCTAGAAATCAGTTCGCAGAACGGGGAGGATGGGTGGGGCGGTAAGGAATCTATCTCTACTAATGTTTCTTACAGATATATCGTTACCGAAGGTAAGTAACTAGTCCATCTGAAAGAAACACATAGTGATAGATTCCTTACCTTAGAATAGATACCCCAGCAATACCAACCCCGGTGGTGGGCCTGCGAACTAAGATCACACCAGAAAGTCACGGAGAACAGAACGGCCAAAGAAGCCGTCTCTCCGGACTTGGCTGTCTAGGCAATAATGCTTGGTAAACGTGTGCAGCGAGGCCCACGTGGCTGCCTGACATATGTCTTGCAGGGGGACACCACGTCCCAATGCAGTAGTGGCTGCAGTAGCTCTGGTGGAATGAGCACGCAGTCCCACCGGAGGTTCTTTTTTAGCCAAAGAGGAACAGGCTTTGATACATAAGACAACCCAGCGGGAGATGGTTCTCTTATGGACCGCCCGACCTTTCTTGGTGCCAACGTAGCCAACAAAAAGCTGGTCGTCCACCCGGAACTGCTGTGTGCGGTTGAGATAAAAAGAGAGCGCCCGTTTTGGGTCCAGACGGTGGAGCCGCTCTTCCTCTCTGGAAGGAGGTGGAGGCGGAAAGAAGGTGGGCAAGGTAATAGTCTGCCCAATGTAAAAGGCCGTAAACACTTTTGGCAAAAAGGAAGGACGGGGCCTGAGCACAACCTTGTCCGGATGGACTGAAAGGAAAGGAGGCATACAGGAAAGAGCCTGGAGCTCACTCACCCGCCTGGCGGAAGTGATGGCCACCAGGAAGGCAGTCTTTAACGTCAAAAGACGAAGAGGACAGTTGTGAAGGGGCTCAAAGGGAGCGCACATCAAGTATGTCAGAACCAGATTCAAGTCCCACTGAGGCATCACAAAATGAATAGGAGGAAAAAGGTGTGTAATGCCTTTGAGAAATCTATTTACAACAGGGGACTTGAAAAGAGAGGGCTGATCAGGGAGCCTGAGAAAGGGCGAAATAGCAGAAAGGTAGCCCCTGATAGTGCCCAGAGCAGAGCCCTGCTGGGCCAAAGAAAGAAGGAACAGTAGTACTTCAGAAAGAGGGGCAGAAAGGGGATCCACAGCCTTTGCTGTGCACCATGCCACAAATTTGTTCCACCTGCAGGCGTATACCACTTTAGTAGAGGGACGCCTGGCTGCCAGAATAACGTCACAAACTTCAGGAGGCAAGTCGAAGGGAATTAACTGCCGCCGCTCAATCTCAACGGAAAGAGGTGGAGGCTGGACAGGTTCGGGTGGAGGACCGTCCCCAGCTGCTGCGACAGAAGATCCTCCCGAAGAGGCAGACGGATCGGGTGATCTACGCTCATACTGAGTAGCTCGGGATACCAAACTCTTCGAGCCCAGTCCGGAGCCACAAGAATGACTTGGGCCCGGTCGTGCCGAATCTTCTTCAACACTCTGGGTAGAAGTGGTATAGGCGGAAAGGCGTAAAACAGACCGCAACTCCACTCGCGACGAAAAGCGTCGCCAAGCGAGTGCCGCCTTGGAAATTCCAACGCGCAGAACTGATGACATTGCGCGTTCTCTTCGGTACCGAATAGATCTAACCAAGGCTCTCCCCACTGTAGAAAGAGTCCTTGCGCCACTTCCGAGTGAAGACGCCATTCGTGATCCATCATGCACCTGCGGCTGAGTTCATCCGCCCTGGCGGTCAGGGAACCTGCCAGGTGTTGAACCATCAGGAACATGCCCTGATGTTCCAGCCATGTCCAGAGGTGCAGAGCCTCCTGACAAAGGGTCCACGACCCCACCCCGCCTTGTTTGTTGCAGTACCACATGGCGGTGGTGTTGTCTCTGAACACCTGCACTACCTTCCCTTTGACAGAGGGAAGGAATGCCTTGAGTGCAAGTCGGATCGCCCGGAGCTCCAGAAGGTTGATATGGAGCCGGGACTCCGCCGGAGACCAGAGGCCTCTGATCTCCGCCTCTCCCATGTGACCGCCCCATCCCAGAAGGGACGCGTCCGTCACAACTGTGTGCTCTGGCTGGGGAAGGGAGAGGGATCTGCCCATAACCCATTGCCGGTTCGAGAGCCACCACTGCAACTGTTTTGCAGTCCCCTCCGAGATCTGGACGTGATCGGACAGGTTGCCCTGGTGCTGCGCCCACTGGAACTTCAGGTCCCACTGCAGAGCCCGCATATGCCATCTGGCATGATTGACCAGCAGGATGCAGGAGGCCATGAGGCCCAGCAGCCTCAGGGTCATCCGTACCGAAACCCAGGATAAAGGCTGAAAGATCGGAATCATAGCCCGAATATCCCGGACTCGCCGTTCGGGAGGATAGGCCCGAAACTCCGTCGTGTCCAGAACTGCTCCGATGAAAAGGAGCTGTGGAGAAGGAATCAGATGCGACTTCGGCACATTGATGGAGAACCCCAGCGAGTGCAGGAGTTCGGCCGTAGTCTGGAGGTGGGAGACGACTGCCTGAGACGAGCCCGCCTTCAGCAACCAGTCGTCGAGGTAGGGGAAGACTAGAACCCCTGCCCGGCGCAGATGAGCTGCGACCACCGCCATCACTTTCGTGAACACCCGAGGTGCACTTGTAAGGCCAAAGGGGAGCACGGTGAACTGAAAATGCCCGAGGCCTACCGTGAACCGCAGGTAACACCGGTGGGCCGGCAGGACGGGGATGTGAAAATAAGCGTCCTGCAAGTCCAACGCTACCAACCAGTCTCCAGGGTCGAGGCAGTCAAGACCTGAGCTAGGGTGAGCATCTTGAACTTCTCCTTCCGGAGGAAGCGATTGGCGTTCCGGAGGTTCAAGATAGGACGCATGTCCTCCTTGTCCTTTTTGTGCACCAGGAAGTAGTGGGAGTAGCAACCACGCCCTACTTCTGGGGTCGGAACATGCTCGATGGCCCTCTTGGCCAAGAGGGCCGTGACTTCCTTCTGCAGAAGTACCAAGTGATCCCCTGACATGCGGTGGAAATGAGGTGGCATGGCTGGGGGGTGGTCTCGAAGGGGAGGGAGTAGCCCCTTCGGACAATGTCCAAGACCCACCTGTCCGAGGTGATGGGACGCCAGTGGTGAAGGTGATGGCGGACCCTGCCCCCTACTGGCGTGCTGTGCACCGGAAAGGAGGGACTAGGAGGGCTTGGAGGCCGCGGACGGGTTGGAGGTGGTGGCCTGACCCGCACGCTGGTTGCCCGAACCGCCACGGCGGTATCCACGTCCTCGGCCACGCGTAGACGCTTGCTGTGCGGGCCGGTGGCTGGGAAGCTGACGTGACTGGGCGCCCTTCCGTGGCCACGAAAGGGGCGAAAAGCAGAAGCTGAGGCGGAGGGCGTACAACAGAAAGGCCCAGGGACTTGGCCGTAGCCCGTGAGTCCTTAAACCGCTCCAGCGCATGGTCTGCCTTTGAACCAAAAAGACCGACTCCATCAAAGGGCATGTCCATGAGTGTATTCTGGACATCACCCGAGAAACCAGTTGTCCTCAGCCAGGCGTGGCGACGTAGCGCCACCGTCGCCGCAAGCGATCTGCCCAGCGAGTCGGCGGTATCAAGGCCACAACGGATGGTGTATTTAGCCGCAGCTCGTCCCTTCCGCAATGGCGCGGGTAAGCAGTGTCTGGACCTCCTCAGAACACTGCGGCAAAACAGCCGCCACCGAATCCCACAGGGAGTGGGTATATCGGCCCAAAAGACAAGCGGTGTTGACGGACCGCAAGCCAGCACTGGAGGAAGAAAAAGCCTTCTTCCCAAATTGGTCCAGGCGTTTGGATTCCCTATCCGGAGGGGCGGTAGGGAAGGCGGTTTGGGAGGCAGAGGCTTGGACAACCAAGCTCTCAGGGGTGGGATGTTGGGAGAGAAACAGGGGGTCGCCCGGAGCAGGGCGATGGCGTCGGGCCACGTTCCTATCCACAGGAGCCCCTGTGGTGGGTTTGGACCAGGTACCCAAAGAACGTCAGTGAGTTTATCATTAAACGGCAGCACAGTCTCCGAAGAGGAAGCCGCCGGCTGAAGCACTTCTGTCAGGAGGTTAGTCCTGACGGCCACAGTAGGCAACTGGAGATGTAAGGCTCCAGCTGCTCTACGCAACAGCGTTGCAAAATTAGCCCCCTCCTCCGTAGCCACGGGAGGAGACAGCATGCCAGTGTCAGGGGAGGTGTCTAGACCACTGGCATCCCCAAGTTCCTCAACCCAGTCCGGGTCAAACTCACACTGTTGTGTGAGAGGGTCCTCAGACCCCTCCCATCTCTCCTAGTCCTCCTCTTGTTCAAAATATGGAGGAGGAGGGACATTTGGGACCCAAGGTCTCAACGGCGCCGGAGCCGGCGTCGAGGCGGCGTCGGTCCGGCTCCATGTCCGGAGCCGGAGAGAACCGGGAGAACGACGCCGTCCGGGGCTGGAGCCCGGACGAGCGTCAGGAACGGCACCGGGGACATCGGCGTCGGCGGAGGCGTGGTTAGGTCAACCGGCGTCGATGGGGGTTGCGGTACCACCGGAGCCGGGATCGAGGCCGGGGCCGGAGCCGAGGCCGGGATGAAGGCTGGTGGGACAGGCGGCGCCGGGACCGGAGTCGGCGGCGGTGCCGGGACAGCCCCATCAGGGCCCGCGGTGCCCGAAGGCGCACCGGAGGGACCTGAAGGCCCGAAGAGGCGGGCCATGGCCGACAGGAAGTCCTGTATTTCGGCCGGAGTCGCCCCCGACCCCGGAAAGAACGGGTAATTCGGGGGCGGCTCTACAGGCATGTCCGGGGCCGCGGGGGCGGGGACGGTGCCGACTGGGGCCTCAGCCGAGTCGCGAGACCGGCGAGGCGAAGTCTTAGAGCGATGACGCCGCTTAGACTTCTTGTGCTTCGACTTACCGGAGGAGCGCGAAGACTTGAATTCCGACGAACGGCGGGGACTCCGCGACCGGCCCCTCGACCTCTCCCGGGACCGGGGCTTGGTGCGGCGCGGAGCCGACTGCCGGACCTCGAGCAGCTTTCGAGACCGCTCTCGCAAAGCCTTCGGATGAAGTTTCCGGCAGTCAGGGCACGACTTCGTGTCGTGGTCTCGGCCGAGACAGAAGAGACACTCGAGATGCGGGTCCGTGATCGACATCATGCGACCACAGGCCTCGCAGGAGCTTAAAGCCGGGCATCCCTACGACACCTTAGGAGTCGTGAAGACTCGTTGAAGAAACAGTGAAAAAAATTCACAAAAAGGATAGTCAAAAAGTGACTAGGGCACTGCTCTTCCCGGATCTGCGCTTACTGGTGCGGAAAAAGAAGAACTGACGTCAGCGCGCAGGGGCGGCGTCTAAGTACTGCCCGCGACGTCATCCCGGCGACCACGACGGACGCGGAGCCGCTCGACGCCGCCTACCGACGCGCAAGGGTACTGCTACGCAAAAAACTTTCCGGATCCAGCCTGACGCCTGGGGATATTCTAAGGTAAGGAATCTGTCACTAACGTGTCTCTTTCAGATACCTCCCTTTCGACCAGGACCTCGAGCGGCGTGGAGCTGACTGCCGGGCCTCCAGAAGCTTTCGGGACCGCTCCCACAAAAGCTTCGGGTTCATGGACTGACAGTCGGAGCACGACTTCGGGTCGTGGTCGTGCTCCAGACACCAGAGGCACACGAGGTGTGGGTCCGTGACCTACATAAATTTGTGACAGGAGTCACACGGCTTGAAGCCGGTACGCCGATGGGACATCCCTACGTGCACCAGGAGTCGAACAACTCGAAAAAGATGTCGACAAAAGATGAAAAAGCTTTTGTCAAATACTGACTAGGGGTACCGCTCTCTCCGGATCTGCGCTGGCTGGCGCAGAAAAAGAAAGAACTGACGTTAGCGCGCAGGGGCGGCGTCTAAGTAGATACTGCGACGTCATTCCGGCAATCATGCGTCAACGACGAACGCAGAGTTGACCGACGCTACCTACTAACGCGCAGGGGTACTGCTGAGAAAAAATTCTCCGGATCCAGTCTGACGCCTGGGGGTAATTCTAAGGTAAGGAATCTATAACTAATAGTCTCTTTCAGATGTCAACGTTTAAACATTGTGACATTTTGAAGTCACCACTCAGTATCACATGATCCGCGTCCTCTCGACCCATAAGAGCAAAAAGGTCTTAAAAGAAGATGGGGTCGTCCACATTTGAGCATAAACATTGAAAAATACAACACGCTTGTCTGCAATTGAACACTGAAGGAGAACATACCGCCCATTCAGATCTGAGTGACCGGTATGGGGAATGAAAGGGGCACTTTTATAGATAAGGATGCAGGTGCCACAGGAATACGAGCTGTAGCAGGAAAAGTGACGGTGAATTGCCCATGTCTTGGCATACGTATGGCCAGTGCTGGGGGGTAGGTGTGTCTCCTGTAGAAAAGCAATCTTGATACCGTGTCTATTCAAATAGGACAGCACCAGCTTCCCTTTACGTGGGTTGTTTATTCCATGTATGTTCCATGAAATCAGTGAGAAATCGAGGGTCCTATTCATATCGGGGGATGGCATATCAAATGAGGAAGTAGAGCAGGAATAGACATGCAGGAGGCGATGATGTATAAGGTGTGTGATGTGTCACAGCGTGCAAACATATAATGACAACTCGACATCAACAAAAACAAAAAATTAGACTCGCCGCACCCCACCCATCCAGCGAATCCCAAGAAGGGGAA
Organism: Calotriton arnoldi; assembly: GCA_963921515.1. Taxonomy (NCBI): domain Eukaryota; kingdom Metazoa; phylum Chordata; class Amphibia; order Caudata; family Salamandridae; genus Calotriton; species Calotriton arnoldi. The sequence continues at coordinate 194,582 of CAWUFW010011527.1, read as the reverse complement.
ACAAAACAAAAAATAATCCCATTTTGAAAGAGTTAGAGTTTACCTTGGGGGTGTGGTGACAACTCAGCAAGCAGCTGCCTATTTAGAAAGGAAGCATGCAAAGGAGATAATAATCAACCGCAACCATACAATAGGAACTTGTACAAATAGCATGGTTAGATGATAAGCAATACAAGAAATAGAGAACAGAATAGAAATATCCACAAAGTTCTGCTCAGAGATCAAATTAGAACAGTTACTTCGAGCCAGTGTATTCAGGCGAAGGTGAATGCCGAGCGGCACTTGCACTGGTGTATTCCGGCGATGTCGGCCTAGGAGGAGATGGTTTACGTGGCAATTTTTTGCAAAAGGCAGTCACGTGCAGGTGTTTTAAAGATGGGAGTTTTCCAATTATATTAGCACGCAGAGTCTGGTTGGATAAAGCATTGCGTATTGAAGGCCAAGTTTACAAAGAGAGTTTTTAGCATCATTGAACTTCTGGGGGGCCGCCTGTACCATTCGGGTGAAATCAGGATAAAGGGAGATACTGGTGCCCTGATATTGGAGTGGGCCTTTTACATGAGCAAGGCAAAGGGTGACATCTCTGTCTTTGTAGTTGAGGAGTTGTGCTATTAGGTAGCGGGTGGGGTGCCCTCAGGGGGCCTAAGGCCCAGGGAGCAATGCGCCCACTCTATAGCAAAGGTGGTAGAAAAGCTGGACCGGTCAAAGCGGTCAATAGGAAGTGTCAGGGCGACCCATGTTGATGGTTTACGCAATATCAGATATACGGATATTGTTCCTACGGGACCTCGCTTCAAAGTCCTGGTTCTTGATGGCAACTAGTTTCAGAACACGTTCCATCTTGTCCATCCTTTTCTGCAGGGTAATAGCACCATCTTCCAGTGCGGATATTCTCTCCTCCACATCGTGAATTCACGCTCCAAGGGGATCCAGCTGCTCCCCCATTGTATCCATGAAACCGGCAAGGGTATCAAAACGAGGGTTCATTGCTTGAAAGCCCGTCTTGAGCTCAACCATGGTGGAGGACATATCGCTATTAACAGGCATATCTGAGTCACGGTTAGTGGCTTCGTCCGCATCTGAATGAGGTCCATGTGCTCTGGAAGGCTTAGTCTGGTCAAAGGTTAGCCTGCGCTCTTTGGGATCTGTGTGTCCCATTATAGTGGTATGAAAGGTAACAACAGTTATAGCCAGTATAACTGACGTTGAGCTATGGCGACAACAGCTGCGAAGCAGGTCACTGTAAGAGGCTAGCTCAGTATATGATGCACACTTATTTAAGTGAAGCACCTTGCACTAATCCAGACAACCCTTATGTTGATTTAAGTGGTCTTAGACAACCTTAGAAAGCTCTCTAAGTGGTAGCTGTGGAGAGCAGCTTTCAAGTTTATCCAGAAGGAGTGTTAAGCAGCTTGTTTTACCAGATTAATCATGTAGTGTAGGATAACCGAAAAGAACCACACAGTGTATATATAAAAATAGGTCTATTTATTACACAACACTCGCTAACACATGGGTATATCTCCTACTCAGAGATATTAACCCAAATACACAATACTTCAATTGCAAATAGGTAAGAAAGCACAATACACAGTGGTCTCCAGCAGGAGACCAAACCATACATTAAGAAAGTGGAATGCGAACTACGACCGAAGTCGGGACTTGGACCAGGAGACTCAGAAGTGTTGGGGACACAAGGAACAACCCAAGGTTTAAGTACCCAGGAACCCCACAGAGGCTGTGTGCAGAGTGGAAACACAGCCGCGTGTCCAATAGAAGTCAACGGGGAAGTCGCGGTTGCAGTTTTAAAGAAGAAGGACCCTTCCCAGTGGACCCTGAAAAAACCCAGTGGAAGACAGAAAGTTGGAGAGTCACCCCACTTGTGGATACACCAGGAACCAGGATACCTACACCAGGGAAGCCGGGTGCATAGGTGCGAAGTGACGTCGGAAACCGCTGTAGACCACAATGGAGGACTTCAGGAAAGATACCGCTGGAGAGGACTGTGCAAGAGTCCGGTGGACTCCAAGGGTGGATTCTTGAAGAGGAGAACCTGTCAGCAGAGGGGACAGTGTCTATGCCACTCGGAGGTGACCAGGAGGCACAGAAGAGCAATGCCCACTGATGGCAGACGGTTCAAAGGAGTTGACAGTGACATTGTCGCTGCAGTTGTGAGGATCAGGCGATGCTGAGGATGACCAGGAGCCGTGCACGAGCTGTCCCATGTTGGAAGTCGAGAACCAGGGGGTCGGTGTCCGGCGGGAGGACCAACAAGTCTTGGCAGCTGTAACAGGCGTGGAAAGCGAAGAAGGAGCAACATCGGCACCAGCAAGGTCTAAGGGACTCACCACCAGCAGGGGAGTCAGAGCAGGCCCCAAAGAAGCAGGGGAGCCCACTGGTGCAGGAGAAGACCCTCAGTAGGACCCCCAGGCCGAAGGCACAGGTGTTGCAGGAGGACCTCGAGCTGCTCACCAAGAAGGAAGGTCCACGGTGCAGAGGATGCAGTGAAGAAGCTGTATGTGGCAGGACGAGAGGCTGGACTTCTTGTAGCCCGAAGATCTCTGGAGTGCAGAGCCAACTAGACTTGGCAACTGCAAGTCGATGCTGTGCACAGGGGTTCGTTCCCAGTAATTCCGACAAGGGGTACTGGCCTCAAACTTGCTGAGAGGACAGGTCAGGCCTTGAGGAGTTGCAGAACCACCACCTGTGTTGCTGAGCCGTTCGAAGTCCGTGGGTCGTTAGGAGCAGCAGACCGGTCAGCTTCATTGCGGTGCCTGCAGATGCAGAGAGTGACTCTTTCACTCCGAGGGACATTACTTCGGGTGTCCTTGATGCCCACAGGTCTGTTGAAGATCCTGGAAGAAGCACAGACACAGACAACGAAGAAGACTTGTAGAACAGTGAGACCAGGAGCAGCAGGAGTCTTCCTTGATGCAGTCTCGGTTCCAGGCAAAGTACAGAGAAGTCCAAGTGTCCAGAAGCTCGAAGAGTGACGTGGTTTCAGGCTTGAGTCTTGTCCCACGATGGATCTGAGGACCCACCCACAGGTAAGTCCTTTTATACCCTAAGAAAAGAGTTAGGACGACTCGGAGGTCCCTTCCAGTGGAGGGGCTGGACAGAGGGGGGATACTCCCATGTCCTTTGTCCAGTTTCACCCGGAGTGGGATTCAAGGGCTTCCAGAAGTGGTTCTAACTAGAATATGCAATGAGGGCACCAGAAGTGCCCTTAAAAGCAGTCTGGTGGCGCTGGCAAGCGCCCCAACCCCAGCCCAATACACTAAGTCCTGTCTGGGAGGTGGTCACACCTTCCTGTGACAGGAAACCTATTGTTCTACCTTCCTCTGCTCAAGCTCAGCTCAGCAGCAGGAGGGCAGAATCGAGTCGGGGGTCGACAGCAGCCCTAGCTTGCTAGCAGACCCTGAAAGGCTGTTACCGGGAGTGCTGGGGGCTTCCCGGAAGAGCCCCCACAGTGCAAGAAATCATACCTCCAACACCGGTAACGGTGGTGGGGTATGATTCCAACATGCCCAGGTTCAGCACTGCCACTATATAGTTAGCCATCGCGTAATGGCGCATGGCCAGTATATGTATCAAGATGGCTGACTGCACTTACAAAGCCTGGAGAATTGACTAAGGGGTTTGTAGGGGGTGTCCATCTCATGCAGGGGATTCCTCACACTTAAAGCCCAGCACCCTGCCTTCAGGATTAAGGGCCAGATGTACGACGCGCAAAATAGAGCCTCGTAAATTGCGAGTTTTTTGCGACTCGCAATTTGCTAGGCCCTATTTTGGATGTACAACAGTGTGTATCACACAGTTCGCGATTCCCAATGGGGTCGCAAATTGAGAGGCTCATGAATATTAATGAGCCTCTCGCAATTTGCGACCCCATTGGGAATGGAAGGCACTCCCAGGTATGGTGGCCTGCTGTCTGGGACTACTTTTAAATAAAGCAGTTTTTTTTTTTAATGCAGCCCGTTTTCCTTAAAGGAAAACGGGATCCATTTAAAAAGAAAAAAAATTAAACGTTCTTGTTTTATTTTTTAGAGGCAGAGTAGTGGTCCCTGGGACCACTGCCGGCCCTACAAAAATATTTTCCCATAATTTTCAAAGGGGAAGGGGCTTGCGCTCGCTATTAGAAAGGGAACGCCCCTTCCTAATAGCGAGTCGCAAAACCTATTTAGCGAGTCGCAAATAAATTGCGACTCGCTAAATAGGCTTTGTACATGGCCCATGCTGTTTTTGCATGCGCAAACGGGTTCGCAAACCCGTTTGCACATGCAAAAACGGTCGTACATCTGGCTCTAAAAGGCCTGCCTTAGGGGTGAATTATAGGTTTTAAGTGTAGTGACCTTGGATATAAGGACTCTTACATCTGTTGTAAGTGGTGCTAGCACCAGGTTACCCAGGCTACAATGGCAGTCCTGTAGTGACATTTTAAGTGGTCTCTCATGGGTGGCATAATACATGCTGCAGCCCATGGGAGACCCCTGGTGTACCTATGCCCTGGGTACCTTAGTACCATATATTAGAGATTTACAAGGGTACACCAGTAGCCAATTGTGGAGGTACCAAAGTACTTACCATGTCAGATTTAGGGAGGAAGCACAGTGGCTGGGGTCCTGATGAGCAGGATCCCAGCCAGACTCATCTGACAGGATTTGAGGATCTGACTGTAAAAATCCAAAGATTCAGTTTAGTTTTATCCTGAGGAAGGGCATGAGATACAAACCTCTCAGGGCTTTCCCACCAAGGAATAGTACCCAAAGGGAAAGTCTCCATGGCCAAGAGCTGTAGCGTGGGGGAAAGCTGATCTCAGAAGACATTCCCGGGGGCGTGGCCAAGACCTTGATGGGATAAGACGCACGCAGCTTGGGCTCCGTCCTCCGGGGTCGGCCTAAGGCTTAATTAAAGCGCTCAAAAGCACGGGGGGTGAGGTCAACACCACCCCCCTTGACCTCCTGAAGCCCGCAGTAGCCTGGGGACCGTGTGCGGAGCCTCAGACCGTCCGGACGATCCCGAGAGGGAGGAGAAGGCTCGTAGACGGGGACCCGCCCGCCATCTAGCCAAGTGCCACGGAGGTGATCCCGCTTGCAGGGGAGCCCGTAACCTGCCTTGCGCTGAGCGGCGGGGACTGCGGGGGTGTGCCTGCCCGCTCCGCCGATCCCGCTCCTGACAGAGGACTGCACGGGGGACCCTGGGCGGCACTGTGAGCGGCCCGAAACGGTGGAGGTGGTCTGGTGTGCGGACCCTGACCGCCATTTTGTGTGGGGCTGCGAGAGAGTGGCCTGCAACCGGCTGGGGAGCACTCCCTTGATCTGCCGTCCTCCGTTCCTGAGGCCTGACTGCACCGGAGAGCCTGGAGCGGGGAAGAAGACAACTACGAGTGAGGTGAGGAGAGACGGGCGCTGGACCCGGGGGTGGAAGGACACGACGTGGGAGCGAGAGCCGACTGCCTGCTGCTGAGAGCGGCGGGGCCCATTTCCCGGACATTCCCCCACCATCCCCCCAGGTGAGATGCACCGCTGACCCCCGGTACCTGGCCGAGGTGAGAGAGACCAAGCTGCGCCCTTCTGGCGCCCTGCTAACACCGAGATTTGAGACTCCTGTCCTGCTGCGCGGTGGCGGCCTGCCCCACGGCACCCTTTTGGCTAAATCCTAGGGGCAGCAACGGGCCTGTTTTGCACGACTCTGCATACTCTGCTGCATGCCCCCTGCCTCGCTGAGCTGAGGATCGATCTCTTCCCTTACTGCCCCCTGTCCCTGGCACCTGGCTATATTGAGGGCCCTGGGTGATTTCAGGGCCTGGACGGGGATATCCCGGGGCGGCCTACAGGGGGCTCAATCCGGCTCTGTGGTAGCCCCGCTCCGCCCACCACACCGGGTGGGGGGAGAAGACAAATATGAGCCAGGTGAGGAGAGATCGGCGCTGACCACCCCGTGGGAAGAGGGACACGCCGAGGGAGCGAGAGACACTTACCTGCTGCAGAGAGCGGAGGGGATCCCCTGGCGCCCCTCGCCTCGACCCACCCGGTAGAGACACATCGTTGGTCCCCCGATACCTGACCACAGGGGCCAAGCTGCACCCTATTGACGCCCTGCTGACACTGAGGCCTGTGACTTCTACCAAGCTGCGCGGCGGCGGCCTACCTCCCAGCAAGTTTCTGGCCGAATCCTAGGGGCGGTGGTTGGGCTGGCTTGAGTACCTCCGCGCCCTCTGCTGCCTGCCACCTGCTTCACTGCTGCCGAGGGGGGGCGAGGGCTTGGGCAGTGCGTGGACTGTCGCACTACACTCCCCTGGGAAACTGAATGCTGACAGCTATCATCATTACTCTTGCGCCCCACACTTGCCCCGCGGCGCCTACTTTCGCTCTACCCCCTCTGGGACTGGAACGCTCCCGGGGCTGAGCTTCAGCGGGCTGTTTGGGCTGTCCATTCCGGACTGGGTATTGGCCCTCTTCCACGCCACAAATTAACGGTGCCTCCATTGCGCGCCAACAGAGCTGACTCCTGACGTCTCCGGTGGGGAGATTGGACCTACCCCTTGTGGTCTTCGAGCCGCTCATCTCACGCTTCCTGGGCCGTCTGTCCGGTGCTGCACTGAGCCTTGCCTGGCAGAGATCCGACCTGGTGGTGCTTTCTCCTGAGTCCACTGCTACTGGGCTGTCCTGGGGTGAAGCTGGTGGAGCCCCCTACCTGGTGGTGGGTGACACCTCGATTGGGAGACACCTCCACCTCTGGAGATATGACTAAATCCAAAGCAGGGAAAGCCGTTGCACAAACACCTTCTAAAGACACTTCAGTGGTAGACCTATGGAATAAACATACATCGGCACCCTCACAGGAGGATCTCACAATGGACACCAAGCAGGCGACGTCCGATAGTGCCCCTATCACGCAGGCCTTCATGTCCAACTTCCTTCACGAAATAAAGTCTGAAATCTCATCTCTCAAGCTGGAGGTCAAAACATGCCTGGCGGACCTTCGGCGGGATGTCCTGAACATCGGCACTAGGGTGGACGACCTGGAACGGACTCTCGACTCGCGCACAGAGGACCAGGAGGAACTATGGCGTAGGGTCTCCACACTCGAAGAGCAACATATAGAACTCCAAATTAAACAGGAGGATTTAGAAAATAGGAGTCGCCGGAACAACCTCCGCATAAGGGCGTGCCGCGGGCGCAGAGGGACAGGACATAACGACCTACGTCGCGGACCTCCTTCACGCAGTGCGAGGGGATGATGACTCCTCACCTCCAACATTGGACCGCGCCCACCGGGTGGCCCCCGCGATGGCAACACCAGCCTGGTCCCTGACATCCTGACCAGGGTCCATTTCTATAAGGAGAAAGAGGCAATCCTACAAGCATCTCGAACAGTTGAGACACTGACATATGAAGGACACAATATACAACTATTCCAAGATCTGTCCCCCTTACCCTGCGCCGCCGCAGGGTCTTCAAACCAGTGACGGACAAACTGAAAGCATCTAATGTCAAATATCAGTGGGGCCACCCCTTTGCTTTGATCTTCCACTGGGAGGGGAAACGTAGATTCACGAGATCCCTTAAGGAAGCACTCCAAATTCTTTGCATTTCGCCTGGAACTCCGCCCCCCTCCCCCAAGCATACCGAACCGGCTTCCCGGATCTCCCTTCGCCCTGAGTGGTCGAGGGTGCGACCCCCTCGCACTAGGTCCTCTAAGGCCAACATGACATCTCTCCAAGCTAAACAAGACATCATTCATCACCTGAAGACGGTTTGAAGCCTCGCAGATCCTCAGCTCAAGGTGCACCATGAGTCCGGCCCTTCCTCCCTTTCTGGCTCGGGCACTGGAGATTGAATTGTACCTAACTAAGAATCCATTGCAATGGAAGAGACTTTCTATCTTCACCCTGCTGAACTGGAACTGATTGGGCACATGCGTACCTGCCCTAGTATCTACTGTTAAAAAGTTTGTTTACCTGAAATGCATACTCTCACGACTAAAGGTCACTATCGAACTCACCTAGCGGCTATACCTCCCCAGAGGCACACACATTCATATCACCCCCTGCCCCCGACGGCGCTCCCGGTCCCCGCCATATCTTACACCCTATGAGCCTCGGACCAGACTTGGTTGAGGGGAATAGAGAAAGTTTCTACAGAGGGCCCAAAAACCCCCCCACTACGGATAAAGCGGCCCGACCACTGGGGGACGGACGCTGCGGACACCGAGCAATTCCATGGCCCACCCCGCCATTTCCTTAGTCCCCAAGAGGAGTGACTCCCTCAGAGCCGCCCTGGTTCTCACCAGTGGGCCGCTCCTGGACTGGAATGGGTTTTCTGGCCCAGTTGGCCTTTTGGTAGTTCGACCTTTCTGGTCCTTTCTGGTTATTCCTCTCCTATATTCCTTTCTCTCTTATTTTTCTTTCCTTGGATCCTTGGGGAGAGGGTCCACACCTGCGGTGCTGACTCAGCTCTATGGCTGGACCCCGGAGACTCTCTGAGACAGGCCCCTTCCTTTCTTGTTGGGACGGACACCTCCACTGCCCACGCTTCCTAATACGATTATCACTAACATATTGGACCCAGAACCCAGAGAGGGAGGAAACAATACCCCACGACCCTGTAAAAGCGTGTTCCACCTTGGAAATGACTAATGGCTCCTCTTAAGTGTATCTCCCTAAACGTTAAAGGTTTAAACACCCCAAACAAAAGGCGGCAAATATGGAGATATCTTCTCTTGCACGACCCAGATATTATTTACCTTCAAGAAACCCACCTTTTACGCACAGATACTTCGCGCATGTCCCACCTAAATACCCTCTGCAATCCTGGGCATCCGCACACACCAAGGCGGCGGGGGTAGCTATTCTCTTCAAAGTAGGCCTCTCGGTGCAAATTACGCGCGCCACACGGGACAAAGAAGGTCGGTTCCTCAAGCTGGCGGTCACATTGCAGGGTAAACCGCTTACCTTGCTTAACGTATACGCACCTAATCAAGCGCAGGATGCCTTTTTGCGCGACCTGCTTCGGGCCCTACTCCTTCGAGAACCCAATCCCATCATTTTTGGGGGCGATCTCAATTTGGTATGGGACCCTGGCCTGGACCGCACTACCTCGACTTTTCAGGGAACAGGGGCTATGTCTGCAATACTTAAACACGATATAGAAGCCCTGGGCCTCATTGATGCTTGGCGCTATCGGGAACCGGAAACACGGGACTATACTTTTATTCACATGTCCACCGCTCATATTCCCGTATTGATTACTTCTTTATATCCCAATCCCTCATTCGCTCCTTGGAATCTGCGGAGATCTCGGACATATCTATCTCCGATCATGCGCACCTAGAAATCACACTATCCGCTGTGGGCAGACAATTGAATTCTGCTCCCAGATGGCGCCTTCCTCCCCACGTCCTCCACGACCCAGTGGATGTGGCGGAATTGAGACAGGCCATACAATCTTATTTTACCACTAATGACCTTCCGGAAACCCCCATACATATTCAGTGGGACGCTTTTAAGGCCACGATCCGGGGCACTATTACCTCTATTTCCATAGCCCGCAGGCGGGAATCCCGCCTGGTGGAAGACAAACTCTCTTGCGATATAAAAGAATTAGAACGACAAAGTCATCAGACGCCATCTCTCCCAACGCGAAGGAAACTTGCATCACTTCGGGGCCAGCTTAAAGTCCTTCGAGTGAATAAAGCGGAACAGTCCCTTCTGACCCTCAAACAAAAATATTATGGAGGGGGTAATAAGGTGGGTCCTATGCTAGCGCGTCGCCCTACGCCTCCAAATCTCCCGTGGCCACGTCTCCAAGCTCTCTTTGCCGGGAGGAGAATGGGCCATCTCAGAAGCGAGCTAAGCAGGCGGAATTTAACAGGTTCTTTTCTACCCTGTACAGCAAGGGAGATACTTGCGTGGAACAGATAGAGCCCTTTCTGACCGCTTGCCCCTGGAAGCCAATCACCTCCTTTATAAACAGCAACTAGAAGAGCCCATCACGGCAACTGAGCTTCAGAAAGCTTTGAAAAGCATGCCAATGGGGAAATCGCCAGGTCCCGATGGCTTAACGCTGGCATTTTATCGCCTCTTTCTCCCGGAGATCCGGGCTCATCTGGTACGTCTCTTTAACTCCTTTACAGAGACTGGATCTGTGGCCCCGACAATGGCCGAGGCGGAGATCGCACTCATCCCTAAACCAGGAAAGGATCCCACCGCATGTGCCTCGTATAGGCCAATCTCTCTATTAAATGTAGATGCTAAGCTATACACTAAAATCCTAGCACAACGTCTGGCTCCTCTTCTCCCAGGCCTCGTTGAGCCTGATCAGGTAGGCTTCATACAAGAGCGACAAGGAGCAGATAATATTCGCCGCGTGGCCCATCTGGTGCAAAAAGCTTCCCGCCGCCATATACCCGCCTTCCTTCTCTCCCTCGACGCCGAAAAGGCTTTCGACCGGGTCGACTGGTCCTTTCTCAGGGCAGTCCTCCGTCGTATAGGCCTCGGACCGCTCATGATCACTCGTATTATGGCCCCATACGTGGCGCCCACCGCACGTATCCGCCTCAATGGTCTCCTGACGCCCTCCTTCTCCATTCACAGGGGCACGCGTCAGGGTTGCCCGCTTTCACCGCTCCTTTTTGCACTCGCGGTGGAACCTTTGGCGATTGCCGTCCGGAGGTCGGAGGACATCCGGGGCATCCGAATGGGGGGGATTGACCACAAGATTGCTCTCTTCGCAGACGATCTCCTCTTAACACTTACAGACCCAGCGACATCTCTTCCGGCTCTTCTAGATGTACTCGCCCAGTTTGAGCTGATATCAGGTCTTAAGATTAATCTCCCTAAATCGTATGCACTCTTCTCCCCCAGCAACTGGAGGACTTGAAGGATGTTAATCCTTTCCAATGGGCTCCAGTCTCGATTCGCTACCTCGCATCAACGTTACGGCTGATCTGGACACATGGACCCAGGCAAATTGGCCGACCTGTAGAGCTTCAATACGAGCTGAACTCCGTCGTTGGAGGTCACTTCCCATCTCTTGGCTGGGTCGCCTTAATGCAATTAAAATGTCAATCCTCCCGAAAGTCCTGTATCTCTTTCAGGCACTCCCCACACCGATTCCCCATAGGGACATCCTAGGCCTTCAGAGGGAGATAGTCGCATTTATCTGGGGTGGGGGAAGATCGCGCCTTTCCACTAGAGTTCTAATGCTACCGCGAGACCGGGGAGGGCTGGCTTGCCCCGACATACTCGTCTACTACTGGGCGACACACCTACGCTATATATCGGAGTGGTCGGTTCGTGCAAGTGAAAAACACTGGTTTCACATGGATAGGGCTGTAGCCTGCCGCCCGCTATGGGACTTGGCCTGGTTGCGGAGGAACGCCAGGCACCAAAGTGCCTATATCGCTACTCCCACGAGGACGGTATTGGAGATCTGGGATAGAATCGCGGTATCCCGAGGCCTTACCACATTTCCTTCCCCTCTCACACCTTTGGCGCTTAACTCGGACTTCCCCCCAGCTCTCCACCCCTCATCCTTTTCAGCGTGGACGGCTGGTGAATGCCGTATTATAGAGCAACTGTTTGCGGAGGGAACGTTCAAACCATTTGATCAATGCAAGGAAGACTTTAATCTCCCTAGAACCGCGCGCCTAGAATACTTTCAAGTGCGCCACTGGCTCCGAGCCCCTTCATACACGGACGGTGCCACGCGTTGGCCTACGCCCTTTGAATCACTAGTCCGCTCTTTTGACGGAACCCGAGGGTTGATCTCCCGGACTTATAAGGTTCTTCAACATTCCCACGCAGTACCTCCACATACCTACCAGCGACAGTGGCAGCTGGACCTTGAGAATGATATCCTCCCTGAGCAATGGAAACAGCTGTGGAGAGATATCCCGCGCATTTTTAAAAGCATAACACAGCAGGAATCAGCATATAAAATCATGACTCGCTGGTACTATACTCCCCTCAGACTCCAGAAGATGTTCCCTGGATTTGCCCCTCTCTGCTGGCGATGCCTGGCAGCCCAGGAGCTCCTTCCTACACATTTGGTGGACATGCCCACTCATTCTCCCGTTTTGGAAGGAGATACTGAATCACGTTGGGGAAGTAGTGGGGTTCCCCCTACCCAATGACCCGGGGATAGTCATTTTGGGCATTCGACCAACATCTCTTAAAGCAATGACGCACACGGACTGGTGCTTAATTTTTCACATGCTTGCTGATGCAAAACAGGTCATTGCATTACATTGGAAAAAGGCCTATACTCCTCCAACTTCGATATGGCTCACACGCCTTTGGCATGCCATGGCGATGGAACTTCTGTCCCTCAGGTTGGCGCACACTGATGTTAAATTCCAACGCACCTGGCAGCCCTTGGTCCTACACCTTTCGAGGTTGGAACACGCTCGATCCGTCCCACCCCGCTTGAGAGCCCTTCAACTTTTTGACGATCCTATACTCCCAAGAGGGAAAACTACGAAAACGACATAGGCTGACATGGGAGGGACCCCTATCTTACTTGACACCTCCCACTCTAAGGTCACAAGCCCGTGGTACATGAGGACTCCCCTTCCTCCCTCCTCTCCCGAGCCTCCTCCGACCCGGATGACGCAGCATCGCGCCCCCCTCCCCACCTTTTTCTTCATCTATCCCTATGTTTTTTGTATTCGTCTATTTTCTATCTTCTTCGTTTTTCTCTTCTTTCCTTATTTTTTCTCATACAAGCCAGCAGTCCTGAAACTTTCTTTTAGAAAGCCTAATCACAAACACCATGGACACCACTGGGTTCCGATGGTCTCAACATGGGCGAAATTGGTCGGTCGTGCCAGGGCCAATCCCTACCGTGAAAGTGCCTCTAATTCGGGTCTCCAGACCCACGTGTACCTGTGGCGATCCCAACAACCATCCTGAGGAGCGCCCAACATGACACATGGCCACACCTCTCATGCCTACCACTCCAGAGCCATCTGAGCACGGCATCTTACACCACCCGACATACTTTACTATCTGAACTCCCCTCGGCCCTGCAGCAATGCGCACCAGGCTAACACAGCCATAGAACGTCCCTCCTGGCATGGATTGCCTGAATTTTAATGCCACTAGGGCAACGATCGCACGCAACCGGCCCGACTCCTGTTGCGCCGGATGCGCCAAATCCCTGGCCATGCATTCCTCTGTCAAGCCTTGCTCGTTGACCTCTATAGTTCGCCTACCCTAGGCCATCAACATATACGACGCCATCTGCCTCCAATGTGATGCTCTATTATGCCTACCATGTGGTAACTGCTGTGCTGAATTTTCTTTTGTTATGTATAAAAAATTAATAAAAGAGATTTGAACAAGAAGACATTCCCATTCAGTAAACTATTTGCATATTTGACAGGCCTAGATAGAAGTTAGCTTTGTACTGTAATTTTCTTTTTGAAGTGTGAAGAAATTTCTGGAAAGACTGAGCTTTGACAGAGGCTCCGTGTGCAAAATTAAAATTGCACCACGGAAGTGCGGCAAAGTTAACAAACTGCAATTTTGTTAATCATACATTTTGCCACATTTACATAACGTTCCTTGTTGGAAAACAGCCCCGAAAAAGAATAGTTTTTAAAGGAAGATTTTTCCTATAATGTATGTGAGTGAGAGAATTATGCCAACAAGCATAGTTTAAAGATTCCCCCCCCCCCGCAAAACAGTAAAAAAAAAAAAACTTTAATGAATTTGACAAAGTTTTATAAAATATTCACAAGCCTGGCTACAGCCAACGTTGCAGATTTCCCACTCTCCTACTCACTAGCACAGAAAATGTGCACCTTAGTCTGGAGATGGTTACTAATTCAGAGTTAATTCCTCATGCTCACTTCATTATTTATTTATCTACTTTCTTGGGTAGAATGGGTTAAACTGGGAAGACACCAATGTAAATAGCTCTTGCCAACTGGGTTAACCAGGGAGTAAAAATTATATCATTATTTACTCTTGGGCAGGCAGGTTTTGAGTTTCACTGAAAGCTAAAAAAAGGAGAGGATCAGTAAAAGTGAAGATTTATACATGACACATGAGAAGGATCTAATTTAGTTAGCCAGTTTATTCACATGACTTAGAAAAAGGAGTGATTTACTCATTACTCACTCTTATTTTTAAACACCTGACCTATAGTGGCAGCAATCAAGATGAGTATTTATGAGGTGAGGGTAAATTAATTCTCATTGCTAGATTTTCATAAAGCTTAGATCTAATTAATGAAGCACTGTAATGATGGAAAAAGTTGTTCTTTTGCCCTAACACAAAACAAAGACTACATAGCTTTGGAAAATAAGTTTTTGTGGAAACAAATTTATGTGGGGCAGCATAAATACTTACCCACATAAAGACAGACAATCAAAAAGGCTATATTTATCCTCTGGACCATCTATCATCCTTCATCTTAAAAACCCTGTAAAGCCTGCCAGCCCCCCACACCTTCTTCCATTTCTTGGGGCATCCCCTATTCTGATACAACACTTGTTCTTCTCTCTGTTGAATTCTTGCCAATAGGTTAAAGAGAAAGGTTTTACCAATCCGTTTTACAAACAGCCCACATATAACAAACAGTGAGCAACTCGATTTGGCCACTAATTCTCTGCAACTACAAAGTTGAGCATCAGTTCAGTTTTCATCTCCTCAATTCACCTTATATGACTGAAAAAGTAAAACAGGGTGAAGATGGCCCTTAATGTAAATACCATGCATTATAGTCTAAAACGTTCAACTAACCAAAAAAAGAAAAAATGGAACATACCTGTTTTGTTAATCAACCAGTATGGTGCAGAGATGAATATCTTTAAGGACCCTTCAGCTCGGCATACAATGCGGATCGTCAAATTTAGCTGTCGTTTGTTGACATCATATACTCTCATTCTCACCATGTAGTTTTGTGTACCAGGGGGATAAGCAACTCTTTGCAGTCCTGGAAGTTTTCTAAAGAAACCCTGTTAAAAGAAAACATACAAATCATGTCCTATGTATGGTAGGTCCATTAAATTAGATTTTATTCTAGCTTGAGATTTAAAAAATAATTTTAGTAGATTTCCTTTGACTATTTTGGGCATAGGAAGTTACATCTCCCTGGATGAAGTAAAGCACAAGTTACTAACTTGTGTAACGATATATCTGTAAGAGACAGTAGTTAGTGACAGATTCCTTACCTTAGAATATCCCCAGGCGTCAGGCTGGATCCGGAAAGTTTTTTGCGTAGCAGTACCCATGCGCGTCGGTAGGCGGCGTCGTGCGGCTCCGCGTACGTCGTAGGCGTCGTGATTGCCGGGATGACGTCGCGGGCAGTACTTAGACGCCGCCCCTGCGCGCTGACGTCAGTTCTGTACACGACTTTCCGCGCCAGGAACGCAGAGCCATGCAAAAAGCTGACATAGGTGTCTGAAAAATACTAGGGCCCTGAAAGGGATGTCCTTAACCCTAGAAATCAGTTCGCAGAACGGGAGGATGGGTGGGCGGTAGGGAATCTGTCACTAACTACTGCCTCTTACAGATATATCGCGATTATCAAGTTAGTAACTTGTGCATCTGAAAGAGACACGTTAGTGACAGATTCCTTACCTTAGAATAGATACCCCAGCAATACCAACCCCGGTGGTGGGTCTGCGAACAAAGATCAGACAAGGAAGTCCTGGAGGACAGAACGGCCAAAGAAGCCGTCCCTCCGGACCTGACTGTCAAGGCAGTAATGCTTTGTAAACGTGTGCAGCGAGGCCCACGTAGCTGCCTGACATATAACCGGCAGCGGAACACCGCGGCCCAAGGCCGTGGTAGCAGCCGTTGCCCTGGTGGAATGGGCACGCAGCCCAACAGGAGGCTCCTTCTTAGCCAAAGAATAGCAGGTCTTGATGCACAAGGTAACCCAGCGGGAGATGGTCCTCTTGTGCACCGCCCGACCTTTTTGGCGCCCACGTAGCCAACAAAGAGCTGGTCATCCACCCGGAAGTGTTTTGTGCGGTCGATATAGAAGGAGAGCGCACGTTTTGGGTCCAGACGGTGGAGCCTCTCTTCTCTCTGGAAGGATGCGGAGGCGGAAAGAAGGTGGGCAAAGTGATGGTCTGCCCAATGTGGAAAGCAGTAACCACCTTTGGCAAGAAGGACGGACGCGTCCGAAGAACAACCTTGTCTGGATGAACAGACAGAAAGGGAGGTTTGCAAGATAGAGCCTGGAGCTCACTCACCCGCCGAGCGGAGGTGATGGCCACCAGAAAGGCTGTCTTCAGAGTCAGAAGACGAAGAGGACAGTTATGTAGAGGCTCAAAGGGAGCGCACATTAAAGAGGTAAGAACCAAGTTCAAGTCCCACTGAGGCATCACAAACGGAACAGGAGGGAAGAGGTGTGTGATGCCTTTTAAGAAACCTGTTAACAACAGGGGACTTGAAAAGGGAGGGCTGATCAGGGAGCCTGAGGAAGGCCGAGATAGCACAAAGATAACCCTTGATGGTACCCAGGGCAGAACCCTGTTGGGCCAGAGAGAGAAGGAACAGAAGGACCTCAGAAAGAGGGGCAGAAAGGGGATTCACAGCCTTTGCTGTGCACCATGCCACAAATTTGTTCCACCTGCAGGCGTATACCACCTTAGTGGAGGGACGCCTGGCTGCCAGAATCACATCACAAATTTCGGGAGGCAAGTCGAAAGGAATCAACTGCCGCCGCTCAATCTCCACGCAAGCAGGTGTAGACTGGACAGGTTCGGGTGGAGGACCGTCCCTGCTGCTGCGACAGAAGATCCTCCCGAAGAGGCAGACGGATCGGGGATCTACGCTCATATTGAGTAGCTCGGGATACCAAACTCTTCGAGCCCAGTCCGGAGCCACAAGAATGACTTGGGCCCGGTCGTGCCGAATCTTCTTCAACACTCTGGGTAGAAGTGGTATAGGCGGAAAGGCGTACAACAGACCGCAACTCCACTCGTGACGAAAGCGTCGCCGAGCGGAGTGCCGCCTTGGAAATTCCAACGCGCAGAACTGATGACATTGCGCGTTCTCTTCGGTGGCGAATAGATCTAACCAAGGCTCTCCCCACTGTAGAAAGAGTCCTTGCGCCACTTCCGAGTGAAGACGCCATTCGTGATCCATCATGCACCTGCGGCTGAGTTCGTCCGCCCTGGCGTTCAGGGAACCTGCCAGGTGTTGAACCATCAGGAACATGCCCTGATGTTCCAGCCATGTCCAGAGGCGCAGAGCCTCCTGACAAAGGGTCCACGACCCCACCCCGCCTTGTTTGTTGCAGTACCACATGGCGGTGGTGTTGTCTGTGAACACCTGCACTACCGTCCCTTTGACAGAGGGAAGGAATGCCTTGAGTGCAAGTCGGATCGCCCGGAGCTCCAGAAGGTTGATATGGAGCCGGGACTCCGCCGGAGACCAGAGGCCTCTGATCTCCGCCTCTCCCATGTGACCGCCCCATCCCAGAAGGGACGCGTCCGTCACAACTGTGTGCTCTGGCTGGGGAAGGGAGAGGGATCTGCCCATGACCCATTGCCGGTTCGAGAGCCACCACTGCAACTGTCTTGCAGTCCCCTCCGAGATCTGGACGTGATCGGACAGGTTGCCCTGGTGCTGCGCCCACTGGAACTTCAGGTCCCACTGCAGAGCCCGCATATGCCATCTGGCATGATTGACCAGCAGGATGCAGGAGGCCATGAGGCCCAGCAGCCTCAGGGTCATCCGTACCGAAACCCAGGATAAAGGCTGAAAGATCGGAATCATAGCCTGAATATCCCGGACTCGCCGTTCGGGAGGATAGGCCCGAAACTGCGTCGTGTCCAGAACCGCTCCGATGAAAAGGAGCTGTGGAGAAGGAATCAGATGCGACTTCGGCACATTGATGGAGAACCCCAACGAGTGCAGGAGTTCGGCCGTAGTCTGGAGGTGGGAGACGACTGCCTGGGACGAGCCCGCCTTCAGCAGCCAGTCGTCGAGGTAGGGGAAGACTGAAACCCCTGCCCGGCGCAGATGAGCTGCGACCACCGCCATCACTTTCGTGAACACCCGAGGGGCACTGGTAAGGCCAAAGGGAGCACGGTGAACTGAAATGCTCGGGGCCTACCGTGAACCGAAGGTAACGCCGGTGGGCCGGCAGGACGGGGATGTGGAAATATGCGTCCTGCAAGTCCAACGCTACCAACCAGTCTCCGGGGTCGAGGGCAGTCAAGACCTGAGCTAGGGTGAGCATCTTGAACTTCTCCTTCCGGAGGAAGCGATTGACGTTCCGGAGGTCCAAGATAGGACGCATGTCCTCCTTGTCCTTTTGGGCACCAGAAAGTAGTGGGAGTAGCAACCACGCCCCTACTTCTGGGGTCGGAACATGCTCGATGGCCCTCTTGGTCAAGAGGGCCGTGACTTCCTTCTGTAGAAGCACCAAGTGATCCCCTGACATGCGGTGGAATTGAGGTGGCATGGCTGGGGGGTGGTCTCGAAGGGGAGGGAGTAGCCCCTTCGGACAATGTCCAAGACCCACCTGTCCGAGGTGATGGTGCGCCAGTGGGGAAGGTGATGGCGGACCCTGCCCTCTACTGGCGTGCTGTGCACCTGAAAGGAGGGACTAGGAGGGCTTGGAGGCCGCGGACGGGTTGGAGGTGGTGGCCTGACCCGCACGCTGGTTCCCCGATCCGCCACGGCGGAATCCACGTCCTCGGCCACGCGAAGACGCCTGCTGCGCGGGCCGGTGGCTGGGCTGCTGACGTGAAGGGCGCCCCTACCGTGGCCACGATAGGGGCGAAAAGCAGAAGTCAGCGGAGGGCGTGTAGCAGAAAGGCCCAGGGACTTGGCAGTAGCCCGTGAGTCCTTAAAGCGCTCCAACGCATGGTCTGCTTTGGACCCAAAAGACCGACTCCATCAAAGGGCATGTCCATGAGAGTATTCTGGACATCCCCTGAAAAACCAGTGGTTCTCAGCCAGGCGTGGCGTCGGAGCGCCACCGTCGTTGCAATAGACCTGCCCAGCGAGTCGGCGGTGTCAAGGCCACAACGTATAGTGAATTTAGCCGCATCCCTTCCTTCCGCAATGGCGCGGAAAGCAGTGTCTGGACCTCCTCAGGACACTGGGGCAAAACATCCGCCACCGAATCCCACAGGGAGTGGGTATATCGGCCCAAAAGACAAGCGGTGTTAACGGACCGCAAGCCAGCACTGGAGGAAGAAAAACCTTTCTTCCCAAACTGATCCAGGCGTTTGGATTCCCTATCCGGAGGGGCGGTAGGGAAGGCGGTTTGGGAAGCGGAGGCTTGGACAACCAAGCTCTCAGGAGTGGGGTGGACAGAGAGAAACAGGGGTCGCCCGGAGCTGGGCGATGGCGTCGTGACACGTTCCGATCCACAGGAGCCCCTGTGTTGGGCTTGGACCAGGCGCCCAAGAGAACGTCAGTGAGGGCGTCGTTAAACGGCAGCATAGTCTCCGCAGAGGAGGCTGCCGGCTGAAGCACCTCTGTCAAGATGTTAGGCTTGACCGTCAAAGTAGGGAGTTGGAGACGTAAGGCCCCAGCTGCCCTACGCAACACCGTACCAAAATTGGCTCCCTCCTCCGTAGCCACGGGAGGAGACAGCATGCCAATGTCAGGGGAAGTATCCAGACCACTGGCCTCCCCTAGACTCTCTGTCCAGTCCTCATCGTACTGACAGTGTCGTGTCAGAGGGTCATCAGACCCCTCCCAGTCCAACTGGTCCTCCTCTGGTTCAAAATAAGGAGGAGGAGGGACAGTTGGGACCCAAGGTCCCATCGGCGCCGGAGCCGGCGTCGAGCGACGTCGGTCCGGAGCCGGAAGGAACTGGGGGACGACGCCGCCCGGAGCCCAGGGCGGCGTCGAGAACGGCACCGGAGACATCGGCGCCGGTGGAGGTGTCGTTAGGTCGACCGGCGTCGATGGGGGTTGTGGAGCCGGGATCGAGGCCGGGGCCGAAGCCGGAGCCGGGATCGAGGCTGGAGGCACGGGCGACGCCGGGGCCGGAGCCGTCGGCGACGCCGGAGCAACCCCATCAGGGCCCGCGGGGCCCGAAGGCGCACCGGAGGGGCCTGAAGGCCCGAAGAGGCGGGCCATGGCCGACAGGAATTCCTGCACTTTGGCCGGATCCGCCCCCGAACCCGGGAAGGGCGGGTATGGCGGGGGCGACTCCACAGGCATGTCCGGGGCCGCGGGGACGGTGCCGGGAGGGGCCTTAGCCGAGTCGCGAGACCGGCGAGGCGAAGTCCTAGAGCGATGATGCTTTTTGGACTTTTTGTGTTTCGACTTACCGGACGAAGAAGACTTCGACGCCGACGACCGGTGTGGACTCCGCGATCGACCCCTGGACCTCTCACGCGACCGGGGCTTCCGCGGAGCCGAGTGCCGGGCCTCGAGGAGCTTTCGAGACCGCTCTCGCAAAGCTTTCGGGTTAAGGGCCTGGCAGTCGGTACAAGACTCCGTGTCGTGGCCTCGGCCGAGGCAGAAGAGACACTCCCAATGCGGGTCGGTGACGGACATCATCCGCGCACAGGCGCCGCAACGTTTGAAACCGGGCATCCCTACGACACCTTGAGAGATGAAAAAACAGTGAAAAAATTCACCAAAAAGTATGGTAAAAAAATGACCAGGGCACTGCTCTTCCCGGATCTGCGCTTGCTGGCGCGGAAAAAGAAGAACTGACGTCAGCGCGCAGGGGCGGCGTCTAAGTACTGCCCGCGACGTCATCCCGGCGATCACGACGCCTACGACGTACGCGGAGCCGCACGACGCCGCCTACCGACGCGCAAGGGTACTGCTACGCAAAAAACTTTCCGGATCCAGCCTGACGCCTGGGGATATTCTAAGGTAAGGAATCTGTCACTAACGTGTCTCTTTCAGATATACAGTGCACATAATCCTTGTTGTTGTTGATGACACTGTGCTCAGTACTAACGTGGGACCTTTTCAAATGTTAAAAAGAGGCCACTCCACAGAATTGGGGAGGTGGGAACACAGTGAGGAATCAATAAGTTACTTAACTGTAACTGCAGTTATCCAGTATTGGTATCTTTCATAGATTCACATGCCTGAATCATTCCCGTCGTCGAAGTGGGAGTCCCACGGTATATTTAATAAAGCAGTAATTAATAACTTCAATAGGCTATCTAGGAGGCAACCATGTATTCAATAGCCTATCAACCTCCTTTTATAAAAAAGGACAAAACTTAAAATATGACCAATCAGCAACCAGCACCCTCTAGAACCTTCCCAAGAGAGGCTGAATCCCTCAGATTTTCCAGCACAAGTGTAGTTAGTAGTACTGTAATGCCAGAGCAGCCTCTTTGGGGAGGAGAGTGGGTTGCATGTGAATCTATGAAAGATACCAATACTGGATAACTGCAGTTACAGGTAAGTGACTTATTCCTTATCCAGTATTGGGGTATCTTTCATAGATTCACATGCCTGAATCAGAATAGTATTATGCAACGCCCTGGCGGCCTTGCCCATAGGCTACGAATAGCTAGTCTGACTTGCGTACAGCTTTAGTCCTTTGTAAGCAGAATTTAAGACATCTTTTGACGTTTAAAGAGTGAAGCGTTTTCTCTGCAGGAGTAGAAGGATTCGGGAAGAAAGTTCTTAGAAAGACTGGTTCGTTCAAATGGAATTGAGAGGGAACCTTAGGGTTGAATTTAGGATTCGTCCTGAGAAAGACCATTTCGTCCGTGAAGCGCAGGAATGGATACGCTATGGTAAAAGCTTGTATTTCACTAACCCTTCTTGTTGATGTGAGGGCTAATAGGAGAGTTAGTTTCCATGTTAAATATTTTATATCTGCCTTATGGATGGGCTCGAAGGGTTGTTTCAGTAGTTGTGATAGAACTACATTTAAATGCCACTCCGGAGGTGGAGCTCGGATAGGTGGGATAGTTCGAAACAGTCCTTTCATAAATTGTTTTATGATTCTTGACAAGCATAAGGATGGGTATTTAGATGAGCGTCTAGATATAGCAGCGAGGTGAACTTTTACTGAAGAGTATGCCAATCCAGATTTTGCTAAGGATAGCAAATAAGGTAATACTTCTTCTGAAGCCGAGAGAAATGGGTGTACTTGATTATGCCGGCACCATAGACAAAATCGCTTCCATTTTAGTCGGTATGACTTATTGGTGCTGTCAGCAAGGGACCTAGCAATTATGTCTTTGTATTCCTGTGAAATGGTCAGATCCTTAAATTCGAAGAATTCAGGAGCCACGCATGTAACTGCAGAGTCGCTGGCTCCGGATGACATATCTGACCCTGGTTCCTGGTCAACAGTGTTGGTGTTGGTACAGGAGGATGGGCTGAGCTTCCGAGAAGAGGAGAAGTTCTGTGTACCAATGCTGTCTGGGCCAACTGGGGGATATTAGAAGAAGGCAACAGTGTTCCCATTTCATTTTCGTGAGGACCCTGCATATCAGAGGAATGGGGGGAAAAGCGTATGCATAGATTCCTGACCAGCGCATTGAAAGAGCATTCCCCCGAGAGTTTGGGAGAGGGAATCTGCTTGCGAAAAATCGGCATTTGGAGTTGATTTGGGTCGCAAACAGATCTAGTGCTGGCTTTCCCCAGACTGCAAATATCCTGTCTAGTTGGATCTGTTCTAGTTCCCAGTCGTGGCAGCAGTCTTTGGTTCTGCTCAAAGCGTCTGCCAAGGTATTCCGAAGTTTTGGAACATGCTCCGCTGTAAGAGATAATCTGTGAAGTGTCAACCACCTCCATAGCTGCTGGGCGTCTTGTGAGAGAGACAGGGATTTGGTTCCCCCTTTCTTGTTGATGTAAAACATGCTTGTAGTGTTGTCCGTGTGGATCAACACCGATGAGCCCTGTATTCGAGGGAGGAAAGCCTGAAGGAAGAGAAGCACAAGTTACTAACTTGTGTAACGATATATCTGTAAGAGACAGTAGTTAGTGACAGATTCCTTACCTTAGAATATCCCCAGGCGTCAGGCTGGATCCGGAAAGTTTTTGCGTAGCAGTACCCTTGCGCGTCGGTAGGCGGCGTCGTGCGGCTCCGCGTCCGTCGTCGGCGTCGTGGTCGCCGGGATGACGTCGCGGGCAGTACTTAGACGCCGCCCCTGCGCGCTGACGTCAGTTCTGTACACGACTTTCCGCGCCAGGAACGCAGAGCCATGCAAGAAGCTGACATAGGTGTCTGAAAAATACTAGGGCCCTGAAAGGGATGTCCTTAACCCTAGAATCAGTTCGCAGAACGGGGAGGATGGGTGGGGCGGTAGAGAATCTGTCACTAACTACTGTCTCTTACAGATATATCGTTACACAAGTTAGTAACTTGTGCATCTGAAAGAGACACGTTAGTGACAGATTCCTTACCTTAGAATAGATACCCCAGCAATACCAACCCCGGTGGTGGGTCTGCGAACAAAGATCAGACAAGGAAGTCCCGGAGGACAGAACGGCCAAAGAAGCCGTCCCTCCGGACCTGACTGTCAAGGCAGTAATGCTTGGTAAACGTGTGCAGCGAGGCCCACGTAGCTGCCTGACAGATATCCTGCAGCGGAACACCGCGGCCTAAAGCCGTGGTAGCAGCCGTTGCCCTGGTGGAATGGGCACGCAGCCCAACAGGAGGCTCCTTCTTAGCCAAAGAATAGCAGGCTTTGATACACAAGGTTACCCAGCGGGAGATGGTTCTCTTGTGCACCGCCCGACCTTTTTGGCGCCCACGTAGCCAACAAAGAGCTGGTCATCCACCCGGAAGTGTTGTGTGCGGTTGATATAAAAAGAAAGCGCACGTTTTGGGTCCAGATGGTGGAGCCTCTCTTCCTCTCTGGAAGGATGCGGAGGCGGAAAGAAGGTGGGCAAAGTGATGGTCTGCCCAATGTGGAAGGCAGTAACCACCTTTGGCAAGAAGACGGACGCGTCCTAAGAACAACCTTTTCTGGATGGACAGACAGAAAGGGAGGTTTGCATGAAAGAGCCTGGAGCTCACTCACCCGCCGAGCGGAGGTGATGGCCACCAGAAAGGCTGTCTTCAGAGTGAGAAGACGAAGAGGACAGTTATGTAGAGGCTCAAAGGGAGCGCACATAAGAAAGGTAAGAACCAAGTTCAAGTCCCACTGAGGCATTACAAACGGAACAGAAGGGAAGAGGTGTGTAATGCCTTTTAGAAACCTGTTAACAACAGGGGACTTGAAAAGGAGGGCTGATCAGGAAGCCTGAGGAAGGCTGAGATGGCACAAAGATAGCCCTTGATGGTACCCAGGGCAGAACCCTGTTGGGCCAGGGAAAGAAGGAACAGAAGAACCTCAGAAAGAGGGGCAGAAAGGGGATTCACAGCCTTTGCTGTGCACCATGCCACAAACTTGTTCCACCTGCAGGCGTATACCACCTTAGTGGAGGGACGCCTGGCTGCCAGAATCACATCACAAACTTCGGGAGGCAAGTCGAAAGGAATCAACTGCCGCCGCTCAATCTCCACGCAAGCAGGTGGAGGCTGGACAGGTTCGGGTGGAGGACCGTCCCCTGCTGCTGCGACAGAAGATCCTCCCGAAGAGGCAGACGGATCGGGGATCTACGCTCATACGGAGTAGCTCGGGATACCAAACTCTTCGAGCCCAGTCCGGAGCCACAAGAATGACTTGGGCCCGGTCGTGCCGAATCTTCTTCAACACTCTGGGTAGAAGTGGTATAGGCAGAAAGGCGTACAACAGACCGCAACTCCACTCGCGACGAAAAGCGTCGCCGAGCGAGTGCCGCCTTGGAAATTCCAACGCGCAGAACTGATGACATTGCGCGTTCTCTTCGGTGGCGAATAGATCTAACCAAGGCTCTCCCCACTGTAGAAAGAGTCCTTGCGCCACTTCCGAGTGAAGACGCCATTCGTGATCCATGATGCACCTGCGGCTGAGTTCGTCCGCACTGGCGTTCAGGGAACCTGCCAGGTGTTGAACCATCAGGAACATGCCCTGATGTTCCAGCCATGTCCAGAGGCGCAGAGCCTCCTGACAAAGGGTCCACGACCCCACCCCGCCTTGTTTGTTCCAATACCACATGGCGGAGGTGTTTTCTGTGAACACCTGCACTACCTTCCCTTTGACAGAGGGAAGGAATGCCTTGAGTGCAAGTCGGATCGCCCGGAGCTCCAGAATGTTGATATGGAGCCGGGACTCCGCCGGAGACCAGAGGCCTCTGATCTCCGCCTCTCCCATGTGACCGCCCCATCCCAGAAGGGACGCGTCCGTCACAACTGTGTGCTCTGGCTGGGGAAGGGAGAGGGATCTGCCCATGACCCATTGCCGGTTCGAGAGCCACCACTGAAACTGTTTTGCAGTCCCCTCCGAGATCTGGACGTGATCGGACAGGTTGCCCTGGTGCTGCGCCCACTGGAACTTCAGGTCCCACTGCAGAGCCCGCATATGCCATCTGGCATGATTGACCAGCAGGATGCAGGAGGCCATGAGGCCCAGCAGCCTCAGGGTCATCCGTACCGAAACCCAGGATAAAGGCTGAAAGATCGGAATCATAGCCTGAATATCCCGGACTCGCCGTTCGGGAGGATAGGCCCGAAACTGCGTCGTGTCCAGAACTGCTCCGATGAAAAGGAGCTGTGGAGAAGGAATCAGATGCGACTTCGGCACATTGATGGAGAACCCCAGCGAGTGCAGGAGTTCGGCCGTAGTCTGGAGGTGGGAGACGACTGCCTGGGACGAGCCCGCCTTCAGCAGCCAGTCGTCGAGGTAGGGGAAGACTGGAACCCCTGCCCGGCGCAGAGGAGCTGCGACCACCGCCATCACTTTCGTGAACACACGAGGGGCACTTGTAAGGCCAAAGGGGAGCACGGTGAACTGAAAATGCTCGAGGCCTACCGTGAACCGCAGGTAACGCCGGTGGGCCGGCAGGACGGGGATGTGAAAATAAGCGTCCTGCAAGTCCAACGCTACCAACCAGTCTCCAGGGTCGAGGGCAGTCAAGACCTGAGCTAGGGTGAGCATCTTGAACTTCATCTTCCGGAGGAAGCGATTGACGTTCCGGAGGTCCAAGATAGGACGCATGTCCTCCTTGTCCTTTTTGGGCACCGGGAAGTAGTGGGAGTAGCAACCACGCCCTACTTCTGGGGTCGGAACATGCTCGATGGCCCTCTTGGCCAAGAGGGCCGTGACTTCCTTCTGCAGAAGTACCAAGTGATCCCCTGACATGCGGTGGAATTGAGGTTGCATGGCTGGGGGGGTGGTCTCGAAAGGGGATGGAGTAGCCCCTTCGGACAATGTCCAAGACCCACCTGTCCGAGGTGATGGGACGCCAGTGGTGAAGGTGATGGCGGACCCTGCCCCCTACTGGCGTGCTGTGCACCGGAAAGGAGGGACTAGGAGGGCTTGGAGGCCGCGGACGGGTTGGTTGGAGGTGGTGGCCTGACCCGCACGCTGGTTGCCCGAACCGCCACGGCGGTATCCACGTCCTCGGCCACGCGAAGACGCTTGCTGCGCGGGCCGGTGGCTGGGCAGCTGACGTGACTGGGCGCCCCTTCCGTGGCCACGAAAGGGGCGAAAAGCAGAGGAGAGCGGAGGGCGTACAACAGAGAGGCCCAGGGACTTGGCAGTAGCCTGTGAGTCCTTAAAATGCTCCAGCGCATGGTCTGCCTTTGAACCAAAAAGACCGACTCCATCAAAGGGCATGTCCATGAGTGTATTCTGGACATCACCCGAGAAACCAGTTGTTCTCAGCCAGGCGTGGCGACGTAGCGCCACCGTCGTCGCAAGCGATCTGCCCAGCGAGTCGGCGGTATCAAGGCCACAACGTATGGTGTATTTAGCCGCATCTCGCCCTTCCGCAATGGCGCGGGTAAGCAGTGTCTGGACCTCCTCAGAACACTGCGGCAAAACAGCCGCCACCGAATCCCACAGGGAGTGGGTATATCGGCCCAAAAGGCAAGCGGTGTTGACGGACCGCAAGCCAGCACTGGAGGAAGAAAAAGCCTTCTTCCCAAATTGGTCCAGGCGTTTGGATTCCCTATCCGGAGGGGCGGTAGGGAAGGCGGTTTGGGAGGCAGAGGCTTGGACAACCAAGCTCTCGGGGGTGGGATGTTGGGAGAGAAACAAGGGGTCGCCCGGAGCAGGGCGATGGCGTCGGGCCACGTTCCTGTCCACAGGAGCCCCTGTGGTGGGTTTGGACCAGGCACCCAAAAGAACGTCAGTGAGTGCATCATTAAACGGCAGCACAGTCTCTGAGGAGGAAGCCGACGGCTGAAGCACTTCTATCAGGAGGTTAGTCCTGACGGCCACAGTAGGCAATTGGAGATGTAAGGCTCCAGCTGCTCTACGCAACACCGTTGCAAAATTAGCTCCCTCCTCCGTAGCCACGGGAGGAGACAGCATGCCAGTGTCAGGGGAGGTGTCTAGACCACTGGCATCCCCAAGTTCCTCAGCCCAGTCCGGATCATACTCACACTGTTGTGTGAGAGGGTCCTCAGACCCCTCCCAGCTCTCCTGGTCCTCCTCTTGTTCAAAATATGGAGGAGGAGGGACATTTGGGACCCAAAGTCTCATCGGCGCCGGAGCCGGCGTCGAGCGACGTCGGTCCGGCTCCATGTCCGGAGCCGGAGAGAACCGGGGAACGACGCCGTCCGAGCCCCGGACGGCGTCAGGAACGGCACCGGGGGCGTCGGCGTGGTTAGGTCAACCGGCGTCGATGGGGGTTGCGGTACCACCGGAGCCGGGATCGGGGCCGGAGTCGAGGCCGGGATGAAGGCTGGTGGGACAGGCGGCGCCGGGACCGGAGTCGACGGCGGCGCCGGGGCAACCACATCAGGGCCCGCGGGGCCCGAAGGTGCACCGGAGGGACCTGGAGGCCCGAAGAGGCGGGCCATGGCCGACAGGAATTCCTGTATTTCGGCCGGAGTCGCCCCCGAACCCGGAAAGGACGGGTAATGCGGGGGCGGCTCTACAGGCATGTCCGGGGCCGCGGGGACGGTGCCAACTGGGGCCTCAGCCGAGTCGCGAGACCGGCGAGGCGAAGTCTTAGAGCGATGATGCTTCTTAGACTTTTTGTGCTTCGACTTACCCGAGGAGCGCGAAGACTTGGACTCCGACGACCGGCGGGGACTCCGCGACCGGCCCCTCGACCTCTCCCGGGACTGGGGCTTGGTGCGGCGCGGAGCCGACTGCCGGACCTCGAGTAGCTTTCGAGACCGCTCTCGCAAAGCCTTCGGGTGAAGTTTCCGGCAGTCAGGGCACGACTTCGTGTCGTGGTCTCGGCCGAGACAGAAGAGACACTCCAGATGCGGGTCCGTGATCGACATCATGCGACCACAGGCGCCGCATGGCTTGAAGCCGGGCATCTCTACGACACCTAGGAGTCGTGAAGACTCGAAAAAGAAACAGTGAAAAAATTCACAAAAAAGTTAAGTCAAAAATTGACTAGGGCACTGCTCTTCCCGGATCTGCGCTTACTGGCGCGGAAAAAGAAGAACTGACGTCAGCGCGCAGGGGCGGCGTCTAAGTACTGCCCGCGACGTCATCCCGGCGATCACGACGCCGACGACGGACGCGGAGCCGCACGACGCCGCCTACCGACGCGCAAGGGTACTGCTACGCAAAAACTTTCCGGATCCAGCCTGACGCCTGGGGATATTCTAAGGTAAGGAATCTGTCACTAACGTGTCTCTTTCAGATAAATGGCTTTTAACTCCAACCTGTTTATATGCATTTGACGTTGGGTCGAGGACCACTTTCCTTGAATCTGCAGGTCTTGCAGATGCCCTCCCCAACCTTCCATCGAAGCATCGGTTGTCACTATGTATTTTGGAATCTCTGGTAGAAAGGAGTGGCCCTGGGACAGATGTGATTCTAGTGTCCATCATTCGAATGCCTCTTTCATGCGTGGGGTGATAGTTACCACGTCGTCGAAAGATCCCGTGGTTTGAACCAATTGACATTGAAGCTCTTCTTGGAGAGGTCTCATATGTAGGGGAGCTAGTGGCACCAAGTCGATTGCTGAGGAGAGCATTCCCAGTAGAGACTTGAATATCCTCACAGAAGCGTACTTTTTTCTGGAAAGTTTGAGTGCCAACGCTTGTAACCGCTGTTGTCTTTCCTGGGAGAGGAAAGCTTTGTTCTGAATGGTGTCCAAGTTGGTCCCTAGAAATGTCATTGTCTGACTTGGGGAGATTGATGATTTTTGATGATTTATCGAGAGTCCTAATTTGAGGAACAGATCTAGACAATCATCTGTGGCAGCCTTTGCTAGATGAGCTGACAGGGCTTTCAGCAGCCAATTGTCTAAGTATGGGAATACTTGATGACTCTTGTTCCGTAGGGCCGCTGCCACAGGAGCCAGAAACTTCGTAAAAATTCGTGGAGCTGATTTGAGGCCAAAGGGAAGGACTCAGAATTGATAGTGGGTACCAGCCATTGTAAATCGGAGGAATTTTCTGTGCTTTGGATGTATAGGGACATGAAAATACGCGTCCTCTAGATCCAACGAAGTCATGAAATCTCCGCTGTTGAGGAGTCGCAGGATGTCGGAGAGCGTGACCACCCTGAATGTTTGACTTTTGAGGAATTTGTTTAATTTTCTGAGGTCTAAGATAGGTCTCCACTCTCCCACATTTTTTGCGAATAAGGAAGAAGCGGGAGTAAAAACCTTTCCTTCTCTTAAGAAATGGGACTTTCTCTATTGCCCCTTTCTGGAGCATAATCCTTGCTTCTTTCTTGAGTAAGTGAAGACGAGGGGGTGTGATCCCCTGGGTGGAGTGTTTGGAGGGATTTGGGTAAATTCCAAAGTGTGGCCATAAGAGATGAGATCCAGTACCCACTTGTCCGATGTGATATTGTGCCACTGATGGATATGGTTGGAAATCTTCGCACCGGCTGGGAAAGGGGGAAACATAACTGGTACCCTGTTGTGATCACTGCTTGCGACCGGAGTCGCGGGCTTGCGACGCTGGCTTTCGTCTGGAGCCCTGTCTGGAGAAACCAGCTGTTGCTGGTTGTCGGTAGTATTGTTGCCGATATCTTTGGCGATATTGTGATTGGTAGGATTGGTAAGTCTGGGTACGTTGGTAGTTCCCTCTGTATCCAGAGAAACCACGGCCTCGAGCTTCCCGAAAGGACACTTTACGGTACTGAAGGGTACCTAGCGCTTTGGCAGTATCCGTATCTTTCTTTATCGTTGTAAGAGCTTCATCTATGTGACTGCCGAATAGGCTATCGCCGTCCTATGCCATGTCTAGAATTTTTGACTGTACTTCTGGGCGAAAGGATGTTGCCCTTAGCACCCCTGGCTTCTTAAAACGGCCGCACCAGCTAGTTGGCGAAAGCTTGTAGTGGCTATATCCACAGCGCAGTCTATGATATCGGCCGCTGCGTGTTCTCCCTCTGTAAGGATCTTATTAAACTCTTCCTTATTTTCCTCTGGAATAAGGTCTCTCATTGTTCCCATATCGGACCACATTTGGCGATCGTAGCGGCCCAGGATGGCCAATGCATTAGAAGCTCTGACAGAGATTGCCGCCATTGAGAAAAATCTTTTTCCAATGGAGTCCAAACGGCGACCCTCTTTATCCGGTGAAGATGTGATAGGAGTAGATAGATTTTTTGATCTCCTTTGGGCTGCCTGTGAGATCACAGAGTCCGGTTTGGGGTGACCTGTGAGACATACAGGGGAATCCTCCGGTGCACTGTACTTTTTGTCCAGTCTTGGTAGCACCGGAACCACAGAGGCTGGCGTCTTCATTACCTTAATACCCTCTTGCCAAATATAATCTAGGATAGGTATTGACCTGACTGACTTTCTTGATTGTTCTTTAAAATCATAAAGAAAGCAATCTTATTGTTTTACAACTGTAGGCAAGTGGAATTTGGCTGTAGCTCTCTCCATTATATTATGGAAATCTCCAATATCCTCCGGAGGTGAGTCTGAAGGTCGACGAGGAGGAGGGGAAGGTGTTGGTACTACATAGTCATCCCATTCATCCGTAGGCAGAGGAGGATCCTGAATCTCTCCCTCCTCAGGCTCTTCTTCAGAGGTGGTAGGATCCCCTCTAGGAGGCAGAGGAATAATGTAACGTGGCGTCAGTCTGGGCGTGGCAGGAGGTGGTGGTGTCAGAGGAGCCACCGGTGGAGGGGGTGGCACTGTGACGCAGTCCTCTTGAGGAGGAAACCTCCTTTTGTAATCCGCCAACATATTCTGTAAGTCCACTAATAGGGATGGAGGCAGTTGAGCAGGTTGCTGCCTCGTCTGTTCATAGTATCTGAATTGATGATATTGTGTATGAGGGACTGGGTACTGTTGATAATATTGCTCTTCATCGTAATAGTCTTCATCCTCTTCCTGACACTTTACATCTAGTTCGGAAGGGCTATGCACAGTCCCAAATGGGCCATCATCATCAGTGTCTTCCACATCTAACAGATGACTTGGAGGTAGTGGAGACATTTTTGGTGTCTGAAATTCAAGTTGTGTAGGCTGCAAAAACGGAGTTGGCAGGCCTGTAGACGAAATTGGAATCATCGTCGACGATGCCGTCGTCGAGGCCGTCGACGGTGGAATTATCGTCGTCGACGGCGGGATTGCCGTTGAGGGTGGAGTTGCCGTCGACGATGTAGCTTTCGCCGACGATGAAGGAGCCGTCGACGATGGAGTCGTCGTCAATGTTGGGGACTTTGTCGACGACGAAATCTTCGTCGACGATGAAGTCTTCGTCGACGGTCTTGTCGATGATGGAATCTTTGTCGACGGTGGTGTCTTCGTCGACAAAGTGGTCGTCGACGATAGAGGTAAAGTCGACGGTATGGAACCTTTAATACTCGCCGTCGAAGTAGTCAGCACCATCGATGGTGTCGACGATGATAAAATAGCGTTGTCTGTGTTGTTGAAGTAGTAGGCGTCGACGGTGAGCTTGACGCCGATGAGGACT
Source organism: Calotriton arnoldi (assembly GCA_963921515.1). Lineage (NCBI taxonomy): Eukaryota > Metazoa > Chordata > Amphibia > Caudata > Salamandridae > Calotriton > Calotriton arnoldi. Next base: position 162,720 of record CAWUFW010011527.1, on the reverse strand, counting down.
TGTGACTGATTTTGTGCCTGGAATGACTTGAAGATTCCGGTTTTTCCTTCAATGTCCTCGAAGAATGAGGGGGACTTATCTCTGAGGAGACCTTAGGCTGTTTCTCCCTTGTTAGAGATTCTGTGGTCAGATGAGAGACTTTAGAATGTTTCTTGCTCTCTTCAGGCTGACCCCCAGGCGACCTGGGCCTCTTATGAGTCTTTGAGGACGTGTCGCTCTCAACATCTGATGAAGCCCCCTGCTTCCTCTTCAGCCACAACAAAAGTCTGCCCTCTCTGTCTTTAAGGGTCTTCGTTGAAAAAGTGCGGCATATTTTACACTGTTTTGCCTCATGATGGGGATAGAGGCAATAGATGCAATCCTTGTGGGCATCATCGACGTGCACTCTCTTCTTTCCGCAGGATTTACAAGGTCTAAATAATCCTTTCTTATCAGACATTTTTCAATATATATATATATATAGAAACAAAACTGAGAAAGTTGAAGAACTGAGCAGAGCTCAGGGAGACTCCCTTTCACACGACGTGCGGTGAAAATCTGAGGGATTCAGCCTCTCTTGGGAAGGTTCTAGAGGGTGCTGGTTGCTGATTGGTCATATTTTAAGTTTGGTCCTTTTTTTAATAAAGGAGGTTGATAGGCTATTGAATACAAGGTTGCCTCCATGATAGCCTATTGAAGTTATTAATTACTGCTTTATTAAATATACCGTGGGACTCCCACTTCGACGACGGGGAATGATTCAGGCATGTGAATCTATGAAAGATACCCCAATACTGGATAATTTGCAGTAAGATACAGTATCCACCTGAAAGATGGTGATGAATTCTGATGGATACTGTTGTACAAGTTACTTACCTTCGGTAACGATGTATCTGGTAGAGACGATTCTAGCCGCAGATTCCTTAACGTAGAATTATCCCCAGGCGTGAGACTGGATCCGGAATATTTTTTTGCCACAGCATCCCTGCGCGCCGGGGGGGCCGTGGCACCACACGACTCCGCCCTGACGTTGTCCGCGGACGTGACGTCAGCGAGGTCACATAAGTCCCACCCCGGCGCGCTGACGTCAGTTTTCCTTGGAGAACTTTTCCGCGCCACAACGCGGAGCCATCACAAACAAAACTGGGAAAGCATGGGAACAGTGTGCGAAAAGCAGTGAAACAGAAAAGGAAGAAGCGAATGGTGAGGGACAGCACCATGAGGGACAGTGCCAGGCACTGTGTCACTGAAAGGCATGGAAGGGAAAGAGCAGAGTACCGCCTCTGAGAAGCAACCCAGCAAAGCCAAAGCAACATCCACCCTGGAGACAGAAAAACAGGGAAAAATGCCATAACAAACGACAAAGTCTGCAACCACAAGCCACAACAGTGAAAGGCAACAAGCCGGGATAGATGAGTAACGACAAATGACCCCAAGACAACACCACCAAGGAGTGTCGCATCCCCTGTAAAGAGCCAAGGGCTGAGGCACAGCCAAGAGACCCTAACCCAGAGGACTGCAGAGGAGTCAGAAACCCCAAGCAATGAGAAAGGGAGAAGAGCATGAGTAGGCCCCACACTGGAATAACCAGGGTGGAGGGACGCAGAAAGACATTGAAACCCACCGTCCAAGTACCAGAAAGGAAGGGGTGGAACAAAGAAACAGAACGAAGCATCCCGCCAGGGAGGAAGTGAAAGAGGAGACTCGCAGAAGACAAGCCACCCTGAGGGAGGCGATTGCAGAAGACCAAACTGAAGGTCCTCGCAGAACGTGGAGGAAGAACGGGCCGTGAAGGAATCTGCGGCTAGAATCGTCTCTACCAGATACATTGTTACCGAAGGTAAGTAACTTGTACATCTGATAGAGACTACTAGCCGCAGATTCCTTAACGTAGAATAGATACCCTAGCCATACCCAGAGGGGAGGAGGGTCTGCGAGAGAATCTCACCAGCTTGGAAGAACACAGGACCCCAACAGGGGATGTGTCATGGGGACAGGAAGGACGGCCCAGCCCCCACCAAGCAGCGGAAGAACAAGGAGAAGGGAAGGCCAGGATACCACAAGCCTACCCGAGCGCCAAGGAGGGACAGGCGGCACCAAGAGAGTATCAAAGAAGAAAAGAACCACCCGCGAAGCCAAAGAGAAGAGGTGGAAACGGGGGCAGAGCCCACCTCAGGAGCAGGAACGGCCCCACAGCCGAGAAGGGCAGACGTGAGAAGTAAGACACAGTCACGCAAGCCCCAGCAGAGCGACGAACAGGAGCACACGGGTACATGCCAAGGCCCACAGGGGAGGACCATAACGTCCAGGCGTGCGCAACTGGCAGCTGGCACAGACTATGAAGAAGTGCCCAGAACAAGCCGAGTGCAAGACCAGGGCGGAGGCAAGGGAACCCCCCGCACAAGGCCCAAAGAAGGACCGTCCCAGTGGCACAACCCGGCCCACGAAGAGAAGTGGGAAACATGTAGCCCAGACCTAAAGCCGTTAACCAGAACATAGGAGAACACCAGGAATATCCTGCCCCCCCTGGAACACAAGGTAGAGGACCAGGCCGAACGTCGGAGAATAAGGCGGAAACACCAAGACACAACGCCGTAGACGGCATGACAAAAGTCGGTCTGGCGATCCAGAGGCTGAGGAGGGAAGGAAAAACGCACAGAGGCAGACATCCCACGGGAACAAGGGCAAACGTACGCCAGGCAAGCCCCGCAGAAGAGGGGCCGAAACACCAGCGGATACTGAGCAGGACGGAACCTGGAGCAGCGGAAGCCGCGCGAAGGCTGAGGAAAAGAGACCGCACCAAGCGGAATACAGTAATGCCAGGAAACGCGAGGAACCCAAGAAGGGATCCACATCCGCCCAGCTTAGGACAGGGCTGTACAATAGCCAACAAGTACCCCACCTAGGGTATGGAACACCCAAAACAAAACAGGGGAACACCTCTTAGGGAAGAACCTGCAGCAGAGGTGAAGAACAGAAAGACCTGTGGGTATCACCACAGACGGCTTACCAATCAGCCAAAAAGGGGACACAGACGGTCCAACCTGAGGACCCATAAGGCTTCACTAACAGCCAAAAACACACCACAAACCGAAAAGGCCGTACCCGCAGCCAAAAGGACAGAGGGGCCAACTGAAGGACCCGAAAGGCAGTCCCAGCCCCACACAGCACACAGAGGGGCCAACCGAAACACTAGGCCCAAGGAGAGAAGCGGGACAAACGCCTCCCAGAAGACACCTGAGGATCGACAACCCGAAGGTTACGGAGGGGAGGAGGACGGAGCCCCGCAAGGAATCGCTGAATAGCGGAGTCTGCGTGGGTGTTAAATAACAGAATCCCATCAAAGGGCAGGTCAACAAGACGCTCCCGAATATTTTCGGGAAAGACGCTATCCCGCAACCAAGCATGGCGGCGAAGGGCCACGGAACTCGCCATAGCGCGTGCGAGAGAATCAGAGACATCCAAGGCCGAACGGAGAAGAAAAGCAGCTAACTCCCGACCATCCAGCACATGGTGCCACAGATCAGCACGGGCACCTTCATGGGAAGTGCGAGACAGAAGGGACTCCGCGGAATCCCATAGGTCAGAGGTAGCCCTGGCCATCACACAAAGGGTGTTGAGCGCGCGCAGAGCAGCACTAGTGGAAGCGAAAATGTTACGCCCCCAGGAGTCCAACCACGGGCCTCCCGTGACGGAGGGAGCAACACCGAAGGCAAGGAGGGGAAAGCAGTCTGCAGGATAGGGCCCTGGGCAGATGGGTGGGAAAAAGGCAGACTGGATCGTGCGGGGCAGGACGGTGGCGGTGGAGGAGCGGCTGAGGCACCGGATCCCCCGTAGCAGGATGCCCCCAAGCCCCCAGAAGAGAGTTGTGGAGCGAAGCTTCAAACGGAAGAAGCGGATCCCCTCCACCAGAGCCCTGGTGGAGAACCTCCAACAAGTGATCCGTTAGGAGCGGAGCGACCGTATTGGCCATCTGCAAAATGCCAGTGGCCGTGGAGATGGCCTGGACAAAGACCACACTCGCCTCCGTAGGGCGACGTGGGGGAGAGAGCAACTCTTCCGTGGGCGAAGGCTGCAAACTAAGCCGCCCGTCCCCATGCCCTGCCGGAGGAAGAAACGGCCAGCCCCTGTAGGATGGAGGACCCACGGACGAGTGGGGAGCATGAGGGGCCTCCGAAGGAGGCGGAGGAGCCTGCGGGCCACCAACTGCAAGGTGCGGAAGAGCGGGTCCGGGGACGTTGGACGCGGAGACGGCATAGAACCCGCCCCGGAAGCCGCCGGGGAGAAGGCAACAATGCGGCGTCCAGTCTCCAGTGAAGAGGAGACAAGAAGATGACAACCCTCTGGAGAGGAGGAGTCGACGCTCCGACGCCGGGACGGCGCCGGAGAGTCCGCCATGGGCACCGGTGTGTCCTCGAACGGCGCCGAAGAGTCCAGCAGGGGCGCTGAGTCGACCTCCACCACCACACGCAGTCTAGGAGAAAGGGGCGGGGTTGGAGCCGAAGCGGCCAATGAACGGCGTCGAAAAGGCGCCGGCTCGACCCCCGACGAGGCAGCCGCCTGCGCAGGGGTCCGAGAGGGACTCGGGGAGGCGCCCCGGGTCCCGGCCTCCACCCGTGGCGCCGCCATGGCCGGGGAGGAAAGCCGTCGGCACCGGAAAGGCGCCGGCTCGGCCTCCAGTAAGACAGCCGCCTGCCCAGAGGACCGAGGGGACTCGGGGACGAGCCGTGAGTCCCGGCGACCTCCTGCGACACCACAGGGAACCCCGCTGGGTTTTGCGGCGAGGCAGGGACGCCGTGGGCCGAAGAGGGGAACCCTGGAGGGCCGCACCTCGACGACACCACACCTCCAAAACCTGAAGCCGAACACGTCGGCCCGGGGGGCGAGTCCGCGGGAGGCCCCGCGCATGGCGAGGGATCCGCGGACGTCTCAGAATGAGGAGGGGGGCCCAAAGAAGCCCGCAAAGCCGAAGCGTAGGCCTTCACTTGGGCCCTTGTCGCCCCAACGCCAGGAAACGGCGGATAGGTTGGCGAGGGCGCACGCCCCGAGAGGAACCCGCGCCCTAATCAGAACGAGGACAGGGCCTCGGTGACAAACTGCAAGACTTACCGATGGGCGAGCGACGCCCGTGGGGCCTCGGTGAAGGACGATGTAGCAACCGGAATCGGCGGCTCCTGGACCCTTCCGAGGCAGGGGACGGACGCGGTGACGAGACCGATCTGGACAAGCGGGCCGAAAGCAACTTCATCCGGCGCTCCTGCCGGGACTTCGGCTTGAGATGCTAACAGGCGTCGCAGTCCGTAGAGTCATGGTGCTCGCCCAAACACCACATACAAATAGGGTGAGAGTCCGTCGCCGACATCTGACGCGTACAAGAAGCACACGTCTTGAAACCCGAAGGCATTGCACACTGTTCCCAACGCAAAAGCGTTAAAAGAGGCCTGAAAACAGGCCAAGGGAACTCACTCCGGATCCGCGTTGCACGTGGAAAAGACGGAAACTGACGTCAGCGCGCCGGGGTGGGACTTTTGTGACCTCGCTGACGTCACGTCCGCGGACAGCATCAGGGCGGAGTCGTGTGGTGCCACGCCCCCCTTCCCGGCGCGCAGGGATGCTGTGGCAAAAAAGATATTCCGGATCCAGTCTCACGCCTGGGGATAATTCTACGTTAAGGAATCTGCGGCTAGTAGTCTCTATCAGATAACCACAGATTCCTCATTTTAGATTAACCACCAAAGCAGTGCATTCCCAAGGTGGAGGGGTCTGTGGAGCAGGCTCAGTCCTAAAATCTTGTATAAACTAGCAGGCAAAATGGCCTTCCTGCTAGACCTGGCTGTTAAGGAAACAGTGCTTTGTGAATGTATACACGGACACTAACTTCACAGCCTGGCACATGTCAAGGGCTAGCAGCCCTCACACAAAAAGAGTTGTAGCTACCTTAGCCCTGGTGAAATGGACATGCAGACCCTCAGAGGACTCTCTTAGCCAGTGCATAGCTGATCTTAATGCAGAGGATTATTCCACCTCAACAGGATCCCCCTTCTACACAACTATTACTTTCTCAGTTTTAGAGAATGTCACAAAAAGTTCATCATCCAAACGTTGATCCATGGTAGGACCTATGTAAAACCTTAAAGTCCTTTTAAGATCCAACCGATGTAGCCTCACCTCCTCTTTCAAGGGGTGAGTGGGAGCAAAGAATGTTGGCAGAGTAATGGATTGTCCAACATGGAAGGGAGTCATAAATTTTGGTAGAAAGGTCGCCTAAGTCCACAGCACAAATTAGTCCAGAAAAAATGTGGTGAAATGCAGTTACAAAGACTGTGCCTGCAGATCACTCACAAGACGAGCTGATGTGATCACAATGATGAAGATAGTTTTCAATGTCAGGAGATGTAATGAGCAGCTATGCATAGGCTAAAAGGCCGTACACATGAGAAAAGTCAAGCTCAAGTTAAGATCCCAAAGTGGTACCACAAACAGCTTGGGAGAAAACAGGCATGTCAAACGTTTAATAGATCTCATCATAACAGGTGATTTGAACAAGGACGGGTGGTCCAGCAAACAAAGAAATGCCAACAGGATGGACAAATACCCATTTATAGTGCCAATTGCAAAGCCTTGCAAGGCTAAAGACAAACAAAAGAACATCTGACTGCTTTGGCTGCAAAGGGCAGAGTCTCAAGCACTGCACGAGGTTACGAATCTGTACCAGAGTCTGGCATAAATGGATTTCGTGGAGGGGCGCCTGGCAACAAGGATGACATCCACTACCACTTCTGGTGTCAAGTAGAATGCTGTTAATTGCTACTCAATCTACATGTATGGAGGTGTAGATTCAGGTGGAGAACCCTGCCCTGTTACTGAGACAGGAGGTCCTCGCGGAGTGGCAATCTGATGGGAGGGCAGATGCTCACGGCCAAAGTTCCAAATTCCGCACTCAACAGGCCCAACCTAGGGCCACTAGGATGTCTTGGTCTGGTTGTTCCTGATCATCTTCGAAACTCGAGAGAGGTGAGGCAGTACCAATAAGGCATACAGGAGTCCCTTGTTTCAGTCCCGTTGGAACGCATCTCCTAGCAAGTTTTCTTGCGGATACTCCAGTGCGCAAAATCGCTGACACTTTGCATTCACAACAGTGGCAACTACATCTAGTGAGGGTTCCCTCAACTGGAGGAGGACATTTTCCACCACCTTGTGATGCAGTCGCCATGTCTGCCAGACAACGCCTGCACAATTCGTCTGCTCATGTATTCAGGGACCGCGTCAGGTGGTTGGCAACCAGAAAGATGCCCTGACATTTCAGCCACCTCCAGAGAGGCAAAGCCCCCTGGAACAGGACCCCACTTAGCCCTGCTTGCTGCAGTACCACAAAGTGGTGCTGTTGCTCTTGAGAACCTGCATTATTCTCCCCTTGATGGATAGCAGAAATGAATCAAGGCCAAACAAATGACCCGCAGCTCTTGCAAACTGATGTTGAGCTGATCCTCTACTGGTGAACCCAGTCCTCTTATCTTCTCCTCCCCCCCAACCTAGGAGTGCCGTGTCCGTCATCACCATTATCTCTGGGTGGAGGATAGAGCGAGTTTGCCGCTGGATAAATTGCTGTTGATCGGCCACCAGTACAGATCTTGAGCTCTCGCCTCCAAGCCCTGAATGGCATCGGAAAGGCTGCCTTGATGCTGGGCCCACCAAAACTTTAGGTACCACTGCAAAGCATGCATGTACCACCTGGTATAGTTGAGAAGGAGGATGCATGAAGCTAGGAGGCCAAGAAGCCTCAAAGCCACCCCGCCATGATCCAAGGCCAAGCCTGATACATCAGGATCATGGCCCAAAAGATGAGGAATCGAATGTAGTGGACTCGCTGATGTGGAGGAAAAGCTCTAAAATTCACTGTGTCCAGGTTCACCTCAGGGAATGGAAGCCTCTATGCTGGAAGCAGGAAGAACTTCGGCTTGTTTATGGTGAAACTCAACGATGTCAAAAGGTCTGTAGTAGACTGGAGGTAGTCCACAAGTGACTGCTGCAAGTCTGCCTTCAGCAGCCAGTTGTCGAGATACAGAAACACATGAACTCCCGACCTCCAAAGAAGGGTAGCGACCATCTCCATCACTTTTGTGAACCCCTAAGAGGGGCGTTGGTGAGGCCGAAGGGAAGAATGGTAAATTTAAAATGCTCCTGGCGACCTTGAACCACAGGTAACACATGTTGGACAGCAGGATGGGTATATGGATATGCACGTTCTGCCAGTCCAAGGACACCATCAAGTCGTTCAGGTCCAGAAAAGATAGAAATGTAACCCACGTAAGCATTCTAAATTTGTCCTCCCTAAGGAAGGAATTGAAGAGCAAAGGTCCAGAATAGTCCTTAACCCCACTGCCCTTTTTTGGGAAGAGGAAATAGTAAGTGTAACAACTCCCTCCTTTCCCAGAGTCCAGCACCCTCTCTATGGCACTGTTGGAGAGCAACAGGTGCACCTCCTGCAGCAGGATAAACAAATGCTCTGCAGAAATTCGTTCTGGAATGGAAGGGATATTGAGCGGGGAGGAGAGAAAAGGCAGGGCAAACCCTTTTTTGAACAATTCGCAAGCCCCATCTGTCGGACTCGCCTACCCGGTAACAGTGCTGGATCATGCCTCCTACTGGTTGGGAATGTGCCAATGGGGGCAAACGCACAAGTTACTAACTTGTGTAACGATATATCTGTAAGAGACAGTAGTTAGTGACAGATTTCTTACCTTAGAATATCCCCAGGCGTCAGTCTGAATCCGGAAAGTTTTCGTCAGCAGTACCCCTGCGCGTCGGAAGGTGGCGTTGTGCGGCTCTGCGTTCGTCGTGATCGCCGGGATGACGTCGCGGCAGCTACTTAGCCGCCCTCGCGCGCTGACGTCAGTTCTGTACACGACTTTCCGCGCCAGGAACACAGAGCCATGCTAGATACTGACCACTGGTGCTTTGAAACTAGGGCCCTGAAAGGGATGACCTTAACCCTAAAAATCAGTTCGCAGAACGGGGAGGATGGGGGGGCGGTAAGGAATCTATCACTAACTAATGTCTCTTACAGATATATATCGTTACCGAAGGTAAGTAACTTGTGCATCTGAAAGAGACACGTTAGTGATAGATTCCTTACCTTAGAATAGATACCCCAGCAATACCAACCCCGGTGGTGGGTCTGCGAACCAAGATCACACCAGAAAGTCACGGAGAACAGAACGTCCAAAGAAGCCGTCTCTCCGGACTTGGCTGTCAAGGCAATAATGCTTAGTAAAAGTGTGCAGCGAGGCCCACGTGGCTGCCTGACAGATATCTTGCAGGGGGACACCACGTCCCAAAGCAGTAGTAGCTGCTGTGGCCCTGGTAGAAGGGCGCGCAGCCAAACCGGAGGCTCCTTCTCAGCCAGAGAATAGCAGGCTTTTATACACAAGACGACCCAGCGGGAGATAGTCCTCTTGTGTACAGCCCGGCCTTTCTTGGCGCTTACGTAGCCAACAAAGAGCTGGTCATCCACCCGGAACTGTTGTGTGCGGTTGAGGTAAAATGAGATCGCATGTTTTGGGTCCAGACGGTGGAGCCTCTCTTCCTCTCTGGAAGGGTGCGGAGGCGGAAAGAAAGTGGGCAAGGTGATAGTTTGCCCGATATGGAAGGCAGTAACAACCTTTGGCAAAAAGGATGGACGTGTAAGTAGCACAACCTTGTCAGGATGAACAGACAGAAAAGGAGATTTACAGGAAAGAGCCTGGAGCTCACTCACGCACCTAGCGGAAGTGATGGCAACCAGGAAAGCGGTCTTCCAAGGTTAATAAACGAAGAGGACAGTTATGAAGCGGCTCAAAGGGAGCGCACATCAAATAAGTAAGAACCAGATTCAAGTCCCATTGTGGCATCAAAAACGGAATAGGAGTGAAAAGGAGAGTAATGCCTTTGAAAAATCTATTTACAACAGGGGACTTGAAAAGAGAGGGCTGATCAGGTAGCCTGAGAAAGGCTGAAATTGCAGAAAGGTAGCCCTTGATAGTGCCCGGAGCAGAGCACTGCTGGGCTAAAGAAAGAAGGAACAGTAGGACCTCAGAAAGAGGGGCAGAAAGTGGATCCACAGCCTGGCGTTCAGAGAACCTGCCAGGTGTTGAACCACCAGGGACATGCCCTGATGTTCCAGCCATGTCCAGAGACGCAGAGCTTCCTGACAGAGGGTCCATGACCCCACCCCGCCTTGTTTGTTGCAGTACCACATGGCGGTGGTGTTGTCTGTGAACACCTGCACTACCCTCCCCTTGACAGAGGGAAGGAATGCCTTCAGTGCAAGCCGGATCGCCCGCAGCTCCAGAAGGTTGATGTGGAGCCGGGACTCCGCCGGAGACCAGAGGCCTCTGATCTCCGCCTCTCCCATGTGGCCGCCCCATCCCAGGAGGGACGCATCCGTCACCACTGTAAACTCCGGTTGGGGAAGGGAGAGGGATCTGCCGTCGACCCAATGCCGGTTCGTGAGCCACCACTGCAACTGTCGTGCAGTGCCCTCCGAGTTCTGGACGTGATCGGACAGGTTCCCCTGATGCTTCGCCCACTGGAACTTCAGGTCCCACTGCAGAGCCCGCATAAGCCATCTGGCATGATTGACCAGCAGGATGCAGGAGGCTATGAGGCCCAGCAGCCTCAGAGTCACTCTGACCGAAACCCAGGACAAGGGCCGAAAGATGGGAATCAGAGCCCGAATATCCCGGACTCGCTGCTCGGGAGGATAGACCCGAAACTGCGCCGTGTCCAGAACCGCTCCGATAAAGAGGAGCTTCTGAGAGGGGATCAGGTGCGACTTCGGCACGTTGATGGAGAACCCCAGCAAGTGCAGGAGGTCGGCCGTAGTCTGGAGGTTGGAGACGACTGCCTGGGGCGAGCTCGCCTTCAACAACCAGTCGTCGAGATAGGGGGAAGACTGAAACCCCTGATCTGCGCAGATGAGCTGCGACCACCGCCATCACCTTGGTGAACACCCGAGGGGCGCTGGTAAGGCCAGAGGGGAGCAAGGTGAACTGAAAGTGCTCGTGGCCTACCGTGAACCGTAGGTAACGCCGGTGGGCTCGCAGGACGGGGATGTGGAAATAGGCGTCCTGCAAGTGCAGCGCCACCATCCAGTCTTGTGGGTCGAGAGCAGACAACACCTGAGCTAGAGTGAGCATCTTGAACTTCTCTTTGCGGAGGAAGCGATTGACGTTCCGGAGGTCTAAGATAGGACGCAGGCCTTTGTCCCTCTTGGGCACCACAAAGTAGTGGGAATAGCAACCACGACCTACTTCTGGCGTCGGAACGCGCTCGATGGCCCCCTTGGCCAAGAGGGCCGAAACTTCCTGCTGAAGAAGCACCAAGTGATCCCCCGACATGCGGTGGTACTGAGGTGGCATGGCTGGAGGGGTAGTCTCGAAGGGGAGGGAGTAGCCCCTCCGGACTATCTCTAAAACCCACCTGTCCGAAGTGATGGTGCACCAGTGGGGGAGGCGATGGCGAAGCCTGCCGCCCACTGGCGTTTGATGGGCCTGAAAGTTCAGACTAGGAAGGTTTGGAGGCAGTGGTGGCCGGGGTGGTGGTGGACTGACCCGCCAGCTGGCCCCTTGGACCGCCACGGCGGAACCCGCGTCCGCGGCCGCGCTGGGATGATTGCTGTGCCGGCCTGTGGCTCTGTTGCGAACGCTGCAGGGCGCCCCTTCCTGTGCCACGAAAGGAGCGAAAAGCGGAGGGGGGACTGCCGAGAGTCCCAAGGACTTGGCCGTAGCTCGTGAGTCCTTAAACCTCTCCAACGCCATGTCCGCTTTGTCGCCGAAAAGGCGATGGCCATCAAAGGGCATGTCCATAAGGGTGTTTTGGACATCCCCCTAAAATCCAGTGGTCCTCAACCAGGCGTGACGGCGAACCGCCACCGTCGTTGCAATGGATCTGCCCAGTGAGTGGGCGGTGTCTAGGCCACAACAAATCATGAACTTTTGCTGCGTCTCTCCCCTCTGCAACAGCCTGGGAGAGAGCAGGCCGGGCTTCCTCCGGACACTGGGGCAGCACGTTCGCCACCGTATCCCACAGAGAGTGGGAATAACGGCCCAAGAGGCATGCGGTGTTCACGGACCGCTGCGCAGAGCTGGTGGAAGAAAAAAATCTTCTTCCCAAACTGATCCAGCTTCTTGGATTCCCTATCCAGTGGTGCGGAAGGGAAGGCGGTTGCGGAAGCAGAGGCTTGGACAACCAAGCTCTCGGGGGTGGGGTGTTGGGAGAGGAAAATGGGGTCACCCGGAGCCGGGCGATGGCGTCGGGCCACGTTCCTATCCACAGGAGCCCCTGTGGTGGGCCTGGACCAAGTGCCCAAAAGAACGTCAGAAAGGGCTTCATTGAAAGGAAGCAGCGGCTCCGCAGAAGTAGCTGCTGGCTGAAGCACCTCTGTCAGGAGGTTAGTCCTGACGGCCACAGTAGGGAGCTCGAGGTGTAGGGCCTCGGCCGCCCTACGCAACACCACAGCATAACTAGCACCCTCCTCCGTAGCCACGGTAGGAGGAGACAGCAGGCCAAGGTCTGGTGAGGTATCCAGACCACTGGCGTTCCCCTATTCCTCAGCCCAGTCCTGTTCAGACTTGCAGGCTGCAGCGAGAGGGTCCTCAGACCCCTCCCAGTCCTCCCCTTGCTCCTCAGGCTGTTCAACAGGTCTAAAATAAGTAGCTGGGACATGGGGATAAAAATCCCCAAGCAACGTCGAGAACGGCATCGATCGACGCCGGCTCGACGCCGCGTCCACTTCGGGGCTGAAACTGAGGTCGACGTCGTCCCGAGGAGCGGGCGGCGTCAGAACTTGTGCCGGTGGAGTCGACGTCGGTGGAGGCGTAACAACGTCAACCGGCGTCGACCGGGATCCAGGCCAGGATCCAAGGGTGTCCTGCGGCGCTTGGGCCGGAGCCGACAGCGACGCCGGAGCCGCCAGCGAAGAAACGCGAGGACACCCATGCAGGACCGCGGGGCCCGAAGGCGCACCGGCGGGACCCGACGGCCCAAAGAGGCGAGCCATGGCCGACAGGAACTCCTGCATTTGGGCCGGAGTCGCCGACGACCCCGGGAAGGGCGGGTAGTCGGGCGGCGACTGCATAGGCTCCGCCGGAGCCGCGGGGGTGGCACCACCCACACCCTCAGCCGCGTCACGCGACCGACGAGGGGAAGCCGAAGAACGATGGCGTTTCTTCGACTTCTTGTGCTTCGTCTTACCTGACCCCGAGTGCGAAGACTTGGATCCCGAAGACCGATGATGATGACTCCGCGCACGGTCCCTCGACCTCCCTCTGGACCAGGACTTCGAACGGCGCGGAGCAGACTGCCGGGCTTCCAGCAACTTTCGGGACCGCTCCCGCAAAGTCTTTGGTGCCATGGCCCGGCAGTCGGGGCACGACTTGGGGTCGTGGTCGCGCCCCAGGCAGAAAAGACACACACGGTGCGGGTCCGTCACCGACATCATGCGGTGACAATCCCCGCAGGACTTGAAACCGGGCATCCTACTGCACCAGGAGTTGATGACTCGAAGAAAAATAGAGACAAAAAGCCTCAAAAAAGTCAGTCAAAAATTGACTGGGGGTTCCTGCTCTTCCCGGATCTGCGCTTGGTGGCGCGGAAAAAGAAAGAACTGACGTCAGCGCGCGTGGGCGGCGTCTAAGTAGCGCCTGCGACGTCATCTCGGCGACCACGACGCCAACGACGGACGCAGAGCCGCACAACGCCACCTACCGACGCGCAGGGGTACTGCTGACGAAAACTTTCCGGATCCAGTCTGACGCCTGGGGATATTCTAAGGTAAGGAATCTATCACTATGTGTTTCTTTCAGATGGATAGTCACTATATGTATCAAAATGGCTGGCCACATTTACAAAGCCTGGAGAATCAACTCCGGTTTGGCACAGCCACTATATAGTTAGCCATCGCGTAATGACGGACAGTCACTATATGTATCAAAATGGCTGGCCACATTTACAAAGCCTGGACAATCGACTCCGGGATTTGTAGGGGTGTCCTGCTCATGCAGGGGCACCCATACACTTATAACCCAGCACCCGCCCTTCAGTATTGAAAGGCCTACCTTAGGGGTGACGCACAAGTTACTAACTTGTGTAACGATATATCTGTAAGAGACAGTAGTTAGTGACAGATTCCTTACCTTAGAATATCCCCAGGCGTCAGGCTGGATCCGGAAAGTTTTTTGCGTAGCAGTACCCTTGCGCGTCGGTAGGCGGCGTCGTGCGGCTCCGCGTCCGTCGCCGGCGTCGTGATCGCCGGGATGACGTCGCGGGCAGTACTTAGGCGCCGCCCCTGCGCGCTGACGTCAGTTCTGTACACGACTTTCCGCGCCAGGAACGCAGAGCCATGCAAGAAGCTGACATAGGTGTCTGAAAAATACTAGGGCCCTGAAAGGGATGTCCTTAACCCTAGAAATCAGTTCGCAGAACGGGGAGGATGGGTGGGCGGTAAGGAATCTGTCACTAACTACTGTCTCTTACAGATATATCGTTACACAAGTTAGTAACTTGTGCATCTGAAAGAGACACGTTAGTGACAGATTCCTTACCTTAGAATAGATACCCCAGCAATACCAACCCCGGTGGTGGGTCTGCGAACAAAGATCAGACAAGGAAGTCCTGGAGGACAGAACGGCCAAAGAAGCCGTCCCTCCGGACCTGACTGTCAAGGCAGTAATGCTTTGTAAACGTGTGCAGCGAGGCCCACGTAGCTGCCTGACAGATAACCGGCAGCGGAACACCGCGGCCCAAGGCCGTGGTAGCAGCCGTTGCCCTGGTGGAATGGGCACGCAGCCCAACAGGAGGCTCCTTTTAGCCAAAGAATAGCAGGTCTTGATGCACAAGGTAACCCAGCGGGAGATGGTCCTCTTGTGCACCGCCCGACCTTTTTGGCGCCCACGTAGCCAATAAAGAGCTGGTCATCCACCCGGAAGTGTTTTGTGCGGTCAATATAGAAGGAGAGCGCACGTTTTGGGTCCAGACGGTGGAGCCTCTCTTCCTCTCTGGAAGGATGCGGAGGCGGAAAGAAGGTGGGCAAAGTGATGGTCTGCCCAATGTGGAAAGCAGTAACCACCTTTGGCAAGAAGGACGGACGCGTCCGAAGAACAACCTTGTCTGGATGAACAGACAGAAAGGGAGGTTTGCAAGATAGAGCCTGGAGCTCACTCACCCGCCGAGCGGAGGTGATGGCCACCAGAAAGGCTGTCTTCAGAGTCAGAAGACGAAGAGGACAGTTATGTAGAGGCTCAAAGGGAGCGCACATTAAAAAGGTAAGAACCAAGTTTAAGTCCCACTGAGGCATCACAAACGGAACAGGAGGGAAGAGGTGAGTAATGCCTTTTAAGAACCTGTTAACAACAGGGGACTTGAAAAGGGAGGGCTGATCAGGGAGCCTGAGGAAGGCCGAGATAGCACAAAGATAACCCTTGATGGTACCCAGGGCAGAACCCTGTTGGGCCAGAGAGAGAAGGAACAGAAGGACCTCAGAAAGAGGGGCAGAAAGGGGATCCACAGCCTTTGCTGTGCACCATGCCACAAATTTGTTCCACCTGCAGGCGTATACCACCTTAGTGGAGGGACGCCTGGCTGCCAGAATCACATCACAAACTTCGGGAGGCAAGTCGAAAGGAATCAACTGCCGCCGCTCAATCTCCACGCAAGCAGGTGTAGACTGGACAGGTTCGGGTGGAGGACCGTCCCCTGCTGCTGCGACAGAAGATCCTCCCGAAGAGGCAGACGGATCGGGGGATCTACGCTCATATTGAGTAGCTCGGGATACCAAACTCTTCGAGCCCAGTCCGGAGCCACAAGAATGACTTGGGCCCGGTCGTGCCGAATCTTCTTCAACACTCTGGGTAGAAGTGGTATAGGCGGAAAGGCGTACAATAGACCGCAACTCCACTCGTGACGAAAAGCGTCGCCGAGCGAGTGCCGCCTTGGAAATTCCAACGCGCAGAACTGATGACATTGCGCGTTCTCTTCGGTGGCGAATAGATCTAACCAAGGCTCTCCCCACTGTAGAAAGAGTCCTTGCGCCACTTCCGAGTGAAGACGCCATTCGTGATCCATCATGCACCTGCGGCTGAGTTCGTCCGCCCTGGCGTTCAGGGAACCTGCCAGGTGTTGAACCACCAGGAACATGCCCTGGTGTTCCAGCCATGTCCAGAGGCGCAGAGCCTCCTGACAAAGGGTCCACGACCCCACCCCGCCTTGTTTGTTGCAGTACCACATGGCAGTGGTGTTGTCTGTGAACACCTGCACTACCTTCCCTTTGACAGAGGGAAGGAATGCCTTGAGTGCAAGTCGGATCGCCCGGAGCTCCAGAAGGTTGATATGGAGCCGGGACTCCGCCGGAGACCAGAGGCCTCTGATCTCCGCCTCTCCCATGTGACCGCCCCATCCCAGAAGGGACGCGTCCGTCACAACTGTGTGCTCTGGCTGGGGAAGGGAGAGGGATCTGCCCATGACCCATTGCCGGTTCGAGAGCCACCACTGCAACTGTTTTGCAGTCCCCTCCGAGATCTGGACGTGATCGGACAGGTCGCCCTGGTGCTGCGCCCACTGGAACTTCAGGTCCCACTGCAGAGCCCGCATATGCCATCTGGCATGAGTGACCAGCAGGATGCAGGAGGCCATGAGGCCCAGCAGCCTCAGGGTCATCCGTACCGAAACCCAGGATAAGGGCTGAAAGATCGGAATCATAGCCTGAATATCCCGGACTCGCCGTTCGGGAGGATAGGCCCGAAACTGCGTCGTGTCCAGAACTGCTCCGATGAAAAGGAGCTGTGGAGAAGGAATCAGATGCGACTTTGGCACATTGATGGAGAACCCCAGCGAGTGCAGGAGTTCGGCCGTAGTCTGGAGGTGGGAGACAACTGCCTGGGACGAGCCCGCCTTCAGCAGCCAGTCGTCGAGGTAGGGGAAGACTGAAACCCCTGCCCGGCGCAGATGAGCTGCGACCACCGCCATCACTTTCGTGAACACCCGAGGGGCACTGGTAAGGCCAAAGGGGAGCACGGTGAACTGAAAATGCTCGAGGCCTACCGTGAACCGAAGGTAACGCCGGTGGGCCGGCAGGACGGGGATGTGGAAATAGGCGTCCTGCAAGTCCAACGCTACCAACCAGTCTCCGGGGTCGAGGGCAGTCAAGACCTGAGCTAGGGTGAGCATCTTGAACTTCTCCTTCCGGAGGAAGCGATTGACGTTCCGGAGGTCCAAGATAGGACGCATGTCCTCCTTGTCCTTTTGGGCACCAGAAAGTAGTGGGAGTAGCAACCACGCCCTACTTCTGGGGTCGGAACATGCTCGATGGCCCTCTTGGCCAAGAGGGCCGTGACTTCCTTCTGTAGAAGCACCAAGTGATCCCCTGACATGCGGTGGAATTGAGGTGGCATGGCTGGGGGGTGGTCTCGAAGGGGAGGGAGTAGCCCCTTCGGACAATGTCCAAGACCCACTTGTCCGAGGTGATGGGACGCCAGTGGTGAAGGTGATGGCGGACCCTGCCCTCGACTGGCGTGCTGTGCACCTGAAAGGAGGGACTAGGAGGGCTTGGAGGCCGCGGACGGGTTGGAGGTGGTGGCCTGACCCGCACGCTGGTTGCCCGAACCGCCACGGCGGTATCCACGTCCTCGGCCACGCGAAGGCGCTTGCTGCGCGGGCCGTTGGCCGGGCTGTGGACGTGACTGGGCGCCCCTTCCGTGGCCACGAAAGGGGCGAAAAGCAGACGTTTGCGGAGGGCGCACAACAGCAAGGCCCAGGGACTTAGCAGTAGCCCGTGAATCCTTGAAACGCTCCAGCGCATGGTCCGCCTTTGAACCAAAGAGACCGACTCCATCAAAGGGCATGTCCATGAGAGTATTCTGGACATCCCCTGAAAAACCAGTGGTTCTCAGCCAGGCGTGGCGACGCAGCGCCACCGTCGTTGCAAGCGATCTGCCCAGCGAGTCGGCGGTATCAAGGCCACAGCGGATGGTATACTTAGCCGCATCACGCCCTTCCGCAATAGCGCGGGTAAGCAGTGTCTGGACCTCCTCAGAACACTGCGGCAAAACATCAGCCACCGAATCCCACAGGGAGTGGGTGTATCGGCCCAAGAGGCAAGCGGTATTAACAGACCGCAAGCCAGCACTGGAGGAAGAGAAAGCCTTCTTCCCAAAGTGATCCAGGCGCTTGGATTCCCTATCCGGAGGGGCGGTAGGGAAGGCTGTTTGGGAGGCAGAGGCTTGGACAACCAAGCTCTCAGGGGTGGGGTGTTGGGAGAGAAACAGGGGGTCGCCCGGAGCCGGGCGATGGCGTCGGGCCACGTTCCTATCCACAGGAGCCCCTGTGGTGGGTTTGGACCAGGCACCCAAAAGAACGTCAGTGAGTGCATCGTTGAACGGCAGCACAGGCTCCGAAGAGGAGGCCGCCGGCTGAAGCACTTCAGTCAGGAGGTTAGTCCTGACGGCCACTGTAGGCAACTGGAGATTTAAGGCTCCAGCAGCTCTACGCAACACCGTTGCAAAATTAGCCCCCTCCTCCGTTGCCACGGGAGGAGACAGCATGCCAGAGTCGGGGGAGGTATCCAGCCCACTGGCATCCCCAAGTTCCTCAACCCAGTCCGGGTCAAACTCGCACTGTTGTGTGAGAGGGTCGTCAGACCCCTCCCAGCTCTCCTGGTCCTCCTCAGGTTGAAAAGATGGAGGAGGAGGGACATAAGGGACCCAAGGCCTCATCGGCGCCGGAACCGGCGCCGGGCGACGCCGGTCCGGCTCCATGTCCGGACCCGGGGAGAACCGGGGAACGACGCCGCCCGGAGCCCCGGACGGCGTCGGAAACGGCACCGGGGACATCGGCGTCGGCGGAGGCGTGGTTAGGTCAACCGGCGTCGATGGAGGTCGCGGCACCACCGGAACCGGGGTCGAGGCCGGGGCCGGAGCCGAGGCCGGGACGAAGGCTGGTGGGACAGGCGACGCCGGGACCGGAGTCGACGGCGACGCCGGAGCAACCCCATCTGGGCCCGCGGGGCCCGAAGGCGCACCGGAGGGACCTTGAGGCCCGAAGAGGCGGGCCATGGCCGACAGGAATTTCTGTACTTCGGCCGGAGTCGCCCCCGAACCCGGGAAGGACGGGTAATGCGGGGGCAACTCGACAGGCACGTCCGGGGCCGCGGGGGCGGGGACGGTGCCGACAGGGACCTCAGCCGAGTCGCGCGACCGGCGAGGCGAAGTCTTAGAGCGATGACGCCGCTTAGACTTCTTGTGCTTCGACTTACCGGAGGAGCGCGAAGACTTGGATTCCGACGAACGGCGGGGACTCCGCGTCCGGCCCCTCGACCTCTCCCGGGACCGGGGCTTGCTGCGGCGCGGAGCCGACTGCCGGACTTCAAGGAGCTTTCGAGACCGCTCTCGCAAAGCCTTCGGATGAAGTTTCCGGCAGTCAGGGCACGACTTCGTGTCGTGGCCTCGGCCGAGGCAGAAGAGACACTCGAGGTGGGGGTCCGTGATGGACATCATACGACCACATTCCTCGCAGGGCTTAAAGCCGGGCATCCCTACGACACCTTAGGAGTCGTGAAGACTCGTTGAAGAGAACAGTGAAAAATTTCACAAAAAGATAGTCAAAAAGTGACTAGGGCACTGCTCTTCCCGGATCTGCGCTTACTGGCGCGGAAAAAGAAGAACTGACGTCAGCGCGCAGGGGCGGCGCCTAAGTACTGCCCGCGACGTCATCCCGGCGATCACGACGCCGACGACGGACGCGGAGCCGCACGACGCCGCCTACCGACGCGCAAGGGTACTGCTACGCAAAAACTTTTCCGGATCCAGCCTGACGCCTGGGGATATTCTAAGGTAAGGAATCTGTCACTAACGTGTCTCTTTCAGATTTATAAGTTTTAAGTGTAGTGACCTTAGATACAAGAAAACGTATACCAGTCGTAAGTGGTGCTAGCACCAGCTTACACAGGCTGCAATGGCAGACCTGTAGTCACAGTTTGAGTGGTCTCTAATAGGTGGCACAATACATGCTGCAGCCCATGGAAGACCCTGGTGTACCTATGCCCTGGGTACAGCAGTGCCATATACTAGGGAGTTATAGTGGTACACCAGTAGGCAATTGTGGGGGTACAGAAGCACTTACCATGTCAAATTTAGGGAGGAAGCACAGTGACTGGGGTCCTGATTAGCAGGATCCCAGTCAGACTAGTCAAAAAAATCATACTGACAGCAGCAAAAAGTGGGGGTAACCATGCTAGAAGGATCCTACCTTCCAAAAGAGGGCACATCTTCTGTGTACACTGGAAAAACTTTCTGTCAGGCTCAGACAGAATCGAGGGACTGACCCACTTTGGAAGGCACAGAAAGAAAGGAACTGATGTAAGGGCGCAGAGGTAGCAGCTATGTATGTTCTGGGGCGGGATTATCCCAATGCAGAGCGCCACAATACCACTTACTGACACATGAGGAAACTGCTGAGAAAATTCTCCGGATCCAGCCTGGCACAAGATGAGGAATCTGCAGTTAGGAGTATCTACCAGAAACAAATGGTCCAAGCACCAAGAGACAAATGTGTTTTTATTATGGGATATATGCACAAGTTACTAACTTGTGTAACGATATATCTGTAAGAGACAGTAGTTAGTGACAGATTCCTTACCTTAGAATATCCCCAGGCGTCAGGCTGGATCCGGAAAGTTTTTGCGTAGCAGTACCCTTGCGCGTCGGTAGGCGGCGCCGTGCGGCTCCGCGTCCGTCGCCGGCGTCGTGATCGCCGGGATGACGTCGCGGGCAGTACTTAGACGCCGCCCCTGCGCGCTGACGTCAGTTCTGTACACGACTTTCCGCGCCAGGAACGCAGAGCCATGCAAGAAGCTGACATAGGTGTCTGAAAAATACTAGGGCCCTGAAAGGGATGTCCTTAACCCTAGAAATCAGTTCGCAGAACGGGGAGGATGGGTGGGCGGTAGGAATCTGTCACTAACTACTGTCTCTTACAGATATATCGTTACACAAGTTAGTAACTTGTGCATCTGAAAGAGACACGTTAGTGACAGATTCCTTACCTTAGAATAGATACCCCAGCAATACCAACCCCGGTGGTGGGTCTGCGAACAAAGATCAGACAAGGAAGTCCTGGAGGACAGAACGGCCAAAGAAGCCGTCCCTCCGGACCTGACTGTCAAGGCAGTAATGCTTTGTAAACGTGTGCAGCGAGGCCCACGTAGCTGCCTGACAAATAACCGGCAGCGGAACACCGCGGCCCAAGGCCGTGGTAGCAGCCGTTGCCCTTGTGGAATGGGCACGCAGCCCAACAGGAGGCTCCTTTTGCCAAAGAATAGCAGGTCTTGATGCACAAGGTAAGCCAGCGGGAGATGGTCCTCTTGTGCACCGCCCGACCTTTTTGGCGCCCACGTAGCCAACAAAGAGCTGGTCATCCACCCGGAAGTGTTTTGTGCGGTCAATATAGAAGGAGAGCGCACGTTTTGGGTCCAGACGGTGGAGCCTCTCTTCCTCTCTGGAAGGATGCGGAGGCGGAAAGAAGGTGGGCAAAGTGATGGTCTGCCCAATATGGAAAGCAGTAACCACCTTTGGCAAGAAGGACGGACGCGTCCGAAGAACAACCTTGTCTGGATGAACAGACAGAAAGGGAGGTTTGCAAGATAGAGCCTGGAGCTCACTCACCCGCCGAGCGGAGGTGATGGCCACCAGAAAGGCTGTCTTCAGAGTCAGAAGACGAAGAGGACAGTTATGTAGAGGCTCAAAGGGAGCGCACATTAAAAAGGTAAGAACCAAGTTCAAGTCCCACTGAGGCATCACAAACGGAACAGGAGGGAAGAGGTGAGTAATGCCTTTTAAGAACCTGTTAACAACAGGGGACTTGAAAAGGGAGGGCTGATCAGGGAGCCTGAGGAAGGCCGAGATAGCACAAAGATAACCCTTGATGGTACCCAGGGCAGAACCCTGTTGGGCCAGAGGCACAAGTTACTAACTTGTGTAACGATATATCTGTAAGAGACAGTAGTTAGTGACAGATTCCTTACCTTAGAATATCCCCAGGCGTCAGGCTGGATCCGGAAAGTTTTTGCGTAGCAGTACCCTTGCGCGTCGGTAGGCGGCGTCGTGCGGCTCCGCGTCCGTCGTCGGCGTCGTGATCGCCGGGATGACGTCGCGGGCAGTACTTAGACGCCGCCCCTGCGCGCTGACGTCAGTTCTGTACACGACTTTCCGCGCCAGGAACGCAGAGCCATGCAAGAAGCTGACATAGGTGTCTGAAAAATACTAGGGCCCTGAAAGGGATGTCCTTAACCCTAGAAATCAGTTCGCAGAACGGGGAGGATGGGTGGGGCGGTAAGGAATCTGTCACTAACTACTGTCTCTTACAGATATATCGTTACACAAGTTAGTAACTTGTGCATCTGAAAGAGACACGTTAGTGACAGATTCCTTACCTTAGAATAGATACCCCAGCAATACCAACCCCGGTGGTGGGTCTGCGAACAAGATCAGACAAGGAAGTCCTGGAGGACAGAACGGCCAAAGAAGCCGTCCCTCCGGACCTGACTGTCAAGGCAGTAATGCTTTGTAAACGTGTGCAGCGAGGCCCACGTAGCTGCCTGACAGATAACCGGCAGCGGAACACCGCGGCCCAAGGCCGTGGTAGCAGCCGTTGCCCTGGTGGAATGGGCACGCAGCCCAACAGGAGGCTCCTTTTTAGCCAAAGAATAGCAGGTCTTGATGCACAAGGTAACCCAGCGGGAGATGGTCCTCTTGTGCACCGCCCGACCTTTTTGGCGCCCACGTAGCCAACAAAGAGCTGGTCATCCACCCGGAAGTGTTTTGTGCGGTCAATATAGAAAGAGAGCGCACGTTTTGGGTCCAGACGGTGGAGCCTCTCTTCCTCTCTGGAAGGATGCGGAGGCGGAAAGAAGGTGGGCAAAGTGATGGTCTGCCCAATGTGGAAAGCAGTAACCACCTTTGGCAAGAAGGACGGACGCGTCCGAAGAACAACCTTGTCTGGATGAACAGACAGAAAGGGAGGTTTGCAAGATAGAGCCTGGAGCTCACTCACCCGCCGAGCGGAGGTGATGGCCACCAGAAAGGCTGTCTTCAGAGTCAGAAGACGAAGAGGACAGTTATGTAGAGGCTCAAAGGGAGCGCACATTAAAAAGGTAAGAACCAAGTTCAAGTCCCACTGAGGCATCACAAACGGAACAGGAGGGAAGAGGTGAGTAATGCCTTTTAAGAACCTGTTAACAACAGGGGACTTGAAAAGGGAGGGCTGATCAGGGAGCCTGAGGAAGGCCGAGATAGCACAAAGATAACCCTTGTTGGTACCCAGGGCAGAACCCTGTTGGGCCAGAGAGAGAAGGAACAGAAGGACCTCAGAAAGAGGGGCAGAAAGGGGATTCACAGCCTTTGCTGTGCACCATGCCACAAATTTGTTCCACCTGCAGGCGTATACCACCTTAGTGGAGGGACGCCTGGCTGCCAGAATCACATCACAAACTTCGGGAGGCAAGTCGAAAGGAATCAACTGCCGCCGCTCAATCTCCACGCAAGCAGGTGTAGACTGGACAGGTTCGGGTGGAGGACCGTCCCCTGCTGCTGCGACAGAAGATCCTCCCGAAGAGGCAGACGGATCGGGGGATCTACGCTCATATTGAGTAGCTCGGGATACCAAACTCTTCGAGCCCAGTCCGGAGCCACAAGAATGACTTGGGCCCGGTCGTGCCGAATCTTCTTCAACACTCTGGGTAGAAGTGGTATAGGCGGAAAGGCGTACAATAGACCGCAACTCCACTCGTGACGAAAAGCGTCGCCGAGCGAGTGCCGCCTTGGAAATTCCAACGCGCAGAACTGATGACATTGCGCGTTCTCTTCGGTGGCGAATAGATCTAACCAAGGCTCTCCCCACTGTAGAAAGAGTCCTTGCGCCACTTCCGAGTGAAGACGCCATTCGTGATCCATCATGCACCTGCGGCTGAGTTCGTCCGCCCTGGCGTTCAGGGAACCTGCCAGGTGTTGAACCACCAGGAACATGCCCTGATGTTCCAGCCATGTCCAGAGGCGCAGAGCCTCCTGACAAAGGGTCCACGACCCCACCCCGCCTTGTTTGTTGCAGTACCACATGGCGGTGGTGTTGTCTGTGAACACCTGCACTACCTTCCCTTTGACAGAGGGAAGGAATGCCTTGAGTGCAAGTCGGATCGCCCGGAGCTCCAGAAGGTTGATATGGAGCCGGGACTCCGCCGGAGACCAGAGGCCTCTGATCTCCGCCTCTCCCATGTGACCGCCCATCCCAGAAGGGACGCGTCCGTCACAACTGTGTGCTCTGGCTGGGGAAGGGAGAGGGATCTGCCCATGACCCATTGCCGGTTCGAGAGCCACCACTGCAACTGTTTTGCAGTCCCCTCCGAGATCTGGACGTGATCGGACAGGTCGCCCTGGTGATGCGCCCACTGGAACTTCAGGTCCCACTGCAGAGCCCGCATATGCCATCTGGCATGAGTGACCAGCAGGATGCAGGAGGCCATGAGGCCCAGCAGCCTCAGGGTCATCCGTACCGAAACCCAGGATAAAGGCTGAAAGATCGGAATCATAGCCTGAATATCCCGGACTCGCCGTTCGGGAGGATAGGCCCGAAACTGCGTCGTGTCCAGAACTGCTCCGATGAAAAGGAGCTGTGGAGAAGGAATCAGATGCGACTTTGGCACATTGATGGAGAACCCCAGCGAGTGCAGGAGTTCGGCCGTAGTCTGGAGGTGGGAGACGACTGCCTGGGACGAGCCCGCCTTCAGCAGCCAGTCGTCGAGGTAGGGGAAGACTGAAACCCCTGCCCGGCGCAGATGAGCTGCGACCACCGCCATCACTTTCGTGAACACCCGAGGGGCACTGGTAAGGCCAAAGGGGAGCACGGTGAACTGAAAATGCTCGAGGCCTACCGTGAACCGAAGGTAACGCCGGTGGGCCGGCAGGACGGGGATGTGGAAATAGGCGTCCTGCAAGTCCAACGCTACCAACCAGTCTCCGGGGTCGAGGGCAGTCAAGACCTGAGCTAGGGTGAGCATCTTGAACTTCTCCTTCCGGAGAAAGCGATTGACGTTCCGGAGGTCCAAGATAGGACGCATGTCCTCCTTGTCCTTTTGGGCACCAGAAAGTAGTGGGAGTAGCAACCACGCCCTACTTCTGGGGTCGGAACATGCTCGATGGCCCTCTTGGCCAAGAGGGCCGTGACTTCCTTCTGTAGAAGCACCAAGTGATCCCCTGACATGCGGTGGAATTGAGGTGGCATGGCTGGGGGGTGGTCTCGAAGGGGAGGGAGTAGCCCCTTCGGACAATGTCCAAGACCCACTTGTCCGAGGTGATGGGACGCCAGTGGTGAAGGTGATGGCGGACCCTGCCCCCGACTGGCGTGCTGTGCACCTGAAAGGAGGGACTAGGAGGGCTTGGAGGCCGCGGACGGGTTGGAGGTGGTGGCCTGACCCGCACGCTGGTTGCCCGAACCGCCACGGCGGTATCCACGTCCTCGGCCACGCGAAGGCGCTTGCTGCGCGGGCCGTTGGCCGGGCTGTGGACGTGACTGGGCGCCCCTTCCGTGGCCACGAAAGGGGCGAAAAGCAGACGTTTGCGGAGGGCGCACAACAGCAAGGCCCAGGGACTTAGCAGTAGCCCGTGAGTCCTTGAAACGCTCCAGCGCATGGTCTGCCTTCGAACCAAAAAGACCGACTCCATCAAAGGGCATGTCCATGAGAGTATTCTGGACATCCCCTGAAAAACCAGTGGTTCTCAGCCAGGCGTGGCGACGCAGCGCCACCGTCGTTGCAAGCGATCTGCCCAGCGAGTCGGCGGTATCAAGGCCACAGCGGATGGTATATTTAGCCGCATCACGCCCTTCCGCAATAGCGCGGGTAAGCAGTGTCTGGACCTCCTCAGAACACTGCGGCAAAACATCAGCCACCGAATCCCACAGGGAGTGGGTGTATCGGCCCAAGAGGCAAGCGGTATTAACAGACCGCAAGCCAGCACTGGAGGAAGAGAAAGCCTTCTTCCCAAAGTGATCCAGGCGCTTGGATTCCCTATCCGGAGGGGCGGTAGGGAAGGCTGTTTGGGAGGCAGAGGCTTGGACAACCAAGCTCTCAGGGGTGGGGTGTTGGGAGAGAAACAGGGGGTCGCCCGGAGCCGGGCGATGGCGTCGGGCCACGTTCCTATCCACAGGAGCCCCTGTGGTGGGTTTGGACCAGGCACCCAAAAGAACGTCAGTGAGTGCATCGTTGAACGGCAGCACAGGCTCCGAAGAGGAGGCCGCCGGCTGAAGCACTTCAGTCAGGAGGTTAGTCCTGACGGCCACTGTAGGCAACTGGAGATTTAAGGCTCCAGCAGCTCTACGCAACACCGTTGCAAAATTAGCCCCCTCCTCCGTTGCCACGGGAGGAGACAGCATGCCAGAGTCGGGGAGGTATCCAGCCCACTGGCATCCCCAAGTTCCTCAACCCAGTCCGGGTCAAACTCGCACTGTTGTGTGAGAGGGTCGTCAGACCCCTCCCAGCTCTCCTGGTCCTCCTCAGGTTGAAAATATGGAGGAGGAGGGACATAAGGGACCCAAGGTCTCATCGGCGCCGGAACCGGCGTCGGGCGACGCCGGTCCGGCTCCATGTCCGGACCCGGGGAGAACCGGGAACGACGCCGCCCGGAGCCCCGGACGGCGTCGGAAACGGCACCGGGGACATCGGCGTCGGCGGAGGCGTGGTTAGGTCAACCGGCGTCGATGGGGGTTGCGGCACCACCGGAACCGGGGTCGAGGCCGGGGCCGGAGCCGAGGCCGGGACGAAGGCTGGTGGGACAGGCGACGCCGGGACCGGAGTCGACGGCGACGCCGGAGCAACCCCATCAGGGCCCGCGGGGCCCGAAGGCGCACCGGAGGGACCTTGAGGCCCGAAGAGGCGGGCCATGGCCGACAGGAATTTCTGTAGCTCGGCCGGAGTCGCCCCCGAACCCGGGTAGGACGGGTAATGCGGGGGCAACTCGACAGGCACGTCCGGGGCCGCGCGGGGACGGTGCCGACAGGGACCTCAGCCGAGTCGCGCGACCGGCGAGGCGAAGTCTTAGAACGATGACGCCGCTTAGACTTCTTGTGCTTCGACTTACCGGAGGAGCGCGAAGACTTGGATTCCGACGAACGGCGGGGACTCCGCGTCCGGCCCCTCGACCTCTCCCGGGACCGGGGCTTGGTGCGGCGCGGAGCCGACTGCCGGACTTCAAGGAGCTTTCGAGACCGCTCTCGCAAAGCCTTCGGATGAAGTTTCCGGCAGTCAGGGCACGACTTCGTGTCGTGGTCTCGGCCGAGACAGAAGAGACACTCGAGGTGGGGGTCCGTGATGGACATCATACGACCACATTCCTCGCAGGGCTTAAAGCCGGGCATCCCTACGACACCTTAGGAGTCGGGAAGACTCGTTGAAGAAAACAGTGAAAAATTTCACAAAAAAGATAGTCAAAAAGTGACTAGGGCACTGCTCTTCCCGGATCTGCGCTTACTGGCGCGGAAAAAGAAGAACTGACGTCAGCGCGCAGGGGCGGCGTCTAAGTACTGCCCGCGACGTCATCCCGGCGATCACGACGCCGACGACGGACGCGGAGCCGCACGACGCCGCCTACCGACGCGCAAGGGTACTGCTACGCAAAAAACTTTCCGGATCCAGCCTGACGC
Organism: Calotriton arnoldi; assembly: GCA_963921515.1. Taxonomy (NCBI): domain Eukaryota; kingdom Metazoa; phylum Chordata; class Amphibia; order Caudata; family Salamandridae; genus Calotriton; species Calotriton arnoldi. The sequence continues at coordinate 135,024 of CAWUFW010011527.1, read as the reverse complement.
CTGGGGATATTCTAAGGTAAGGAATCTGTCACTAACGTGTCTCTTTCAGATAGAGAAGGAACAGAAGGACCTCAGAAAGAGGGGCAGAAAGGGGATTCACAGCCTTTGCTGTGCACCATGCCACAAATTTGTTCCACCTGCAGGCGTATACCACCTTAGTGGAGGGACGCCTGGCTGCCAGAATCACATCACAAACTTCGGGAGGCAAGTCGAAAGGAATCAACTGCCGCCGCTCAATCTCCACGCAAGCAGGTGTAGACTGGACAGGTTCGGGTGGAGGACCGTCCCCTGCTGCTGCGACAGAAGATCCTCCCGAAGAGGCAGACGGATCGGGGATCCACGCTCATATTGAGTAGCTCGGGATACCAAACTCTTCGAGCCCAGTCCGGAGCCACAAGAATGACTTGGGCCCGGTCGTGCCGAATCTTCTTCAACACTCTGGGTAGAAGTGGTATAGGCGGAAAGGCGTACAATAGACCGCAACTCCACTCGTGACGAAAAGCGTCGCCGAGCGAGTGCCGCCTTGGAAATTCCAACGCGCAGAACTGATGACATTGCGCGTTCTCTTCGGTGGCGAATAGATCTAACCAAGGCTCTCCCCACTGTAGAAAGAGTCCTTGCGCCACTTCCGATTGTTGCAGTACCACATGGCGGTGGTGTTGTCTGTGAACACCTGCACTACCTTCCCTTTGACAGAGGGAAGGAATGCCTTGAGTGCAAGTCGGATCGCCCGGAGCTCCAGAAGGTTGATATGGAGCCGGGACTCCGCCGAAGACCAGAGGCCTCTGATCTCCGCCTCTCCCATGTGACCGCCCCATCCCAGAAGGGACGCGTCCGTCACAACTGTGTGCTCTGGCTGGGGAAGGGAGAGGGATCTGCCCATGACCCATTGCCGGTTCGAGAGCCACCACTGCAACTGTCTTGCAGTCCCCTCCGAGATCTGGACGTGATCGGACAGGTCGCCCTGGTGCTGCGCCCACTGGAACTTCAGGTCCCACTGCAGAGCACGCATGTGCCATCTGGCATGAGTGACCAGCAGGATGCAGGAGGCCATGAGGCCCAGCAGCCTCAGGGTCATCCGTACCGAAACCCAGGATAAAGGCTGAAAGATCGGAATCATAGCCTGAATATCCCGGACTCGCCGTTCGGGAGGATAGGCCCGAAACTGCGTCGTGTCCAGAACTGCTCCGATGAAAAGGAGCTGTGGAGAAGGAATCAGATGCGACTTTGGCACATTGATGGAGAACCCCAGCGAGTGCAGGAGTTCGGCCGTAGTCTGGAGGTGGGAGACAACTGCCTGGGACGAGCCCGCCTTCAGCAGCCAGTCGTCGAGGTAGGGGAAGACTGAAACCCCTGCCCGGCGCAGATGAGCTGCGACCACCGCCATCACTTTCGTGAACACCCGAGGGGCACTGGTAAGGCCAAAGGGGAGCACGGTGAACTGAAAATGCTCGAGGCCTACCGTGAACCGAAGGTAACGCCGGTGGGCCGGCAGGACGGGGATGTGGAAATAGGCGTCCTGCAAGTCCAACGCTACCAACCAGTCTCCGGGGTCGAGGGCAGTCAAGACCTGAGCTAGGGTGAGCATCTTGAACTTCTCCTTCCGGAGGAAGCGATTGACGTTCCGGAGGTCCAAGATAGGACGCATGTCCTCCTTGTCCTTTTGGGCACCAGAAAGTAGTGGGAGTAGCAACCACGCCCTACTTCTGGGGTCGGAACATGCTCGATGGCCCTCTTGGCCAAGAGGGCCGTGACTTCCTTCTGTAGAAGCGCCAAGTGATCCCCTGACATGCGGTGGAATTGAGGTGGCATGGCTGGGGGGTGGTCTCGAAGGGGAGGGAGTAGCCCCTTCGGACAATGTCCAAGACCCACCTGTCCGAGGTGATGGGACGCCAGAGGTGAAGGTGATGGCGGACCCTGCCCTCGACTGGCGTACTGTGCACCTGAAAGGAGGGACTAGGAGGGCTTGGAGGCCGCGGACGGGTTGGAGGTGGTGGCCTGACCCGCACGCTGGTTGCCCGAACCGCCACGGCGGTATCCACGTCCTCGGCCACGCGAGGCGCTTGCTGCGCGGGCCGTTGGCCGGGCTGCGGACGTGACTGGGCGCCCCTTCCGTGGCCACGAAAGGGGCGAAAAGCAGACGTGAGCGGAGGGCGCACAACAGCAAGGCCCAGGGACTTAGCAGTAGCCCGAGAGTCCTTGAAACGCTCCAGCGCATGGTCTGCCTTCGAACCAAAAAGACCGACACCATCAAAGGGCATGTCCATGAGTGTATTCTGGACATCTCCCGAAAAACCAGTGGTTCTCAGCCAGGCGTGGCGACGCAGCGCCACCGTCGTTGCAAGCGATCTGCCCAGCGAGTCGGCGGTATCAAGGCCACAGCGGATGGTATATTTAGCCGCATCACGCCCTTCCGCAATGGCGCGGGTAAGCAGTGTCTGGACCTCCTCAGAACACTGCGGCAAAACAGTTGCCACCGAATCCCACAGGGAGTGGGTGTATCGGCCCAAGAGGCAAGCGGTATTAACAGACCGCAAGCCAGCACTGGAGGAAGAGAAAGCCTTCTTCCCAAAGTGATCCAGGCGCTTGGATTCCCTATCCGGAGGGGCGGTAGGGATGGCGGTTTGGGAGGCAGAGGCTTGGACAACCAAGCTCTCAGGGGTGGGGTGTTGGGAGAGAAACAGGGGGTCGCCCGGAGCAGGGCGATGGCGTCGGGCCACGTTCCTATCCACAGGAGCCCCTGTGGTGGGTTTGGACCAGGCACCCAAAAGAACGTCAGTCAGTGCCTCGTTGAACGGCAGCACAGTCTCCGAAGAGGAGGCCGCCGGCTGAAGCACTTCAGTCAGGATGTTAGACCTGACGACCACTGTAGGCAACTGGAGATTCAAGGCTCCAGCAGCTCTACGCAACACCGTTGCAAAATTAGCCCCCTCCTCCGTTGCCACGGGAGGAGACAGCATGCCAGAGTCAGGGGAGGTATCCAGACCACTGGCATCCCCAAGTTCCTCAACCCAGTCCGGGTCAAACTCGCACTGTTGTGTGAGAGGGTCGTCAGACCCCTCCCAGCTCTCCTGGTCCTCCTCAGGTTGAAAATATGGAGGAGGAGGGACATCAGGGACCCAAGGTCTCATCGGCGCCGGATACGGCGTCGGGCGACGCCGCTCCGGCACCATGTCCGGACCCGGAGAGAACCGGGGAACGACGCCGCCCGGACCCCCGGACGGCGTCGGAAACGGCACCGGGGACATCGGCGTCGGCGGAGGCGTGGTTAGGTCAACCGGCGTCGATGGGGGTTGCGGCCCCACCGGAGCCGGGGTCGAGGCCGGGACCGGAGCCGAGGCCGGGACGAAGGCTGGTGGGACAGGCGACGCCGGGACCGGAGTCGACGGCGACGCCGGAGCAACCCAATCAGGGCCCGCGGGGCCCGGAGGCGCACCGGAGGGACCTTGAGGCCCGAAGAGGCGGGCCATGGCCGACAGGAATTCCTGTATATCGGCCTGAGTCGCCCCCGAGCCCGGGTAGGGCGGGTACTGCGGGGGTAACTCGACAGGCACGTCCGGGGCCGCGGGGCGGGGACGGTGCCGACAGGGACCTCAGCCGAGTCGCGAGACCGGCGAGGCCAAGTCTTAGAGCGATGACGCCGCTTAGACTTCTTGTGCTTCGACTTACCGGAGGAGCGCGAAGACTTTGAATCCGACGAACGGCGGGGACTCCGCGTCCGGCCCCTCGACCTCTCCCGGGACCGGGGCTTGGTGCGGCGCGGAGCCGAATGCCGGACTTCAAGGAGCTTTCGAGACCGCTCTCGCAAAGCCTTAGGATGAAGTTTCCGGCAGTCAGGACACGACTTCGTGTCGTGGTCTCGGCCGAGACAAAAGAGACACTCGAGGTGCGGGTCCGTGATCGACATCATGCGACCACATTCCTCGCAGGGCTTAAAGCCGGGCATCCCTACGACACCTTAGGAGTCGTGAAGACTCGTTGAAGAAACAGTGACAAAATTCACCAAAAAAGATAGTCAAAAAGTGACTAGGGCACTGCTCTTCCCGGATCTGCGCTTACTGGCGCGGAAAAAGAAGAACTGACGTCAGCGCGCAGGGGCGGCGTCTAAGTACTGCCCGCGACGTCATCCCGGCGATCACGACGCCGACGACGGACGCGGAGCCGCACGACGCCGCCTACCGACGCGCAAGGGTACTGCTACGCAAAAACTTTCCGGATCCAGCCTGACGCCTGGGGATATTCTAAGGTAAGGAATCTGTCACTAACGTGTCTCTTTCAGATAAATATTTTTTTCAATGTAAATGCCATCTAATTTCACAGCAGTTTCAGACCTTTGCATCCTTCAGCTCAAGACTGCTGCAAAGAGTTGAAGATTTTGTGTAGCTTTAAGCCTTTATTTCACAAACTTTCCTTTTACTTCTATGAGTTGCCAGAAGATTTAAATGTCAACTCGTCATCAGACAGAAATCTCAAGTGGCCTCATGGCCAACATGAGCTATCCAGCCAGCCCTTGCCTTGTTGTCAACAGCGCTCTATATTCTGGAACTTGTAGTTCTATTTCCCCTTGATAAACGCAGGACTACCACTACCTTGAGTGCACAGTGTTGTGAGCAGCAAGGACACAATGTGCTACAGATCTAACTAGAGGGCTCAGAGTGCCCTCTATCAGAGGCAGTAGCACCCAGGCCTTCTTGCTCTTCACATTCTGACACTTGCAGGTTTGCTTTTCTCATTATAATTCCAGGACAATAAGTACCAGAATGCAAAGTAGCATGAACTCGAAAGGTACCATAGGCTACAGTCTGACCAGGAAGCACTCCTCAGGTCTCTGCTCAGCCTCTTCTCAACCCAAGACCAGGGAGATTAAACCTTTCTCGCCCCAGGAACAGTAAGTCTCTCCTGCCAGGATCAGAAGGTGTCTCATATAACACCAGGATCACGGGGTCTCACCTCCCAGCCTCCTGAACTTGTTGGCTCCTCAAATAGGTATAGCCCTGAGGCTGCAGATTCCTAAAGTGATGTGGTTAAGGCAGCCCTTATTACGTACAAATGGGGTGAGTTTGAGATGCAGGGCACAAAGGAAAATAAAGCTGGCAGAGGGATTCAAGGTAGATGCTAGTGGGAATGGAAATGCTGGTGAATACATTACTCTATTAGCATGCAATGGCAATAGATTTTATTTCAGAATACAAGGGAATGTTACTTCATATACCCTTATAATTGTTTGGATCAGTTGGTGTGCTTGCAAGCATTGAATTCATGGAAAAAACTAAATAATCTTGGCCATTATTGGCATTCGCCATCATAAGGTCCAAATGTAAAAAGAGTGTAATTGTAATAAGCAAGGAAATTAATTCCCTAGTACAAGGAATCACTTACTAATGCTTTAAACTTGATCTTTATAAGTAGGCCATAGGGGAGTTGTTATTATTATATGCAGCACTTTGCTAGGTAAACATACCACTAGTATCCAGAAGTCTTAGCTTTGAAGCAGAAAACAAAAGAATGATGTCTGAAGATTGTCTTACCGAGCTCAATGTTCTGACTGGTGTCAGCTGTGTGTAACGCCGTCTCTTTGCCAGGTTTCAGGGTTCCATTAATTTTCATCCCTTTAACATGAAAGCTGAGTTCACAAGGTAGCAAGTTACAGATGACCATGGTTGGTAGGAGGTAAATCGTGTGTCCAGGCTGTCTGAATATTTGTTTAGCTTGATCCGAAAAGATATGTGAAGGCATGTAATCAGGATAATTCTCTTTCTTTATTGCTACACAAAACCTGCAAGTGATATAGATTTATTTTCGAATTAACAATGTCAACTGCACTTAGAAGAATCATTAAGCATGTAACTTGCATTTTAATGTAAATACTGCTAACAATTAAAAGGGATGGCACAATATTACACAAAGCTACATTAAAATATTACAACAAAAACTGTGTGGAAATATTAGGCACGCTCATTATGATAAAGGGGATAATGGAGAAATCCTTCTGAACTGAGAAACATTAGTCAAATTAAAACTTGTACTCGAATACAGTTTTAACACACTATTTGGAACAAGCTTTAGCATTACACTTCAGATCTCCTGCAATTAAAAACTGTTCTTTTCTTGTTCATAACAGCAATGGAACCATGTTTTTTACTGTAATATATTTGAATGAGCTTTGTTTCATATTAAAGAAGTAATTTTTATCTTTGGGTTGACAGTTATCCCTATTCTTAAAAAGAATAATACTAGCTGCTTTTTAGGTCAAAGCCTACCAGACAGTGCAGCTGTCAGGTTGCAAAGAGATATTGGGCACATGCTGGAAACAGACCTAGAAATGCATTCCGCCCATTGCTTGCCATTGGCTCTGCCTTTTGTCAATCACATTTGCATAGTTTCTGTTCATTGGCTTTATTTGTATTTGGCTGTCCAGCTTCAGTTAGTCCCTCCTGTGGAGCATTGCCTATTTACTACCTCCTGGTTTCTCCTATTTTTCCACGACTGCTCGCATTTTGGGAACTCTTTTTCTTCTTTTTTTGTGAAGCACTTTATGGGAATGCATGTTTTGAAAGCTGCCTCTCTTGTATGCTTCTGACGCACAAGTTACTAACTTGTGTAACGATATATCTGTAAGAGACAGTAGTTAGTGATAGATTCCTTACCTTAGAATATCCCCAGGCGTCAGGCTGGATCCGGAAAGTTTTGCGTAGCAGTACCCTTGCGCGTCGGTAGGCGGCGTCGTGCGGCTCCGCGTCCGTCGTCGGCGTCGTGATCGCCGGGATGACGTCGCGGGCAGTACTTAGGCGCCGCCCTGCGCGCTGACGTCAGTTCTGTACACGACTTTCCGCGCCAGGAACGCAGAGCCATGCAAGAAGCTGACACAGGTGTCTGAAAAATACTAGGGCCCTGAAAGGGATGTCCTTAACCCTAGAAATCAGTTCGCAGAACGGGGAGGATGGGTGGGGCGGTAAGGAATCTATCACTAACTACTGTCTCTTACAGATATATCGTTACACAAGTTAGTAACTTGTGCATCTGAAAGAGACACGTTAGTGATAGATTCCTTACCTTAGAATAGATACCCCAGCAATACCAACCCCGGTGGTGGGTCTGCGAACAAAGATCAGACAAGGAAGGCCTGGAGGACAGAACGGCCAAAGAAGCCGTCCCTCCGGACCTGACTGTCAAGGCAGTAATGCTTAGTAAACGTGTGCAGCGAGGCCCACGTAGCTGCCTGACAGATAACCGGCAGCGGAACACCGCGGCCCAAGGCCGTGGTAGCAGCCGTTGCCCTGGTGGAATGGGCACGCAGCCCAACAGGAGGCTCCTTCTTAGCCAAAGAATAGCAGGTCTTGATGCACAAGGCAACCCAGCGGGAGATGGTCCTCTTGTGCACCGCCCGACCTTTTTGGCGCCCACGTAGCCAACAAAGAGCTGGTCATCCACCCGGAAGTGTTTTGTGCGGTCGATATAGAAGGAGAGCGCACGTTTTGGGTCCAGACGGTGGAGCCTCTCTTCCTCTCTGGAAGGATGCGGAGGCGGAAAGAAGGTGGGCAAAGTGATGGTCTGCCCAATGTGGAAAGCAGTAACCACCTTTGGCAAGAAGGACGGACGCGTCCGAAGAACAACCTTGTCTGGATGAACAGACAGAAAGGGAGGTTTGCAAGAAAGAGCCTGGAGCTCACTCACCCGCTGAGCGGAGGTGATGGCCACCAGAAAGGCTGCCTTTAGAGTCAGAAGACGAAGAGGACAGTTATGCAGAGGCTCAAAGGGAGCGCACATTAAAAGGTAAGAACCAAGTTCAAGTCCCACTGAGGCATTACAAACGGAACAGGAGGGAAGAGGTGAGTAATGCCTTTTAAGAACCTGTTAACAACAGGGGACTTGAACAGGGAGGGCTGATCAGGGAGCCTGAGGAAGGCCGAGATAGCACAAAGATAACCCTTGATGGTACCCAGGGCAGAACCCTGTTGGGCCAGAGAGAGAAGGAACAGAAGGACCTCAGAAAGAGGGGCAGAAAGGGGATCCACAGCCTTTGCTGTGCACCATGCCACAAATTTGTTCCACCTGCAGGCGTATACCACCTTAGTGGAGGGACGCCTGGCTGCCAGAATCACATCACAAACTTCGGGAGGCAAGTCGAAAGGAATCAACTGCCGCCGCTCAATCTCCACGCAAGCAGGTGTAGACTGGACAGGTTCGGGTGGAGGACCGTCCCCTGCTGCTGCGACAGAAGATCCTCCCGAAGAGGCAGACGGATCGGGGGATCTATGCTCATATTGAGTAGCTCGGGATACCAAACTCTTCGAGCCCAGTCCGGAGCCACAAGAATGACTTGGGCCCGGTCGTGCCGAATCTTCTTCAACACTCTGGGTAGAAGTGGTATAGGCGGAAAGGCGTACAACAGACCGCAACTCCACTCGCGACGAAAAGCGTCGCCGAGCGAGTGCCGCCTTGGAAATTCCAACGCGCAGAACTGATGACATTGCGCGTTCTCTTCGGTGGCGAATAGATCTAACCAAGGCTCTCCCCACTGTAGAAAGAGTCCTTGCGCCACTTCCGAGTGAAGACGCCATTCGTGATCCATCATGCACCTGCGGCTGAGTTCGTCCGCCCTGGCGTTCAGAGAACCTGCCAGGTGTTGAACCATCAGGAACATGCCCTGATGTTCCAGCCATGTCCAGAGGCGCAGAGCCTCCTGACAAAGGGTCCAAGACCCCACCCCGCCCTGTTTGTTGCAGTACCACATGGCGGTGGTGTTGTCTGTGAACACCTGCACTACCTTCCCTTTGACAGAGGGAAGGAATGCCTTGAGTGCAAGCCGGATCGCCCGGAGCTCCAGAAGGTTGATATGGAGCCGGGACTCCGCCGGAGACCAGAGGCCTCTGATCTCCGCCTCTCCCATGTGACCGCCCCATCCCAGAAGGGACGCGTCCGTCACAACTGTATGCTCTGGCTGGGGAAGGGAGAGGGATCTGCCCATGACCCATTGCCGGTTCGAGAGCCACCACTGCAACTGTTTTGCAGTCCCCTCCGAGATCTGGACGTGATCGGACAGGTCGCCCTGGTGCTGCGCCCACTGGAACTTCAGGTCCCACTGCAGAGCCCGCATATGCCATCTGGCATGATTGACCAGCAGGATGCAGGAGGCCATGAGGCCCAGCAGCCTCAGGGTCATCCTTACCGAAACCCAGGATAAAGGCCGAAAGATCGGAATCATAGCCTGAATATCCCGGACTCGCCGTTCGGGAGGATAGGCCCGAAACTGCGTCGTGTCCAGAACTGCTCCGATGAAAAGGAGCTGTGGAGAAGGAATCAGATGCGACTTCGGCACATTGATGGAGAACCCCAGCGAGTGCAGGAGTTCGGCCGTAGTCTGGAGGTGGGAGACGACTGCCTGGGACGAGCCCGCCTTCAGCAGCCAGTCGTCGAGGTAGGGGAAGACTGAAACCCCTGCCCGGCGCAGATGAGCTGCGACCACCGCCATCACTTTCGTGAACACCCGAGGGGCACTGGTAAGGCCAAAGGGGAGCACGGTGAACTGAAAATGCTCGGGGCCTACCGTGAACCGAAGGTAACGCCGGTGGGCCGGCAGGACGGGGATGTGGAAATACGCGTCCTGCAAGTCCAACGCTACCAACCAGTCTCCTGGGTCGAGGGCAGTCAAGACCTGAGCTAGGGTGAGCATCTTGAACTTCTCCTTCCGGAGGAAGCGATTGACGTTCCGGAGGTCCAAGATAGGACGCATGTCCTCCTTGTCCTTTTTGGGCACCAGAAAGTAGTGGGAGTAGCAACCACGCCCTACTTCTGGGGTCGGAACATGCTCGATGGCCCTCTTGGTCAAGAGGGCCGTGACTTCCTTCTGTAGAAGCACCAAGTGATCCCCTGACATGCGGTGGAATTGAGGTGGCATGGCTGGGGGGTGGTCTCGAAGGGGAGGGAGTAGCCCCTTCGGACAATGTCCAAGACCCACCTGTCCGAGGTGATGGTGCGCCAGTGGGGAAGGTGATGGCGGACCCTGCCCCTACTGGCGTGCCGTGCACCTGAAAGGAGGGACTAGGAGGGCTTGGAGGCCGCGGACGGGTTGGAGGTGGTGGCCTGACCCGCACGCTGGTTGCCCGATCCGCCACGGCGGAATCCACGTCCTCGGCCACGCGAAGACGCCTGCTGCGCGGGCCGGTGGCTGGGCTGCTGACGTGAAGGGCGCCCTACCGTGGCCACGATAGGGGCGAAAAGCAGAAGGCAGCGGAGGGCGTGTAGCAGAAAGGCCCAGGGACTTGGCAGTAGCCTGTGAGTCCTTAAAGCGCTCCAACGCATGGTCTGCTTTGGACCCAAAAGACCGACTCCATCAAAGGGCATGTCCATGAGAGTATTCTGGACATCCCCTGAAAAACCAGTGGTTCTCAGCCAGGCGTGGCGGCGGAGCGCCACCGTCGTTGCAATGGACCTGCCCAGCGAGTCGGCGGTGTCAAGGCCACAACGGATAGTGTATTTGGCCGCATCCCTTCCTTCCGCAATGGCGCGGTAAAGCAGTGCCTGGACCTCCTCAGGGCACTGGGGCAAAACATCCGCCACCGAATCCCACAGAGAGTGGGTATATCGGCCCAAAAGACAAGCGGTGTTAACGGACCGCAAGCCAGCACTGGAGGAAGAAAAACCTTTCTTCCCAAACTGATCCAGGCGTTTGGATTCCCTATCCGGAGGAGCGGTAGGGAAGGCGGTTTGGGAAGCGGAGGCTTGGACAACCAAGCTCTCAGGAGTGGGGTGGACAGAAAGAAACAGGGGGTCGCCCGGAGCGGGGCGATGGCGTCGTGACACGTTCCGATCCACAGGAGCCCCTGTGTTGGGCTTGGACCAGGCGCCCAAAAGAACGCTCTGTGAGGGCGTCGTTAAACGGCAGCACAGTCTCCGCAGAGGAGGCTGCCGGCTGAAGCACCTCTGTCAAGATGTTAGGCTTGACCGTCAAAGTAGGGAGCTGGAGACGTAAGGCCCCAGCAGCCCTACGCAACACCGTACCAGAATTGGCCCCCTCCTCCGTAGCCACGGGAGGAGACAGCATGCCAGTGTCAGGAGAAGTATCCAGACCACTGGCCTCCCTAGACTCTCTGTCCAGTCCTCATCATACTGACAGTTGCGAGTCAGAGGGTCATCAGACCCCTCCCAGTCCTCCTGGTCCTCCTCTGGTTCAAAATAAGGAGGAGGAGGGACATTTGGGACCCAAGGTCCCATCGGCGCCGGAGCCGGCGTCGAGCGACGTCGCTCCGGGTCCATGTCCGGAGCCGGAAGGAACTGGGGACGACGCCGCCCGGAGCCCAGGGCGGCGTCGAGAACGGCACCGGAGACATCGGCGCCGGCGGAGGTGTCGTGAGGTCGACCGGCGTCGATGGGGGTTGTGGAGCCGGGATCGAGGCCGGGGCCGAAGCCGGAGCCGGGATCGAGGCTGGAGGCCCGGGCGACGCCGGAGCCGCCGGCGACGCCGGAGCAACCCCATCAGGGCCCGCGGGGCCCGAAGGCGCACCGGAGGGGCCTGAAGGCCCGAAGAGGCGGGCCATGGCCGACAGGAACTCCTGTACCTTGGCCGGATCCGCCCCGAACCCGGGAAGGGCGGGTATGACGGGGGCGACTCCACAGGCAAGTCCGGGGCCGCGGGGCGGGGACGGTGCCGGGAGGGGCCTCAGCCGAGTCGCGAGACCGGCGAGGCGAAGTCCGAGAGCGACGATGCTTCTTGGACTTCTTGTGCTTAGACTTACCGGACGAAGAAGACTTCGACGCCGACGACCGGTGTGCACTCCGCGAGCGACCCCTGGACCTCTCACGCGACCGGGGCCTCCGTGGAGCCGAATGCCGGGCCTCGAGGAGCTTTCGAGACCGCTCTCGCAAAGCTTTCGGGTTGAGGGCCTGGCATTCGGGACAAGACTCGGTGTCGTGGCCTCGGCCGAGGCAGAAGAGACACTCCCAATGCGGGTCGGTGACGGACATCATCCGCGCACAGGCGCCGCATCGCTTGAAGCCGGGCATCCCTACGACACCTTAAAGATGGAAAAAACAGTGAAAAAATCACCAAAAATAATGGTCAAAAATTGACCAGGGCACTGCTCTTCCCGGATCTGCGCTTGCTGGCGCGGAAAAAGAAGAACTGACGTCAGCGCGCAGGGGCGGCGCCTAAGTACTGCCCGCGACGTCATCCCGGCGATCACGACGCCGACGACGGACGCGGAGCCGCACGACGCCGCCTACCGACGCGCAAGGGTACTGCTACACAAAACTTTCCGGATCCAGCCTGACGCCTGGGGATATTCTAAGGTAAGGAATCTATCACTAACGTGTCTCTTTCAGATACCTCACTCCTCTCTCTATGGCTTCTGTATGGCGTTTTGCGGATTCTGCAGTCACTTTTAAAAGAAGCAGTTTTGGTTTTGATTTGATTTGTGAGGCACATTTTTATGCATGAAAGTATATGTTTTGTTTAAAGGTTGAAAGAAAAATTTGCACCCATCGAAGACCTGCTGCATGAGCTATGCATGTGTATAAACATGTCACGTCTAAAGTGATTAGCAAGAAATTTTCTTCCCTCTGAATCCCATCAAGTAATCTCAGAAAGTTTTTTGGGTCTCTTATGTGCTAACTAAGGTTCTTGACGAAGGGAAACAAATAAAAGTCCACATACGTCAATGCATTTTCCAAAGGAAGTCTTCTGGAAAATGCTTTGACTTATGTGGATAATTTCTTGCTAATTGTTCTTAAAGGCACTCAAATACTATGAGCACAACACTATGATACTCCAGCTCATAGAGTTTTCTCTGAATAATAACAGCTTTACCTTTGCAGTTCAACCATATTGTCCAAGACAGGGAACTGCGAAGGGCAAGTGCTTCGCCCCCAGCTACACACATTTGTTCGTGGGCTGGTGGGAGAAGCACATGGCCTGGGCAGAAGAGAATGAAAGATGGGTAGAAAATGTGGGCCTATGGGCGCGCTGTACAGACAATCTCTTCATTTTATGGAAGGGAACACATCAGGATGCAGAAGAGTACATAGCGGTTTTCAGTCAAGACTCCCCAAACCTGCGATGTTCAAGCAACATCAGCAGTTCAAGTGTAGCATTTTTAGATCTCAGAGTGTTTGTCCACGATAATAAACTGCAAATGTCCCTCTATAGGAAGCCCACAGCAGGGAATTATCTGCTTCATGCCAGGAGCCATCACCCACGTAATTTGAAAAACAGTATACCCTATGGTGAGCTATTGTGTCTCAAATGCAACTGCTCCACGGTATCCAAGTATGAAGCAGCAGAAGCTGACACACTAAGAAGATTCAGAACATGGGGCTATTCACAAACAGTGTTACAGGTAGCCAAAACCTAGGTACAACAAACTACACGTAATACATTACTAGTGGACAAGGCTGTGAATTCTAACAAGAATGGTATAGTAAGAATGATAACTACATTCTTCACAAGCTCACCCAAGGTGTAAAATATTCTAAAACAAAACTGGGGAATCCTGAAGGCAGATATGGTTATTGGGTACCAATTGGCAAATTCCCCACAAGTTATGTACAAAAGATGTCCGTCACTGAAGCACAAGTTACTAACTTGTGTAACGATATATCTGTAAGAGACAGTAGTTAGTGACAGATTCCTTACCTTAGAATATCCCCAGGCGTCAGGCTGGATCCGGAAAGTTTTTTGCGTAGCAGTACCCTTGCGCGTCGGTAGGCGGCGTCGTGCGGCTCCGCGTCCGTCGTCGGCGTCGTGATCGCCGGGATGACGTCGCGGGCAGTACTTAGACGCCGCCCCTGCGCGCTGACGTCAGTTCTGTACACGATTTTCCGCGCCAGGAACGCAGAGCCATGCAAGAAGCTGACATAGGTGTCTGAAAAATACTAGGGCCCTGAAAGGGATGTCCTTAACCCTAGAAATCAGTTCGCAGAACGGGGAGGATGGGTGGGCGGTAGGAATCTGTCACTAACTACTGTCTCTTACAGATATATCGTTACACAAGTTAGTAACTTGTGCATCTGAAAGAGACACGTTAGTGACAGATTCCTTACCTTAGAATAGATACCCCAGCAATACCAACCCCGGTGGTGGGTCTGCGAACAAGATCAGACAAGGAAGTCCTGGAGGACAGAACGGCCAAAGAAGCCGTCCCTCCGGACCTGACGCACAAGTTACTAACTTGTGTAACGATATATCTGTAAGAGACAGTAGTTAGTGATAGATTCCTTACCTTAGAATATCCCCAGGCGTCAGGCTGGATCCGGAAAGTTTTTTGCGTAGCAGTACCCTTGCGCGTCGGTAGGCGGCGTCGTGCGGCTCCGCGTCCGTCGTCGGCGTCGTGATCGCCGGGATGACGTCGCGGGCAGTACTTAGGCGCCGCCCTGCGCGCTGACGTCAGTTCTGTACACGACTTTCCGCGCCAGGAACGCAGAGCCATGCAAGAAGCTGACACAGGTGTCTGAAAAATACTAGGGCCCTGAAAGGGATGTCCTTAACCCTAGAAATCAGTTCGCAGAACGGGGAGGATGGGTGGGGCGGTAGGAATCTATCACTAACTACTGTCTCTTACAGATATATCGTTACACAAGTTAGTAACTTGTGCATCTGAAAGAGACACGTTAGTGATAGATTCCTTACCTTAGAATAGATACCCCAGCAATACCAACCCCGGTGGTGGGTCTGCGAACAAAGATCAGACAAGGAAGTCCTGGAGGACAGAACGGCCAAAGAAGCCGTCCCTCCGGACCTGACTGTCAAGGCAGTAATGCTTAGTAAACGTGTGCAGCGAGGCCCACGTAGCTGCCTGACAGATAACCGGCAGCGGAACACCGCGGCCCAAGGCCGTGGTAGCAGCCGTTGCCCTGGTGGAATGGGCACGCAGCCCAACAGGAGGCTCCTTCTTGGCCAAAGAATAGCAGGTCTTGATGCACAAGGTAACCCAGCGGGAGATGGTCCTCTTGTGCACCGCCCGACCTTTTTGGCGCCCACGTAGCCAATAAAGAGCTGGTCATCCACCCGGAAGTGTTTTGTGCGGTCAATATAGAAGGAGAGCGCACGTTTTGGGTCCAGACGGTGGAGCCTCTCTTCCTCTCTGGAAGGATGCGGAGGCGGAAAGAAGGTGGGCAAAGTGATGGTCTGCCCAATGTGGAAAGCAGTAACCACCTTTGGCAAGAAGGACGGACGCGTCCGAAGAACAACCTTGTCTGGATGAACAGACAGAAAGGGAGGTTTGCAAGATAGAGCCTGGAGCTCACTCACCCGCCGAGCGGAGGTGATGGCCACCAGAAAGGCTGTCTTCAGAGTCAGAAGACGAAGAGGACAGTTATGTAGAGGCTCAAAGGGAGCGCACATTAAAAAGGTAAGAACCAAGTTTAAGTCCCACTGAGGCATCACAAACGGAACAGGAGGGAAGAGGTGAGTAATGCCTTTTAAGAACCTGTTAACAACAGGGGACTTGAAAAGGGAGGGCTGATCAGGGAGCCTGAGGAAGGCCGAGATAGCACAAAGATAACCCTTGATGGTACCCAGGGCAGAACCCTGTTGGGCCAGAGAGAGAAGGAACAGAAGGACCTCAGAAAGAGGGGCAGAAAGGGGATCCACAGCCTTTGCTGTGCACCATGCCACAAATTTGTTCCACCTGCAGGCGTATACCACCTTAGTGGAGGGACGCCTGGCTGCCAGAATCACATCACAAACTTCGGGAGGCAAGTCGAAAGGAATCAACTGCCGCCGCTCAATCTCCACGCAAGCAGGTGTAGACTGGACAGGTTCGGGTGGAGGACCGTCCCCTGCTGCTGCGACAGAAGATCCTCCCGAAGAGGCAGACGGATCGGGGATCTACGCTCATATTGAGTAGCTCGGGATACCAAACTCTTCGAGCCCAGTCCGGAGCCACAAGAATGACTTGGGCCCGGTCGTGCCGAATCTTCTTCAACACTCTGGGTAGAAGTGGTATAGGCGGAAAGGCGTACAATAGACCGCAACTCCACTCGTGACGAAAAGCGTCGCCGAGCGAGTGCCGCCTTGGAAATTCCAACGCGCAGAACTGATGACATTGCGCGTTCTCTTCGGTGGCGAATAGATCTAACCAAGGCTCTCCCCACTGTAGAAAGAGTCCTTGCGCCACTTCCGAGTGAAGACGCCATTCGTGATCCATCATGCACCTGCGGCTGAGTTCGTCCGCCCTGGCGTTCAGGGAACCTGCCAGGTGTTGAACCACCAGGAACATGCCCTGGTGTTCCAGCCATGTCCAGAGGCGCAGAGCCTCCTGACAAAGGGTCCACGACCCCACCCCGCCTTGTTTGTTGCAGTACCACATGGCAGTGGTGTTGTCTGTGAACACCTGCACTACCTTCCCTTTGACAGAGGGAAGGAATGCCTTGAGTGCAAGTCGGATCGCCCGGAGCTCCAGAAGGTTGATATGGAGCCGGGACTCCGCCGGAGACCAGAGGCCTCTGATCTCCGCCTCTCCCATGTGACCGCCCCATCCCAGAAGGGACGCGTCCGTCACAACTGTGTGCTCTGGCTGGGGAAGGGAGAGGGATCTGCCCATGACCCATTGCCGGTTCGAGAGCCACCACTGCAACTGTTTTGCAGTCCCCTCCGAGATCTGGACGTGATCGGACAGGTCGCCCTGGTGCTGCGCCCACTGGAACTTCAGGTCCCACTGCAGAGCCCGCATATGCCATCTGGCATGAGTGACCAGCAGGATGCAGGAGGCCATGAGGCCCAGCAGCCTCAGGGTCATCCGTACCGAAACCCAGGATAAGGGCTGAAAGATCGGAATCATAGCCTGAATATCCCGGACTCGCCGTTCGGGAGGATAGGCCCGAAACTGCGTCGTGTCCAGAACTGCTCCGATGAAAAGGAGCTGTGGAGAAGGAATCAGATGCGACTTTGGCACATTGATGGAGAACCCCAGCGAGTGCAGGAGTTCGGCCGTAGTCTGGAGGTGGGAGACAACTGCCTGGGACGAGCCCGCCTTCAGCAGCCAGTCGTCGAGGTAGGGGAAGACTGAAACCCCTGCCCGGCGCAGATGAGCTGCGACCACCGCCATCACTTTCGTGAACACCCGAGGGGCACTGGTAAGGCCAAAGGGGAGCACGGTGAACTGAAAATGCTCGAGGCCTACCGTGAACCGAAGGTAACGCCGGTGGGCCGGCAGGACGGGGATGTGGAAATAGGCGTCCTGCAAGTCCAACGCTACCAACCAGTCTCCGGGGTCGAGGGCAGTCAAGACCTGAGCTAGGGTGAGCATCTTGAACTTCTCCTTCCGGAGGAAGCGATTGACGTTCCGGAGGTCCAAGATAGGACGCATGTCCTCCTTGTCCTTTTTGGGCACCAGAAAGTAGTGGGAGTAGCAACCACGCCCTACTTCTGGGGTCGGAACATGCTCGATGGCCCTCTTGGCCAAGAGGGCCGTGACTTCCTTCTGTAGAAGCACCAAGTGATCCCCTGACATGCGGTGGAATTGAGGTGGCATGGCTGGGGGTGGTCTCGAAGGGGAGGGAGTAGCCCCTTCGGACAATGTCCAAGACCCACTTGTCCGAGGTGATGGGACGCCAGTGGTGAAGGTGATGGCGGACCCTGCCCTCGACTGGCGTGCTGTGCACCTGAAAGGAGGGACTAGGAGGGCTTGGAGGCCGCGGACGGGTTGGAGGTGGTGGCCTGACCCGCACGCTGGTTGCCCGAACCGCCACGGCGGTATCCACGTCCTCGGCCACGCGAAGGCGCTTGCTGCGCGGGCCGTTGGCCGGGCTGTGGACGTGACTGGGCGCCCCTTCCGCGGCCACGAAAGGGGCGAAAAGCAGACGTTTGCGGAGGGCGCACAACAGCAAGGCCCAGGGACTTAGCAGTAGCCCGTGAATCCTTGAAACGCTCCAGCGCATGGTCCGCCTTTGAACCAAAGAGACCGACTCCATCAAAGGGCATGTCCATGAGAGTATTCTGGACATCCCCTGAAAAACCAGTGGTTCTCAGCCAGGCGTGGCGACGCAGCGCCACCGTCGTTGCAAGCGATCTGCCCAGCGAGTCGGCGGTATCAAGGCCACAGCGGATGGTATACTTAGCCGCATCACGCCCTTCCGCAATAGCGCGGGTAAGCAGTGTCTGGACCTCCTCAGAACACTGCGGCAAAACATCAGCCACCGAATCCCACAGAGAGTGGGTGTATCGGCCCAAGAGGCAAGCGGTATTAACAGACCGCAAGCCAGCACTGGAGGAAGAGAAAGCCTTCTTCCCAAAGTGATCCAGGCGCTTGGATTCCCTATCCGGAGGGGCGGTAGGGAAGGCTGTTTGGGAGGCAGAGGCTTGGACAACCAAGCTCTCAGGGGTGGGGTGTTGGGAGAGAAACAGGGGGTCGCCCGGAGCCGGGCGATGGCGTCGGGCCACGTTCCTATCCACAGGAGCCCCTGTGGTGGGTTTGGACCAGGCACCCAAAAGAACGTCAGTGAGTGCATCGTTGAACGGCAGCACAGGCTCCGAAGAGGAGGCCGCCGGCTGAAGCACTTCAGTCAGGAGGTTAGTCCTGACGGCCACTGTAGGCAACTGGAGATTTAAGGCTCCAGCAGCTCTACGCAACACCGTTGCAAAATTAGCCCCCTCCTCCGTTGCCACGGGAGGAGACAGCATGCCAGAGTCGGGGAGGTATCCAGCCCACTGGCATCCCCAAGTTCCTCAACCCAGTCCGGGTCAAACTCGCACTGTTGTGTGAGAGGGTCGTCAGACCCCTCCCAGCTCTCCTGGTCCTCCTCAGGTTGAAAAGATGGAGGAGGAGGGACATAAGGGACCCAAGGCCTCATCGGCGCCGGAACCGGCGTCGGGCGACGCCGGTCCGGCTCCATGTCCGGACCCGGGGAGAACCGGGGAACGACGCCGCCCGGAGCCCCGGACGGCGTCGGAAACGGCACCGGGGACATCGGCGTCGGCGGAGGCGTGGTTAGGTCAACCGGCGTCGATGGAGGTTGCGGCACCACCGGAACCGGGGTCGAGGCCGGGGCCGGAGCCGAGGCCGGGACGAAGGCTGGTGGGACAGGCGACGCCGGGACCGGAGTCGACGGCGACGCCGGAGCAACCCCATCTGGGCCCGCGGGGCCCGAAGGCGCACCGGAGGGACCTTGAGGCCCGAAGAGGCGGGCCATGGCCGACAGGAATTTCTGTACTCGGCCGGAGTCGCCCCCGAACCCGGGAAGGACGGGTAATGCGGGGGCAACTCGACAGGCACGTCCGGGGCCGCGGGGCGGGGACGGTGCCGACAGGGACCTCAGCCGAGTCGCGCGACCGGCGAGGCGAAGTCTTAGAGCGATGACGCCGCTTAGACTTCTTGTGCTTCGACTTACCGGAGGAGCGCGAAGACTTGGATTCCGACGAACGGCGGGGACTCCGCGTCCGGCCCCTCGACCTCTCCCGGGACCGGGGCTTGCTGCGGCGCGGAGCCGACTGCCGGACTTCAAGGAGCTTTCGAGACCGCTCTCGCAAAGCCTTCGGATGAAGTTTCCGGCAGTCAGGGCACGACTTCGTGTCGTGGCCTCGGCCGAGGCAGAAGAGACACTCGAGGTGGGGGTCCGTGATGGACATCATACGACCACATACCTCGCAGGGCTTAAAGCCGGGCATCCCTACGACACCTTAGGAGTCGTGAAGACTCGTTGAAGAGAACAGTGAAAAATTTCACAAAAAGATAGTCAAAAAGTGACTAGGGCACTGCTCTTCCCGGATCTGCGCTTACTGGCGCGGAAAAGAAGAACTGACGTCAGCGCGCAGGGGCGGCGCCTAAGTACTGCCCGCGACGTCATCCCGGCGATCACGACGCCGACGACGGACGCGGAGCCGCACGACGCCGCCTACCGACGCGCAAGGGTACTGCTACGCAAAAAACTTTTCCGGATCCAGCCTGACGCCTGGGGATATTCTAAGGTAAGGAATCTATCACTAACGTGTCTCTTTCAGATTGTCAAGGCAGTAATGCTTTGTAAACGTGTGCAGCGAGGCCCACGTAGCTGCCTGACAGATAACCGGCAGCGGAACACCGCGGCCCAAGGCCGTGGTAGCAGCCGTTGCCCTGGTGGAATGGGCACGCAGCCCAACAGGAGGCTCCTTCTTAGCCAAAGAATAGCAGGTCTTGATGCACAAGGTAACCCAGCGGGAGATGGTCCTCTTGTGCACCGCCCGACCTTTTTGGCGCCCACGTAGCCAACAAAGAGCTGGTCATCCACCCGGAAGTGTTTTGTGCGGTCAATATAGAAAGAGAGCGCACGTTTTGGGTCCAGACGGTGGAGCCTCTCTTCCTCTCTGGAAGGATGCGGAGGCGGAAAGAAGGTGGGCAAAGTGATGGTCTGCCCAATGTGGAAAGCAGTAACCACCTTTGGCAAGAAGGACGGGCGCGTCCGAAGAACAACCTTGTCTGGATGAACAGACAGAAAGGGAGGTTTACAAGATAGAGCCTGGAGCTCACTCACCCGCCGAGCGGAGGTGATGGCCACCAGAAAGGCTGTCTTCAGAGTCAGAAGACGAAGAGGACAGTTATGTAGAGGCTCAAAGGGAGCGCACATTAAAAAGGTAAGAACCAAGTTCAAGTCCCACTGAGGCATCACAAACGGAACAGGAGGGAAGAGGTGAGTAATGCCTTTAAGAACCTGTTAACAACAGGGGACTTGAAAAGGGAGGGCTGATCAGGGAGCCTGAGGAAGGCCGAGATAGCACAAAGATAACCCTTGATGGTACCCAGGGCAGAACCCTGTTGGGCCAGAGAGAGAAGGAACAGAAGGACCTCAGAAAGAGGGGCAGAAAGGGGATTCACAGCCTTTGCTGTGCACCATGCCACAAATTTGTTCCACCTGCAGGCGTATACCACCTTAGTGGAGGGACGCCTGGCTGCCAGAATCACATCACAAACTTCGGGAGGCAAGTCGAAAGGAATCAACTGCCGCCGCTCAATCTCCACGCAAGCAGGTGTAGACTGGACAGGTTCGGGTGGAGGACCGTCCCCTGCTGCTGCGACAGAAGATCCTCCCGAAGAGGCAGACGGATCGGGGGATCTACGCTCATATTGAGTAGCTCGGGATACCAAACTCTTCGAGCCCAGTCCGGAGCCACAAGAATGACTTGGGCCCGGTCGTGCCGAATCTTCTTCAACACTCTGGGTAGAAGTGGTATAGGCGGAAAGGCGTACAATAGACCGCAACTTCACTCGTGACGAAAAGCGTCGCCGAGCGAGTGCCGCCTTGGAAATTCCAACGCGCAGAACTGATGACATTGCGCGTTCTCTTCGGTGGCGAATAGATCTAACCAAGGCTCTCCCCACTGTAGAAAGAGTCCTTGCGCCACTTCCGAGTGAAGACGCCATTCGTGATCCATCATGCACCTGCGGCTGAGTTCGTCCGCCCTGGCGTTCAGGGAACCTGCCAGGTGTTGAACCACCAGGAACATGCCCTGATGTTCCAGCCATGTCCAGAGGCGCAGAGCCTCCTGACAAAGGGTCCACGACCCCACCCCGCCTTGTTTGTTGCAGTACCACATGGCGGTGGTGTTGTCTGTGAACACCTGCACTACCTTCCCTTTGACAGAGGGAAGGAATGCCTTGAGTGCAAGTCGGATCTCCCGGAGCTCCAGAAGGTTGATATGGAGCCGGGACTCCGCCGGAGACCAGAGGCCTCTGATCTCCGCCTCTCCCATGTGACCGCCCCATCCCAGAAGGGACGCGTCCGTCACAACTGTGTGCTCTGGCTGGGGAAGGGAGAGGGATCTGCCCATGACCCATTGCCGGTTCGAGAGCCACCACTGCAACTGTTTTGCAGTCCCCTCCGAGATCTGGATGTGATCGGACAGGTCGCCCTGGTGCTGCGCCCACTGGAACTTCAGGTCCCACTGCAGAGCCCGCATATGCCATCTGGCATGAGTGACCAGCAGGATGCAGGAGGCCATGAGGCCCAGCAGCCTCAGGGTCATCCGTACCGAAACCCAGGATAAAGGCTGAAAGATCGGAATCATAGCCTGAATATCCCGGACTCGCCGTTCGGGAGGATAGGCCCGAAACTGCGTCGTGTCCAGAACTGCTCCGATGAAAAGGAGCTGTGGAGAAGGAATCAGATGCGACTTTGGCACATTGATGGAGAACCCCAGCGAGTACAGGAGTTCGGCCGTAGTCTGGAGGTGGGAGACGACTGCCTGGGACGAGCCCGCCTTCAGCAGCCAGTCGTCGAGGTAGGGGAAGACTGAAACCCCTGCCCGGCGCAGATGAGCTGCGACCACCGCCATCACTTTCGTGAACACCCGAGGGGCACTGGTAAGGCCAAAGGGGAGCACGGTGAACTGAAAATGCTCGAGGCCTACCGTGAACCGAAGGTAACGCCGGTGGGCCGGCAGGACGGGGATGTGGAAATAGGCGTCCTGCAAGTCCAACGCTACCAACCAGTCTCCGGGGTCGAGGGCAGTCAAGACCTGAGCTAGGGTGAGCATCTTGAACTTCTCCTTCCGGAGGAAGCGATTGACGTTCCGGAGGTCCAAGATAGGACGCATGTCCTCCTTGTCCTTTTGGGCACCAGAAAGTAGTGGGAGTAGCAACCACGCCCTACTTCTGGGGTCGGAACATGCTCGATGGCCCTCTTGGCCAAGAGGGCCGTGACTTCCTTCTGTAGAAGCACCAAGTGATCCCCTGACATGCGGTGGAATTGAGGTGGCATGGCTGGGGGGTGGTCTCGAAGGGGAGGGAGTAGCCCCTTCGGACAATGTCCAAGACCCACTTGTCCGAGGTGATGGGACGCCAGTGGTGAAGGTGATGGCGGACCCTGCCCCCGACTGGCGTGCTGTGCACCTGAAAGGAGGGACTAGGAGGGCTTGGAGGCCGCGGACGGGTTGGAGGTGGTGGCCTGACCCGCACGCTGGTTGCCCGAACCGCCACGGCGGTATCCACGTCCTCGGCCACGCGAAGGCGCTTGCTGCGCGGGCCGTTGGCCGGGCTGTGGACGTGACTGGGCGCCCCTTCCGTGGCCACGAAAGGGGCGAAAAGCAGACGTTTGCGGAGGGCGCACAACAGCAAGGCCCAGGGACTTAGCAGTAGCCCGTGAGTCCTTGAAACGCTCCAGCGCATGGTCTGCCTTCGAACCAAAAAGACCGACTCCATCAAAGGGCATGTCCATGAGAGTATTCTGGACATTCCCTGAAAAACCAGTGGTTCTCAGCCAGGCGTGGCGACGCAGCGCCACCGTCGTTGCAAGCGATCTGCCCAGCGAGTCGGCGGTATCAAGGCCACAGCGGATGGTATATTTAGCCGCATCACGCCCTTCCGCAATAGCGCGGGTAAGCAGTGTCTGGACCTCCTCAGAACACTGCGGCAAAACATCAGCCACCGAATCCCACAGGGAGTGGGTGTATCGGCCCAAGAGGCAAGCGGTATTAACAGACCGCAAGCCAGCACTGGAGGAAGAGAAAGCCTTCTTCCCAAAGTGATCCAGGCGCTTGGATTCCCTATCCGGAGGGGCGGTAGGGAAGGCTGTTTGGGAGGCAGAGGCTTGGACAACCAAGCTCTCAGGGGTGGGGTGTTGGGAGAGAAACAGGGGGTCGCCCGGAGCCGGGCGATGGCGTCGGGCCACGTTCCTATCCACAGGAGCCCCTGTGGTGGGTTTGGACCAGGCACCCAAAAGAACGTCAGTGAGTGCATCGTTGAACGGCAGCACAGGCTCCGAAGAGGAGGCCGCCGGCTGAAGCACTTCAGTCAGGAGGTTAGTCCTGACGGCCACTGTAGGCAACTGGAGATTTAAGGCTCCAGCAGCTCTACGCAACACCGTTGCAAAATTAGCCCCCTCCTCCGTTGCCACGGGAGGAGACAGCATGCCAGAGTCGGGGGAGGTATCCAGCCCACTGGCATCCCCAAGTTCCTCAACCCAGTCCGGGTCAAACTCGCACTGTTGTGTGAGAGGGTCGTCAGACCCCTCCCAGCTCTCCTGGTCCTCCTCAGGTTGAAAATATGGAGGAGGAGGGACATAAGGGACCCAAGGTCTCATCGGCGCCGGAACCGGCGTCGGGCGACGCCGGTCCGGCTCCATGTCCGGACCCGGGAGAACCGGGAACAACGCCGCCCGGAGCCCCGGACGGCGTCGGAAACGGCACCGGGGACATCGGCGTCGGCGGAGGCGTGGTTAGGTCAACCGGCATCGATGGGGGTTGCGGCACCACCGGAACCGGGGTCGAGGCCGGGGCCGGAGCCGAGGCCGGGACGAAGGCTGGTGGGACAGGCGACGCCGGGACCGGAGTCGACGGCGACGCCGGAGCAACCCCATCAGGGCCTGCGGGGCCCGAAGGCGCACCGGAGGGACCTTGAGGCCCGAAGAGGCGGGCCATGGCCGACAGGAATTTCTGTAGTTCGGCCGGAGTCGCCCCGAACCCGGGTAGGACGGGTAATGCGGGGGCAACTCGACAGGCACGTCCGGGGCCGCGGGGCGGGACGGTGCCGACAGGGACCTCAGCCGAGTCGCGCGACCGGCGAGGCGAAGTCTTAGAGCGATGACGCCGCTTAGACTTCTTGTGCTTCGACTTACCGGAGGAGCGCGAAGACTTGGATTCCGACGAACGGCGAGGACTCCGCGTCCGGCCCCTCGACCTCTCCCGGGACCGGGGCTTGGTGCGGCGCGGAGCCGACTGCCGGACTTCAAGGAGCTTTCGAGACCGCTCTCGCAAAGCCTTCGGATGAAGTTTCCGGCAGTCAGGGCACGACTTCGTGTCGTGGTCTCGGCCGAGACAGAAGAGACACTCGAGGTGGGGGTCCGTGATGGACATCATACGACCACATTCCTCGCAGGGCTTAAAGCCGGGCATCCCTACGACACCTTAGGAGTCGTGAAGACTCGTTGAAGAAAACAGTGAAAAATTTCACAAAAAAGATAGTCAAAAAGTGACTAGGGCACTGCTCTTCCCGGATCTGCGCTTACTGGCGCGGAAAAGAAGAACTGACGTCAGCGCGCAGGGGCGGCGTCTAAGTACTGCCCGCGACGTCATCCCGGCGATCACGACGCCGACGACGGACGCGGAGCCGCACGACGCCGCCTACCGACGCGCAAGGGTACTGCTACGCAAAAAACTTTCCGGATCCAGCCTGACGCCTGGGGATATTCTAAGGTAAGGAATCTGTCACTAACGTGTCTCTTTCAGATTTTGTTTTTTACTCAAGACTACTAAACGTGATGTGATTAAGGTACCAGAGGGCCATCGGAATTAATGAAATTGATGGCATTATGGACACACAGTATACATCTATGAAATCAGGATATGAATTGTCATTATGATCATTATAATGTTTGCATGATGTAAAAGATCTGAGATATGAACTGTCATTATGATCATCGTTATGTTTGATTGATTTGCAAAGATTGGTGCAACAGTGCCAATGAGAAGCCATAGTTATGGTAGAGGCAATGAATATATATCACAATCAGAGCAACATGCTCAAAGATGGCCACTATAGTAACGGTATTTCTTTTGAGTATTATCTCTTATGAAACATGCCGTCTTTATTGTCGATGTCACTACAATCATGATTTGTATAAATAGGCCTATATGGCACGCGGCTCGCTGACATTGAAAAAGGAAGGAGCCAAAAGCGGCTGTTTTGCGTGTCCATGTGGCAATAAATTGATATATTGGCTGTACTCTGAGGTCTGACTTTTGTTCCGTGACAGAATACAAAAACGATATAATATATATTCAAGGAAAAAAATCAAAGGTTAAAGTTTAGTTATAGTTAGTAAAATGTTATTTATTCTTTCTAAAGTAACCAAACAAACCACACAAACATCAGGAATGCTAAAGTATTAGTTGTACCATAAATTGATAATTTACATACCACCTTCAAATTACTATAACTCACGCACCTCCATACACAGTGCCCTCAGCTCGCTAACCACACAGTACTTAAACTTTAACTTGTGCCTTCTCCATTCACACTTTCATATTACATCACTTATACTACAATAAAATCATATCATTAATAACAACACTCATCACATCTCCAATTACATCTTTTATGAGAACACTGTGCATGGGAGAAGGGCAAGTTATAGTTATGTACTGAGTGGTTAGCAAGCAGAGCACACTGTGTACTGTAGAGTGGATAACGTAGAGTGCAGTGGCGTTGGGTGGCGTAGAGTGGAGAGGTGTACAGTAGAGTGGCATTGAGTGGAGCTGCATTCAGTCGAATAGCTTAGAGAGGAGGGGAGTACAGTGGAATAGCATTGAATGGCATAGAGAAGAATAGCGTGGAATGGCATATAGTGCAATCGCATGGAGTGGCAGAGTGGAATGGTGTGTAGTGTGGTTGAGTGGAATAGCATAGCATGAACTGGTGTAGAGCGGAGAGTGCACTGGTTTACAGTAGAGTAGCAATGAGTGAAGTGGAGTAGAGACGAATAGCGGAGAGTGGAGTGGCATAGAGAGGAGTGGCTTACAGTGAAGTGGCGTAGAGTGCAGTGTCAGAGTCGAGTGGCGTAGTGTGGAGTGGCACAGAGTTGACTAACTGAGTGATTAGAGAGTTGAGAACAATGTGTATGTATAGAGGAATATCGCAGAGTCCAGTGGCGTAGAGTGAAATGGCTCAGAGTGGCGTAATGCACAGTGGAGTGACATGGAGTGGCGTAGAGTCGAACTGCGTAGAAAGAAGTAGCGTACAGTGGAGTGGTGTGTGGTGTAGTAGAGTGTAATTTAAACCAACATATCATGAAAGTGGCTGAACGGATGTAGATGAAATTTGGCAGGAATATATATTGAGGGAGGGAATGTAATTCTTAGTAGTAGCTCTAAATTGGTTAAGTAGTGTTAAAGTTATAAGACATTAAACAGTTATATATTGGTCTGCAGTGTACAACAGCAACTAATTACACTTTCCACTCCATAGGATATATATCCCTGTCAAATTTCATCTATATCCGTTCAGCAACTTTCATGCTACATTGGTTTAAACTCCACTCTACTACATCACATGCCACTCCACTCTACTCTGTGCAATTCAGCTATGCCACTTCACTCTACACCACTCTACTCCACTCTATGACAGTCTACTCTATGTCACTCCACTCTACACTAATCCATTTTACGCCACTCCACCCTATACTATTCCACTCTACTCTATGTTATTTGACTCAAAGCCATTCCACTTAATGCCACTCTTCTGTACGCCAGTCCACTCTATGCCACTCCACTCTACACCACTCAACTCAACGCTATTCCAGTCTGTTCCTGGCTATGCCACTCCAAACTATGCCACTTCACTGTTCCCTGTACACCAGTCCACTCTACGCTATTTCCACTCTGCGCCACTTCACTCTATGCTACTCCAGTCTATGCCACTGCATACTATGCCACTCCATACTAAGCTATCCCACTCTACGCCACTCCACTGTACACTACGACACTGCATGCTGTTCTACTCTACAACACTCCACTCTATGCCACTTTACTGTTATCCACTCCACTCTATGCTATTCCACTCTAGTCCACTCTATGCTATTCCAATGTATGCCACTACACTTTACGGCACTCCATTCTACGCCACTCCACTGTACTATGTGGTTAGCAAGTCGAGATTACTGTGTACAGAGGCACGCAAGTTATAGTAATTTGAAGGCAGAGCATAAATTAGAAATTGAAGGTATAACTATAACTCTATAATTTCTAATCTTTGTGTAGTTTAAATTTGGTTTCCATACATAGAAAAAATACAATCTTCCTAACTATAACCAAGCTTTAACTTTTGTTTTTTTCATTGAATGTATACACATATCTGAAAGAGACACGTTAGTGACAGATTCCTTACCTTAGAATATCCCCAGGCGTCAGACTGGATCCGGAAAGTTTTTGCGTAGCAGTACCCTTGCGCGTCGGTAGGCGGCGTCGTGCGGCTCCGCGTCCGTCGTCGGAGTCGGGACCGCCGGGATGACGTCGCGGGCAGTACTTAGACGCCGCCCCTGCGCGCTGATGTCAGTTCTTCTTTTTTCCGCGCCAGTAAGCGCAGATCCGGGAAGAGCAGTGCCCTAGTCATTTTTTGACTAACTTTTTGGTGATTTTTTCACTGTTTTTCTTCGAGTCATCTAGACTCCGAGGTGTCGGTAGGGATGCCCGGCTTCAAGCCATGCGATGTCTGTGGTCGAATGATGTCGATCACAGACCCGCACTTAGAGTGTCTCTACTGTCTCGGCCGCGACCACGACACGAAGTCGTGTTCCGACTGCCGGGCCTTACACCCGAAGGCTTTGCGAGAGCGGTCTCGAAAGCTACTCGAGGTCCGGCAGTCGGCTCCGCACCGCACCAAGCCCCGGTCCCGCGAGAGGTCGAGGGGCCGGTCGCGGAGTCCTCGCCGGTCGTCGGAGTCCAAGTCTTCGCAATCCTCGGGTACGTCGAAGCACAAAAAGTCTAAGAAGCACCATCGCTAACCATCCTAACTATAACCAAGCGTTCAGACTCCTCACCCACGCACACAAGGCCCTCCACGACCTGGGCCCAAAGTACCTCAACGACCGCATGTCCTTCTACACGCCCACACGCCAGCTACGATCAACCAGCCACGCCCTCGCCACCGTACCACGCATCCGCAGAACCACCGCCGGAGGAAGATCCTTCTCCTACCTGGCGGCCAAGACCTGGAACTCCCTCCCCACTCACCTTCGGCGAACCCAGGACCATCTCGCCTTCAGGAAGCAGCTCAAGACCTGGCTGTTCGAGCAGTAACTTACCCCCTCCCCCAGCGCCTTGAGACCCTCCCGGGTGAGTAGCGCGCTCTATAAATGCCGTGATTGATTGATTGATTGATCGCTCTAAGACTTCGCCTCGCCGGTCTCGCGACTCGGCTGAGGCCCCTGTCGGCACCGTCCCCGCGGCTCCGGAGGTGCCTGTGGAGCCGCCCCCGCATTACCCGTCCTTCCCGGGTTCGGGGGCGACTCCGGCCGAGATACAGAAATTCCTGTCGGCCATGGCCCGCCTCTTCGGGCCTCAAGGCCCCTCCGGTGCGCCTTCGGGCCCCGCGGGCCCTGATGGGGTTGCCCCGGCGCCGCCGACGACTCCGGTCCCGGCGCCGCCTGTCTCACCAGCCTCGCTCCCGGCCCCGGCTTCTGCCCCGGCCTCGATCCCGGCTCCGGTGGTACCGCAACCCCCATCGACGCCGGTTGACCTAACCCCGCCTCCGCCGGCGCCGATGTCCCCGGTGCCGTTCCTGAAGCCATCCGGGGCTCCGGGCGGCGTCGTTCCCCGGTTCTCTCCGGATCCGGATGCGGCGTCGGACCGACGTCGCTCGACGCCGGCTCCGGCGCCAATGAGACCTTGGGTCCCTGACGTCCCCCCTCCTCCTTGTTTTCAATCGGAGGAGGACCAGGAGAGCTGGGAGGGGTCGGAAGACCCTCTCACACAGCAGTGTGACTATGATCAGGACTGGGCAGAGGCGGAGGAGGGAGCAAATTTCGCAACGGTGTTGCGTAGAGCAGCTGGAGCCTTACACCTCCAATTGTCTACAGTGGCTGTCAGGACTAACCTCCTGACGGAAGTGCTTCAACCGGCAGCTACCTCCTCGGAGCCATTGCTGCCGTTTAATGATGCACTGTCTGTTGTTATTTTGGGCACCTGGTCCAAGCCCGCCACAGGGGCTCCTGTGGATAGGAACGTGGCCCGACGCCATCGCCCTGCTCCGGGCGACCCCTTGTTTCTCTCTCAACATCCCACCCCCGAGAGCTTGGTTGTCCAAGCCTCTGCCTCCCAAACCGCCTTCCCTACCGCCCCTCCGGATAGGGAATCCAAACGCCTGGACCAATTTGGGAAGAAGGCTTTTTCTTCCTCCAGTGCTGGCTTGCGGTCCGTCAACATCGCTTGCCTTTTGGGCCGATACTCCCACTCTCTGTGGGATTCGGTGGCGCTCGTTTTGCCCCAGTGTCCTTAGGAGGTCCAGACACTGCTTTCCCGCACCATTGCGGAAGGAAGGGATGCGGCGAGGACGTGGCTCCCGCCGGGTTGGGCAACCAGCGTGCGGGTCAGGCCACCAACTCCGCCCCGTCCGCGGCCTCCAAGCCCTCCTAGTCCTTCCTTTCAGGTGCACAGCACGCCAGTAGGGGGCAGGGTCCGCCATCACCTTCACCACTGGCGTGCCATCACCTCGGACAGGTGGGTCTTGGACATTGTCCGAAGGGGCTACTCCCTCCCCTTCGAGACCACCCCCCAGCCATGCCACCTCAATTCCACCGCATGTCAGGGGATCACTTGGTGCTTCTGCAGAAGGAAGTCACGGCCCTCTTGGCCAAGAGGGCCATCGAGCATGTTCCGACCCCAGAAGTAGGACGTGGTTGCTACTCCCACTACTTTCTGGTGCCCAAAAAGGACAAGGAGGACATGCGTCCTATCTTGGACCTCCGGAACGTCAATCGCTTCCTCCGGAAGGAGAAGTTCAAGATGCTCACCCTAGCTCAGGACTTGACTGCCCTCGACCCTGGAGACTGGTTGGTAGCGTTGGACTTGCAGGACGCGTATTTCCACATCCCCGTCCTGCCGGCCCACCGGCGTTACGTGCGGTTCACGGTAGGCCTCGAGCATTTTCAGTTCACCGTGCTCCCCTTTGGCCTTACCAGTGCCCCTCGGGTGCTCACGAAAGTGATGGCGGTGGTCGCAGCTCATCTGCGCCGGGCAGGGGTTCCAGTCTTCCCCTACCTCGACGACTGGCTGCTGAAGGTGGGCTCGTCCCAGGCAGTCGTCTCCCACCTCCAGACTACGGCCGAACTCCTGCACTCGCTGGGGTTCTCCATCAATGTGCCGAAGTCGCATCTGATTCCTTCTCCACAGCTCCTTTTCATCGGAGCAGTTCTGGACACGACGCAGTTTCGGGCCTATCCTCCCGAACGGCGAGTCCGGGATATTCAGGCTATGATTCCGATCTTTCAGCCTTTATCCTGGGTTTCGGTACGGATGCGCAGCATTCCGTCCATCATCTTGTGTGTTTTGCATTTCGCCCTAAGTGGGAAGGGTATGCCCAGACGTGGGTCCCATGCTCACTACGCCACTGGAGTCAAGCTATCCTGGCTGATGAAGGTTGTTAGCCTGAAACCGGTCCTAGGATGCTTGATTCCGGTCCAGGGAAGACATGGCTTGGCAGTTCGGTCTGGACTGTTCCCATGAGGCACAGGGTCAAGACTGATTTGCATATGGCTATGTCTGAACTGGGGTGGCGTGGTGAAGCAAAATAACGATGGATTAAACCCAGATCTGTGACTGGGGGTGAATGTTTGCCAATGTGCAGCATTCCGTCCATCATCTTGTGTGTTTTGCATTTCGCCCTAAGTGGGAAGGGTATGCCCAGACGTGGGTCCCGTGCTCACTACGCCACTGGAGTCAAGCTATCCTGGCTGATGAAGGCTGATAGCCTGAAACCGGTCCTAGGATGCTTGATTCCGGTCCAGGGAAGACATGGCTTGGCAGTTCGGTCTGGACTGTTCCCATGAGGCACAGGGTCAAGCCTGATTTGCATATGGCTATGTCTGAACTGGGGTGGCGTGGTGAAGCAAAATAACGATGGATTAAACCCAGATCTGTGACTGGGGGTGAATGTTTGCCAATGTGCAGCATTCCGTCCATCATCTTGTGTGTTTTGCATTTCGGTACGGATGACCCGGAGGCTGCTGGGCCTCATGGCCTCCTGCATCCTGCTGGTCGATCATGCCAGATGGCATATGCAGGCTCTGCAGTGGGACCTGAAGTTCCAGTGGGCGCAGCACCAGGGCAACCTGTCCGATCACGTCCAGATCTCGGAGGGGACTGCAAAACAGTTGCAGTGGTGGCTCTCAAACCGGCAATGGGTCATGGGCAGATCCCTCTCCCTTCCCCAGCCAGAGCACACAGTTGTGACGGATGCGTCCCTTCTGGGATGGGGCGGTCACATGGGAGAGGCGGAGATCAGAGGCCTCTGGTCTCCGGCGGAGTCCCGGCTCCATATCAACCTTCTGGAACTCCGGGCGATCCGACTTGCACTCAAGGCATACCTTCCCTCTGTTAAAGGGAAGGTAGTGCAGGTGTTCACAGACAACACCACCGCCACGTTGTACTGCAACAAACAAGGCGGGGTGGGGTCGTGGACCCTATGTCAGGAGGCTCTGCGCCTCTGGACATGGCTGGAACATCAGGGCATATTCCTGATGGTTCAACACCTGGCAGGTTCCCTGAAAGCCAGGGCGGACAAACTCAGCCGCAGGTGCATGATGGATCACGAATGGCGTCTTCACTCGGAAGTGGCGCAAGGACTCTTTCTACAGTGGGGAGAGCCTTGGTTAGATCTATTCGCCACCGAAGAGAACGCGCAATGTCATCAATTCTGCGCGTTGGAATTTCCAAGGCGGCACTCGCTCGGCGACGCTTTCGTCGCGAGTGGAGTTGCAGTCTGTTGTTCGCCTTTCCGCCTATACCACTTCTACCCAGAGTGTTGAAGAAGATTCGGCACGACCGGGCCCAAGTCATTCTTGTGGCTCCGGACTGGGCTCGAAGAGTTTGGTATCCCGAGCTACTCAGTATGAGCGTCGATCCCCCGATCCGTCTGCCTCTTCGGGAGGATCTTCTGTCGCAGCAGCAGGGGACGGTCCTCCACCCGAACCTGTCCAGCCTCCACCTGCTTGCGTGGAGATTGAGCGGCGGAAGTTGATTCCTTTCGACTTGCCTCCCGAAGTTTGTGATGTGATTCTGGCAGCCAGGCGTCCCTCCACTAAGGTGGTATACGCCTGCAGGTGGAACAAGTTTGTGGCATGGTGCACAGCAAAGGCTGTGAATCCCCTCTCTGCCCCTCTTTCTGAGGTTCTTCTGTTCCTTCTTTCTCTGGCCCAACAGGGTTCTGCCCTGGGTACCATCAAGGGCTATCTTTGTGCCCTTTCGGCCTTCCTCAGGCTTCCTGATCAGCCCTCCCTTTTCAAGTCCCCTGTTGTTAACAGGTTCCTAAAAGGCATTACACACCTCTTCCCTCCTGTTCCGTTTGTGATGCCTCAGTGGGACTTGAACTTGGTTCTTACCTTTCTCATATGCGCTCCCTTTGAGCCTCTACATAACTGTCCTCTTCGTCTTCTGACTCTGACGACAGCCTTTCTGGTGGCCATCACCTCCGCTCGGCGGGTGAGTGAGCTCCAGGCTCTATCATGCAAACCTCCCTTTCTGTCTGTCCATCCAGACAAGGTTGTCTTAGGACGCGTCCGTCCTTCTTGCCAAAGGTGGTTACTGCCTTCCACATTGGGCAGACCATCACTTTGCCCACCTTCTTTCCGCCTCCGCATCCTTCCAGAGAGGAAGAGAGGCTCCACCGTCTGGACCCAAAACGTGCGCTTTCCTTTTATATCAACCGCACACAACACTTCCGGGTGGATGACCAGCTCTTTGTTGGCTACGTGGGCGCCAAAAAGGTCGGGCGGTGCACAAGAGAACCATTTCCCGCTGGGTAACCTTGTGTATCAAAGCCTGCTATTCTTTGGCTAAGAAGGAGCCTCCTGTTGGGCTGCGTGCCCATTCCACCAGGGCAACGGCTGCTACCACGGCTTTAGGCCGCGGTGTTCCGCTGCAGGATATCTGTCAGGCAGCTACGTGGGCCTCGCTGCACACATTTACAAAGCATTACTGCCTTGACAGTCCGGTCCGGAGGGACGGCTTCTTTGGCCCTTCTGTCCTCCGGGACTTCCTTGTCTGATCTTTGTTCGCAGACCCACCACCGGGGTTTGTATTGCTGGGGTATCTATTCTAAGGTAAGGAATCTGTCACTAACGTGTCTCTTTCAGATGCACAAGTTACTAACTTGTGTAACGATATATCTGTAAGAGTCAGTAGTTAGTGACAGATTCCTTACCGCCCCACCCATCCTTCCCGTTCTGCGAACTGATTTCTAGGGTTAAGGACATCCCTTTCAGGGCCCTAGTATTTTTCAGACACCTATGTCAGCTTCTTGCATGGCTCTGCGTTCCTGGCGCGGAAAGTCGTGTACAGAACTGACGTCAGCGCGCAGGGGCGGCGTCTAAGTACTGCCCGCGACGTCATCCCGGCGGTCCCGACGCCGACGACGGACGCGGAACCGCACGACGCCGCCTACCGACACGCAAGGGTACTGCTACGCAAAAACTTTCCGGATCCAGTCTGACGCCTGGGGATATTCTAAGGTAAGGAATCTGTCACTAACTACTGTCTCTTACAGATATATCGTTACACAAGTTAGTAACTTGTGCATTTGGGACCTACTGTTGTACACTGGCATACGGAGACACAATAGAAAAACTTCGGGAAACGTATACATGATAATCTACCAATGAAAAAATAAACTGAACCCATGATGTGACTTTGGCCAGTAGGGCTGCAGTAGATTTACACTGGAGGCAATTAGGATAGTACACTATCATCATCTGCAAGAACCACTAAGGGGACACCCACATCACATACAAAGCTGTACATGTTTTATTAAAACAGTGAGTGACTGTTTTATGCTGGTCAACATAAATACTACTCGGCCTGAGATGCGTTTTACTTTCTACTTTTAACGAACGCTAGCTTCTTAGTTTTTGCACTTCTTGAACTAAATTCTGTCTCTATCTGCTTTTTCTGTGTTTTATTACCCACCTGAAAAGGCTATTTTTAGGTTGGGCATTCCAGACAGCACATTGTCTTGTTGCAAAAGACATATTGTGGTCTCACCAAGAACATTCAGGGGCTTGGATCCCACCACTGCTTACAGTTAGTTTCTTTCCTGTCACTCATTTGCAGGCTTCTTATTAGACTTTTTTTTGTCAGTCCTGTGTTTGTCCCTGCCATGAAGCACAGCCTCTTTAGTCATGTCTTATGTTTTTTTTCTTTTTGTTTAAGTACTCCATGAGAGTGCATGTGAGTTCCTAATGTCTCCTTTGTGTGCTTTTATCCCCCTTGCTCTCTGTCTCCATGTGCTTTTCTCCCACCACTTACACTTTTGTTGCTCGCTAGCCCCTGTGTTTCTGCCCCCCACACTCCACATTGCTCTCCATAGCCCGTGTTCTCTCCAACTTGTTACTTCTCCCCACCCGCCGTATTGCTTCACCCGGCCCACTCCTGCAACCAGCTCACCCCCCCCTTTTTTTTTTTATTAAAGCACTTCGAGCTCCAGTTAAAAACAGAGCTTTCCTGCTACTTTAAAAAAAATGTACCAACCATCTCAGATCAGTAAATAAAACCTTTTTAAGTGTGCGCATGTGTGTTGAACGCATTTGCATGCCTACAAAATGATGCGTCACTAGGTCTGTTTTTTTCACCCTGGTGCACAGCGGCTGTGATGCTGTTCAACATTGCTAAAAACGTTAGCAACGCCAATAGGTCTCATAGGCGGAACCTATTGGATTTGCCAATGTTTGTTTAAAAGAAGACTGTGCCAGGTTTTTTTCACTTATGCTAAATGATTTGTTTAATATAGGAGGGGCACGTGAATTGTTTGAGCGCTTTATCCACAATGTGGTCACCTGTTCGGAAATATTATTTATCAATTAACATGCATTTCATGGCTGTGCCTTACCTGAAAAATCGGCTGTTTTCCGAATCCATAGAATGACACTCACGTTTGCTGCTAGAGATGTCGCCAGCCTTTATTACATTTGTCCAATGGATAGGACTTTTACAGAAGAACACTCCCATTCCTCTTGGCCTGGCTTGCAGTCGCCAGGAAGTCAGATGTAAAGGGATTGCAAAATATTCCCCTGGCATCACTGCAGGAAGTACGACTGGCTCTGTGAAGTACAGCACAATACAATGGAGTAAGAAGTTGGGCATTTTCATTTTATGTTTACAAAAACAACACTTTCACAATAATTCATTTTGTTCTAAGTTAGCGACGGGTGAGAGGAATGGGTGTGGATTACTTACACAAGCTACTGATCTCCACTTCTGACGAGGAATTAGAGCAAACACACACTTTCGGAGGACTTTCGTTGTTTAATCTTGATTTATAGAGCCCATGCCACTTAAAATGTACATTTAATTTAGAGGGTGATCCAAATGCCCATGTGGGGAAAACGGCTAAGCATCATGGCACCTAGTTATATAACAGTTCTTAAATAAATGGTGTAATTAAAGGAATGCAATTTAAGACATTACGCTGAATGCCCTTTCTGGGTTTTCCAATTAAATTACACGAGTGAGAATGTATTCTTCTTAAAGAACAAGTCACTTATCTCCGGTAACGCTTTGTCTGGTAGAGATTCTATCTAGCCGCACATTCCTTACCTTAGAATTATCCCCGGGCGGCAGACTAGATCCAGAAATTCTCGAGAAGTACCCCTCTGCACCGGTAGGTGGCACCGTTCGGCTCCGCATCAGCTGCGCTGGAAGTGACATACACAGTACCTATATAGATGCCACCTCGGCTCACTGACATCAGTTTATTTTCGTGATTTTCCACACCAGGAGCGCAGAGGCACGATTAAGACTGACCACTGGTGTGAGTTTCTAGGGCCCTGCATGCTCCCTCAGTGCCTTCTGGAGAATGGCGCGACAATTCTTGCAGGCCTTCGAGTCATGGTCTTTATCGAGGCACCACAGACAAACCAAGTGGGGGTCTGGCACAGACATCTGTCTGTGACAGGCGCCCATATGGTTTGAAACCAGCCGGTGTCTTGAAGGACATCCTGTCACACCAGCAGCAAAAATGTTCTCAAAATGTTTTCAACAAAGGGTAAAAAAGAAAGCCAGTCAAATAGTGACTGAAGGGTAGCTCCTCGCGGATCTGCGGTATCTGGAGAGGAAAGGAAAGAACTCATATCAGCGTGCTGAGGTGGCGTCTATATAGGTATCGCATATGTCACTTACGGGGCGGACGACGCTACCTACGTCACACAGGGGTCCTGCTCGAAAATGTTCAGATCCAGTCTGACGCCTGGGGGTAATTCTAAGGTAACAAATCTACAGGTAGAAGTGTCTATCAGATACTCTATGCTCCACGACCAACAACACAGCAGGCAAGATGTTAAAACAAGGAAATTATCTTTTACTATAATAATAATAGGAATTTATAAAGCAGACTAATGACCCATCATAGCAAAGACTGGCCTACTGAAAAGGTGATAGAAATAGCCACGTTTTCAGGTTTCGCTTGCAACAGTGCTCATCTTTCATAGTCCGTAGATACGAGTGGAAGACATTCCAGGCCATGGCAGCAAGGTAGGAAAAAGAGATGCCTCCCCATCCTTTCCTTTTAATTTGCGGAACCGTCTCCAAAAGTACACCAGAGGAGCAAAGAGTTCTCCCCGGATGATATGGAGTAAATCTCTTGGCCAGATACACAGGGCTGGTCTGATACAAAGCTGTATGGGACAGAAGAAGGCCTTTAAACCATAATCTGTCCTTAACTGGCAACTAAAGAAGCTCCTTAAGATGATGATGAATATGAGCCCCTCTGGAAACCTTCAGTAGGAGCCGAGCAGCTGCATTCTGAATCAGCTGAAGTGTCTTCAGCTGGTATGCTGGAAGGTCCCAGTAAAGAGCATTGGAGTAATCAAGCCGAGAGGTAAACAGAGCATGAATGACTATATTCTGGGTCTCCAACAGCAGCAAACACAGAAATTTCTTTAAGGATTTTAAAAGTCCAAAGCAGAAGTCCACCACACCCGCCACCTGGGGGTGGAAAGTAGCAAAGTTATCGAACTTTACCCCCAAGTTACACACTTTATAAGCTGGCGCAGGTGGGCCCGGAAAATGACTGGGCCAGCATTCACCATGCCACAATGGGGGAGGAGAGGGGGACGCGAGCCGAATAAAAAGATCACATTTTGGCATTTCACTAAAGATCACTGCACCGCAGCCAATGGAAGACAACCGTCAGGCATGACTTAAATCTGTGAAAGGCATTGGGGGCGTTCCTGTCCAGGGTAAGAAGAAGCTGAGTGTCATCAGCATAGGACACAATCTGGACGCCAAAAGACTCCACCAATGTTGCTGGGGGACTCATGTATATATTAGTGTCTGGCTTAGGGCCAAGTACTGAGGGACACCCAACTTTAATGGTTTGGGATCAGACGCAAACGAGTCTATCCAAACAGACTGGCTTCTGCCTGTAAAAAAAAAAAAGAACAGGCCAGCGTTGATCCGCCCACACCAATATTTTCCAGGCGGCGCAAGAGAATGGAATGGGACATTGTATCGAAGGCTGCCAATAGATCATGGAGAATCAATGCAATACTATAAAATGAAAGGCTTAATATATTCTGAAATTATGAAAGCTAAGCCCACCATCATTAAGAAATTAATACTGAAAAGATAGAATAAAGTGATGAGTTAGAAAGTATTATTTGTGCCTGCATCAATCAGCTTCATCAAAGTTTTACACTTCATTAAATTTACGCTTGATAATGTAACAACTGAAGTGATCTAAAGCGATAACTTAAAATGCTTTACGGTGAGCGTATCTGTCCATTTAGTGAGGACATGCCTCCAGTCCAATTAGGTGTGGTTGGATGATCCAGGGAGGCTCTAGCCACATGGTTTTATAAATACATGCAATTGTGCACTGTCAGCACCCAAGCTCGTTCATCGGTGCCACGGGTAGGCAGTGCTTGGGTGATAGAGCAGCTTTGATGATTGTTTGACTACAAGTGCTCCTCCCCTCCCGTGTTCAAGCTCATGGGGCCTCAGTTAGGCACCTAAAGTATTGTTTCACAGGAAAATACCGATTAGCTATTGTATGAATGCATGCTTATTAAATGCACATTAGACCTTGACATTGATCAGGCAGACCACATAGGTTTTTTCTAGAGTGGTATTAGGGATCAACTGCTTTCGTCGTGAAGAAAAGCCTAGGGGAAGGCTTTGAAACATGTAGACCAGGGAGGAAACAGCCCATTATAGCATACATTCCTCCATCCCCCCATTTTTTTACTAATACCAGCTACAGCGAGTATTAAAGCACAAGTTACTAACTTGTGTAACGATATATCTGTAAGAGACAGTAGTTAGTGACAGATTCCTTACCTTAGAATATCCCCAGGCGTCAGGCTGGATCCGGAAAGTTTTTGCGTAGCAGTACCCCTGCGCGTCGGTAGGCGGCGTCGTGCGGCTCCGCGTCCGTCGTCGGCGTCGTGACCGCCGGGATGACGTCGCGGGCAGTACTTAGACGCCGCCCCTGCGCGCTGACGTCAGTTCTGTACACGACTTTCCGCGCCAGGAATGCAGAGCCATGCAAGAAGCTGACATAGGTGTCTGAAAAATACTAGGGCCCTGAAAGGGATGTCCTTAACCCTAGAAATCAGTTCGCAGAACGGGGAGGATGGGTGGGCGGTAGGAATCTGTCACTAACTACTGTCTCTTACAGATATATCGTTACACAAGTTAGTAACTTGTGCATCTGAAAGAGACACGTTAGTGACAGATTCCTTACCTTAGAATAGATACCCCAGCAATACCAACCCCGGTGGTGGGTCTGCGAACAAAGATCAGACAAGGAAGTCCTGGAGGACAGAACGGCCAAAGAAGCCGTCCCTCCGGACCTGACTGTCAAGGCAGTAATGCTTTGTAAACGTGTGCAGCGAGGCCCACGTAGCTGCCTGACAAATAACCGGCAGCGGAACACCGCGGCCCAAGGCCGTGGTAGCAGCCGTTGCCTTTGTGGAATGGGCACGCAGCCCAACAGGAGGCTCCTTCTTCGCCAAAGAATAGCAGGTCTTGATGCACAAGGTAACCCAGCGGGAGATGGTCCTCTTGTGCACCGCCCGACCTTTTGTGGCGCCCACGTAGCCAACAAAGAGCTGGTCATCCACCCGGAAGTGTTTTGTGCGGTCAATATAGAAGGAGAGCGCACGTTTTGGGTCCAGACGGTGGAGCCTCTCTTCCTCTCTGGAAGGATGCGGAGGCGGAAAGAAGGTGGGCAAAGTGATGGTCTGCCCAATATGGAAAGCAGTAACCACCTTTGGCAAGAAGGACGGACGCGTCCGAAGAACAACCTTGTCTGGATGAACAGACAGAAAGGGAGGTTTGCAAGATAGAGCCTGGAGCTCACTCACCCGCCGAGCGGAGGTGATGGCCACCAGAAAGGCTGTCTTCAGAGTCAGAAGACGAAGAGGACAGTTATGTAGAGGCTCAAAGGGAGCGCACATTAAAAAGGTAAGAACCAAGTTCAAGTCCCACTGAGGCATCACAAACGGAACAGGAGGAAAGAGGTGAGTAATGCCTTTTAAGAACCTGTTAACAACAGGGGACTTGAAAAGGGAGGGCTGATCAGGGAGCCTGAGGAAGGCCGAGATAGCACAAAGATAACCCTTGATGGTACCCAGGGCAGAACCCTGTTGGGCCAGAGAGAGAAGGAACAGAAGGACCTCAGAAAGAGGGGCAGAAAGGGGATTCACAGCCTTTGCTGTGCACCATGCCACAAATTTGTTCCACCTGCAGGCGTATACCACCTTAGTGGAGGGCCGCCTGGCCGCCAGAATCACATCACAAACTTCGGGAGGCAAGTCGAAAGGAATCAACTGCCGCCGCTCAATCTCCACGCAAGCAGGTGTAGACTGGACAGGTTCGGGTGGAGGACCGTCCCCTGCTGCTGCGACAGAAGATCCTCCCGAAGAGGCAGACGGATTGGGGGATCTACGCTCATATTGAGTAGCTCGGGATACCAAACTCTTCGAGCCCAGTCCGGAGCCACAAGAATGACTTGGGCCCGGTCGTGCCGAATCTTCTTCAACACTCTGGGTAGAAGTGGTATAGGCGGAAAGGCGTACAACAGACCGCAACTCCACTCGCGACGAAAGGCGTCGCCGAGCGAGTGCCGCCTTGGAAATTCCAACGCGCAGAACTGATGACATTGCGCGTTCTCTTCGGTGGCGAATAGATCTAACCAAGGCTCTCCCCACTGTAGAAAGAGTCCTTGCGCCACTTCCGAGTGAAGACGCCATTCGTGATCCATCATGCACCTGCGGCTGAGTTCGTCCGCCCCTGGCGTTCAGGGAACCTGCCAGGTGTTGAACCATCAGGAACATGCCCTGATGTTCCAGCCATGTCCAGAGGCGCAGAGCCTCCTGACAAAGGGTCCAAGACCCCACCCCGCCCTGTTTGTTGCAGTACCACATGGCAGTGGTGTTGTCTGTGAACACCTGCACTACCTTCCCTTTGACAGAGGGAAGGAATGCCTTGAGTGCAAGTCGGATCGCCCGGAGCTCCAGAAGGTTGATATGGAGCCGGGACTCCGCCGGAGACCAGAGGCCTCTGATCTCCGCCTCTCCCATGTGACCGCCCCATCCCAGAAGGGACGCGTCCGTCACAACTGTGTGCTCTGGCTGGGGAAGGGAGAGGGATCTGCCCATGACCCATTGCCGGTTCGAGAGCCACCACTGCAACTGTCTTGCAGTCCCCTCCGAGATCTGGACGTG
This sequence comes from Calotriton arnoldi, assembly GCA_963921515.1. NCBI lineage: Eukaryota > Metazoa > Chordata > Amphibia > Caudata > Salamandridae > Calotriton > Calotriton arnoldi. The sequence goes on along the minus strand of CAWUFW010011527.1, from coordinate 93,693 downwards.
ATCGGACAGGTTGCCCTGGTGCTGCGCCCACTGGAACTTCAGGTCCCACTGCAGAGCCCGCATATGCCATCTGGCATGATTGACCAGCAGGATGCAGGAGGCCATGAGGCCCAGCAGCCTCAGGGTCATCCGTACTCGAAACCCAGGATAAAGGCTGAAAGATCGGAATCATAGCCTGAATATCCCGGACTCGCCGTTCGGGAGGATAGGCCCGAAACTGCGTCGTGTCCAGAACCGCTCCGATGAAAAGGAGCTGTGGAGAAGGAATCAGATGCGACTTCGGCACATTGATGGAGAACCCCAGCGAGTGCAGGAGTTCGGCCGTAGTCTGGAGGTGGGAGACGACTGCCTGGGACGAGCCCGCCTTCAGCAGCCAGTCGTCGAGGTAGGGGAAGACTGAAACCCCTGCCCGGCGCAGATGAGCTGCGACCACCGCCATCACTTTCGTGAACACCCGAGGGGCACTGGTAAGGCCAAAGGGGAGCACGGTGAACTGAAAATGCTCGGGGCCTACCGTGAACCGAAGGTAACGCCGGTGGGCCGGCAGGACGGGGATGTGGAAATATGCGTCCTGCAAGTCCAACGCTACCAACCAGTCTCCAGGGTCGAGGGCAGTCAAGACCTGAGCTAGGGTGAGCATCTTGAACTTCTCCTTCCGGAGGAAGCGATTGACGTTCCGGAGGTCCAAGATAGGACGCATGTCCTCCTTGTCCTTTTTGGGCACCAGAAAGTAGTGGGAGTAGCAACCACGCCCTACTTCTGGGGTCGGAACACGCTCGATGGCCCTCTTGGTCAAGAGGGCCGCGACTTCCTTCTGTAGAAGCACCAAGTGATCCCCTGACATGCGGTGGAATTGAGGTGGCATGGCTGGGGGTGGTCTCGAAGGGGAGGGAGTAGCCCCTTCGGACAATGTCCAAGACCCACCTGTCCGAGGTGATGGTACGCCAGTGGGGAAGGTGATGGCGGACCCTGCCCCCTACTGGCATGCTGTGCACCTGAAAGGAGGGACTAGGAGGGCTTGGAGGCCGCGGACGGGTTGGAGGTGGTGGCCTGACCCGCACGCTGGTTGCCCGATCCGCCACGGCGGAATCCACGTCCTCGGCCACGCGAAGACGCCTGCTGCGCGGGCCGGTGGCTGGGCTGCTGACGTGAAGGGGCGCCCCTACCGTGGCCACGACAGGGGCGAAAAGCAGAAGTCAGCGGAGGGCGTGTAGCAGAAAGGCCCAGGGACTTGGCAGTAGCCCGTGAGTCCTTAAAGCGCTCCAACGCATGGTCTGCTTTGGACCCAAAAAGACCGACTTCCATCAAAGGGCATGTCCATGAGAGTATTCTGGACATCCCCTGAAAAACCAGTGGTTCTCAGCCAGGCGTGGCGTCTGAGTGCCACCGTCGTTGCAATAGACCTGCCCAGCGAGTCGGCGGTGTCAAGGCCACAACGTATGGTGTATTTAGCCGCATCCCTTCCTTCCGCAATGGCGCGGGAAAGCAGTGTCTGGATCTCCTCAGGACACTGGGGCAAAACATCCGCCACCGAATCCCACAGGGAGTGGGTATATCGGCCCAAAAGACAAGCGGTGTTAACGGACCGCAAGCCAGCACTGGAGGAAGAAAAACCCTTCTTCCCAAACTGATCCAGGCGTTTGGATTCCCTATCCGGAGGAGCGGTAGGGAAGGCGGTTTGGGAAGCGGAGGCTTGGACAACCAAGCTCTCAGGAGTGGGGTGGACAGAGAGAAACAGGGGTCGCCCGGAGCTGGGCGATGGCGTCGTGACACGTTCCGATCCACAGGAGCCCCTGTGTTGGGCTTGGACCAGGCGCCCAAAAGAACGTCAGTGAGGGCGTCGTTAAACGGCAGCACAGTCTCCGCAGAGGAGGCTGCCGGCTGAAGCACCTCTGTCAAGATGTTAGGCTTGACCGTCAAAGTAGGAAGTTGGAGACGTAAGGCCCCAGCTGCCCTACGCAACACCGTACCAAAATTGGCTCCCTCCTCCGTAGCCACGGGAGGAGACAGCATGCCAGTGTCAGGGGAAGTATCCAGACCACTGGCCTCCCTAGACTCTCTGTCCAGTCCTGATCGTACTGACAGTGTCGTGTCAGAGGGTCATCAGACCCCTCCCAGTCCAACTGGTCCTCCTCTGGTTCAAAATAAGGAGGAGGAGGGACAGTTGGGACCCAAGGTCCCATCGGCGCCGGAGCCGGCGCCGAAGCGACGTCGGTCCGGATCCATGTCCGGAGCCGGAAGGAACAGGGGGACGACGCCGCCCGGAGCCCAGGGCGGCGCCGAGAACGGCACCGGAGACATCGGCGCCGGCGGAGGTGTCGTTAGGTCGACCGGCGTCGATGGGGGTTGTGGAGCCGGGATCGAGGCCGGGGCCGAAGCCGGAGCCGGGATCGAGGCTGGAGGCACGGGCGACGCCGGGGCCGGAGCCGCCGGCGACGCCGGAGCAACCCCATCAGGGCCCGCGGGCCCGAAGGCGCACCGGAGGGGCCTGAAGGCCCGAAGAGGCGGGCCATGGCCGACAGGAATTCCTGTACTTTGGCCGGATCCGCCCCCGAACCCGGGAAGGGCGGGTATGGCGGGGGCGACTCCACAGGCATGTCCGGGGCCGCGGGGCGGGGACGGTGCCGGGAGGGGCCTCAGCCGAGTCGCGAGACCGGCGAGGCGAAGTCCTAGAGCGATGATGCTTTTTGGACTTTTTGTGCTTCGACTTACCGGACGAAGAAGACTTCGACGCCGACGACCGGTGTGGACTCCGCGATCGACCCCTGGACCTCTCACGCGACCGGGGCTTCCGCTGAGCCGAATGCCGGGCCTCGAGGAGCTTTCGAGACCGCTCTCGCAAAGCTTTCGGGTGGAGGGCCTGGCAGTCGGTACAAGACTCCGTGTCGTGGCCTCGGCCGAGGCAGAAGAGACACTCCCAATGCGGGTCGGTGACGGACATCATCCGCGCACAGGCGCCGCATCGCTTGAAGCCGGGCATCCCTACGACACCTTGAAAGATGGAAAAACAGTGAAAAAATTCACCAAAAAGTATGGTCAAAAAATGACCAGGGCACTGCTCTTCCCGGATCTGCACTTGCTGGTGCGGAAAAAGAAGAACTGACGTCAGCGCGCAGGGGCGGCGTCTAAGTACTGCCCGCGACGTCATCCCGGCGGTCACGACGCCGACGACGGACGCGGAGCCGCACGACGCCGCCTACCGACGCGCAGGGGTACTGCTACGCAAAAACTTTCCGGATCCAGCCTGACGCCTGGGGATATTCTAAGGTAAGGAATCTGTCACTAACGTGTCTCTTTCAGATGTATAGTTTCCACATAGCCAGGTATTTTTTAAACCCACATCATTGTTTCTGACCCTTCCACTCTCACATCCACACATAGTATCACCTCACAACTAAATGCTCCCACGTCTCCGTCGGTTGCAGCACGCCCCGTCCTGCAGCGGGGCGGGAAGAACCCAATGATGAAGCATGCCACCAAGGGACCTTTTGGTGGGTGAGGGTTATTTTAAAAACATGTATTGTTTTCCTATACATCCTTAGGAAAACACTTTGTTCTTTCACGCTCACTTTAGAACAATCACTGGAAGGACAGCATTTTCTAGATAAAAGAGTGGACTCTCTTTGTCTATTCGCAATTTATAGAGGAGGCCGAGTCCACTACCTACCTTACCTCTTCACTCCCTCCCTTGTTTTTTGGTGACAGAGAAGATGACAGCCCAGAGACTGTGCACAGCATGCCCTCCCTTCGGCAGCCAAACAAGAGGACTATGACAACACTCCTGGCAGGTTCCACCCTATGGAGGATGATGAGCATGCCGCCGGCCCAATAACATCAGACTGGGAGTCTCAAGGAAGCTAAGAGAGGGACAGCAGGTAAACCGTCCAGAGGTTAGAATGCTTCTGCTGTGGTGTACAAGCACAAGCTGCAAAGTGAAAGAGCCCTCAAGCCAAGCATACATTGGGGCCAAATTTAATGCAGTTGAGATTTTGGGCTTTTAGGCTCCCATATTATGAAAACCATGTAAAGAGGAACGTTACTCACAATATCCGAGTTACAGAAGTTGGTTGAACACCCACAAGCGCTGTCCTGTAGTCCAACATGAGCTGATGTCAGAATGGTCCCTGTTACCTGTTATTATATACCTATTGCAGGAAATCTGTGTGACCATTTACAGAATTTGGTGATTGGCTCTTTCAGCAGAACACTCCAAAGAATGTTTCAAAAGGGGAATGTTGAAAGAGGAAGAGAGACAATATAATGTAAAGAGGTGCTAATCAAGAGGAGCAGCAGCTATTTCCTGCATATGTTGGATGCATAAATGCTGGCATATCCAGTACAGCCTCACTCTCACAAGAGTTGAGATCACAAATAAAAATTCTGATTGAGAAAAACTTCATGACGAAGTGTCAACTTGGTATATGAACAGACGCTAAAGAGCCTGAAGAAATCTGGCAGCACCAAAATGTGACTGTAGGTTGTTGGCTGAGAGAGAGACCCACAAAAAAGAAGTGAGAGAGAAGACTCAGATTACCTATGAAGATACTTCTAGGCTGCTTTAGACAGGAGTAGTAGGGAACAAGTGATCTGCACTATATGGATGCCAGGGGAAGAAGAAACTTCCCTGAACGTCGACCGTATGGACCTTCGATGTTGATCTCGGTCTTGCAAGCACTTCTCCCGTAGCCGAAGTAAGATTTTTTTCTCTCGACGTCGAACAGTGACCTGCCGCCGGGGACACAGATTGTGCCACTCTCGACGTCGACCACTTCTGCGGTGAGGTCTTAGAGGACTCTCGCCTGTGTGACTGCGGCGGGGTCATCGACGTCGACCCTCTTGACGCCGACTGTGCCAACTGTGACAGAGGCGGAGATCTGGACGCTGACCGGTGTCTCCACGTCGGCGGGTGTTTCTTCGACGTCGACCCAAGCTTTGACGTCGGCTTCAATTTTCAGGGACCAACATACTTCGCACCCGAAGTAGTATGCCTCGACGTCGACTTATGTTTCGGCGACAAAGGCTCTAACCGCTTCGACGGCGATCTGTCCTCGACGTTGTAGTGTGCCTTGCCTGTTTTTTCGACATCGATCTCGACGCTGAAGGTGAACAATCAGGAATCTGCCTCTTTCTTGAAGCTGAAGAAGCAGAACGACGCCGGTTTTTCTCAGATCTGTGCCTTTCTTGAGAGGAGGGCTCTTTAAAAGCATGAGTGCTTGTAAGGCCACTTTTTGAAGGTCTTATTCCTCTCTTCAGCAAGGCATGCAGCTTTATCTTCTCTCTGTCCCGAAGTGTTCTTCTAGAAAACTGCTGGCAATAGTAACACATCTCTGGATTGTGCGAGGATGGCAAGCACACAATACAAACAGAGTGTGGGTCTGATTTTGCCATTTTCTTCCCACAGGAAGGACATTTGTTAAACAAAGCTGGCATTTCTGACAGAAAAGATTACCAAACTTGTCAGAAAACACTTGAAAGAGTAGCCAGTAGTCAAAAAACGTCGAGTAAAAGTGGAAAAAAGTTGAATTAGCCAATTTCTGACTAGAATAATCAAAAATTGACGAGCTCAATGCACCAGGATCCTCACAGAAGGAGCCGGAAAAAAGAGCTGACCGAACTGTCACCTGTGGTGCATGATGGGAGCAGAGGGCTCCTGGAGGTCTTAAAGGCACGGTTTCCAGGTTCTGGGAATTCTTAAAGGCAGGGTGCCAGTTTTTGTTACTGTGATGTTTTTTTCATCTATGCATCCTAAAGGCTAATTGCCTACTATTACTTGTCTTTTTCTCTGAAAATAAAGGGATGAGTTGGAACATTAATGGAGTGCATGTTCTCTGTTACAGAAATTATATGTGAAATTGTTTTCAGTCAATGAAAAACCCAATTAATATTGACATATTAGCCTATTTCAGTTATGGAAGGCTGCATGTTTATATATATGTATGCATGTATATATGTATGTTTGAGGGTACTCCGTACTTGTTTTAGCTAAACATACACATATGTATGTATTTTTGTATATGCTCCAGGGTCCCCCACGTGGGCGGGGATTATTCAGTGCTTATGACTATTGATGAGTATCCCCTGGAAGAGAAGTCTGTTCTACAGAAACCATAAATGATACTAGACACCGAAGAGGATGACAATGCAACTATCAGAAATAATAATAACAAATGGAAATAATCTCTTTCTCTTCTGTACAAATATTTTCACAGATTTGTCATCTTTTGAAAAACCTTCCTAGTAGAACAATAAAATGTATGTGGATAGCCCAAAAGAGAGTAGTAAAGTTGACTTACAGACACCTCCCCCTCTTTTTTTTTTTTTTTTAAAGTATCTTTATTGGCATTTTTACGTTATCATACGACACCTCCCCTTTTACCACTTCACAAGAGTGAACCTTTGTTATCTGAGGGTTCATCTATTTGGAGCTTTCACTACCAGACATATCCCCACTAGACTGAAATGTGCAGTGTTTCATTCACTAGATTGTCCCCAGCACATTTCGGACCAATTTCGCTATTGTTCTTCCCAGCTTAATAGCAGCATAGGCAGCTGCTGCCCAGCTGTCTGTAACTGTTGAAGTTAACAGCATTTTAAATGATTCATTGGGGCTTCTCTTTAGAGTGGCAGAGTTAGTTGTAGTTTCAATTTTGGAGGATTTTCATAGGCTTTCTAATGCAGGAAGTATAGAAGGACTAGGGTGTTGTCAAAGCGCCAGAGGATACTACTGTCTCAGGGAAAAACATCGGCATCAAGCAATGACAACTGGAATCATGTGAGTAAGTGGCGCTGCCTCACATAAGGTCTACAGTTCCAATACATTTCCTACCAAGCTGGAATCAAAGATGGGCGGGCAACAAAGAATCCATCAAAATCAATGTTACCAAAGGTACATTTTTATTCCAATGTACTGCATTCCCTTTGTCGACGATTCGTTTTCTTTAAAAGGTCACCCAACAATACCTAATAATTTGGATGTAGGGACTTGTTTGATCAAAAAGACAAGATAACTGAAACTTTGCACAACAACCGATTTATCAAAAAAGTAATTGTTCTAGAATCTGAGCCCAGACAAAATGTTTCACAAATTAATGGAATGAAAGCATTGTAACTTCTACAAGGGCACCTCTTTCAATAAAACCTCACTGGCCTTTCTGGTCTTGGCAATATAACAGTTATTACATGAAGCAGAGCCTTGATGGATGCCTGACAGCATTTCCTGATGCAAGACAATTTTATGAAATAGACTGCTTCGTTACAATCAAACCATTGCAAGTACTTCCAATGGCTACACAATGTTGTCAATTAATTCTGTACTTGTCAGATCTGGAAATATGATGAATAAGTATACATTTTGAACCCAGTTCTAAGCAGTCTCTCCTCAGCCTTAAATGAATGCAGCAATGATAAGAAACCTGTTGGAGGTAAAGAGGGCCTTCCCTTTCAAGCTCCCCAATCCTTTTAAAACTGAAACAAAGTTTCCTCGACGGATGTTTTTAAAAAAAAGATGGAAATAGCTGCCATGGAAGCACTCATGGTTGACCATATTGACATGGACAAAGATGCTCCAAGTGGGTAAAATATTCTTTGAACACACCACTCACAGTTCTTTAACCACCTACTCCTATGTGGTTGCCACTTTCTCTTTCTCCACCAGCTCCACTGAATACTGCTACCTAATGAAACTACTGGAAGCACTCATCCACTTGGTCCACCTATTCATCTAGCTGAGAGCAAGAGGCCGATATTATTTTCATGACTGTACCCATTTTCTTAGACTCTGTTTGAAAAGACTAAGTTAGAAAAGCATCAGCCCTCACTCTTGCATTAGCAGCGAGAATCTTGAGAGGGTAATTCAATAAAATGTTTCACCCGCCATAGGACGGTATAGAAGATAAGACAACACTGGAAATGATGGGCATAAATGCAGGGTTTCCCAGTTATTCAACAGGAATCCTAACCACTTTTGCAACTGAAAAGAAAGACAGCTCATCTTTTGGCTCTATTTTCAGAATGTCTGTCACTGTATGTCAGACCCCATTCGGGGGCCCACAGAGGGGTGGGGCTACTGGGCACCAAGAGTGGTGCTTGAGGTCGCCTGTCACTGGTGCTTGAGGTCGTCTGTCACTGATGTCCTGGTGTCTGTCATACTATGGTTGTGCAAACTGGGCCAAATACAACCCCTTCAGCTCCAAACTCTCCGAAAATTGAGGGCAAGCAGTCAAATCCTCTCATGGAGGTAGTGTGAGGAACAAGAGCTCAGAATTCAACTATCAACCAACTGACACAATAACGTAAGGGTCAGCCCAGTGCATAGCTTCTTTTAATAAAAAAATGAATAAAGCACTTTAATCTCGCAGCAAAACAAAAAACAACACAGTTCAATAGGAATTGAAACTGAGGGCTGTAATCTTAGATACAAATTTTCAGTAAAGCACAACACCCCTTCTTGGTACCCTCTCTTCGTTACAGGAGATATTTGAAGTCTACTGAGTCCCGGAGTCCTGCAGGCATAGGCATTAATTAGGTAGACGTACAAATCACTTCTATTTATCCCACAGGATAGTTGTGCAACATGGTTAAACAGTTCTCATCCAAAGTTCACTTGGGCAAAAAGTTCTAGGTCCTCATGCCAGATTCCTGCACCTTGTTCCGTTCACGGCTAAGACCTTCTTCTCTTGCTCAATGGCTGTTGCAGATCTAGTGGTGTGTTGGGCGCAGCTGGCATCCCAGCTATTCACCATCATCATATAATCTTGATTGGGTTGACAAAAACAACCATAAAAAAATACAATACATATAAATATAAAATCATCTCTGTTAGAAATGGGGGTCTCTAGTTGGCAGAGGTAGATACCTTTGTCCAAGAAGGGACCCTTCTTCCTAGTCAGGGTAAGGGGGATACACTTCTAAAATAACCCCTGCCCCCCCCCCCCCCCCTGGTAGCTTGGCACGAGCAGACAGGCTTATCTCAGAGGCAGTTTCTAAACAATCGTTTAGAAAAATAAGTCATCTTTATCTAAACCAAAACAAGACCAAATGACAAAAATCCACAATACAGTATTAAAAATATGATTCTTAAAAGGTAGAGACAGTTCTGTTCCAAGAAAATGTGAGATGCAACACTTTTACACAAAGTACCTTGGATGCGTTGAAAAATGCAAGCAAAAAGGGTCGCAGGAAAGGTGATACGTCAGTTCCTTACACTCAAGGAAGGTGATGAGTTGGTTCCTTGCTCCGGGGGAGGTGATGCGTCGGTTCCTTATTCTGCGCAGGGGAGGTGATGCGTTGGTTCCTTACTGGAGAAGAGGTGATGTGACGGTTTCTTACTGCGTGGGGAGGTGTTCCGTCGGTTTCTTACTGCGTCCTCCAACAATGCGACAGACTTGGCGCTTCGATGCAATGCGTGACAATCAGGTACGATGCGTCGGTTCTTCTCCAACCAGGCCTGCGTCAGAATCGGTGGGGTGATCTCAGACGTCCGAGACAGGTGCACGGCAGACACTTCAGCTGCGGGCAGGCGCTGCGTCGATTCTTCGGCGACGGCAATGTATCGGAAATCTTCTCTTGCACCGCTGCGATGCGCCAATTTTCACAGTTCTTGCAGTTTCCAGTCCCAAAACAACCTCCAGAAGTCCAGAACACTGGCAGACAACTCTCAGCAGGTCAGAACTCCCAGCAAAGGAGTTCAGGGGGGGACTGGTGGTGAAGTCTTTGTGCACCGGAGACTTCAGAACAGGAGGCAAGCTCAATTCAAGCCCTTGGAGATCTTCCTCAAGCAGGGGACACAGCAAACAGCAAGGTCCTTCTCCTTTCCTTGGCAGCAAGTAGCCACTGCAGGCCAACCCCAGGCAGCAAACAGCACAGTGACAGTATTCCTCCTCAGCTTCTCCCGCTCTTCTCCTTGGCAAAGGTTCCTCTTGATTCCCAGAAGTGATCTACAAGTCTGGGGTCTGGGCCCCTCTTTTTATACAGTAAATCTCTTTCTCTGTGGCAGAGAAGTTCTTTGCCCAGCCAAAACCAGTTCTGTCCTCTCTGGTGCAGCTTCCTGGCAGGAGGTGGAGACAGCATTGTCCTTGGCAGACCAGGCCCATTCAGGTGTGAAAGACATCTGCTCCCCCTACTCTAAATGCAGCCCAGGTCTATTCAGCCCAGCCCTCACTCTCCCTGGAAAGGCAGGACACAACTACCCCCCCAAGTGGCTGTCTGAACAGAATGCACATCCCCAGCCCCTGTCACTCAAAAGCCAGACAGTCAATACACAACCTAGCAGAGGCACACTGCATGAGTTAGGCAAGAAAATACCTACTTTCTAAAGTGGTATTTTCAAACCCAGAATGTAAAAATCACCCTCACTAAAAGATGCATCTTAACATTCGGAGTTCAGGCATATCAAACTTTATTTTCCCATCTTGTTCCCATGGGCAGTTATGCTTATAAGATGTTATAAGCAAACTCCCCATTCTATCCTATGGGACAGAGAGCCTTTCAATAGTGAAAAACGAAATTGGCAGTACTTCACTAACAGGACATGCCACACACATCATCAGGGCATGTCCTACCTTTCACATACACTGCACTCTGCCCACAGGGTTAACTTGGGCCTACCTTAGGCAGGGGTGTGGAATTTAATAAAATATCTACTTGTCCATGGGGCAGGTTGCTTCATAAATCTACTTGTCCTGTAACGAAATCTACTTGTCCCTTTTGTGCCATGTAATGCGGCGACAAATTATGGCAGCAATCTCATTATATACGAGCTCTGAAATAGCCTCTCTGATTATGCCAGGGCTCCTTCCATAGTAGGGTTTGAATACTAGCAATTCCCTTATGTTGCCATGTTTCCGCAGTTCTACAAACTGGGGCTGAAGGTAATGGTAAGCAACAGTTCCAGTGTTGGAATGCCCTTTTGAGTCTGTGCAAACCTACTAACGCACAAGTTACTTACCTTCGGTAACGATATATCTGTAAGAGACATTAGTTAGTGATAGATTCCTTACCTTAGAATATCCCCAGGCGTCAGTCTGGATCCGGAAAGTTTTCGTCAGCAGTACCCCTGCGCGTCGGAAGGTGGCGTTGTGCGGCTCCGCGTTCGTCGTAGGCGTCGTGATCGCCGGGATGACGTCGCGGCAGCTACTTAGACGCCGCCCTCGCGCGCTGACGTCAGTTCTGTACACAAATTTTCGTGCCAGGAACGCAGAGCCATGCAAGATACTGACCACTGGTGCATTGAAACTAGGGCCCTGAAAGGGATGACCTTAACCCTAGAAATCAGTTCGCAGAACGGGGAGGAATCTATCACTAACTAATGTCTCTTACAGATATATAGTTACCGAAGGTAAGTAACTTGTGCATGTGAAAGAGACACGTTAGTGATAGATTCCTTACCTTAGAATAGATACCCCAGCAATACCAACCCCGGTGGTGGGTCTGCGAACCAAGATCACACCAGAAAGTCACGGAGAACAGAACGGCCAAAGAAGCCGTCTCTCTGGACTTGGCTGTCATGCTTAGTAAAAGTGTGCAGCGAGGCCCACGTGGCTGCCTGACAGATGTCTTGCAGGGGGACACCACGTCCCAATGCAGTAGTAGCTGCTGTTGCCCTGGTAGAATGGGCGCGCAGCCCCATCGGAGGCTCCTTCTTAGCCAGAGAATAGCAGGCTTTTATACACAAGACGACCCAGCGGGAGATAGTCCTCTTGTGTACAGCGCCTACGTAGCCAACAAAGAGCTGGTCATCCACCAGGAACTGTTGTGTGCGGTTGAGGTAAAATGAGATCGCACGTTTTGGGTCCAGACGGTGGAGCCTCTCTTCCTCTCTGGAAGGGTGCGGAGGCGGAAAGAAAGTGGGCTAGGTGATAGTTTGCCCGATATGGAAGGCAGTAACAACCTTTGGCAAAAAGGATGGACATGTGCGTAGCACAACCTTGTCCGGATAAACAGACAGAAAAGGAGGTTTACAGGAAAGAGCCTGGAGCTCACTCACACGCCTAGCGGAGGTGATGGCAACCATGAAAGCAGTCTTCAAGGTTAATAAACGAAGAGGACAGTTATGAAGCGGCTCAAAGGGAGCGCACATCAAATAAGTAAGAACCAGATTCAAGTCCCACTGTGGCATCACAAACGGAATAGGAGGGAAAAGGTGAGTAATGCCTTTGAGAAATCTATTTACAACAGGGGACTTGAAAAGAGAGGGCTGATCAGGTAGCCTGAGAAAGGCTGAAATGGCTGAGAGGTAGCCTTTGAGAATGCCCAGAGCAGAGCCCTGCTGGGCCAAAGAAAGGAGGAACAGGAGAACCTCAGAAAGAGGGGCAGAAAGTGGATCCACAGCCTTTGCTGTGCACCATGCCACAAATTTGTTCCATCTACAGGCGTATACCGTTTTAGTGGAGGGACGCCTGGCTGCCAAGATGACATTACAGACTTCGGGAGGAAGGTCAAAAGCTGTCAACTGTCGCCGCTCAATCTCCACGCAAGCAGGAACAGGCTAGACAGGTTCGGGTGGAGGACCACCCCCTGCTGCTGCGACAGAAGATCCTCCCGAAGAGGCAGTCCTATTCGGAGGATTGATGGTCATGTTCAAGAGCTCGGGATACCAGACTCTTCGTGCCCAATCCGGAGCCACAAGAATGACTTGGGCCCAGTCGCGCTTGATCTTCTTCAGCACTCTGGGCAGAAGTGGTAAAGGCGGAAAGGCGTATAGAAGACCACAACTCCAGTCGCGACGAAAAGCGTCACCTAGCGACTGCCGCCTTGGAAATTCCAACGCGCAGAATTGCTGACATTGCGCGTTCTCTTCGTTGGCAAATAAATCTAAACAAGGCTCTCCCCACTGCTGAAAGAGACCTTGCACCACCTCCGAGTGAAGACGCCATTCGTGATCCATCATGCACCTGCGGCTGAGTTCGTCCGCCCTGGCGTTCAGTGAACCTGCCAGGTGTTGAACCAGCGGGAATATGCCCTGATGTTCCAGCCATGTCCAGAGGCGGAGGGCCTCTTGACATAGGGTCCACGACCCCACCCCGCCTTGTTTGTTGCAGTACCACATGGCGGTGGTGTTGTCCGTGAACACCTGCACTACACTTCCCCGGACAGAGGGAAGGAAGGCTTTGAGTGCAAGACAGATCGCCCGAAGCTCCAGAAGGTTGATGTGGAGCCCAGACTCCGCTGGAGACCAGAGGCCTCTGATCTCCGCCTCTCCCATGTGGCCGCCCCATCCCAGAAGGGATGCGTCCGTCACCACTGTGTGTTCTGGTTGGGGAAGGGAAAGGGATCTGCCGTTGACCCAAACCTGATTTGTGAGCCACCACTGCAATTGTCGTGCAGTGCCCTCCGAGATCTGGAAGCAATCGGACAGATTCCCCTGATGCTGCGCCCACTGGAACTTCAGGTCCCACTGCAGAGCCCGCATATGCTACCAGGCATGATCGACCAGCAGGATACAGGAGGCCATGAGGCCCAGCAGCCTCAGGGTCATCCTGACTGAAACCCGGGATAGGGGCTGAAAGATCGGAATCATAGCCCGAATATCCCAGACTCGCTGTTCGGGATGGTAAACCCGAAACTGCGTCGTGTCCAGAACCGCTCCGATGAAGGAGCTTCTGAGAGGGGGTCAGGTGTGACTTCGACACGTTGATGGAGAACCCCAGTAAATGCAGGAGGTCGGCCGTAGTCTGGAGGTGGGAGACGACAGCCTGGGGCGAGCCCGCCTTCAACATCCAGTAGTCGAGATAGGGGAAGACTGGGAACCCCTGATCTGCGCAGATGAGCTGCGACCACCGCCATCACTTTCGTGAACACCCGAGGGGCGCTTGTAAGGCCAAAGGGGAGCATGGTAAACTGAAAGTGCTTGTGGCCTACCGTGAACCGCAGGTAACGCCGGTGGGCCGGCAGGACGTGGATGTGAAAGTAAGCGTCCTGCAAGTCCAACGCTACCATCCAGTCTCCAGGGTCGAAGGCAGACAAGATCTCAGCGAGCGTCAACATCTTGAACTTCTCCTTCCGGAGGAAGCGGTTGACGTTCCTGAGATACAAGATAGGACGCAGGCCTTTGTCCTTCTTGGGTACCAGAAAGTAGTGGGAGTAGCAACCACGACCTACTTCTGGGGCAGGAACACGCTCGATGGCACCCTTGGCCAAGAGTGCCGAAACTTCCTGTTGGAGAAGGGCCAGGTGATCCTCCGACATGCGGTGGCACTGAGGTGGCATGGCTAGAGGGGTAGTCTCGAAGGGGAGGGAGTAGCCCCTTCGGACTATCTGTAAAACCCACCTGTCCGAAGTGATGGCGCGCCAGTGGGGGAGGTGATGGCGAAGCCTGCCACCCACTGGCGTTTGATGGGCCTGAAAGGTCGGACTAGGAAGGTTTGGAGGCTGCTGCAGAGGGGGCTGTGTTGGACTGGCCCGCCCGCTGGGCCCCAGAACCACGGCAGTGGTTCCCACGTCCCCGGCTGCGCTGGGGCTGAACAACTTGCGCCGGCCTGTGGCTCTGGGCGGGACGTAGTGGGGCACCCCTTCTGTAGCCACGAAAGGGGCGAAAGGCAGACTGCGCAGGGTGGGTGGTGGAGAGGCCCAAGGACCTGGTCGTAGCCCGAGAGTCCTTAAAGCACTCCAGCGCGTTGTCTGCCTTGTCGCCAAAAAGGCGACGGCCATCAAAGGGCATGTCCATTAGGGTGGATTGGACATCCCCGGAAAAACCAGTCGAACGCAACCAGGCGTAGCGACGAAGGGCTACTGACGTTGAAATCGTCTTGCCAAGTGCGTCGGCGGTATCCAGCCCACAGCGGATGGTAAACTTCACTGCATCTCTCCCCTCGGCAACTGCACGGGAGAGTATGGCCCGGGCCTCCTCCGGGCACTGAGGCAGCACCTGCACAGAGTGGGTGTAATGGCCCAACAGACATGCAGTGTTTACTGACCGCAGTCCCAAGCTGGCGGAAGAAAACATTTTCTTCCCAAGGTGGTCCAGCTTTTTGGATTCTCTTTCCGGTGGTGCGGTAGGGAAGGCGCCTTTAGAGGTGGAGGCTTGAACCACCAAGCTCTCAGGGAGGGGATGTTGGGAGAGGAAAGTGGGGTCGCCCGGGGCCGGGCGGTGGCATCGGGCAATCATCCTGTCCACAGGAGCCCCTGTGTTGGGCCTGGACCAAGTGCCCAAAAGGATGTCCGTGAGGGCTTAATTAAACGGGAGCAGGGGCTCAGAAGAGCTCGCTGCCGGCTGAAGCACCTCTGTCAGGAGGTTAGTCCTGACTGCCACCGTAGGAAGCTCGAGGTTGAGAGCCTCGGCCGCCCTACGCAACAACACTGGGTATGACGCTCCCTCCTCCATAGCCACGGTAGAAGGAGACAACATGCCTAGGTCTGGGGAGGTATCCAGACCACTGGCATCCCCCAGTTCCTCTCGTCAGTCCGGATTGTAATCCAACTGTTCTGTCAAAGGGTCACCAGAGCCCTCCCAGTCTTCCTCACCCTCCTCTGGCTGCCAATCTGGCTGAAAATGGCAAGGGTGGAACACAGGGACAAAAGTACCCATCGGCGCTGGATGTGGCGTCGGCCGACGCCGGTCTGGCTTCGTGTCCACGTCAAGGTGGAAGCCAGGGTCGACGCCGGCTGGAGTTCCAGCCGGCGTTGGCTGCGGACGTGGTGCCGGTAGAGTCGGCACCGGTGGAGGTGTAACGAGGTCGACCTGCGCTGATCCAGATCCAGGCCTGGCTCCAAGGGGGCCCTGCGGTGCCGAGGCCGCCGGCGTCGAAGGCCTAGGGCCCCCATCCGAGTCCGCTGGGCCCGAAGGCTCGCCGGCGGAGTTGGGCTGCCCAAAGATGGCTTGCATCGCTTCGTAAAATTGACTAAGCTGGGCAGGGGTCGCTCCCGGTCCCGGAAAGGGAGGGAAAGCCAGAGTCGACCCTGCAAGCTCCGCACGCGGAGCCGCGGGAGTGGCACCACCCGCACCCTTCGTCGCGTCGGACGAGGGGAAGTCGAAGAGCGATGATGCTTCTTTGACTTCTTCTTGTGCTTCGACTTACCTGACCCCGAGTGTGAAGACTTAGAAGAGGAGTGATGATGACTCCGCGATCGGTCCCTCGACCTCCCATGCGACCGGGACGTTGTGCGACGCGGAGCCGACTGCCGGGCCTCGAGGAGCTTTCGGGACCGCTCCCGCAAAGACTTCGGGGCCATGGTTCGACAGTCGGAGCACGACTTGGGGTCATGGTCGCGCTCCAGGCAGAAGAGGCACACGCGGTGCGGATCTGTCACCGACATCAGTCGGGTACAGGAACCGCATGCCTTGAAACTGGGCATCCCTCGTGCACCAGGAGTCGGTTGAAGACTCAAAAACGAAGTCGACAAAAGTTGCAAAAAACTCAGTCAAAAAGTGACTGGGGGTACCGCTCTCTCTGAAATCTGCGCTTGCTGGCGCAGAAAAAGAAAGAACGGACGTCAGCGCGCGAGGGCGGCGTCTATGTAGCTACCGCGACGTCATCCCGGTGACCACGATGGCGGAGTCGACCGACGCCACCTTCCGACGCGCAGGGGTACTGCTGACGAAAAACTTTCCGGATCCAGTCTGACGCCTGGGGGTAATTCTAATGTAAGGAATGTATAACTAACTGTTTCTTTCAGATACACATGAAAACTTGTTGCCCTTGACCCCAAACAATATGTCCCGGGCGTCGGGCTATAGGAATTCCACATCCCTGCTTAGGGGTGACTAACATGTAAGAAAAGGGAAGGTTAGGGCCTGGCAAGTGGGTGCACTTGCCAAGTCGACATGGCAGTACCAAACTGCGCACAGACACTGCAGTGGCAGGTCTGAGTTACAATTACAGGCTGCTTATGTGGGTGGCACAATCAGTGCTGCAGGCCAACTAGCAGCATTTGATTTACAGGCCCTGGGCACACCCAGTGCACTATACTAGGGACTGACTAGTAAATCAAATAAGCCAAATATGGAAACACCAATCCATATACACAATTTACAGGGAGAGCATATGCACTTTAGCACTGATCAGCAGCGGTAAAGTGCCAAGAGTCAGAAAACCACCAACAACAGGTCAGAAAAAATACAGGAGGAAGGCAAAAAGTTCAGGGATGACCCTGCAAAAAGGGCCAAGTCCAACAATCTCAATAATACATTTACACATAAAAATGCCAATCATTAAAAAAAGAAGAGAACCCAGGACAACCAAGTCAGAGCAACTAGTCGGTTCTCGATCTCCTAGATTTCAATGCAGCTCGTAAGAAGCATAAAACAGCAAACATGACAAATTCATTGGGGAGCATCTGTAGGTAAACCAAGGCCGGCAGTACTTGAGGAAAATTTAAGGACTTCAGCAGGGGGACTAAAAATTGCTTCCCGAGCCTATTAAAATAACAGCAAAACATAAAGTGTGGGGTGTCCTGTGGAGACCTACTGTCGCAGCCGCAGGGCAACCTACAGTTGGGCAAAGCCCAACCAATTGGGGAGGCCAGGAGATGGCGAAACAAGTTGAACCTGAACCTGGCTAAAAGAAATCTATTTAGCTGGTGGCAAACCTGAGCTAGATAAGCCTCCATGCCCTGAAAAATCTTCAGGAGCAGGTGTCCCTGCACCGAGGGTTTCTGCAGCTCCCGCTGTTCTCTTTCCAGCAGGGCCCGATCCAAAAACAACCTTTTTTTTTTGGTTTAAATCTATTTTATTAAGTTTTTAAAGTTTTGTTCATTCATACAGTAACAAGGTAGATGTTTACAGTGCATATTGCATATTATTGGGGGGCGTTGTCTTGCCGGCGGTGCCGGCGGTAAGATGGCTGCACCCTGAGTGAGCTCTGCCAGCCGAGCAAAATATTCGACATAATCCGGGAAGATCAGTGACCATCCAAACCAACATTAAGAGGGATTGCACTGTCAGCATCGCCATGCGGCTATACAACCTGTCAGAGGTGGGTGACGAGCGTGGAAGTCAAGAAGCCACGACTGGGCTGACTGCTGGAGGGAAGGAGGAGGGCCGCGAGGGCCAAGACAGGCCGCTCCTGGTGTCTAGTCTAACGAGCAGGTGAGATTGCGACCCTGGGCTTCGAGTGCGAGACCGAACTGCTGAACTGACGAGGAGCCCACACCTGTGAGGATGCCCGGGCTGGTGAGGTCCGAGGAGTACTCCCGGGGCTGACTGGGGGTGGCCCGAGCGGCACTGAACACGTGAATGCTGTTGGCGGCGAGCGACTGGGACGCTCCCTGAGAGACTTTGAGGCGAGGCGCCCCTGGCGCAGAACACTGCGGAAACAATCGTGAAGTAAGGAGCTGGGGGGAGGGGGCATCTGCCGCTCATCTGTGGAGGAGCTCATGGACGATGCGGCCCTCGGCGACGCTCCCCTCACCCTCGGGCTGCCGTATTGGAGCGCACATACTGTAGAAGGCGGAGGTCTGTGTGTGACTTGCCCAGGCCGGGGCCTTGAACCATGCGGTATAGCCACACCGCACAGTAGTCACAAATGCAGCTATGACCTTAGACTACTGCCGCTCACCCCCAGAGGCACGAACAAGTGAGATACCGGCCCGTCTCTGCCAGCGGGCGTCAGGCATCATAGTGCGGCCTATAACAGACAACAATTCCAGATCCACTGGGAAGCATCTTTTTCCCTGCGCACACATGAGGTGGGAACCTACGGGAAGGAGCGGGATCGGGGCTGAACCTTAGTTATGACTGAGCACTGGACTGGAAACTTTTCAAACTATACCCGCAAGCACCAATAAACACTACAACTACGGACCTTTCACATTCACCTCCCTTGTGCTAGCCATTACAGAGTCTATCTGACATCAAGCGGGGAGAACAGTTCATAAACGGCAGCGGGCCAGGTTGCCAAGCTCCACAGTAACCAAAATTGAGCGTGTGTACTGTCAGCAGACTGCTGGATCACACGATCTGCGGTGATCCCCGTTTATCTACTTCCCGAGGCCTATATCTCAACTCAAACCACGATGGGAAAGACAGACACAAAACAGCCCAAGCTCACCTTTGAGAACAGGCGCACAGGGAGATATGGGGACCCACCACAAGAGACTGGAGAACAAGCTACACAAACTGAAGGCATTGGGGTGCAAGATGAGGACATTTGCTCTCTTCTTTTAGAGGTCAAGTCCAGCTTAAAACCGATAGACTCTAAAATAGACCACCTGACCGCCCGAATTGATCAGGTCAAACAGCGTGTGGACTCACATGATGCTCGAATTGCGCACCTGGAGACCAGGGTTTCAGATGCCAATAACGCCTGCTCTGAGGATCGACAGCGGCTGCTAAAAATGGACAAGGTACTGGAACTCATTCGCACCAAGAACGAGGACTTAGAATGTCGCTCCCGGAGAAACAATCTCTGCATTACTGGAAACCCCGAGTCTACCGCCATATCCAAGATGGAAGACTATCTAGAAGCCTTGCTCCGCGACCTGTTTGGCGCAGCCCTTTCCAAGGTCTTCATTGTTGAGAGGGCACACTGCTCACTGGGCCGCCCCCCGGTGCCCCCGCGAGGCCAATAATAGCCCGCTTATTGAACTATCACGACCGCAATGCAATCCTGCGCAAGGCCAGAGAAATGGAGGAGGTCAGGCATCAAGGAAACACTCTCTCGTTCTATCCTGACTTCACCCTGGCGGTGCAGGCGGCAAGACACGATTTTCTGTCAGCAAAACGAATCCTTCAGCAAGCAAAAATACCATACGCACTCATGTACCCAGCTAAACTACGTATAGACGCTGAAGGCAAACCGCGTAATTTCACGGACTCCAAGGTGGCCATGGCATATGCAAAGCAACTGCACAAGACCTCAGTGCACTCAAGCGCCCCGCTTGTATCGTCAGAAGACGGCCGTACCAGGGACAATGACTGAGATCCACAAAAAGGACAGCTACTAGAACAAACTTGATTTACCAAACCACGCTGTACCGACCTGTCACCAACTCACTAGAACGCTGCACAGCTGTGCTCCACTATAAATGTCTGGACACAATGTGTTATGATGCCTCATGTTACTTCCAAATACACAAAGCTCGGCCACCCTGTCCCTGAGGCAGGGGAGTTTGCCGGCGGATCCAACGTGATGATTCCCTTGAACATTCACCGTGTTTTAAGTTGGGGACATTTGGGTGGGGTGGGGGGCACTATATCTCAACCTGATTGGGGGGTTGGAGTGGGAGGGGGAGGACATGGGCGGGAAGAGTTAGATGTTGGAAACTGGGTTCTTTAACACTGTGGGACGTTGTTTTATTGTTTATGCTCACCCTAGATTACGCTAACTGCTGCATCACTGGGCTACATCATCATTCTCAATGGCACAACTCATTTCCGCTTCTAATAGCGACACCATGACGCGCGACAGTGCACACTACAAACCTGAAGTATTACTAATGTGACATTCTTAATATGGAATGTAAGGGGTATTAACGACCACCGCAAATCCTGTCTCATACATGCTTACCTTGCAAGACATAATATAAATATATGTTTTCTACAAGAGACACACCTCTCCACTACTGACACTGCCAGAATCCACGCTTGCTGGTGGGTTGACTCATATTCATCTGTCTATTCCAACTACGCTAGAGGGGTCACGATTCTACTAAAAAAGAGGCTTCCATGGCGCAACGCCCATACTCACATAGACCCTGAAGGCAGATATGTCGCGCTGGTGGGCACGCTGTATTCCCATCCATTACTCATGGCGGCCATATATGGGCCCAATCCAGACAAACCAGACTTTTTCCTCCATGTCTGGAAGCTAATAGCGACGCGTGGTCCCTGACCGATTATTTGGGGCAGCGTCTTTAACATTGCGCTACAGGGCACACTGGATCGCTCGGGTACTAGATTGCAGCACCAGCAAGCCGCAGCGACATTAAACTTGCTAATAATAGACAATGCACTACTAGTTGCGTGGCAACATGCCCACCCCATTAAACCGGAGGGTACTTGCATTTCCACCACACACAAATCCTGGTCCCGCATACACTTGTGGCTTGTCTCCAGGGACGTAGCCAATTGGACCTCCTCTGTCGAACACTTAGCGCACACCTTGTCTGATTATTCTCCTGTAAGCCTGGTCCTCCAGGTCCCCCAAACCTTGCGGCGCATGCTCTCGTGGCGCCTCCCCACCTTTGCACTGAAAGATACAGCTTTTCAAGAACTTCGCAGTGCCATATTAGAGTTTTTGAATTGAACACTGGCTTGGTCAACTCACCTTCAACACTATGGGAAACTTTCAAAGTAGTTATCCGAGATGTGTGCATTGCTAAGCAATCCGGGGTACTATGGGCGATTAGAGGGACCCTGGGAAGACTGGAAGCGGAAATCAAAGCGCTAGATCGAACATATAATAACAATCCTACATCTGCCACATTAGCGGAGACCAGAACCAAAATGACAGATTACCAAACCGAGGCGGAGAAGCAGGTGAACTATTTGGGCTGTGAAATGCGGGCTTGACAGTAAGGTGAGGGTGACCGCCCTGGTAGGACACTGGCGGGCTTGCTGAGGAGGCCACACGCATCCTCATAAGTGATGGAGCTGCTGGATGACACGGGGTGCAGAGTCACATACCCTGAAGAGATTACTACTGCAATATTCTCCTTCTACTTGGCCGGGGAGACAAGCAATCAGGACATACTACAACAATATTTTGACTCAATCGAGTTACTATGGCTCGACCCAGGTCACAGAGAATATCTCGATGCGCCGTTTACAATGGAAGAAATTGCATGGGTTATTGCTGGCCTCCCTGGCGATAAAGCCCCGGAATGGATGGATTAACATCCGCCTTCTATAAAGAGTATGCTTCCATTCTTAACCCCCGTCTCATTAAGATGTAAAACGAATCGGTTGCCATCGGTCACCTACCCCCCTCCCTTCGTGAAGCATTAATCACAATCATACTTAAGCCAGATAAGGCACCCGGGCATTGCGACTCTTATTGTCCCCTCTCATTGATCAATGTTTTTTTTTTTTTATTAAACATTTTATTGAATCAAATCACAGAGTCAATATTGCAGATCAGAGTACATATCAATTAGAAGGTACAGTATTTAACAGGCACTTGTTACATATCATGGCCAACAAGAGGTTCACTATTCTGTCATTGATCAATGTTGACAATAAAATCTATGCAAAATTGCTTGCGAATCGGTTCTTTCCGCTCATGCCCTTAATTATACGCCTGATCAATCTGGCTTCATACCGGGACGAGCCACATCACAGAACCTGCGCACGATATTCTTGGTTATGCATCAAATCTATACCCCCCTGCCAGCAGTAGCGGTCCTGCTAGATGCCACCAAGGCATTTGACTCCATATAGTGGCTGTGGCAGGGAGCCCCGGGAGGACGGCAGAGAGTACCCCGGGGGCACCAAGGAGCGAGCATCTGTGCCGTCTCCAAGGTAATCGAGGAACGCAAGCATGCCGGGAATAAAAGACCCGGAAGACGCCGACCGAAGGGAGAGGATTGAAGACGGCGACTTGAGACCCGGAGAAGCCGAACGTGAGGGAGAGACGGAACCGAGAGCGGAGAAGGCGAGGGCGCAAGAGGACCGGAGGACGGCGGAACCACAGACCACCACGGAGCGGAGGTGTCCCCTACGAAGGGCGTGCTGGACGAGGCAGCCGTGACCCGGTCATCGGGTCACGGCTTCAGGCAAGTTCTCAGGGGAACTGGGCGCAGACTGGGCGGCTGGCTGCACACGCAGGCGCTGTTTACGGGACTATAGGGTCCAATGGAGGGAGCAGGGAAGGCGAGGAGCAAGGGAATGAGTAGCGGCCCTTCTCATTCCATTCCGTGCTCTGCTGGACACTTTTTGTTATTGGTTTGTCCACCCCCCCCCATTTGGGGCACTTTGTCTTGGTTTACTTTGTTGACTGCTGGGGAGAGAGGGAAACCCAGGCCACGCAGGCCCCAGCTACTAGACAGACACCCTTAGGGTATCAGGACCCAGGGAAGCGGCTGCAGTAAGAAGCTCCCTAGAGTCTGCAGGGCTGGGAGACCACCTGGGTGGGTGCATTAATCAGGCGAGGGAGGAACGGCAGGAGAAGAGAGTAGAAGCGCGCCGGCAAACAGGAAGTAACTGTTAGTAAAGGGGACCCTTACTAATAGCCTCTCTTCTTTTTCGAGGGGACGACCGCCGTCAGAAAAGAGAGGAACGGAAACGAAGAGACGACCCGGCCTCCACGGCGACGAAGGAAGCCGCGACGGACCCAGACGCCTGGCCCTCCTGAGAAACCCATACCCTCTGTACCAAACACAAATAAATACAGCCTCCTAAAGCAGCGCAGTCGTCTGTGGTCATTGGCGCGGTGACAAGTGGTGTCAGAAGTGGGATCACCCGGACCGCCACCCTGAAGACATGACCCAGACCATCGGACTGGACGAAATGCTGAAGCAATTGGCCGAGGGCCAACGCCACCTCCAATTGGTGGTGGAGGGACAAACCACAGAAGCCCAAAAGGACAGAGAGCATCTGCAAGAGGCACTACAGGCTCAGGCCGGACTTATCGTGCAGAACCAGGCTGTTCAGGACTCCGCCATCCAGAAGCTGACCGACACCATTGCCAGCAGCAAAGTCCACCCGAACGTCCCCAGCTCGGTATTGGAGAGGTACCAACCGGGTGAAGATCCCGATTTCTTTTTTACAAACTTCGAGAGAGTGGCTAGCACCGCCCAGTGGCCAGCCGACAGCCGACAGATGGGGACAATACGTTGCACCTCTCTTATCGGGTGAACTACAAACAGCGTATTCAGCCGCGAATCCGGCGGGCACCACACCGTATGGGGCAATCAAGCAGACGATACTCGAACGCCTCGGGTACGACCAGGAACATTATCGCAACCGATTTCGGAAGGAGAAATGGCTACCCCAGGACAATCCACGGGCGTTCTTTATAGACTCCAGGACCTGGGAACCGTTGGCTTCAACCACACTCCTCTACCCCGGAGGAGGTAATGGAGAAGGTCCTTATGGAGCAGTTCATAGAGGGACTCCCGGCGGCTACCCGGGCCTGGGTGAAGCAGCATCCTAATGTCACCATAACCAGTGCCATCGAACTGGCGTGTGCACACCAGAGGGTCCCCGAGCCAAGAGGGTTCACCCCACTTATACCAACACCTATAGTCCATAGATGGAGACTCACTGCACCGACTCCTTCGCATCCCCCTCCCAGGCCATTGATCGACCCACGGTTTCTGCCAAGGCCTGCCAATAAAGAAAGCAGCCAAGGCCCTCAATGCTTCCAGTGTGCGGAATGGGGCCACATAGCCCCCAATTGCTCATAAAAAGCCCCTCCAGCCGAACCCATGGACATAGGGTATACTAGAGGGCGGGTATTGTGGGCAGGAGAAGGGAAGGAGGCGTACCATCTGTTCCTCTCTATAAACGGGGTTGAGACCAGGGTTCTCATAGACTCCGGTTGTCGCCGCTCTGTCCTCACCCTGGAGCGTATACAGTAGCACCAATGGCAGGAGGGAGAAAAGGTGACCATCATGTGTGTGCATGGCGACCAAAAAAGCTACCCCGTGGCCATAGTAACCCTAGGGGAGAAGGGACAGGAGAGACCGATCAGGGTAGGAGGAATACCCCGTTTGGTTGAAGAGATGATCATAGGAACCGACTACGTGGGTTTCTCCGCCCTCCTGGATAGGGCTATCGAGGAAAAGGACAGACAGAGCTGGCTGAGGGAGGCCCCGTTATCCACGACCGAGATAGACGGGGGTAGGTGTAAAAAGAGAAAAACCCGTAAAGAAAAGAGAGAACAAAGGCAGAAGATGGTATTGAATGGGTCGGCTGATACTCCCTCTACCTCCACAGGTACGGACGGGAACTCAGGACCAACGCGTAGCTTCAGGGCGGCCCAGAAGGAAGACCCCACACTGGGAAACGCCTGGGCCCAGAAGAAGACCAACAGGTAGGCCCTTGTTTCATTACTTCTAGGGGTCTGTTGTACAGGAGGGTGAGAAAGCCCACAGGGACCATTAAACAACTCCTTGTTCCACTGCCCTATCGGGACCAGGTCCTCTGCTTGGCACATAACCAGGCGGGCGGGGGTCATTTCGGGAGGGAGAAAACAGAAGAATACCTCCTGCGACGGTTTTACTGGCCAGGGGTTTTCATGGATATCAGGAGGTATTGCGCGGCATGTCCCCGATGTCAACACTGTAATCCCCCGCATGTCCAGAGAGCCCCCCTATGTCCTTTACCGATTATCGAGATCCCTTTCTCCCGGGTGGGGATGGATCTCGTAGGACCTCTGATTACCTCCACACGGGGATATCGGTACATATTGGTGCTGGTCGACGTTGTCACACGCTACCCAGAGGCGATCCCCTTGTCAAGCATGACCACCAGCAGTGTAGCACAAGCCATGATAGGCTTCTTCAGTCGGGTCGGGTTCCCACGTGAGTTACTCACCGACCAGGGAACGCTCTTCATGTCTAGGCTGATGGCCCAGGTGTGTCGCTTGTTAGGGGTACGTCAGATACGCACCTCTGTGTACCACCCCCAGACGGACGGGCTGGTAGAGAGGTATAATCACACCATTAAAAACATACTAAAGAAAACAGTCAGCGACACAGGGAGGGATTGGGACAGGCAGCTCCCATTGACCCTCTTCGCGATTAGAACGCATGCCCAGTCCTCCACCGGGTACAGCCCCTTTGAGCTGGTGTTCGGGAGAAAGCCAAGGACCTTAGTAGACATGGCGGCAGAAAGATGGGAGGAAGAAGGGAAGACCCTTCTTGACTACGCAGCACACCTTAAGAACCGGCTGTCTACCCTATGGGAGGACGTCCGACAGAACCTGGACTCGGCCCAGAAAAGACAAAAAGGGGGATACGACCGGCAGACGACCCTTAGACAGTTCCGGGTTGGGGACAAGGTACTACTCCTCCTCCCATCCTCGGATAACAAGCTCTTAGCCCAGTGGCAGGGCCGGTACGTAGTGCTCGCCCAGATCACCCCGGTCACGTACAGAGTAGCAGTTCCTCACACGGGTAGGACAGGGCAGATCTACCATGTCAACCTGCTAAAAAAATGGGTGGACACAGACAGGAGGGTTGCAAAAACCCCTTCGAACCTGCTGATATCCGATAGCACACCCCTAGACATCCCGTTTCCACGACCAGCATGGCCACAGAGTCCAACACGATTCCTCAGGGGCTCCATATTATCCCAGGAACAAGAGGAGACGCTCCTGTCTGTCGTGCACAACTTCAGAGACGTCTTTTCCCAGAAACCAGGGAAAACCCCCCTCGTGCAACACGACATAGTAACAGACAGGGCCGCTCCGATAAGACAGACCATATAGGATACCAGAAGCCAGGAGACGGGTGGTTGAGAACGAGGTAAAGGACATGTTGCAAAGCGGGATCATTGAACCCTCCCATAGCCCTTGGTGCTCCCCGGTTGTACTGGTGCCAAAACCAAACGGCACGGTGAGGTTCTGTGTAGACTATAGGCGTCTGAACGCCGTCTCCCATTTTGACTCATACCCAATGCCCCGAGTCGACGAGATGATCGAACGGCTAGGCGCAGCCCGGTACATGACAACCCTGGACTTGACAAAGGGGTACTGGCAGATAGCATTGACACCCACGGCACGAGAAAAAACTGCGTTTGCCACCCCCTCAGGCCTGTACCAATTCACAGTTCTACCCTTCGGTCTCCACGGAGCCCCTGCCACCTTCCAGAGGCTGATGGATGTGGTATTACGACCACACAGTTCCTATGCCTCCGCGTATCTCGACGACATTGTGGTACATAGTCCAACCTGGGAACAACACGTCACCCACCTTACGGCAGTGTTGACCAGCCTTAGACAAGCAGGACTAACAGCGAACCCCGAGAAGTGTATGTTGGCCACCAACACCATCCGCTATCTCGGATATCACATACAGAACGGCCAAATACGCCCCCAGGTAGACAAAGTAGAAGCCATTAAGACCCTGGCAGCCCCCTCCACGAAAAAGGGCATCCGAGCCTTCCTCGGGTTAGTGGGATACTACCGACGGTTTATACCCCACTTCTCGGAGGAGGCTGCTCCCTCACTGATATGCTGAAAAGACGTGACCCGAACACCATTAGAGAATGGACTCCTACACAACTACGCAGCTTCCACCACCTGAAGGGGCTTTTATGCTGCAACCCAATCCTGGTCTGCCCCGATTTTAAAACGAACTTTACCCTACAAACAGATGCCTCTGACAGGGGCCTGGGGGCCGTCCTCTCCCAGGAACTCGACTCGGGGGAACTCCACCCCGTGGTCTACCTCAGCCGCAAGCTGCTGCCACGAGAAGCCCGCTACTCTACGATCGAGAAAGAGTGCTTGGCGATCAGGTGGGCTATTCAGGCCCTTCAGTATTACCTGTTGGGTCGTCCGTTCCTCCTCCTGACGGACCATGCCCCTCTGGTTTGGTTGGCACGCCACAAAGACACTAATGCCCGTGTTCTTCGCTGGTTCCTGGCACTGCAACCTTTCTCTTTCCAGGTGTCCCATCGCCCGGGGTCCCAGCAGGTGAACGTTGACTACCTCTCCCGGTCGGCCACTCTCCCATGGCCCGATCGGCCATGCCTGGATGGGGGGCTCTGTGGCAGGGAGCCCCGGGAGGACGGCGGAGAGTACCCCGGGGGCACCAAGGAGCGAGCATCTGTGCCGTCTCCAAGGGAACTGAGGAACGCAAGCATGCTGGGAATAAAAGACCCGGAAGACGCCGACCGAAGGGAGAGGATTGAAGACGGCGACTTGAGACCCGGAGAAGCCGAACGTGAGGGAGAGACGGAAACCGAGAGCGGCGAGGGCGCCAGAGGACCGGAGGACGACGGAACCACAGACCACCACGGAGCGGAGGTGTCCCCTACAAAGGGCGTGCTGGACGAATCGGCCGTGACCCGGTCATCGGGTCATGGCTTCAGGCAAGTTCTCAGGGGAACTGGGCGCAGACTGGGCGGCTGGCTGCACACGCAGGCGCTGTTTACGGGACTATAGGGTCCAGTGGAGGGAGCAGGGAAGGCGAGGAGCAAGGGAATGAGTAGCGGCCCTTCTCATTCCATTCCGTACTCTGCTGAACACTTTTTGTTATTGGTTTGTCCACCACCCCCCCATTTGGGGCACTTTGTCTTGGTTTACTTTGTTGGCTGCTGGGGAGAGAGGGAAACCCAGGCCACGCAGGCCCCAGCTACTAGACAGACACCCTTAGGGTATCAGGACCCGGGGAAGCGGCTGCAGTAAGAAGCTCCCTAGAGTCTGCAGGGCTGGGAGACCACCTGGGTGGGTGCATTAATCAGGCGAGGGAGGAACAGCAGGAGAAGAGAGTAGAAGCGCGCCGGCAAACAGGAAGTGACTGTTAGTAAAGGGGACCCTTACTAATAGCCTCTCTCTTCTTTTCGAGGGGACGACCGCCGTCAGAAAAGAGAGGAACGGAAACGAAGAGACGACCCGGCCTCCACGGCGACGAAGGAAGCCGCGACGGACCCAGACGTCTGGCCCTCCTGAGAAACCCATACCCCTCTGTACCAAACACAAATAAATACAGCCTCCTAAAGCAGCGCAGTCGTCTGTGGTCATTGGCGCGGTGACAGTGGCCCTTCCTCTTCTCGCTCCTTGGACGTCTGGGTTTCAGCTCTAATTTCATCCAGAAGGTCTGCATGCTCTACACTCTACCCTCGGCACGTATTAAAATAAATGGGCAGATCACTGAACCCATCGCACGAGGCACGCAAAAAGGATGCCCACTCTCCCCTCTGCTATTTGCAATCGCGATGGAGCCGTTGGCAGCTTGGCTACGCCAACACCACACAGCGCAGTGCATTAGTTTTACGGCCAGAAGCCTAGTAATCTTTATGTATGCTGATGACATTACGCTACATATTCGCGAACCGTGTAAAAACCTAGAGCCCATGACGAGAGAGGTGATCCATTCCGGTGGCCACTCGTGTGTGCACATCAATTGGAACAAATCCATATTATTTCCTCTCACCGAAGCAATGCGCCCTTACCAAACAGAGTACCCACTAAAATGGGCAACTGAGCCAACTAAATATCTGGGCAAATTATGGACGTGTAGTGGAATGGCTTGAAACTAGAATCCAGATATGGAACAAGCTCCCGCTTTCAATGGCAGGACGTATCGCGATATCTAAGATGGTGGTTTTGCCACAGTTTTTATACTTATTCCTTAATGTCCCACTTCCCCTCACGGCGCAGTTCGTTAAAAGATTGCGCTCCACCATAATAGAGCTGACATGGGCGGGCCGACAGCCGAGAATTGCTTATGAAACTTTAACACTACCCTTCACACACGGCGGCATGGGAGCCCCAGATTTAAAATTATACGCACTCTGCGCCCAGGCAAGCTTCCTACATTTCTGGCTGCACCCAACACCATTCCAACCACATCTGGCGGTAGAAGCGGCTCACACCTCTCCTTGGCCACTAACAACGGCACTATTCTAGCCGCACAAAGCACCTGGGGAGGAAATCAATAGGGTAGAATGCGTGCGCTGGGCGTGGGAAGGTATCCGCAGACGGACAGGCTCCAACATCTTATATGCACCTCATATGGCTCTGGTAAAGAACCCCTCCTTCCCCCCACTGCACAACAAAGGGATGGCACGTTAAGCCAAGACACTGGGCCTGCGTATATATGCCGACCTCTGCCTGGATGGACAGTTCCTCCCCCCTTTGCCAATACAGCTGTGCGCGAAACCACCCCCCTAGCCACCTTATTATACTATCTAATTAGAGCGACCTGCAGAAACACAAACAGTGCGATCCCGGACCCCCCACCAGCCAACATGGTGCTTAAATAAGTGCATACAGCCACGTCGCAGAGCAAACTCATAACCAGACTCTACTCACTAACACTAGCAGCTTCCCAACTGGACACTGAGTGGGCTCGCCAGGCCTGGGGGATGGACACTGCCATGGTTTTGTTTATTGATCAATGGCAATATTGCTGCAATTAGATGGAACAACTCTCCCCAAACTACAGATTGCGGTTGTTACACTTCAAATACTTACAGAGACTATACCGCACCCCGAAGGCTCTCTATAAGATGAGCTTAATTACCGACGCGAGTTGCTTGCGGAAGCCACGTTCATACATCTAGCCTGAACATGCCCAAGTGTGGTGCGATACTGGCGGGCGGTATGTGAGACCATAAGCGATATCATATCAGACCCCATTACACCAACCCCCACCCTTGTGTCTACTGAGATACGTCAAGGAACTCCCTGACACAAACCGACGATTGGTAGGAATTTTATTGCTGTTGGCCAAGTGTAGGGTGGCGATTCATTGGGGTCGCAGACCAGCACCAACGGCCAAAGCTTGGCTCGCTGATGTAGCCCACTGACAGACGCACCTGACCACATACTGGAGCCTCGTGCCCCCCCGTGAGCCACCCACATAATATTTGGGACCCACTAGCAATATACCTTCGTCAACTAGACGACGCTGACTCAAACCTATGCTCCCCTAGCGCAAACTCACAACATGAATCACAATGGGACCTTGCAGGAAGATAAAATAGAACCTCGTCGGTGCGACACTGGTCGCCGTTCTCTTACGCTACATACCCCAGTCATATCTCAAAAACTGTCACATGGGTTACTGTGTAGTCTGCTGATATGCAGTTACGACCAATTGCTGTCGTAAGCGAATGCTGCCAAACTTATTATACTGGAATGTAATTAAATGTATGCCTCTCTTGAAATTTGAATAAAGTTTAAATAAAAAAAAACATATTACATATTATTACAGTTGCTTCCGCTGGACATCTTTCACGTAGTTTACTGGTGTGCAGCCTAGGCATGTGTATGGTTATGTTGTAAATATGATGCTCACTCGTATATGCGACAATTCTGCATGTACCATACCTATGTCGCTACTTTTGAGCACGGAGATCTGGTCTCCAGTAGTGTCTCAGCTAGGTATTTATGACTTAGTGAATGTGAATCGGTGTGCCAACCTGGGAGGCGGGTTGTAACGGATGGGGCAAAGAAAAAGAAAACAAAAGGGGATTTGCAGTAACTGGAGCAACCCTCAGCCCCACCTCAATAGGTCCCGCTTGCTTTTTACTGTCTGGAACAGGGGAGTGCGTGTGAAGAGGTTTGTAAGGATTAGGATGTGAGTGTGCGTGCTTATAGTGAATGCTATTCGTATGTCATTCATGGGCCCTCTGCCTCGCCATCGGCTACGTTATCAGGCTGTAGTGCATTCGCGTTAGTGTTGGGTGTGTTTTGGAAATCGTTCAGGATTGCGTCCCAGTTTGTCACGATTAGTATCTTGCGAAGGCCTAGTGTGTCTTCTCTGCCCAATGCAACACTCTCTGGATTAGCCCATATTTGTAGGGAGCGTCGCCAGGCCAGTGTCTGTGGGGGTTCAGAGGATTTCCACCTCTTTGTGATCAGCCGCTTCGCCACCGCCAGCCCTATGTCGATAAAACTGGAGGTCACCCTTTGGTATTTGCTCCTGCGATAGAGGTGAAGGATACAGGCCTACCATTCCAGAGGGATTATTCGCTCCGTAGCACAAGTTACTAACTTGTGTAACGATATATCTGTAAGAGACAGTAGTTAGTGATAGATTCCTTACCTTAGAATATCCCCAGGCGTCAGGCTGGATCCGGAAAGTTTTGCGTAGCAGTACCCTTGCGCGTCGGTAGGCGGCGTCGTGCGGCTCCGCGTCCGTCGTCGGCGTCGTGATCGCCGGGATGACGTCGCGGGCAGTACTTAGGCGCCGCCCTGCGCGCTGACGTCAGTTCTGTACACGACTTTCCGCGCCAGGAACGCAGAGCCATGCAAGAAGCTGACACAGGTGTCTGAAAAATACTAGGGCCCTGAAAGGGATGTCCTTAACTCCTAGAAATCAGTTCGCAGAACGGGGAGGATGGGTGGGCGGTAGTGAATCTATCACTAACTACTGTCTCTTACAGATATATCGTTACACAAGTTAGTAACTTGTGCATCTGAAAGAGACACGTTAGTGATAGATTCCTTACCTTAGAATAGATACCCCAGCAATACCAACCCCGGTGGTGGGTCTGCGAACAAAGATCAGACAAGGAAGTCCTGGAGGACAGAACGGCCAAAGAAGCCGTCCCTCCGGACCTGACTGTCAAGGCAGTAATGTTTAGTAAACGTGTGCAGCGAGGCCCACGTAGCCGCCTGACAGATAACCGGCAGCGGAACACCGCGGCCCAAGGCCGTGGTAGCAGCCGTTGCCCTGGTGGAATGGGCACGCAGCCCAACAGGAGGTTCCTTTTAGCCAAAGAATAGCAGGTCTTGATGCACAAGGTAACCCAGCGGGAGATGGTCCTCTTGTGCACCGCCCGACCTTTTTGGCGCCCACGTAGCCAACAAAGAGCTGGTCATCCACCCGGAAGTGTTTTGTGCGGTCAATATAGAAAGAGAGCGCACGCTTTGGGTCCAGACGGTGGAGCCTCTCTTCCTCTCTGGAAGGATGCGGAGGCGGAAAGAAGGTGGGCAAAGTGATGGTCTGCCCAATGTGGAAAGCAGTAACCACCTTTGGCAAGAAGGACGGACGCGTCCGAAGAACAACCTTGTCTGGATGAACAGACAGAAAGGGAGGTTTGCAAGATAGAGCCTGGAGCTCACTCACCCGCCGAGCGGAGGTGATGGCCACCAGAAAGGCTGTCTTCAGAGTCAGAAGACGAAGAGGACAGTTATGCAGAGGCTCAAAGGGAGCGCACATTAAAAAGGTAAGAACCAAGTTCAAGTCCCACTGAGGCATTACAAACGGAACAGGAGGGAAGAGGTGAGTAATGCCTTTAAGAACCTGTTAACAACAGGGGACTTGAAAAGGGAGGGCTGATCAGGGAGCCTGAGGAAGGCCGAGATAGCACAAAGATAACCCTTGACGGTACCCAGGGCAGAACCCTGTTGGGCCGAGAGAGAAGGAACAGAAGGACCTCAGAAAGAGGGGCAGAAAGGGGATCCACAGCCTTTGCTGTGCACCATGCCACAAATTTGTTCCACCTGCAGGCGTATACCACCTTAGTGGAGGGACGCCTGGCTGCCAGAATCACATCACAAACTTCGGGAGGCAAGTCGAAAGGAATCAACTGCCGCCGCTCAATCTCCACGCAAGCAGGTGTAGACTGGACAGGTTCGGGTGGAGGACCGTCCCCTGCTGCTGCGACAGAAGATCCTCCCGAAGAGGCAGACGGATCGGGGGATCTATGCTCATATTGAGTAGCTCGGGATACCAAACTCGCCGAGCCCAGTCCGGAGCCACAAGAATGACTTGGGCCCGGTCGTGCCGAATCTTCTTCAACACTCTGGGTAGAAGTGGTATAGGCGGAAAGGCGTACAACAGACCGCAACTCCACTCGCGACGAAAAGCGTCGCCGAGCGAGTGCCGCCTGGAAATTCCAACGCGCAGAACTGATGACATTGCGCGTTCTCTTCGGTGGCGAATAGATCTAACCAAGGCTCTCCCCACTGTAGAAAGAGTCCTTGCGCCACTTCCGAGTGAAGACGCCATTCGTGATCCATCATGCACCTGCGGCTGAGTTCGTCCGCCCTGGCGTTCAGAGAACCTGCCAGGTGTTGAACCATCAGGAACATGCCCTGATGTTCCAGCCATGTCCAGAGGCGCAGAGCCTCCTGGACAAAGGGTCCAAGACCCCACCCCGCCCTGTTTGTTGCAGTACCACATGGCGGTGGTGTTGTCTGTGAACACCTGCACTACCTTCCCTTTGACAGAGGGAAGGAATGCCTTGAGTGCAAGCCGGATCGCCCGGAGCTCCAGAAGGTTGATATGGAGCCGGGACTCCGCCGGAGACCAGAGGCCTCTGATCTCCGCCTCTCCCATGTGACCGCCCCATCCCAGAAGGGACGCGTCCGTCACAACTGTATGCTCTGGCTGGGGAAGGGAGAGGGATCTGCCCATGACCCATTGCCGGTTCGAGAGCCACCACTGCAACTGTTTTGCAGTCCCCTCCGAGATCTGGACGTGATCGGACAGGTTGCCCTGGTGCTGCGCCCACTGGAACTTCAGGTCCCACTGCAGAGCCCGCATATGCCATCTGGCATGATTGACCAGCAGGATGCAGGAGGCCATGAGGCCCAGCAGCCTCAGGGTCATCCGTACCGAAACCCAGGATAAAGGCCGAAAGATCGGAATCATAGCCTGAATATCCCGGACTCGCCGTTCGGGAGGATAGGCCCGAAACTGCGTCGTGTCCAGAACTGCTCCGATGAAAAGGAGCTGTGGAGAAGGAATTAGATGCGACTTCGGCACATTGATGGAGAACCCCAGCGAGTGCAGGAGTTCGGCCGTAGTCTGGAGGTGGGAGACGACTGCCTGGGACGAGCCCGCCTTCAGCAGCCAGTCGTCGAGGTAGGGGAAGACTGAAACCCCTGCCCGGCGCAGATGAGCTGCGACCACCGCCATCACTTTCGTGAACACCCGAGGGGCACTGGTAAGGCCAAAGGGAGCACGGTGAACTGAAAATGCTCGGGGCCTACCGTGAACCGAAGGTAACGCCGGTGGGCCGGCAGGACGGGGATGTGGAAATACGCGTCCTGCAAGTCCAACGCTACCAACCAGTCTCCAGGGTCGAGGGCAGTCAAGACCTGAGCTAGGGTGAGCATCTTGAACTTCTCCTTCCGGAGGAAGCGATTGACGTTCCGGAGGTCCAAGATAGGACGCATGTCCTCCTTGTCCTTTTGGGCACCAGAAAGTAGTGGGAGTAGCAACCACGCCCTACTTCTGGGGTCGGAACATGCTCGATGGCCCTCTTGGTCAAGAGGGCCGTGACTTCCTTCCGTAGAAGCACCAAGTGATCCCCTGACATGCGGTGGAATTGAGGTGGCATGGCTGGGGGGTGGTCTCGAAGGGGAGGGAGTAGCCCCTTCGGACAATGTCCAAGACCCACCTGTCCGAGGTGATGGTGCGCCAGTGGGGAAGGTGATGGCGGACCCTGCCCCTACTGGCGTGCCGTGCACCTGAAAGGAGGGACTAGGAGGGCTTGGAGGCCGCGGACGGGTTGGAGGTGGTGGCCTGACCCGCACGCTGGTTGCCCGATCCGCCACGGCGGAATCCACGCCCTCGGCCACGCGAAGACGCCTGCTGCGCGGGCCGGTGGCTGGGCTGCTGACGTGAAGGGGCGCCCCTACCGTGGCCACGATAGGGGCGAAAAGCAGAAGGTAGCGGAGGGCGTGTAGCAGAAAGGCCCAGGGACTTTGCAGTAGCCCGTGAGTCCTTAAAGCGCTCCAACGCATGGTCTGCTTTGGACCCAAAAAGACCGACTCCATCAAAGGGCATGTCCATGAGAGTATTCTGGACATCCCCTGAAAAACCAGTGGTTCTCAGCCAGGCGTGGCGCCGGAGCGCCACCGTCGTTGCAATCGACCTGCCCAGCGAGTCGGCGGTGTCAAGGCCACAACGGATAGTGTATTTGGCCGCATCCCTTCCTTCCGCAATGGCGCGGGAAAGCAGTGCCTGGACCTCCTCAGGGCACTGGGGCAAAACATCCGCCACCGAATCCCACAGGGAGTGGGTATATCGGCCCAAAAGACAAGCGGTGTTAACGGACCGCAAGCCAGCACTGGAGGAAGAAAAACCTTTCTTCCCAAACTGATCCAGGCGTTTGGATTCCCTATCCGGAGGAGCGGTAGGGAAGGCGGTTTGGGAAGCGGAGGCTTGGACAACCAAGCTCTCAGGAGTGGGGTGGACAGAAAGAAACAGGGGGTCACCCGGAGCGGGGCGATGGCGTCGTGACACGTTCCGATCCACAGGAGCCCCTGTGTTGGGCTTGGACCAGGCGCCCAAAAGAACGTCAGTGAGGGCGTCGTTAAACGGCAGCACAGTCTCCGCAGAGGAGGCTGCCGGCTGAAGCACCTCTGTCAAGATGTTAGGCTTGACCGTCAAAGTAGGGAGCTGGAGACGTAAGGCCCCAGCAGCCCTACGCAACACCGTACCAAAATTGGCCCCCTCCTCCGTAGCCACGGGAGGAGACAGCATGCCAGTGTCAGGAGAAGTATCCAGACCACTGGCCTCCCTAGACTCTCTGTCCAGTCCTCATCATACTGACAGTTGCGTGTCAGAGGGTCATCAGACCCCTCCCAGTCCTCCTGGTCCTCCTCTGGTTCAAAATAAGGAGGAGGAGGGACATTTGGGACCCAAGGTCCCATCGGCGCCGGAGCCGGCGTCGAGCGACGTCGCTCCGGGTCCATGTCCGGAGCCGGAAGGAACTGGGGGACGACGCCGCCCGGAGCCCAGGGCGGCGTCGAGAACGGCACCGGAGACATCGGCGCCGGCGGAGGTGTCGTGAGGTCGACCGGCGTCGATGGGGGTTGTGGAGCCGGGATCGAGGCCGGGGCCGAAGCCGGGATCGAGGCTGGAGGCTCGGGCGACGCCGGGGCCGGAGCCGCCGGCGACGCCGGAGCAACCCCATCAGGGCCCGCGGGGCCCGAAGGCGCACCGGAGGGGCCTGAAGGCCCGAAGAGGCGGGCCATGGCCGACAGGAACTCCTGTACCTTGGCCGGATCCGCCCCCGAACCCGGGAAGGGCGGGTATGACGGGGGCGACTCCACAGGCAAGTCCGGGGCCGCGGGGACGGTGCCGGGAGGGGCCTCAGCCGAGTCGCGAGACCGGGCGAGGCGAAGTCCGAGAGCGACGATGCTTCTTGGACTTCTTGTGCTTAGACTTACCGGACGAAGAAGTCGACGACCGGTGTGCACTCCGCGAGCGACCCCTGGACCTCTCACGCGACCGGGGCTTCCGCAGAGCCGAATGCCGGGCCTCGAGGAGCTTTCGAGACCGCTCTCGCAAAGCTTTCGGGTTGAGGGCCTGGCATTCGGGACAAGACTCGGTGTCGTGGCCTCGGCCGAGGCAGAAGAGACACTCCCAATGCGGGTCGGTGACGGACATCATCCGCGCACAGGCGCCGCATCGCTTGAAGCCGGGCATCCCTACGACACCTTAAAGTTGGAAAACCAGTGAAAAAATCACCAAAAAGTATGGTCAAAAATTGACCAGGGCACTGCTCTTCCCGGATCTGCGCTTGCTGGCGCGGAAAAGAAGAACTGACGTCAGCGCGCAGGGCGGCGCCTAAGTACTGCCCGCGACGTCATCCCGGCGATCACGACGCCGACGACGGACGCGGAGCCGCACGACGCCGCCTACCGACGCGCAAGGGTACTGCTACGCAAAACTTTCCGGATCCAGCCTGACGCCTGGGGATATTCTAAGGTAAGGAATCTATCACTAACGTGTCTCTTTCAGATAAGTGGTTCAGAGTGTCTACTACTGATTTCCAGTATTCTTGGATATGCAAACAGTTCCACAGCTTATGTAACAAGTCGGCATCCACCAGGCGACAGAGCAGGCAGGTGACATCAGTGCGAGCAAAGTATTTGTTTATTTTGGCTGGCGTAAGGTATGCCCTTTGCATTACATAATACTGTATTAACCGAAAGCAAGCATTTCTGGGAACGCATGTAGGGCCCTCTAGCGCAGCATCCCACTCAGCGTCTGTGAATGGTCGGTGTCGGTCCTCCTCCCAGCGATGTCTTAGGGACGACAGCGCTATCGCAGTGTGGTGTCTCAGGGAGGCCACAAACCATTTCATGACATGCCCGCCTCGCCCTATAACAAGCAAATACTGAATTGTTAGATGTGTCGGGAGCTCATTGGTCATATCACCCCATTGTTTGGTGAGAGCCGCCAGTAGTGAGTGGTACAACAGAAACTGGCCTGGGTCCAGCCCGTTTTCCGGAATCAGGGTGGCATATGGTATTAAGCCCTCTTCGTTGTATAGGTCCCCTATGTTATGGATCTCCACCTCACCCCACTGCCTCAGTTCAGCAGCTGTGGTCGCTGTGCGACCCCTAGGCGTACCTTGCAGTGGCAAAGCGGGTGCATTCAGTTTCACGTGCTTTGTAATGTATAGACTTCTGCGGTAGCAGCGGCATGCTGTGTTAAGTAGTAGTGGTGCCGGCGGCTTCCCCTTCGTGCAGGGGTGGAACAAGTTAGTTAATGTGCTGAGGGACCAGGGCATGGGGGTCATAGCCGTGTCAGGCAGGTGGCAACCTACCAGCAATCGGGCTACCCATTGTAATTGTGCAGCACAATAGTATTGTTCCATGTTAGGCAGTGCCAGCGCTCTCCGATTGGTCGGTAGGTATAATTTTTTAATGGCCACTCTGCAGCGAGTGTTCACCCATAGGAAATCTGTGATGGTGAGCTCTCTAAGGAGCAAAAAAAGGATGGTGAGATGTATAAGGGCAAATTAACAAAGTAGTATAGGAGTTGTGGTAATACCACCATCTTAATTAGTGCCATCCGACCCATGACCGAGAGTGGGAGAGTGCCCCAGAAAGACCTCGTTGAGTTCATACATCGGGCCTGGGAAGGTGTGGTCAAAAGGATAGAGACTTGATTTGGCTGCATTTACTCTCAGCCCACAGAGGGCAGTGAAATGTCCTAAGGTGAGCGCTAGAGAGGGTGGGATCTCTCTGACATATTTGATATATATTAGAAGGTCGTCTGCGTACAGTGAGATGGTATGCACTCCATCCCCTAGAGTGTGATGCCCCATTCTGCACCTCTCGCCCTAATAACTGCTGCTAGTGGTTCTGTAGCCAATGAGAAGAGCAACTGGGACATCGGGCACCCCTGCCTGGTTCCCCTCCTCACTCTGATCGGAGCAGAGATGTTGGGGCCTGTTCGCACTCTCGCCATTGGTTCCCTGTATAGTAACTTGACCATACGCAGAAAGGTTCCTCCAAGCCCATAGCGTGGTAGCGCAGTGAATAGGTATTCCCATTCCAGGGAGTCGAAGTCCTTCTCGAGGTCTAGGACCAGGCATCCTGAGTAAGGCCAACGGCCGGTGGAGTACGCAGCTAGTCTAAAAAAAAAAAAAATAATCTCAGGTTTAGGGAAGTGATTCGGGCTTGCACAAACCCATTTTGGTCAGCATGAATCAATGTTGGGATTAGGGGGGCTAGGCGTTCAGACAAGATTTTTGCCAAGATCTTATAGTCAGTGTTCAATAGAGCCAGAGGCCTATATGAACTCAGGTGAGTAGGGTCCCTGTCAGGTTTCGGTAATGAGACCAGGTACACTTGGCAAAGGGAGGATTGATTCTTCCAGGGCAGCGGTGAACCGGGCTTGTAGCCGCGGGGCTAAGGTCGCAGTGTAAGCCTTGAAGTATTCAGCAGGTAACCCATCCGGTCCGGGGGTTTTGCCCGTCGCTAGTGTCGCAATGGCCTCGCAAACTTCGTCCAGGGTTATCGGTACACTTAGTTCTTCGCGCTCTTCAGGCGTGATCGTTGGCAGTGTTAACGAGCCTAGAAAGGCGTCCAAGCGTGCCTGATCATAATGAATAGCGGATTTGTATAGGAACCTGTAGTCATTTCAGCATGTATTTCATGTTGTGTATAGACCATGTGTCCTGAGCTTGTGTGCAAAGCATGTATAGGGTGATGAGGCCGTTCCTGGCACAATAGCCATGCCAGCAACTGACCCGTCTTGTCTGATGCCGAGTGTGCGCGCGCAGAGTGTGCTGCATAGTTCAGGCATCTGAGCCTTTCCAGTAGTTCAACATGGTCGTTGCGCTCCTTTGCTAGCCCTTGTGTTTCCCCCAGGTGCGCTGCCTCTGCTGTCTCATAGCGCAGAAGCTTGCGCTCAATCTTGTTAAGAGCATCGTTCAGTTGTTTGCGAATGTTCCATGTGATCCCGAGGCTGTGTCCCCTGATAGTGACTTTGAAAGCGTCCCATTCCAGTAATGTACTCCCTGCCGATCCCTCGTTAACCTAAAAAAACTCAGCTGTTGCAGTCTCCAAGGATACCCGTAAAGCTGGATCTTCAAGCCCTGCCGGTTCGAGACGCCACGTGGGGATGGGTGATGGGCCTGTGTCCCATGTGAGCTGCATATATTGAGGGTTGTGATCAGAGTGTGTGCATCCTAAGAAATCTATTTGCCTGATCAGCGGAAGCAGTGAAGGCGACCCCACCATGCAGTCTAGTCTGACGTGTAGCTCATGTACAGAGGAATAGAAGGAATATATACGCATGCCTGGGTTACGGGTGCGCCATATATCTATCAGGGACCAGTGAGCAAGCCAAGCATTCAGCGCCTGTGCATTGGACAAAGCTTTGGTACGCGTTAGAGGTGGGAACGACCTATTCAGGTTAACATTAAGAACAGAATTGAAGTTGCCTCCTATCAGCCAGGGGATCCATCTCTATCGAGCCAGAACATCAGTTACCTTACGTAGGAATGTAGTTTGCTCAGAGTTAGGGGCATATACGGAACCCACCAGAATGCTACGCCCATTCAACCTGCCCCTCGTGAATACATAGCAGCTCTCCTCATCTGCCTCCACTTTGTCTACTTGATATGGGGTTCCCACTTTCCCCCATAATAGCACCCCCTAGCCTGCAATTCGTAGTTAGTGCTAAATACTTGCTCCCACCAGCGCCTGCAGAGACGGTCCGCTTTTACCTGCGTCAAGTGGGTTTCCTGTAGGAGTGCTATGTTAGCTAGTCTGTGCTGCAGGTATGAGTAAATGGAGTATTGATGAGACAGCGTGTGTATGCCTCTCACATTCCAGGTGACAATGTTCACTCGTGCCATATCAGGAATATGTAATAACTCTCATAGCTCATGGAATACACGCTTCTATTACGCGCTTCTATATGCAAATGCGGGCGTGCCGGCCAAGGTCAGCTGATAGTTGCTTACTCCATTAGTCGAAACAGAAAAAAGGAGGATTTAACTGTAATATGTGTAACTTCACAAGAGGGGACCCGGAACGTGAGCCTGCCCTAGCTAGGTCACCGTACCGTGGCAATTACCAAATGTGTCGGTGTTTGGTAGGGGAGTGCGTGTGGTGTAGTGCCCACTCTAGGTCACCCCTATGTTGATTCATACGTAGTGCTAAATGTGTTCAGCTCGCCTAATGGTTTCCTGTGGCCTATTGTGGCGTGACAGCGCTGCTCATCTCGAGCTCTGTATCTGTGTTCACATGAGAATTAAACCATGACCCTTGTGACATAGGCACTGATCTGTGTTAGGGCGGGGACACCCCACCGCATTCAATGAGGTTTGCAGAGTGACTGGTTAGCCATATATCCTCTCACATCCAGTCATATGATATCATCTGAGGTCTGCAGCGTAACGGCAGGCATGGCCGGAGAGCTCAGAACTCCGAATAATGTCCTCTTCGTCCTGGGACTTGGTTGACCCCACATCTTGTTCTGAGTGTTGTGTCAGGTCACGTTAGGGCTTCTCTCCTTTCCATTATGATCTGTTCTAGGTTACGGGCCACCTACAGTGAATATGGGCGGCCCACTCCTCTGTTTCTGCCCCTCCGACCTCTCTTTTTGCGGCGTGACTCTGTTCCATCTCTCTGCGACGGCTGCCCTCCCACCAGGCCAGCGCCTTCCAGCCAGTCCCAGATCTCCGATGGTGTGTCAAAGAAGCGTGCGGTGGCCTCTGCCACCACTCGCAGCCGGCCGGAAATAGCAGAGAGTAGCATATGTCCAATTCCCTAAGGAGGCGTTTCACAGCTAGTAAGGAGCTCGGTCACCTCTGTACTTGCGCCGTGTAGTCAGGAAATAGCATGACACGGGCATTTTGGATCTTGAAGTCAGTCAGCTTACGTGTTTCTCTCAGGACGGTGTCCCGGTCCCTGTAGTTCAGCAGCCTGAACAGCAGTGGTCGTGGACTTGCGCCCGGTGGCAGTTTACGAGCTGGCACCCTGTGTGCACGTCCCAGGTATCAGGTCTTTCAGCCAGGTTTCAACACCAGCCACAGGGTCCTGACCTTCCTCACCCTCCGGAAGGCATACCACTCTTATACTGTTCTGGCATAAGCGGCCCTCCATATCCTCCAGCCTATCCTCTAAAGTGCACACCCTATCCAATAGATTCTGCGGCGCTGTTGCATTTTCATGAGTTGTTGGCTGCAAGTCTGCCAGGGTGTGCTCACTGCTGTGGACTTTGGACAATGGTCTGCGCGCAGTAATGTGAAGTCCGACATGACTTTGTCAATTTTGGATTCCAGGGATTAGCGCATCTGGTCAAGGGTAGCTCCTATCTTCTCGACAGCTTTCAGCACCGTGTCCAATTTAGTAGCTAGCGCGAGGCGCGGCACTTTGTGCTCTAAGGGGTCGTCTGCAGGTGATGTCTCATCCGCTCTAAGGCGTACTGTTGCTTGAGGATTGTGCGTTCGTAGGCGGCCCATGGCTAACTTTTGGGCGGTGAGCATGTGGTGGCTTTGTGCTGGATGCTTTGCATGTGCCGGAGACCAACTAGTTATGCCCTTGATCTGTTCAGTGCTCTCTTCAGTTATGGGGCAACTGCATACTTTGTGCTGTATTTCTACCCCAAGTCTAGTCCATGTTGCTTTGGGGATGATCGGTGCTACATATGTCTCAATGTCCGCTCAATCCAGCTGTAAAAGCGTTCTGCGCTGGGCAGTGTGCGGTCCCACGCCTAGTGGTGAAGCTCTCGCCACTTCCCTGCTGCAGGGGGAGGGGCCTGGCCGGGGGGGGGACCCTGGCCGTTATTAATGGTTATTTGGCAGGCCCAACACGATCAGAGTCCCCGCGCAGTATGGCAGAAAGCACTCGTTTCTGGTTCCAGAGGCACCCACCCCAAGCTAGGGCTCGGCGGCCATAGGGCATATCATTGCCTTGGTACTAAATGGCCACAGTCCGACGCGGAAAGAGCGCATTCGTGTGCTCGCTGCCGCTTGGTTCTCCGGCGTTCCCGCCTCTTAAAGCACCCCTCGGCCAAGGCCCTCAATCCTGCGTCACACACGGGCCTAGGCCCAAAAAGGCCTTCGGACTCTGCCCAGCTCATCCTGCCCCCGGGTCTCAGAGTAATCATGCGGGCCTCACCGCAGCCTCAAAAGGCTCACCTTTGACTCATGGAGGCACCATTGATCCCAGCGGCAGGCAGCCATCGCCTCGCTCCATTCAGCCCAACAGCCTCTCGCGGGCCGCAACCAATATGGCTGACACCATTCTCTGCTCCCGGGTGCTCCGGGTAGCTGTTAGGCAGTGGGGTCTGTCTCACGATGTCGCGTATCGATGCGCTGGTGACCTCGCCACGGGCGTCTCCTCTTATCTTCCGCTCAGCGTAGTCACTTGAGTGCCTGGGTCCCACTCGACCCCCGGGTCCTCTCTGTAGCTTTCAGCGTCCAGGCCGGGTCAGTAGGCCTGAAAGCGCACGCCGCTACACCGCATCTTCTCCTGACCCCAGTCCGTCCACACAGGTTCGCTCTCACGTCGCACTGAAGACGCGGTGGCCAGTGTCAGCTGCGAGTCTGCCTCATCCACAGCACCACACGGTCTGTGTCTACTGGTTCTCCGGAACAGCCGCCATGGGAGGCGTCGGCATGTTCCTGGTTCTGTGCCAACTGCAACTGCCCGTCTGTTTTCTCCACAGATGTGCCGCGTAGAGCAGTGCCGCACGCCACATGTCAAGGAGCTGATTATTGGCAGATTTCTCGCTCTCTGCGGCGTTCAGAGCAGTAGCATATACAGAGGATTACACAGGATAATAGGGGTGGGATACAGAGCTGTGTTGAGTTGCGTCCGCCATCTTGGCACGCTACCCTCCAAGAACAATCTCTTAACACATTTTAGTTCACGAGAGGACAGCGAATTGAAACTGGTAAAAATATCCAATCTCCCAAGGGAGGCAAAAGTTGCCTTACGTAGGATTTTATGCGCCAGGTCAAGGGCCAGACAGTCAGAAAGGATCAATCGGTTCAGCTTCAGATCCTCCCTGGTCCAAACCTTGATCCAGTACAGGAGAGGGCTAACGGCCACTGTGTCCTTCATGTGACAAAGACCAAGCTCCACCTGCACTGATAACCTGGGGATCCAGCGAGGTACCTGCGCTACTTGACGTAAAAATTGATACCCCGCAGTTTGGATCTTAGCCAAGAATGCATACCCCCAGACCTCACTTCCATACCGTAACTGGGACACACATTTGGCCTGCTAAATTTTTAAGAGGACCCTTGGTGACCAATACCCTAGCCTACGCATAAAACTAAAAACCGCCCCATAGTTTTAAGACACTTAGATCTTTTAATCTCAATTAACGGCTTCCAGCTGCTCTTTGCATCAAATAGGACCACCAGATAGGGAAAGACCGAGACTTTACCCAAATGTGATTTGCCACATTAAAGATCTTAGTGCTGGTGGACTTCGGACCGACAATTTAGGATTTTGGAACGTTAACAGACCAGTTCAGATTCCCCATAAATGAGACAAACTTTGCCAAGAGTAAAAATCCAACACCCTGGCCATGCGGGCCATGAGGACCGCATTGTCTGTGTATAACAAAACTGAGAGGGATCTAGCACTTACCTGGGAATGCCTGAACTGAAAGGAGGGCAGACTCCAGCCCATTCGCATACAAAGTGAACAGGAATGGAGCAAGAATGCACCCCTGGCGAACACCGCTACAAGTGGGGAAAGACCAAGTGTGCGCAGCGCCCTGTGGCACAAGTTACTAACT
This sequence comes from Calotriton arnoldi, assembly GCA_963921515.1. NCBI lineage: Eukaryota > Metazoa > Chordata > Amphibia > Caudata > Salamandridae > Calotriton > Calotriton arnoldi. Next base: position 49,185 of record CAWUFW010011527.1, on the reverse strand, counting down.
TGTGTAACGATATATCTGTAAGAGACAGTAGTTAGTGACAGATTCCTTACCTTAGAATATCCCCAGGCGTCAGGCTGGATCTGGAAAGTTTTTGCGTAGCAGTACCCTTGCACATCGGTAGGCGGCGTCGTGCGGCTCCTCGTCCGTCGTCATCGCCGGGATGACGTCGCGGCCAGTACTTAGACGCCGCCCCTGCGCGCTGATGTCAGTTCTGCACACGACTTTCCGCGCCAGGAACGCAGAGCCATGCAAGAAGCTGACATAGGTGTCTGAAAAATACTAGGGCCCTGAAAGGGATGTCCTTAACCCTAGAAATCAGTTCGCAGAACGGGGAGGATGGGTGGGCGGTAGGGAATCTGTCACTAACTACTGTCTCTTACAGATATATCGTTACACAAGTTAGTAACTTGTGCATCTGAAAGAGACACGTTAGTGACAGATTCCTTACCTTAGAATAGATACCCCAGCAATACCAACCCCGGTGGTGGGTCTGCGAACAAAGATCAGACAAGGAAGTCCCGGAGGACAGAACGGCCAAAGAAGCCGTCCCTCCGGACCTGACTGTCAAGGCAGTAATGCTTTGTAAATGTGTGCAGCGAGGCCCACGTAGCTGCCTGACAGATATCCTGCAGCGGAACACCGCGGCCTAAAGCCGTGGTAGCAGCCGTTGTCCTGGTGGAATGGGCAAGCAGCCCAACAGGAGGCTCCTTCTTAGCCAAAGAATAGCAGGCTTTGATACACAAGGTTACCCAGCGGAAATGGTTCTCTTGTGCACCGCCCGACCTTTTTGGCGCCCACGTAGCCAACAAAGAGCTGGTCATCCACCCGGAAGCGTTGTGTGCGGTTGATATAAAAGGAAAGCGCACGTTTTGGGTCCAGACGGTGGAGCCTCTCTTCCTCTCTGGAAGGATGCGGAGGCGGAAAGAAGGTGGGCAAAGTGATGGTCTGCCCAATGTGGAAGGCAGTAACCACCTTTGGCAAGAAGGACGGATGCGTCCGAAGAACAACCTTGTCTGGATGGACAGACAGAAAGGGAGGTTTGCATGATAGAGCCTGGAGCTCACTCACCCGCCGAGCGGAGGTGATTACCACCAGAAAGGCTGTCTTCAGAGTCAGAAGACGAAGAGGACAGTTATGTAGAGGCTCAAAGGGAGCGCACATGAGAAAGGTAGAACCAAGTTCAAGTCCCACTGAGGCATCACAAACGGAACAGGAGGGAAGAAGTGTGTAATGCCTTTTAGGAACCTGTTAACAACAGGGGACTTGAAAAGGAGGGCTGATCAGGAAGCCTGAGGAAGGCCGAAATGGTACAAAGATAGCCCTTGATGGTACCCAGGGCAGAACCCTGTTGGGCCAGAGAAAGAAGGAACAGAAGAACCTCAGAAAGAGGGGCAGAGAGGGGATTCACAGCCTTTGCTGTGCACCATGCCACAAACTTGTTCCACCTGCAGGCATATACCACCTTAGTGGAGGGACGCCTGGCTGCCAGAATCACATCACAAACTTCGGGAGGCAAGTCGAAAGGAATCAACTGCCGCCGCTCAATCTCCACGCAAGCAGGTGGAGACTGGACAGGTTCTGGTGGAGGACCGTCCCCTGCTGCTGCGACAGAAGATCCTCCCGAAGAGGCAGACGGATCGGGGGATCGACGCTCATACTGAGTAGCTCGGGATACCAAACTCTTCGAGCCCAGTCCGGAGCCACAAGGATGACTTGGGCCCGGTCGCGCCGAATCTTCTTCAACACTCTGGGTAAAAGTGGTATAGGCGGAAAGGCGTACAACAGACCGCAACTCCACTCGCGACGAAAAGAGTAGCTGAGCGAGTGCCGCCTTGGAAATTCCAACGCGCAGAACTGCTGACATTGCGCGTTCTCTTCGGTGGCGAACAGATCTAACCAAGGCTCTCCCCACTGCTGAAAGAGACCTTGCGCCACCTCCGAGTGAAGACGCCATTCGTGATCCATCATGCACCTGCGGCTGAGTTCGTCCGCCTCTGGCGTTCAGGGAACCTGCCAGGTGTTGAACCATCAGGAATATGCCCTGATGTTCCAGCCATGTCCAGAGGCGCAGAGCCTCCTGGACATAGGGTCCACGACCCCACCCCGCCCTGTTTGTTGCAATCCCACATGGCGGTGGTGTTGTCTGTGAACACCTGCACTACCGTCCCTTTGACAGAGGGAAGGAATGCCTTGAGTGCAAGTCGGATTGCCCGGAGCTCCAGAAGGTTGATATGGAGCCGGGACTCCGCCCGGAGACCAGAGGCCTCTGATCTCCGCTCTCTCCCATGTGACCGCCACATCCCAGAAGGGACGCGTCCGTCACAACTGTGTGCTCTGGCTGGGGAAGGGAGAGGGATCTGCCCATGACCCATTGCCGGTTCGAGAGCCACCACTGCAACTGTTTTGCAGTCCCCTCCGAGATCTGGACGTGATCGGACAGGTTGCCCTGGTGCTGCGCCCACTGGAACTTCAGGTCCCACTACAGAGCCCGCATATGCCATCTGGCATGATCGACCAGCAGGATGCAGGAGGCCATGAGGCCCAGCAGCCTCAGGGTCATCCGTACCGAAACCCAGGATAAAGGCTGAAAGATCGGAATCATAGCCTGAATATCCCGGACTCGCCGTTCGGGAGGATAGGCCCGAAACTGCGTCGTGTCCAGAACTGCTCCGATGAAAAGGAGCTGTGGAGAAGGAATCAGATGCGACTTCGGCACATTGATGGAGAACCCCAGCGAGTGCAGGAGTTCGGCCGTAGTCTGGAGGTGGGAGACGACTGCCTGGGACGAGCCCGCCTTCAGCAGCCAGTCGTCGAGGTAGGGGAAGACTGGAACCCCTGCCCGGCGCAGATGAGCTGCGACCACCGCCATCACTTTCGTGAACACCCGAGGGGCACTGGTAAGGCCAAAGGGGAGCACGGTGAACTGAAAATGCTCGAGGCCTACCGTGAACCGCAGGTAACGCCGGTGGGCAGGCAGGACGGGGATGTGGAAATAAGCGTCTGTAAGTCCAACGCTACCAACCAGTCTCCAGGGTCGAGGGCAGTCAAGACCTGAGCTAGGGTGAGCATCTTGAACTTCTCCTTCCGGAGGAAGCGATTGACGTTCCGGAGGTCCAAGATAGGACGCATGTCCTCCTTGTCCTTCTTGGGCACCAGAAAGTAGTGGGAGTAGCAACCACGTCCCTACTTCTGGGGTCGGAACATGCTCGATGGCCCTCTTGGCCAAGAGGGCCGTGACTTCCTTCTGCAGAAGCACCAAGTGATCCCCTGACATGCGGTGGAATTGAGGTGGCATGGCTGGGGGTGGTCTCGAAGGGGAGGGAGTAGCCCCTTCGGACAATGTCCAAGACCCACCTGTCCGAGGTGATGGCACGCCAGTGGTGAAGGTGATGGCGGACCCTGCCCCCTACTGGCGTGCTGTGCACGTGAAAGGAAGGACTAGGAGGGCTTGGAGGCCGCGGACGGGGCGGGGTTGGTGGCCTGACCCGCACGCTGGTTGCCTGACCCGCCACGGCGGGAGCCACGTCCTCGGCCACGCGAAGACGCTTGCTGCGCGGGCCGGTGGCTGGGCAGCGGACGTGACTGGGCGCCCCTTCCGTGGCCACGAAAGGGGCGAAAAGCAGAGGTTAGCGGAGGGCGCAGTAGCCCGTGAGTCCTTAAAACACTCCAGCGCATGGTCTGCTTTGGTACCAAAAAGACCGACTCCATCAAAGGGCATGTCCATGAGTGTGTTTTGGACATCACCCGAGAAACCAGTTGTCCTCAGCCAGGCGTGGCGACGCAGCGCCACTGTCTTGCAAGCGATCTGCCCAGCGAGTCGGCGGTATCAAGGCCACAACGGATGGTGTACTTTGCCGCATCCCTTCCTTCCGCAATGGCGCGGGAAAGCAGTGTCTGGACCTCCTCAGGACACTGGGGCAAACGAGCGCCACCGAATCCCACAGAGAGTGGGAGTATCGGCCCAAAAGGCAAGCGGTGTTGACGGACCGCAAGCCAGCACTGGAGGAAGAAAAGGCCTTCTCCCCAAATTGATCCAGGCGTTTGGATTCCCTATCCGGAGGGGCGGTAGGGAAGGCGGTTTGGGAGGCAGAGGCTTGGACAACCAAGCTCTCGGGGTGGGATGTTGAGAGAGAAACAAGAGGTCGCCCGGAGCAGGGCGATGGCGTCGGGCCACGTTCCTATCCACAGGAGCCCCTGTGGCGGGCTTGGACCAGGTGCCCAAAAGAACGCCAGAAAGTGCATCATTAAACAGCAGCAATGGCTCCGAGGAGGTAGCTGCCGGCTGAAGCACTTCCGTCAGGAGGTTAGTCCTGACAGCCACTGTAGGCAATTGGAGGTGTAAGGCTCCAGCTGCTCTACGCAACACCGTTGCGAAATTTGCTCCCTCCTCCGCCTCTGCCCAGTCCTGATCATAGTCACACTGCTGTGTGAGAGGGTCGTCCGACCCCTCCCAGCTCTCCTGGTCCTCCTCCGGTTGAAAATAAGGAGGAGGAGGGACGTCCGGGACCCAAGGTCTTATTGGCGCCGGCGTCGAGCGACGTCGGTCCGACGCCGCGTCCGGATCCGGAGATAACTGGGGAACGACGCCGCCCGGAGCCTCAGCTGAGTCGCGAGACCGGCGAGGCGAAGTCTTAGAGCGATGGTGCTTCTTAGACTTTTTGTGCTTCGACTTACCCGAGGAGTGCGAAGACTTGGACTCCGATGACCGGCGAGGACTCCGCGACCGGCCCCTCGACCTCTCGCGTGACCGGGGCTTGGTGCGGCGCGGAGCCGACTGCCGGACCTCGAGGAGCTTTCGAGACCACTCTCGCAAAGCCTTCGAGGTGCAAGGCCCGGCAGTCGGAACACGACTTCGTGTCATGGTCGCGGCCGAGACAGTAGGGACACTCTAAGTGCGGGTCTGTGATCGACATCATTCGACCACAGGCGTCGCATGGCTTGAAGCCGGGCATCCCTACCGACACCGTGGAGCCAAGATGACTCGAAGAAAACAGTGAAAAATCACCAAAAAGTTAGTCAAAAAATGACTAGGGCACTGCTCTTCCCGGATCTGCGCTTACTGGCGCGGAAAAAAGAAGAACTGACGTCAGCGCATAGGGGCGGCGTCTAAGTACTGCCCGCGACGTCATCCCGGCGATCCCGACGCCGACGACGGACGCGGAGCCGCACGACGCCGCCTACCGACGCGCAAGGGTACTGCTACGCAAAAACTTTCCGGATCCAGCCTGACGCCTGGGGATATTCTAAGGTAAGGAATCTGTCACTAACGTGTCTCTTTCAGATGCTGTACACACACTAGCTAGGGGAGCCCCTCCCTCACCGGACTGAGAAACGGGGGACGACAAACCCTTTCTGTCATATAAAAAAATCCCGAAGGAAGAGCAACTATGCCAGGCGGGTTAGATATTCTCAGAGGGGGCAGGGCAGACAAAACATCTACAACAGTCCAAGGGTTGTTGAAATTAACCACTACTCAATCCCCTGCCCATAATTTCCTATCTGTACCCACCCAACCGACTCGCCGGGCCACTATAACAGATTCCAATAGCCCCCAACATCTGTGAGAATGCAATCTGGACTAGTAAACCACCTTATTTTTCAGTTCAGAGTAGGTTTCTGGGGCTAGGTTGGGTCGAGGTGGGGCATTCCTTAGAACCACAACATAGGGAGTCGCCTCTGGAGGCAAACTGAGCAAAACACCTGGGTTCATAGAGAAGGAGCTGGGACATGTGAGCTGGCCACCTTGCTTAATGAGGCTAGGGAGGGACGGCCCACCCAAGGTTCCTCTGTCGAGCTCAGGGACTTGGGGGCAGTCAGGGAACAACCCATCACAGACGACCCGTTGGAGCTAGGTCCTGGGACGAGGTGAACAGGGTAGGTGGAATTCGTCTGTGCCATTGGAGGGGACTGCTCCTGTTGCGACCCCCTCCTCGAGCTTGTGTGGGGCAGAATCCCCACTACTCGGGCCTCGATGTAAGTGAGCCTGGACAAAATTGGATCAAGCTTCACGTTTAAGATCGCCAACTCCCTGGTGGAAAAATGGCCTCCTACACAAATGGGATTGGGGTCGGTTTGGGTCAACACATTAACACAGGAGTTACACTGGGTTGTGGCGGGTCCTCGACTTTTCCGTTTGCATCTAGGGCTAGCCACCGGGGATGAGGGGGTAAGGGTCTGGATTTGCCCCACCTCTCCCCCCTGACCTTTTCTCTGTTGAACCACGTCACATGAAACAGTCAGGTCATGAGGCGTTCCTAGGGCCCTACTACAATAAGGTAAGGAGTAGGCGGGTAAGGGGACGCTGTCCCTAGACAAGGAGAGCCTTCTTTCTGCCAGATCAAATTCTTTAGATACCACCCCCACCGCCCGATTTAGAAAGTCCTCAATAGTGGAAACATGGGAAGCGGCAAGCGGGGCGGCACCTTAGCCGAAGACAGTTTTCTTTTCCCCACGCTTCTTACACCCTTAAACACCATCGGCCCCTCCCATCCCCACACCAAAATGGAGGGTGAGCCCTCACGACCAAGCTCAAACAACGAGGACAGATCCCCGCAACAACAACAGGCCCAAACCACAACCCCAACAAAAACCTAAAAAGAAAAAAAAGACAGTCACAAGTGCAACTGTAAGGATCAGGGCAAAAAATTATTCAGTGGGCCACAACAAACCGGTTGGCAAAGAGAAATGTAAAATAGAATATCCAAATACGCCACGGTCCAAGGCAACTGTTCACAGTTGTCAAATCGGTCCCAGTAGCTACAGGCACCCACACTCCCAGAAGACGAGCCAAGAGGGGTGGCCCCACCCTGCCACTTCCTGCCACTGACGGGCGCAGGATGGGCCTGTCCTCCGTAGGAAAGTAGGATGTTTCTGCCCTGACTGGGTATTACAGATTTGTTAAGGGGTATGGGTCCATTGTGACTCCCCTAAATGACCTCACCTCTAAGAAGATGCCATAGAAGGTCAATTGGACAGTTAGCTGTCAAGAGGCCTTTGATGCCCTGAAGAAGGCCATGTGCTCAGCTCCCATTCTGCAGAGTTCTGACTATTCCAAACAATTTTTTGTCCAGACAGATGCCTCTGAGATAGGAATAGGAGCAGTGTTATCACAACGTAATGAAGAGGGCCAGGATCAACCAGTAGCTTTCATTAGCAGAAGGTTGACCCCCAGAGAGAAACGTTGGTCAGCTATGGAGAGTGAGGCCTTTGCTGTGGTTTGGGCCTTGAAGAAGCTGAGGCCATACCTGTTTGGCACTCACTTCATTGTTCAGAATGACCATAAGCCCCTGGTATGGCTAAAACAGATGAAGGGTGAGAACCCCAAACTTTTGAGGTGGTCCATTTCCTTACAGGGGATGGACTTTTCGGAGGAACATGGACCTGGGAGTAACCATGCCAGCGCAGATGGACTTTCCACTTAGAAAATGAAGACTCAACTGGGCAAGGTTAGTCGTATCTTCTTTCGTTTGAGAGGGGGTTATGTAGGAAAGTAGGATCTTTCTGGCATATAAACCCCCACTTTTTGCCTGGTGTCAGTGTGTTTTGACTGTAGTTCACTGGGATCCTGCTAATCAGGACATCAGTGACTGTGCTCTCTCCTCTAAATTTGCTGGCAAGTACTTTGTACACCCCACAATTGGCATACTGGGGTGCCATTGTAAAACCCTAGTATACGGTACTGAGGTACCCAGGGCATTGGTACACATGGGCTGAAGCATGTATTATGCAACCCATGCGAGCCCATGCAAACTGTCTCAGCAGAGCTGCCATTGCACTTTGCGTGACAGGGTGCATGCACCCTTCACTTTAGATGGAAGTTTTCCCTTATATCCTGGCCACTGCACTTAAAACCTATAAGTCGCCCCTAAGGTTGGACATTCAGTCCAAGGGCAGCGTGAACGGTTGTAAGTGTGTGGGTTCCACTGCATGAGCAGAGGTACCCCTACAAATCCTGGACTCCATGTTCTGGGCTTTGTAAGTGCGGGGCAGACATATTATTAAGGTATACAGTGGACATTGGCATGTCGAGATGTCCAGCTACATAATGGCTACCCGAACCTAGTCATGTTTGGTATATAAAAAGTTTGAATCATGTAACTACATCGATTCCAGTGTTAGATGCATGATACCATGTACTGGGGGGCTCCTTAGAGGACCCCCCCCCCCCAACCTGTGTAGCCTTTCAGGGTCTGCCTGCCAGCCCGCACTGCTGCCGGCTTCAGACAGTGTTCTGCCCCCCTGCTGATGAGCCTAACTCCAGCAGTGGAAGCTAAACAAAGGATTTCCTGCTACAGAGAGGTGTGACCACCTCTCCTTTAGAATTAGGTAGGGTGGGTGCACTTTCGAGCTCCACCAGACTGCATTGAAGGGCACATTTGGTGCCATCCTTGCATAAACCAGTTTCACCCAGTCCAGGAGCCCTTGGCTCCCGCTTGGCGTGAAACCACACAAAGGACAGGGAGTGCCCACCCTCTGTCCAGGTCCTCCCCAGGGAGGTGCTCCAGAGCTCCTCCAGGTGGCCACTTTATTCTGCCATGTTAAATCTCGGCCCCTGGGAGCATCTGACTGGCTAGGACATATGAATAACATCCATTATCCCCTTTGATAGGTGGGTTGCCACAGAAGAGGTTCTTCCCCTTTTTTGGGGTTACTTAAGGGCTCCCATGAGGGTAGGCCCTTAGATCTGTCTCGACAACAACTTCTGGAACCAACTGCTTGACTTCTGAAGCTTGTTCAAAGACTCTTCTGCTGGTGGACACTGGAACTCTGCTGTACTTCAAGCCAGGACCAACGACAAGACTGCTCCCGGTAGGAAGATTCCTACTACATCTTCCTCCCTGTGCTTTTCCAAAGTTCTGCAACTCTGTGGCCGTGCATCCTCTGAGTCACCAAGGACTAAGCCTGCATCCCAACCTGAAGGAATCTCCCTTGAAGTGACATCGACAACCGGTTTGCTGATCCTCTTGTCCCATTGACAACACCTGGCTCTGCAACACAGGTGGTGGTCTGTTGGTTCTTCAGAGGCCTGACAAGTCTTCCCTGTAAGTTGGGAGACTGTAATTCCTCTCCAGCAAACGGTGACCGCCTCCATGTGCACTGCATCTGTTTGTCGTTGCCAAGGCTTGTTGGCTCTCTTCGCGGAAGATCTTCAAGCTCCAAACAGACCCTGCCTCCAGGACTGCACAGCTCCAAGCACGTCGTTCTGTCTGCATCTCTTGCCTTGTGGGACTTCTTCTCCTGTGTGCTGCTGGGGCTTCCTTGTGACCTCCTGTGCCTTTTGCCAGAGGGTCCTCAAGGGGGCTTCACCAATTTCTTCTGGCTCTCCATCGTGCTGAGGGCCGGTCCTGACTTACCCTTGCTGGGTTAGTTCCTCAGACCTTGCTGGTCTGCATCCCTGCATCTTCACTTGCGAACCGTTGTTTGTGTTTGCCAAGGCTTGTTGGTGGTCCTGCCGGCCACTGGCCATTCTGCACTCGTCGACCAGCGTGGGACAGCTTGTGAGAGGCTCCTGGTCTTCTACAACGTCGCCTGGTCTCCACAGGTGCTGTTTTCTTCTCACCACATCTCAGCAAGAACCTTCAACCAGGGCTGGTATTGTGCTCCTGTGCCTCCTGGTCACATCTGGATGGTTTGGACTCTATCCTCTCTGCTTTCAGGTTCTTCTCGTCTGGATTCTTCGTCCTGGTCCCCCGGCCTATTCCACGACCCTCCATTGGTGTCTATGGAGGTTTCCGACATCCCTTCACCCCTATGCAACCGAGCTCCATGGTGCAGGTATTTGTCTCTTCAAGTTATCCACTGGTGGGGTGACTCTCCAACCTTCCTTCCTCCAAGTGGTTCCTTTGGGGTCCTCTGGGAAGGGTCCTAGAACTTTAGAATCCAAACCGTGACTTACCTGTGTTGTCCTATGGATGTCTGACCCGGTGTAAACCACTCTGCAGCCGGGGGCATTGGGGTCCTTGGCTACTCCCCTTGGGTGGTTCCTTCCTGGGGTCCTCCAACCTTGGGTTCTAGTCCTGTTTTGGTACCTATTCTGCCTCCCACTATTTTAGTACATGGTTTTTCCCCCCAGTGGGGCCCTATGTGTTTTTCTATGCTACTTACCTCTTTTCTAAGTATGTCTTGTGTGTAATTGATACCTCCGGGTAGGAGGTATACCAAGTTAGTGTCTAGTGTGTAGTAATAAATATAAAGTATTTTTCTACTCACCTTGTGTGGTTCTTTCTTGTGTGTAAGGCTTACTGACCAACTAAAGTGGTACATGCAATTTCTTTACACCCTCCTGGATAAGCCTTAGCTGCTCTCCACAGCTACCCCTTCAGAGCTTTGGTTTTAAGGGACATAAACACTATCAACTAAGGGTTGCCTGACTCAGTGCACAGTGCCTCACCATAGGTAGACACTATATACTCAGCTAGCCTCCTACACCCTTGGCCCGGGAGTGGTCTAGGCACATCCTGCACTGACCGATTGTTTGTAGTGCTAAAAGCGCTTGGGGGTGGTAGTGCTTCCTCCCCCTCCACCTGTACAGGCACCTCCAGGCGCAAAAACCAGCAGCAAAGTGTCCTGGGTCTTGGAGTCCCCAGCAAGGATGGTACCACGCTGCAGGATAGTTTGTAGCAGTATAAGCGCTGGGGGGTGTTAGTGCCTCCTCTCCCTCCACCTGTGCAAGCATCTCCTGGCGCAATACCAGCAGCAAAGCGTCATGGGACTTGGAGTCCCCAACAAGGATGATCCCCACTATTAGCAGCACAAGCTTCTCACTACGAACGCCTCAACAGCGACCTCCATTTGGAACAGGAATTGCAATACAGAGACAGCGAGGCAGTTCCTGAAAAGCAGCACCACATATTGAAGAGTTATGGCCATCCAGGTGGAGTGAGGTGGATACTCAGACATAGCAGTTGCAGCCTTCAGGCCGATTTGTCAGTGGTGATGTGTCTTCTCTCCCTCACCTACGAACCCATTGTCGCCAAGACCAACTTCCACGACAGGATGAAGGCTGTTGCCATCTGGATGAAGAACAGCTGCCTCAAGCTCAACTCCGAGAAGACCGAAGTCCTCGTCATGGGCCCCACTCCCTCCGCCTGGGATGACTCATGGTGGCCCGCAGCCCTTGGAACCCCCGCCCCCCCACACCCACAGACCAAGCACGAAACCTAGGCATCATCCTGGACTCTTCGCTCACCATGAACCGCAAGATCAACGGCCGACTCATCATCCTGCTTCCACGAGCTCCGACTGCTCCAAAAGATCTTCAAGTGGATCCCTACCGAGTCCAGAAACATGGTCACCCACGCACTCATCAGCAGCAGAATCGGCCATGGCAAAACACCCAAAAAGTCCTCAAGAATCTGCAGAAAATTCAGAACGCCTCCGCTAGACTCATACTCAACATGCCCCACAGCAGTCACATCACCGGCCACCTGAGACACCTCCACTGGCTCCCAGTCAACAAAAGAATTACCTTCAAGCTTCTCACGCACGCCTACAAAGCTCTACACGATGCAGGACCTGCGTACCTTAACCACGCCCTCGCATTCCAAGCACCCACCAGAGACCTCTGCTCCGCCCAACTGGCCCTGGCTACCATCCCACGTATCCAGAAGACCACAGCCGGAGGAAGATCCTTCTCTTACCTTGCAGCAAAGACCTGGAACACCCTGCCTCTCCACCTCAGGACCTGAGACAATCACTGTCTTTACCTCAATTTGGAAAGACCTTAAGACCTGGCTCTTCGACTGACCCACAGCGCCTCTGGCGGATCAGCTGTCCCCCCCCCCCCCTGTGCTTGAGACGCTTACAGGTGAGTAGTAGCACTTTACTAGTAAACTGATTGATTGATTGATTGGTTGGTTGGTTCAGCAATTGCGGCCTTCCAGGCATATCAGGGTCCAGTGACAACGTAACTCCTCTTATTTGGTGGCAGCAGCACTAATCTTTTGAACCACAATTGGCTTCCAAGATGACACCGTAGTACTCATACCTGCCAAAACTCTGTCCAGTTCACATCGGAACTACACAGAAAGAACAGGGGACCCCGTCACAACAGTTGCCATACCTGGCTTCACTCTATATAGCCACCATCCTTCTCTAAGTGTTCTTCACATCTGGAACACACTAGTCTTCCCCTCCTGGACATTCTGCCCTCAGGCAGGGCCAGGCACTCCGATTCAGTCTCTCAGCAGGTAGTCTTCTAGACACTAGGCAGACCCTCAGCTACTCCAGCAGGAAATACAGACTTCAGGTGATGTCCTCTCATCTTCACAAGATTGGTTGTCATGCAGACATAAGCCCTGGTCACACAATGGTTCTTCAAGTACTCTGTGGAGCACTCCCTTCCTGGATCATGAAGAATGTAGTACAGGAACAAAGTGTGGTGATTTGTATCCTACTTTTATACTCATATTTCAGACATGGGACGTGGATCCATTGTCTAAGGTTTCAGAGCCGATTTGGGGTGGTTCTATCTCAAATTTAGTTTTCTGGCTGTTCCTCAGACACAGTCTTTGTACAAGGTGATGCCTCTTACAGCATGCAGCAGTAGGGCTGCCTCCAAGCAGAAGTATCAAAACAAGGGCACACCAGAGTGAGTGAGACTCTGCACCTGTCTATAATCAGCCTTCCTGAAGCAGTAGTCAGGGACAGACAAAAGGGCAGACCCTGGCAAATACTTCTTCACCTTAAACAACAGAAATTGTAATCTCATCCCTACCATATACAAAATAGCAGTTCTCAGGAAGAACTAATCAGTAGTCTGTTGTAAGAAAGACCCTCAATGAATTTATAAAGATAGCCTTGTCTCTATCCACCTTACTTCGGTGTCTGGATCTCCACCATCCAGCTACAGGAATGCTTGCAACACACTTCAACTGTCCGTACAAACAATGTCTATCCTCCATCTTGTGCCTTGCTAAACCAGGATCATCCAAGATAGATCCCACTAGTTTTAGACCTCGGATTTTCACAACACTCAGAGTCAATCTGCCATACATATGGTACACAGTTACTGCACATACATGTACTTAGCATACGTATGGGTTCTGGGTTTTACATAACAGTGGAACTATACAAAAGGAGCCTTAGGTTCATTTGTTCTTGCCAGAGAGAAAAAGATCTTGCCCTACTACTGATTCAAAACACACGGTATGCTGCCATCAAAGCTTTATGTGATGCTCTAGGGCATGGATAGTAGTTCGATGCCCACTATGTGGCCCACTTGGTGTGCCCCTTCAGCCCACAGAACAATGTCTGGACGTTGCATTACCAGGGATAAGCCCAGGACTGTGTGCATACACTACATTTTTGTAACACCTGGCCTAAACAAAGACAGGATACCATGTTCACATGCTGTCGGGCTCTAAGGGTACAGGAACATGCCAATTTGCTACATTCTTTTCCCAACTCTATGTCATAAACACACACCTCATTAGATGTAGGTGGATTCAAGCACTGAGTTCAGAAAGCCGATCTTAGTAGGGCTGTGTGTGAACTGCCATTATCTGACGGAGTGGTTGGAACAGCCTAATCAAGTAATCTGTCTGCCAGAAAATTGAAAGCACCTGCATATTGCAAACCTCGGAAAGCCTAATCATTTTTTCTCCCTCGTCTGTCCATGAAGATATTTGAATTCATAAAAACACACACCCAACCACTTCCTGCAAATTGTTTTTCTGACTAGGATAGAACTGTGTCAGTTCTATGAGAAGTAACAATTCTAGGGGCAGAGTTTGGCTTGGATGGCAAATACTGTGCCATCAACATCAGCAAAGCAATTAAACCAACTACAAGATGGCGTTCTGGAACAATTATCCACAAAGAGCAACTTAGTATAGGTCTGTGACACTGAAACCTCAACCCCCCACTACCACTGCCCACTTTGAATGAAAATTCTCCATGAGCTCTTCCACAGTGGCTAGATGTGGTGTCATAACATTGTCAGATGTCTGTTATGGATACAAAGTATCTTATTTGCCCTCACAAACTCTTATATTTATATTCAGATGTCTTCAATGTTCATCAGACAGCCAGAGAGCAAGTCAGTAAATACTCATCCCACATTGGTCTACAGATGACACGCGCCAACAGGCTAAAAAGGAATCTTTCTAAAACAAATATTTCTTAGAAAACCATATTGCCAATTTATGGTCTATTGCATTTTTGCATAGATTTGGAAACCGTCAGAAGCTGTGGCACTGTGCGACTTCAATTGTTGACACCTGAGGCTTCATCATTGTTGATGTCATGAATCCCATATATAGTGTCACAAGAGCTGGTGAAATCAGTTATACAAAAAAAGAACTGTACCATAGAGGTATAGGACAGAGAGTAGCAGAAGATTAAATTTAGGTTCAAATTATGAAAAATACACAAAAACCCATTTAGGGCTTATGAGAGGGAGAGTAATGATTAATTTGCAGGAAGATATGCAGAACATTCCCGAAGAAAACTCCTTACTGCAGATTTATGTTAATCACCTATCAAGCATTTGCTTAAAGCAGTTTGGCTGAGGTGTATAGTTAGAATACTGTAGGTTACTTACCTTTACACCTCATTTTACAGTATTGGTATGGTTTACTGATATGCTATTTGAAGATTCCCCCACATCAAGGTGGGAATCCGGCAGTAACACAAATATGAACTAGATTATTTCTTAAAGCAGAAATCCATGCACAGGAGCTTTGTTTTGTTTTGAGACTGCTGTCTCAGTCTCTAGAAAAGCAACCCTTTACCCATAGCCCTCTGTCCTGCAGCAATATCTTCTTTTCTCAGATTCTCTATCACATTTTGCAACACTTAAGTAATAGAAATGAGACAACTAATTGGGAGACTGGTAGCATCTTGAGTATGTCCTTCTGCAAGAAGGTGTTCAGAGGATGGAGATCTACAATAGGACACGGGGGAACGAGGAATTAGCGGGAGTGAGAGCTAGTCCCTATTTCCCGGGCTGGAACGCTCTCTATGACTACTTTGGTCAAAGAGGTTGCACTTCCCGGAGTAAAATGTATAGGTGCTCTTCTAAAAGATACTCTGATGTGGGTGGAAGCTTTGGTGGGTCGACAAGGAACAGCAGGGCATAGCCTCGTTGAAGAATCTAGAGGTCTCACCTGTTGGATGTTGGATGTTACAGTTTTTTGAGGAAATGTCTGATCCTGCCCCACAGGGTGGCAGTGTGCCACTAGAGGCAAACTAAAGCAGCTTGGAGGCTGATGTCCCAGGGGTGAGAGAATCGGGAAGTTTTCTGCCCCTGGTAGCCTGGTCGCTGCCTGATTGATCCCCTACCCAAACAGGACGGGGGTGTCTGTTGCAGAGGCACAGGGCCTTCACGTTGCATGTACGCCAACTCTCTGGAGTAGTATGGGCGAAATTGCTGAGGGTGCTGTCTTGCCGGAGTGGAAAGGATTAGAGTGTAGAGTGCTGTGGTTTCTTTCTTTGAAGCGCTTCAATGCTTAATATTCCTTCTTGCCAACTAGACAACATCCATCAAATGGCATATCCATCAAACAGGCCTGCACCTCACCAGAGAAGTCCGTAGATCTAAAGAGTGACACTGAACCACTAGCCCCGATTGCTCTGCCAAAAGTCAGTAGTGTCTAGTGCAGAATGAATGAGGTATTTGGTCACTTCCTGATCATTTTGGAGGGTATGAGCCAGGTTGGTCCAAAATTCTTCAGGTTCTACTGACAAGATCTCGCCAAATGCGTCCTATAACGCATGGGAATATCTCCCTCGCAAACAGCTGGCATTGTCTGACTGGAAGACAAGATTCGCCGAGGAAAGCCTTATTCTTTTCAACTGTGTCTGGGGGAGTTGTAGGGAATAAACTGGAGGCCACCCTAGCGGTGGAAGCCTGAACCGCCAAACTTTCTGCCGCAGGATGCTGTGTCAGGTAGTCATAGTCACCTGGCACTGGGGCCTGTGGCACCGTGGATACCTGCCTGTTCACCAGTGGGCAGGAACAAGGCGTGGACCAGGTGCCCATTAGGGTGTCTGCCAATGATTCACTGAATTGTGACGAGGCTCAGAGGAGGGTTGTAAAACCTCAGTTAAGGCATTCGTTTTGACTTCCATACTTAGAAGCTGTTAAGTCTAATTACTCCGCTGCCCGTCTCATCTTTACAGCAAAAAGGAAGTCTTCCATTGATGACCCAAGGGGAGAACACAACCCACTGTCCTGGAAAATGTCCAACATACTGGCCTGTACGTCTATGTACAGGTTGTCATCATCACAGTGTTGGGGAAAATAATAACTATCATCTCCTTTGTTATTTTTTACTGGCTAGCTGACTGAGCACAGTTAAAACCGAAAAGTTACTGGAGTGCTGCTTTAACGCAAAGGCGTAGTTCTATCTAAGTCAGACTGTACTGGAGGGCATGGGTATGCCTTTGGAACGTGACCTCAGCCGGAGCCAAGATGAGTTTGGCTCTTAGTTTGGTAAGACTATAGGAACAGGGTCTTCATCTGGCAGACACGGTCCAGCTTTGATGGCAAAGGGACTGATGTGGATTGGAAATTTGCTCAGACTTCGGAGCAGAACCTGAGACAGGTTCAGGAAACACAGTGGGGGCAGATCAGCCAGCAGTAACTCAAATAGAGAACTCTCCAGATCCTTGGGGCCCAACGGCATGCCAAAGGTAGTCAGAAGAGTGCCAACGACTCACAACACGGCTTTTCTAAAGGCCTCAATCTGATGCAACATTGCCAATGGATCTGTTAAGTCGGGGTGCATCGGGATCAGCTGCAGAATCGGCAGATGCCTGAAACTTGTGTGTTACATTTTCATAAGGCTTTGGCTGTCAAATGCATCTCCCCTCTTCAGGAGTCGGCAAACACCATTGATACAGTGGGTCAACATCTATTATCGACCCATGCAACACATGAATGCTTTAAAACCTAATATGTGTTGAGGGAAAAGGAGTAAGAATACATTTGAAATACAAATAAAGTAAGTTCCAAGCCATTGGCATCTGTAGCACACATGGTGCTGATACTGTTGGCACACCTATGAAAGGGCCTCTCTGATAATTCTAAAAGGACCCTGGTGGGATTTCAAAATTAGAGTCCAGTTTGATTCATGGAGATATTTAAAAAGGCAAGGAATGTAGGGAGAGTAGTATCTAATAGAAGGATAACTGAGATTATAGCTAATCTGCCCTCCACACTTACATTCAACACAGTGCTGATCACTTTCTCAAGAAGAAATTGCAGAGAACAAAACAACTAGTGGATTAGTCTTACTGTCAGGAGCCGATGGGCTGTCCAGTCTCAGTTCCATTGGAGTGTCTAATTTGTTTTTCACAATCAATGCAGAACGAACTGTTATAACCTTCCGAGCACTCCCTTCCATGGTGACAGCAAACACCACCCGAACTGGAGGCAATGAAGAAAACTGGAAAAATATCACATTAAAGGGTCATTTTTAAGGTATATTATTAAACAATGAAATGCTGGAACAAAATGTAGGCATGTGACCAGTATAATAATAGTTCCTGCTGGTTGTCAAATAAAAGGTAGGTACTACAATATTGTAAAATTTCATATTTTGTTGACCAAGTGAACTCAATCAATTATAATTAAAGGTTGACTCGGTCAGTTTTAATGGTACTGATTCTCACTTTTACATGTTTCATTTCAACTTACAATAAATGTCTATTAAATAAAAGATGCAAACATACAATAAATGTTCATTAAATAAAAATAAATACTGAATACTATGTTGCTCTTAAATCTGCTGTTGGCTTTCCCCATAACTCTAAATACAATCTGCCTTCTGAATGTATGGAAAATTCTAAACAAGGTTAAGAACCTTAAAAAGGTAAATGTTCTGCATTGAGTATCTAGAGAAACAGATTGAAACACATAGATACAATGATGTGTCTACAGGGAACTATCTGATTGTTTCTGCGAAAACTGGCTTAGAGTTTTCCTCCATGTGTGGAAATGAGGTGTATTATATGGTGTGGTTGTTCCACCTCACGGTGCAATACACTTATCAACCCCATTAGGTCCAGTAGATTTAGTCTGTCAAACCCTCAGCTTAATCCTGGTAGCTGTGGCACTGAGAAGCAAGATTTACACGGAGAAACTAGTGTAAAGCATTTAAACAGCACCAAAAGAACTGAAGAAGAAATCGACACGACACTCAAGAAATCTGACACCCATTTATAAAATTAGACTATATTTTTATAAGGATTTAGACACCAAAACGAAAAAGATCTACTGGAGGGTTCCAGAGATATTGATTTTACAAGAAATAATAAATCAAAGCATTTTCACTCAACTGGGAACAAATCTTGACAAATTCAACGAATTTGACACTTACAAAACTTGGGTATGTGTCAATGTGGTTGGGAAGAAGTATTTGGTGCGACTAACTCCAGTAGGGAGCTAGTCAGGGGGACCAGCAAGGTCCTTAGAAACAGTTACCTCCACAGACGAAGCAGTCCTCAAACAGTTCCAGGCACTTTACCTGCATTGCAATAGAAAGTTATGTTGTCAGCAGTGTAGGCAAATGTCGGCTGCACAAGTATAGTCATTCTCAATCTATCTAGTACTCGATAATGCTCAACTTAACGTGACCCCACCGCTTAGAAGTCACATGTAAGAGAAAATGTATTTCTCTCCCAATGAAAGAAGTAATGTCAAGGAGCATACAAATCTATACAATTCAACTGTAAAGTACAATCCATATCTTGAATCCAAACAATTCCAGAAAAGTATAGAGAAGGGAGTCTTGAAAATTCTTGTATTAAATTTGTCTTTATTCTCAGTCAAGTGCGAGAATGCATACATCAGCCCAGCCAACGCGTTTTGCCCAACATGGACTTCCTCAGGGCTGTAAAAACAATTAAATAAGTATCTTTTAGTTTCTAATATGTAACACAAGATTAAAGTAACCTCCAATCAAAAAAACAAGATAGACATGGCAAAAAGCAAAAGAAGGTATCTCATCTCCTATTTACAAGAATGTGTTATTAAAGAGTTCTTCTTTAATATGTGACCCCCTGCCTATATACAATCTTAAATCAATGGTATAATATTCCCCCAAAATTTCTTTTTAGAAAGTACAGTCTTATTCACTATTTGTTGAATTTCATAGTCGATAGAAATCAAGCATACATAGCATCGAATTGTCACCACAATATCTCTCTGATCCTTCATGATCCTTACAATTAGTTTATGGTTCGCAGAATGATATTTGATAGCAGCCTGCATCCCAAAGGTGGGCAGTGGATAAAATAGAAAAAAAGAATAATGGTCAATTAAAATATAAAGTGGTTGCGAATAGAGTCTAAAATCGCCATTAAGCAAGGAACCCGTGGTGGCTAGCATTCGTCCTTAATAGGCTGCATAAAAATACTAAAATTACTCTTTTAACCAAATCAATAGACTAAAAGTAAGACAAGAACTCACTTGGGTCTATTTTTGCTATTTAGATGAATCGATCTTCCTTCTAATCCGTTGCCAAAATACACGCTGGGACTCCCCCGTAGCGTCCAATAAGCTTAAAGGATAATTGCCTTTATATCACATCTAGAAGTGGAAAACATTATATAATATCAGGCCTATTACCTACATGTATATACTCCCACAGTTAATTTAACAAACGATTCCGTTAGCTCGCGAAGAATGAGCCCGAGAAGTAATTAACTCAGTAAAATACTAGTATTCACTTTGAATCTCCCTAATACCATTTGTGTCCCAGGTTAGAACACATATCTAAGGCAATATTTGGAATTTCAACCCCATGGTTGTAAAGCGTAGGAGCTATAGTCCTCAATTACCATTCACAGCATAATATCATAAGGATGGAGGAGCCCAAAGAATCAGGACGGTCTATCCATCCTCCTCCCACAGCAACTGAAAGATAATTTTCAATTGTCAAAAACCGCTCCTAGCATGTCCCTTACGTGAAATATCTCACCTGCTGAGTGCAGCAATCAAGTTTCCAAGCCGTTCGTCTATCCGTCATAAGATTGCTCCCGCAGCCGACCTCAAATTTAAGTTATGTATCGACCAATCAAAATGATTCCCTATTCCCGCCAGTTCGTCGTCCTATCAGGTATTAACAAAGTCAAGCCACCTATGTATATGTTACGCCATCAGCTATCCAGGCGCTGTCTCCACTTTGATCTTCAAAAAGCGCGGGCCAATCAGAATATACCCCTATTCTGTCCCCGTCGGGACCAATCACAGTGTGTAATTTCTATCCAGGAAGAATACTATCGAACCGATTAGAGAATGGAAATCTCCGCCAGTCAGGAGTTGGCTAATGTCATATTTTAAGTAATCTTAATCTAACTTCGTTTCAACCAATAATATAATATAAGTATACATAGAGAAAATGGAGCGAACACACAAGTTACTTACCTTCGGTAACGATATATCTGTAAGAAACATTAGTTAGTGATAGATTCCTTACCTTATAATACCCCCAGGCGTCAGACTGGATCCGGAAAGTTTTCGTCAGCAGTACCCCTGCGCGTCGGAAGGTGGCGTCGTGCGGCTCCGCGTCCGTCGTTGGCGTCGTGGTCGCCGAGATGACGTCGCGGCAGCTACTTAGATGCCGCCCTCGCGCGCTGACGTCAGTTCTGTACACGACTTTTCGCCCCAGGAATGCAGAGCCATGCAAGATACTGACCACTGGTGCATTGAAACTAGGGCCCTGAAAGGGATGACCTTAACCCTAGAAATCAGTTCGCAGAACGGGGAGGATGGGTGGAGCGGTAAGGAATCTATCACTAACTAATGTTTCTTACAGATATATCGTTACCGAAGGTAAGTAACTTGTGCATCTGAAAGAAACACGTTAGTGATAGATTCCTTACCTTAGAATAGATACCCCAGCAATACCAACCCCGGTGGTGGGTCTGCGAATCAAGATCACACCAGGAAGTCCCGGAGAACAGAACGGCCAAAGAAGCAGTCTCTCCGGACTTGGCTGTCCAGGCAATAGTGCTTAGTAAAAGTGTGCAGCGAGGCCCACAAAGCTGCATGACAGATGTCTTGTAAGGGGACACCACGTCCCAACGACGTAGTGGCAGCCGTCGCCCTGGTAGAATGGGCATGCAGCCCCAACGGAGGCTCCTTCTTTGCTAGAGAATAACAGGCTTTAATACACAAGACGACCCATCTGGAGATAGTCCGCTTGTGTACGGCCTGACCTTTCTTGGCGCCAACGTAGCCAACAAAGAGCTGGTTATCCACCCGGAACTGTTGTGTGCGACTTAGGTAAAATGAGAGTGCACGTTTTGGGTCCAGACGGTGGAGCCTCTCTTCCTCTCTGGAAAGATGTGGAGGCGGAAAGAAGGTGGGCAAAGTGATGGTCTGCCCGATGTGAAAGGCAGTAACAACCTTCGGCAGAAAGGAGGGACGTGTCCTGAGGACAACCTTGTCCGGATGTACAGATAGAAAAGGAGGTTTACAAGAAAGAGCCTGGAGCTCACTCACTCTCCTAGCAGAGGTGATGGCAACCAGGAAAGCAGTCTTCAGAGTTAACAAACGAAGAGGACAGTTGTGAAGAGGCTCAAAGGGAGCACACATTAAGTACGTGAGAACCAGGTTCAGGTCCCACTGTGGCATTACAAAGGGAACAGGAGGAAAAAGGTGAGTAATGCCTTTGAGGAATCTGTTAACAACAGGGGACTTGAAAAGAGAGGGCTGATCAGGGAGCCTGAGAAAGGCCGAAATAGCAGAAAGGTAGCCCTTGATAGTGCCCAGAGCAGAGCCCTGCTGGGCCAAAGAAAGAAGGAACAGTAGGACCTCAGAAAGAGGGGCAGAAAGTGGATCCACAGCCTTTGCTGTGCACCATGCCACAAATTTGTTCCACCTGCAGGCGTATACCAAGTTAGTGGAGGGACGCCTAGCTGCCAGAATGACATCACAGACTTCAGGAGGCAAGTCAAAAGGAATCAACTGCCGCCGCTCATTCTCCACGCAAAGAGGTGGAGACTGGACAGGTTCGGGTGGAGGACCGTCCCTTGCTGCTGCGACAGAAGATCCTCCCGAAGAGGCAATCGGATCGGGGGATCGATGGTCATACTGAGTAGCTCGGGATACCAAACTCTTTGAGCCCAGTCGAGAGCCACAAGAATGACTTAGGCCCGGTCGCGCCTGATCTTCTTCAGCGCTCTGGGCAGAAGTGGTATAGGCGGAAAGGCGTTTAGAAGACCGCAACTCCACGCGCGACGAAAAGCGTTGCCGAGCGAGTGCCGCCTTGGAAATTCCAACGCGCAGAATTGCTGACATTGCGCGTTCTCTTCGGTGGCGAATAGATCTAACCAAGGCTCTCCCCGCTGTCGAAAGAGACCTTGTGTCACGTCCGAGTGAAGACGCCATTCGTGATCCATCATGCACCTGCGGCTGAGTTCGTCCGCCCTGGCGTTCAGTGAACCTGCCAGGTGTTGACCCACCAGGGAAAGGCCCTGATGTTCCAGCCATGTCCAGAGGCGCAGAGCCTCCTGACATAGGGTCCACGACCCCGCCCCGCCCTGCTTGTTGCACTACCACATGGCGGTGGTGTTGTCTGTGAAGCACAAGTTACTAACTTGTGTAACGATATATCTGTAAGAGACAGTAGTTAGTGACAGATTCCTTACCTTAGAATATCCCCAGGTGTCAGGCTGGATCCGGAAAGTTTTGCGTAGCAGTACCCTTGCGCGTCGGTAGGCGGCGTCGTGCGGCTCCGAATCCGTCGTCGGCATCGCCGGGATGACGTCGCGGGCAGTACTTAGACGCCGCCCCTGCGCGCTGATGTCAGTTCTGTACACGACTTTCCGCGCCAGGAACGCAGAGCCATGCAAGAAGCTGACATTGGTGTCTGAAAAATACTAGGGCCCTGAAAGGGATGTCCTTAACCCTAGAAATCAGTTCGCAGAACGGGGAGGATGGGTGGGGCGGTAAGGAATCTGTCACTAACTACTGTCTCTTACAGATATATCGTTACACAAGTTAGTAACTTGTGCATCTGAAAGAGACACGTTAGTGACAGATTCCTTACCTTAGAATAGATACCCCAGCAATACCAACCCCGGTGGTGGGTCTGCGAACAAAGATCAGACAAGGAAGTCCTGGAGGACAGAACGGCCAAAGAAGCCGTCCCTCCGGACCTGACTGTCAAGGCAGTAATGCTTGGTAAACGTGTGCAGCGAGGCCCACGTAGCTGCCTGACAGATAACCGGCAGCGGAACACCGCGGCCCAAGGCCGTGGTAGCAGCCGTTGCCCTGGTGGAATGGGCACGCAGCCCAACAGGAGGCTCCTTCTTAGCCAAAGAATAGCAGGTTTTGATGCACAAGGTAACCCAGCGGGAGATGGTCCTCTTGTGCACCGCCCGACCTTTTTTGGCGCCCACGTAGCCAACAAAGAGCTGGTCATCCACCCGGAAGTGTTTTGTGCGGTCAATATAGAAGGAGAGCGCACGTATTGGGTCCAGACGGTGGAGCCTCTCTTCCTCTCTGGAAGGATACGGAGGCGGAAAGAAGGTGGGCAAAGTGATGGTCTGCCCAATGTGGAAAGCAGTAACCACCTTTGGCAAGAAGGACGGACGCGTCCGAAGAACAACCTTGTCTGGATGAACAGACAGAAAGGGAGGTTTGCAAGATAGAGCCTGGAGCTCACTCACCCGCCGAGCGGAGGTGATGGCCACCAGAAAGGCTGTCTTCAGAGTCAGAAGACGAAGAGGACAGTTATGTAGAGGCTCAAAGGGAGCGCACATTAAAAGGTAAGAACCAAGTTCAAGTCCCACTGAGGCATCACAAACGGAACAGGAGGGAAGAGGTGTGTAATGCCTTTTAAGAACCTGTTAACAACAGGGGACTTGAAAAGGGAGGGCTGATCAGGGAGCCTGAGGAAGGCCGAGATAGCACAAAGATAACCCTTGATGGTACCCAGGGCAGAACCCTGTTGGGCCAGAGAGAGAAGGAACAGAAGGACCTCAGAAAGAGGGGCAGAAAGGGGATTCACAGCCTTTGCTGTGCACCATGCCACAAATTTGTTCCACCTGCAGGCGTATACCACCTTAGTGGAGGGACGCCTGGCTGCCAGAATCACATCACAAACTTCGGGAGGCAAGTCGAAGGAATCAACTGCCGCCGCTCAATCTCCACGCAAGCAGGTGTAGACTGGACAGGTTC
Source organism: Calotriton arnoldi (assembly GCA_963921515.1). Classification (NCBI taxonomy): domain Eukaryota; kingdom Metazoa; phylum Chordata; class Amphibia; order Caudata; family Salamandridae; genus Calotriton; species Calotriton arnoldi. The sequence continues at coordinate 25,052 of CAWUFW010011527.1, read as the reverse complement.
GGGTGGAGGACCGTCCCCTGCTGCTGCGACAGAAGATCCTCCCGAAGAGGCAGACGGATCGGGGGATCTACGCTCATATTGAGTAGCTCGGGATACCAAACTCTTCGAGCCCAGTCCGGAGCCACAAGAATGACTTGGGCCCGGTCGTGCCGAATCTTCTTCAACACTCTGGGTAGAAGTGGTATAGGCGGAAAGGCGTACAACAGACCGCAACTCCACTCGTGACGAAAGGCGTCGCCGAGCGAGTGCCGCCTTGGAAATTCCAACGCGCAGAACTGATGACATTGCGCGTTCTCTTCGGTGGCGAATAGATCTAACCAAGGCTCTCCCCACTGTAGAAAGAGTCCTTGCGCCACTTCCGAGTGAAGACGCCATTCGTGATCCATCATGCACCTGCGGCTGAGTTCGTCCACCCTGGCGTTCAGCGAACCTGCCAGGTGTTGAACCATCAGGAACATGCCCTGATGTTCCAGCCATGTCCAGAGGCGCAGAGCCTCCTGACAAAGGGTCCACGACCCCACCCCGCCTTGTTTGTTGCAGTACCACATGGCGGTGGTGTTGTCTGTGAACACCTGCACTACCTTCCCTTTGACAGAGGGAAGGAATGCCTTGAGTGCAAGTCGGATCGCCCGGAGCTCCAGAATGTGAGCCGGGACTCCGCCGGAGACCAGAGGCCTCTGATCTCCGCCTCTCCCATGTGACCGCCCCATCCCAGAAGGGACGCGTCCGTCACAACTGTGTGCTCTGGCTGGGGAAGGGAGAGGGATCTGCCCATGACCCATTGCCGGTTCGAGAGCCACCACTGCAACTGTTTTGCAGTCCCCTCCGAGATCTGGACGTGATCGGACAGGTTGCCCTGGTGCTGCGCCCACTGGAACTTCAGGTCCCACTGCAGAGCCCGCATATGCCATCTGGCATGATTGACCAGCAGGATGCAGGAGGCCATGAGGCCCAGCAGCCTCAGGGTCATCCGTACCGAAACCCAGGATAGAGGCCGAAAGATCGGAATCATAGCCTGAATATCCCGGACTCGCCGCTCGGGAGGATAGACCCGAAACTGCGTCGTGTCCAGAACTGCTCCGATGAAAAGGAGCTGTGGAGAAGGAATCAGGTGCGACTTCGGCACGTTGATGGAGAACCCCAGCGAGTGCAGGAGTTCGGCCGTAGTCTGGAGGTGGGAGACGACTGCCTGGGACGAGCCCGCCTTCAGCAGCCAGTCGTCGAGGTAGGGGAAGACTGGAACCCCTGCCCGGCGCAGATGAGCTGCGACCACCGCCATCACTTTCGTGAACACCCGAGGGGCGCTGGTAAGGCCAAAGGGGAGCACGGAGAACTGAAAGTGCTCGTGGCCTACCGTGAACCGCAGGTAACGCCGGTGGGCCGGCAGGACGGGGATGTGGAAATATGCGTCCTGCAAGTCCAACGCTACCATCCAGTCCCCAGGGTCGAGAGCAGTCAAGACCTGAGCTAGGGTGAGCATCTTGAACTTCTCATTCCGGAGGAAGCGATTGACGTTCCGGAGGTCCAAGATAGGACGCATGTCCTCCTTGTCCTTTTTGGGCACCAGAAAGTAGTGGGAGTAACAACCACGCCCTACTTCTGGGGTCGAAACGCGTTCGATGGCCCCCTTGGCCAAGAGGGCCGCAACTTCCTTCTGAAGAAGCACCAAGTGATCCCCTGACATGCGGTGGTATTGAGGTGGCATGGCTGGGGGGGAGGGGGGGGTCACAAAGGGGAGGGAGTAGCCCCTTCGGACAATGTCCAAGACCCACTTGTCCGAGGTGATGGCACGCCAGTGGTGAAGGTGATGGCGGACCCTGCCCCCTACTGGCGTGCTGTGCACCTGAAAGGAAGGACTAGGAGGGCTTGGAGGCCGCGGGGGAGGTGGCCTGACCCGCACGCTGTTTACCCGACCCGCCTCGGCGGGAGCCACGTCCTCGGGCACGCGAAGGCGCCTGCTGCGCGGGCCGGTGGCTGGGCAGTGGACGTGACTGGGCGCCCCTTCTGTGGCCACGAATTGGGCGAAAAGCAGACTGTTGCGGAGGGCGCACAGCAGAAAGGCCCAGGGACTTGGCTGTAGCCCGTGAGTCCTTAAAACGCTCCAACGCATGGTCTGCCTTATTGCCGAAAAGGCCGACACCATCAAAGGGCATGTCCATAAAAGTGTTTTGGACATCACCCGAGAAACCAATGGTTCTCAGCCAGGCGTGACGACGCAGCACCACTGTCGTTGCAAGCGATCTGCCTAGCGAGTCGGCGGTATCTAGGCCACATCTGATGGTATACTTCGCCGCATCCCTTCCTTCCGCAATGGCGCGGGAAAGCAGTGCCTGGACCTCCTCAGGACACTGGGGCAGAACCTGCGCCACCGAATCCCACAAAGAGTGGGAATATCGGCCCAAGAGGCAAGTGGTGTTGACAGACCGCAAGCCAGCACTGGAGGAAGAAAAACCTTCTTCCCAAATTGATCCAGTTTTTGGATTCCCTATCCGGGGGAGCGGTAGGGAAGGCGCTCTGGGAAGCAGAGGCTTGGACAACCAAGCTCTCAGGGGTGGGGTGTTGGGAGAGAAACAGGGGGTCGCCCGGAGCAGGGCGATGGCGTCGGGCTACGTTCCTATCCACAGGAGCCCCTGTGGTGGGCTTGGACCAGGTGCCCAAAAGAACGTCAGAAAGTGCCTCGTTGAATGGCAGCAGTGGCTCCGAGGAGGTAGCCGCCGGCTGAAGCACTTCCGTCAGGATGTTAGTCCTGACAGCCACTGTAGGTAACTGGAGGTGTAAAGCCTCAGCTGCCCTACGCAACACCGTTGCAAAGTTTGCTCCCTCCTCCGTTGCCACGGAAGGAGGAGATAGCATGCCAGAGTCAGGGGAAGTGTCCAGACCACTGGCATCCCCAAGTTCCTCAGCCCAGTCCTGATCGAACTCACATTGGGCAGTGAGAGGGTCCTCAGACCCCTCCCAGTCCTCTTCGTCCTCCAAAACAGGCTCAAAGTAAGGAGTAGGGACATGCGGAACCCAAGGCCGCATCGGCGCCGGAGTCGATCGACGCCGGTCCGGCGCCGTGTCTGGATCCGGAGAGAACCGGGGTACAACGCCGCCCGGAGCCCCGGGCGGCGCCGGGAACTGCACTGGTGAACTCGGCGCCGGTGGAGGTGTCGTCAAGTCAACCGGCGTCGATTGGGGTTGCGGCAACACCGGGGCCGGGACCGAGGCTGGCGTCGCTGGCGGCGCCGGGACCGGAGTCGCCGGCAGCGCCGTAGGAACCGCAGAAGGGCCCGAGGGGCCCGAAGGCGCACCGGGGGGACCTTGAGGCCCGAAGAGGCGGGCCATGGCCGACAGGAACTCCTCTATTTCGGCCGGAGTCGCCGCCGAACCCGGGAAGGGCGGGTAATGCGGCTGCGGCTCCACAGGCACTCCCGGAGCCGCGGGGACGGTGCCGACAGGACCCTCAGCCGAGTCGCAAGACCGGCGAGGGGAAGTCGTCGAGCGATGACGCTTCTTCGACTTCTTGTGCTTCGACTTACCGGAGGAGTGCGAAGACTTGGACCCCGACGACCGATGACGACTCCGCGACCGGCCCCTCGACCTCTCACGTGACCGGGGCTTGGATTGGCGCGGTGCCGACTGCCGGACCTCGAGGAGCTTTCGAGACCGCTCTCGCAAAGCCTTCGGATGCAAGGCCTGGCAATCGGGGCACGACTTGGAGTCGTGGTCGCGTCCGAGGCAGTAGAGACAATCTCGATGCGGGTCCGTGATCTACATCATCCGACCACAGGTGTCGCATGGCTTGAAGCCGGGCATCCCTACTGACACCGTCGGAGTCGAACGACTCGAGAAAAAACAGTGATAAAAAATCACAAAAAGTTAGTCAAAAAATGACTAGGGCACTGCTCTTCCCGGATCTGCGCTTACTGGCGCGGAAAAAGAAAGAACTGACGTCAGCGCGTAGGGGCGGCGTCTAAGTACTGCCCGCGACATCATCCCGGCGATCCCGACGACGGACGCGGAGCCGCACGACGCCACCTACCGACGCGCAAGGGTACTGCTACGCAAAACTTTCCGGATCCAGCCTGACGCCTGGGGATATTCTAAGGTAAGGAATCTGTCACTAACGTGTCTCTTTCAGATCACCTGCACTACTCTCCCCTTGACAGAGGGAAGGAATGCCTTCAGTGCAAGTCGGATCGCCCGAAGCTCCAGAAGGTTGATATGGAGCCTGGACTCCGCCAGAGACCAGAGGCCTCTGATCTCCACCTCTCCCATGTGGCCGCCCCATCCCAGGAGGGACACATCCGTTACCACTGTGTGCTCCGGTTGGGGAAGGGAGAGGGATCTGCCAGTGACCCAATGCCGGTTTGTGAGCTACCACTGCAGCTGGTGTGCAGTGCCCTCTGAGATCTGGACGTAATCGGACAGGTTCCCCTGATGCTGCACCCACTGGAACTTCAGGTCCCACTGCAGAGCCCGCATATGCCATCTGGCATGAGTGACCAGCAGGATGCAGGAGGCCATGAAGCCCAGCAGCCTCAGGGTCATCCTGATCGAAACCCAGGATAGAGGCTGAAAGATCGGAATCAGAGCCTGAATATCCTGGATTCGCCGTTCGGGAGGATAGACCCGAAAGTGCGTCGTATCCAGAACCGCTCCGATGAAAAGGAGCTTCTGAGAGGGAATCAGGTGCGACTTCGGCACATTGATGGAGAACCCCAGCAAATGCAGGCGGTCGGCCGTAGTCTGGAGGTGGGAGACGGCTGTCCGGGGCGAGCCTTCAACAGCCAGTCGTCGAGATAGGGGAAGACTGGAACCCCTGATCTGCGCAGATGAGCTGCGACCACCACCATCACTTTCGTGAACACCCGAGGGGCGCTGGTAAGGCCAAAGGGGAGCATGGTAAACTGAAAGTGCTCGTGGCCTACCGTAAACCGCAGGTAACGACGGTGGGCCGGCAGGACGGGAATGTGGAAATATGCGTCCTGCAGATCCAACGCTACCATCCAGTCTCCAGGGTCGAGGGCAGACAAGACCTGAGGCAGAGTTAACATCTTGAACTTCTCCTTCCGGAGGAAGCGATTGACGTCCCTGAGGTCCAAGATAGGACGCAGGCCCTTGTCCTTCTTGGGCACCAGAAAGTAGTGGGAATAACAACCACGTCCTACTTCTGGCGCAGGAACGCGCTCGATGGCCCCCTTGGCCAAGAGTGCAGCAACTTCCTGTTGAAGAAGTGCCAAGTGATCCCCCGAAATGCGTTGGTACTGGGGTGGCATGGCTGGAGGGGTAGTCTCGAAGGGGAGGGAGTAGCCCCTTCGGACTATTTGTAAAACGCACCTGTCCGAAGTGATGGTGCGCCAGTGGGGGAGGTGATGGCGAATCCTGCCGCCCACTGGCGTTTGATGGGCCTGAAAAACCGGACTAGGAAGGTTTGGAGGCAGTGGTGTCCGGGGTGGAGGTGGACTGACCCGCCCGCTGGCCCCCTGACCCGCCTCGGCGGGTCCCACGTCCGCGCTGAGACTGTTGCTGCGCAGGCCTGTGGCTCTGAAGCGAACGTGTCGGGGCGCCCCTTCCGTGGCCACGAAAGGAGCGAAAAGCAGAAGGTGGAGCAGGGCGTGTGGTGGAAAGGCCCAGGGACTTGGCCGTAGCCCGCGAGTCCTTAAAGCGCTCCAACGCACTATCTGCCTTGTTGCCAAAAAGGCGAATGCCATCAAAGGGCATGTCCATCAGGGTCTTCTGGACATCCCCAGAGAAACCAGTAGTCCTCAGCCAGGCGTGGCGACGGAGCACCACTGTCGTGGAAATCACCCTGCCCAGCGAGTCGGCGGTGTCAAGGCCACATCGAATCGTGAACTTTGCTGCATCTCTCCCTTCAGCAATAGCCTGAGAGAGCACTGTCAGGGCCTCCTCCGGACACTGAGGCAGCACATGCTCCACCGTATCCCACAGAGAGTGGGAATAACGGCCCAAGAGGCATGCAGTGTTCACAGACCGCAGCCCTGAACTGGCAGAAGAAAAAATCTTCTTCCCAAATTGTTCCAGTTTCTTGGATTCCCTATCCGGAGGTGCGGTAGGGAATGCGCTCGGGGACGCAGAGGCTTGGACAACCAAGCTCTCAGGGGTGGGGTGTTGGGAGAGGAAAAGGGGGTCACCCGGGGCCGGGCGATGGCGTCGGGCCACGTTCCTATCCACAGGAGCCCCTGTGGTGGGCTTGGACCAGGTGCCCAAAAGACCGTCTGACAGTGCATCATTAAAAGGCAGCAGTGGATCCGCAGAGGCAGCCGCCGGCTGAAGCACTTCTGTCAGGAGGTTAGTCCTGACGGCCACTGTAGGGAGCTCGAGGTGGAGGGCCTCGGCCGCCCTACGCACCACGGCGTAACTTGCACCCTCCTCCGTAGCCACGGTAGGAGGAGGAGTGAGCATGCCAAGGTCAGGAGAGGTGTCAAGACCACTGGCATCCCCCAGTTCGTCTGTCCAGTCCGGGTCTAACTCACAGTGTGCTGTGAGAGGGTCCTCAGACCCCTCCCAGTCCTCCCCTTCCTTCGAAGGCTGATGAACATGCCGAAAATAAGGAGGATGGACATAGGGATAGAAAGGTCCCATCGGCGTCGGAATCGGCGTCGAGCGACACCGTTCCGGCGCCATGTCCACTTCAGGGCTGAAACCGGGGACGAAGTCGCCCGGTGAGACGGGCGACGTCGGAAGTGGTGCCAGAGGGGTCGACGTCGGTGGAGGTGTCACAAGGTCAACCGGCGTCGACCGGGATCCAGGCCTGGATCCATAGGGGTCCTGCGGCACTGGGCCGGAGCCGACAGCGAAGCCGGAGCCGTCGGCAGTAAAGGGCAAGGACCCCCAATCAGACCCGCGGGGCCCGATGGCGCACGGGCAGGGCCCAACGGCCCAAAGAGGCGAGCCATGGCTGACAGAAATTCCTGCAGCTGGGCCGGAGTCGCCGATGGACCCAGGAAGGGCGGGTAGGCCGGCGGCGACTGCGTAGGCTCTGCCGGAGCCGCGGGGGTGGCACCACCCGCACCCTTAGCCGCGACGGGCGAGGGGAAGTCGGAGAGCGACGTCGCTTCTTCGACTTCTTAGAGTGCTTCGTCTTACCTGACCCCGAGTGTGAAGACTTCGATCCCGACGAACCATGGGGGTGGCTCCGCGACCGGTCCCTCGACCTCCCACGGGACCGGGACCTTGAGCGGCGCGGAGCCGACTGCCGGACTTCAAGCAACTTTCGGGACCGCTCCCGCAAAGTCTTCGGCGCCATGGCCCGGCAGTTGGGGCACGACTTGGGGTCGTGGTTGCGCCCCAGGCAGTAGAGACACACTCGGTGCGGGTCCGTCACCGACATCATGCGATGACATTCCTCGCAGGACTTGAAACCGGGCATCCCTACGGCACCAGGAGTCGATCGACTCGAAAAAAGAGACAAAAAGGCCTCGAAAAACTCAGTCAAAAAATGACTGGGGGTACCGCTCTCTCCGGATCTGCGCTTGCTGGCGCGGAAAAAGAAAGAACTGACGTCAGCGCGCGAGGCCGGCGTCTAAGTAGCTGCTGCAACGCCATCTCGGTGACCACAACGCCAACAACGGACGCAGAGCCGCACGACGCCACCTTCCGACGCGCAGGGGTACTGCTGACGAAAACTTTCCGGATCCAGTCTGACGCCTGGGGGTATTCTAAGGTAAGGAATCTATCACTAACGGGTTTCTTTCAGATTAACAGTATTAAAAGGTGAAGTCTTCTGAGCTAAATACTTCTTTGGTCCGAGCAGGCCAATCACCTACTTCCAAAGACATTACCTTGTTGGAACCAATCACATCATGTCAATTCTATCCGTAAAATACGAAGCCAAACGGGCTGGGAGTGCATGGAAGTGGATTCCTATACAAGAGATTCCTCTCTGGTCAGCACAGTACGAGAGCCAATCAAACGGCATCCCTTTAGTAACTGATCTACGTTCAGTTTCAGAAAAATCGCCATAATGTGGATAACACAGACGACAGTCTAAGTCAAAAAGAGGTAAAGGGTAGGTTGCTCAGTGTTCGAAAAAATCTAATAAGATCAACTGAAGCGACTAGAACGGCTATAAAGGCAATTATCCTTTAAGCTTATTGGACGCTACGGTGAAGTCCCTGCATGTATTTTGACAACGGATTAGAAGGAAGATCGATTCATCTGAATAGCAAAAATAGACCCAAGTGAGTTCTTGTCTTACTTTTAGTCTATTGATTTGGTTAAAAGAGTAATTTTAGTATTTTTATACAGCCTACTGAGGACGAATGCTAGCCGCCGCGGGTTCCTTGCTTAATGGCGATTTTAGACTCCATTCGCCACCACTTTACATTTTAATTGACCTTTATTCTTTTTTTCTATACTATCCACTGCCCACCTTTGGGATGCAGGCTGCTATCAAATATCATTCTGCAAACCATAAGCTAATTGTAAGGATCATGAAGGATCAGTGAGATATTGTGGTGACAATTAAATGCCACGTATGCTTGATTTCTGTCGACTATGAAATTCAACAAATAGTGAATGAGACTGTACTTTCTAAAAAAAAAATTAGGGGGGATATTATACCATTGATGTAAGATTGTATATAGGCAGGGGGTCACTTATGAAAGAAGAACTCTTTAATAACACATTCTTGTAAATAGGAGATGAGATACCTTCTTTTGCTTTTTGCCATGTCTATCTTGTTTTTTTGATTGGAGGTTACTTTAATCTTGTGTTACATATTAGAAACTAAAAGATACTTATTTAATTGTTTTTACAGCACTGAGGAAGTCCATGTTGGACGAAATACGTTGGCTGGGCTGATGTATGCATTCTCGCACTTGACTGAGAATAAAGAAAATTTGAATACAAGTATTTTCAAGACTCCCTTCTCTATACTTTTCTGGAATTGTGTGGATTCAAAGATATGGATTGTACTTTACAGTTGAATTGTATAGATTTGTATGCTCCTTGATATTACCTCTTGCGTTGCAATAGATTCCAATGGAGTAGTCCTGATGCAACAGATAAGGGATGCTGAAGATGCTCCAAGGATGCAGTTGATGCAACGCGTTCGACGGGGGTCTTCCTGCGGATATTTCTCGGTCCATGAAGATGATTGGGTCTCCAGGTTGCAGGGTCGACTTCCCACAAGGTCCTCACCAGTCTGGCCGAAGTCCAATCGCCAATGGACCAGTCGCCTGATGTTGCGGTCACAGGCCAATCCTTCCTGGGTCGATAACTCGCCTTCTGAGGGTCCCAGCAACTCTCCAACAGCACTCCCGGGCTCAGCAAACTCGGGTGCAACTCTGTGTGTCGGGTCTTGGTCCTTGGTCCTGCACGGCAGAGGTGCTAGCGGCATTAAAATGTTTGGCTACCAACTTTCCCCAGCAGACTTCTTCAGCTGCTGTGTCCTGTGCAGAGAACAGGTGGCCAGTCGGCTGGCCCTTGAAGTCTCTTGGCTGGGCTGTGGAGAAACCTTCCAATGGAGCAGGACAAGGCAGGCACAGTCCCTTCCTTCGCTAACCACCAGGGGAAGTTTTCTTAGGTGCAACCTCTCTTTGCTTGGGCCTCGGTGCAGCAGGGTGGTCCTCCTTCGGTCCTTCTTCCCGTCAGTAGAGATCTGAGGTCTGGGTGCCAGTGGTGCCCCTTTTATGCTTGGAAAAAGCCCTCCGGGAAGGAAGGTTCCCTCCCACTTGGTGAACACTTCCGGTGGACAGTGGCATCTGGCTATCCCTGGATGCACCATTCTGTCCACTCCCAAGATGGTGAGACCCCTCTCTAGGTGTTCAGACCTCCCTAGCTCATCTGTGAGGTGTGGCTACATCAGGGCTGCACGCCCCTAGGGAAATTAAATTATCAACTGGCTTCCCCTATCTGCTCCCCATGGCAGTCTGTTTGCCTATACAACTGGGTATTCTAGGAAACTGGACTCTGTTGCAGTATCCCCCATTTTTTGCCTGGTATCTGATGCACCTTTGACTGAATGTGTGCTGGGTTCCTGCTAACCAGTTCCCCAGTACCAGTGTTCTTTCCCTGAACTGTACCATTGTTCCACAATTGGCACCCCTTTAGGATCCCTATAAGTCCCTAGTAAGTGGTACCTCTGGTACCTAGGACCTTGGCACTAAAAAGGGTCCCCAAGGGCTGCAGCACGAATTGTGCCACCCTAAGGGACCCCTCACCAAGCTCGTGCAAACTGCCATGCCATGCCATTGCATGTTGTTTAGCAGGAGCAAGGCTCAAGGGGTTATGCAGCCTGGACAGGACCCGTATTCAGTATTCCAAAGGTAGGATTGCCTGTCAAGTGGCAACACCCCTAATGCCACCAGGTAATTGAAGAAGTAGTTCAAGAGAGACAGACAATGCCTAGGGAGTTTGTGTTTTTTTTAAAGGAATAAATGCCCAGAAAATAGTTATCAATGATTTGGGTTGGTTTTTATTGTGAGCATCAGGGTTCAAGCCTGATGTACCAGAAAATGCAGCCGACACGTGTTTCACCCAAAGTGGCTGGCACGTCCAAGGCTGATGACCATACATACATGAGCTATAATATACAAAAACTGTGCAGTCAAGCAATTCAAATAGTAATTAGTTATTAAGAAAATCAAAAACACAAAAAAGAAAATATTCAAATTGCACAGAACAAATAACAAAGAAGAAAAAAGAAGGGAAAGGAAAGAAAGCGAAAGAGTCAGAGAGAAATGGAAAAGAGAGGGAGTAGGGAAGGAAAAAAAAGAATACAATTTCAATGATGGTTCTTAAATTGACCATAATGTATACTCATTATTGTTTAGTCACATTAGAATTGCTAAATAGACATAGTGTGTCAAAGTCATGTCATGTTTATAGTTTATTAGTGACAAGTAAGAGAAAAAGCACATGATAAGATTTCAAGACTGGAAACCAGAAGAAATTTCATATAAGGAGGGAAAGCAGCTAATAGTGGAACCAGCTATTTGAGAAAACATGGAAGAACATGGAAAACTTTACCATGAGGAGAGTAGGATGTGTAGTTTTCTTGTAGAGAGAAAAGAGGAAAAGTAACTCACCAAAGTTAAAAGCGAATTGAAAGAAATTGATCCAGGGACCAGGAAATAGGAAATATAAAAATACTCACCAAAAGATCAGAACAAAACTAAAATAAAAGTGTTTGTTAGACATGGTAAGAAAGTTAATATGGACTACAACAAGTGCCCCATTTCTGACAAAACCATGTGGCTTTTATACATGTCATAACTCCCTAATATCCCTACCTATACTTAGTTTTCTCAAACTAATGTATTATGCAGTGTCTGCGATGGCGCCAACTGGAGTCCATATTAACTTTCTTACCATGTCTAACAAACACTTTTATTCTTAGCTACCATGTCTATTATGCCTGTTTGAATGTCGAGAAACATTGTACTTACCAAGATGGCCGAAGCCATTCCTCTGGTTGACTTTCAATACATTCATAAATATGTTGCTCTCGTATACTCCCTTTGCTATACCCCTGTTTGATTTCCCATCACTGCTCTCTACTCCCCGTTTGCTCCTTTCTAGTTCCTCTTTTCTATAGGGACTGTCCAAAGCAATACCATCAACTTACCAGGGCTGTTTATCATATTATAATTAGTCCAGTTTCTATCCCTCCCTTTTTACCTCTTCTGCACGCTTTCCTTATCCCACAAACATGGTTACACTCTTTTTGAGACTCACTGGTTTTGGCTCCTACATATTATGTCTATTATTACAATCTTTCCTTATGGTATCTTGCAACCTTCAAAATGGACACCCCTGGGTTACACCTAGTTGGATCCTGGCAACGAGAAGGACGTTACTCCCTCATCTCTTTCCACTTCCGCCTTTTCTCCTCATTAACGCTTTACGAACTGCTGCTTCGTAACGACCGCAGAGACTTTTATATTTTCGTGTGCTATGTACTACTAAACCGGTGAACACTGCCTCTTTATAATATAGTCACCGGAGTGCCTCACATGTATAACAGTTGATGTCTGAACTGAATATTTTATGAGTACCTGCCCGTCTATTGGGGCTGCCAGCTTATCTTAGTCGCTACAATTTAAGTCAGTTTGGGGAGAAACTTACATGTCTGAATTAAAAGCGCATTTTCATTTCACTTTTACATTTTTACTTCACACTATTCACCCCTACACTTGAGCTGTTTAAGTGGGTTGTTTTATCTGTGCTATTTCACTTACCTGTCCCTCTGGGTCTTTTGATTCCTTTGCAATTTCATTAATACACACCACAAATGTGCCAATGAGTATGCTTTATGCTTAATTTATCTTCCAGCTCAGGTTTTTGCAGTCTAGGATTTGGCCACACAGCTATGGTTTGGACTTTGGCTTTATAAATTCATGCTGTTGGTGCTGTTAGATTCTTAACCCATCAGGTGGACATGACAGGCTTTGTTTCCTACATATATGTGCCTGTAGCACAAGTTACTTACCTTCGGTAACGATATATCTGTAAGAGACATTAGTTAGTGATAGATTCCTTACCTTAGAATATCCCCAGGCGTCAGTCTGGATCCGGAAAGTTTTCATCAGCAGTACCCCTGCGCGTCGGAAAGTGGCGTCGTGCGGCTCCGCGTTTGTCGTAGGCGTCGTGATCGCCGGGATGGCGTCGCAGCAGCTACTTAGACGCCGCCCTCGCGCACTGACGTCAGTTCTGTACACGACTTTCCGCGCCAGGAACGCAGAGCCATGCAAGATACTGACCACTGGTGCATTGAAACTAGGGCCCTGAAAGGGATGACCTTAACCCTAGAAATCAGTTCGCAGAACGGGGAGATTGGGGGGGGCGGTAAGGAATCTATCACTAACTAATGTCTCTAACAGATATATCGTTACCGAAGGTAAGTAACTTGTGCATCTGAAAGAGACACATTAGTGATAGATTCCTTACCTTAGAATAGATACCCCAGCAATACCAACCCCGGTGGTGGGTCTGTGAACCAAGATCACACCAGAAAGTCACAGAGAACAGAACGGCCAAAGAAGCCGTCTCTCCGGACTTGGCTGTCAAGGCAATAATGCTTCGTAAAAGTGTGCAGCGAGGCCCACGTGGCTGCCTGACAGATGTCTTGCAGGGGGACACCACATCCCAATGCAGTAGTAGCTGCTGTTGCCCTGGTAGAATGGGCGAGCAGCCCCACCGGAGGCTCCTTCTTAGCCAGAGAATAGCAGGCTTTTATACACAAGACGACCCAGCGGAAGATAGTCCTCTTGTGTACAGCCCGGCCTTTCTTGGCGCCTACGTAGCCAACAAAGAGCTGGTCATCCACCCGGAACTGTTATGTGCGGTTGAGATAAAATGAGATCGCACGTTTTGGGTCCAGACGGTGGAGCCTCTCTTCCTCTCTGGAAGGGTGCGGAGGCGGAAAGAATGTGGGCAAGGTGATAGTTTGCCCGATATGGAAGGCAGTAACAACCTTTGGCAAAAAGGATGGACATGTGCGTAGCACAACCTTGTCCGGATGAACAGCAGAAAAGGAGGTTTAAAGGAAAGAGCCTGGAGCTCACTCACGCGCCTAGCGGAGGTGATGGCAACCAGGAAAGCAGTCTTCAAGGTTAATAAACGAAGAGGACAGTTATGAAGCGGCTCAAAGGGAGCGCACATCAAATAAGTAAGAACCAGATTCAAGTCCCGCTGTGGCAGCACAAACGGAATAGGAGGGAAAAGGTGAGTAATGCCTTTGAGAAATCTATTTACAACAGGGGACTTGAAAAGAGAGGGCTGATCAGGTAGCCTGAGAAAGGCTGAAATTGCAGAAAGGTAGCCCTTGATAGTGCCCAGAGCAGAGCCCTACTGGGCTAAAGAAAGAAGGAACAGTAGGACCTCAGAAAGAGGGGCAGACAGTGGATCCACAGCCTTTGCTGTGCACCATGCCACAAATTTGTTCCACCTGCAGGCGGATACCGATTTAGTGGAGGGACGCCTGGCTGCCAGAATGACATCACAGACTTGAGGAGGCAAGTTAAATGGAATCAACTGTCGACGCTCAATCTCCACGCAAAGAGGTGGAGACTGGACAGGTTCGGGTGGAGGACCGTCCCCTGCTGCTGCGACAGAAGATCCTCCCAAAGAGGCAGTCGGATCGGGGATCCACGCTCATACTGAGTAGCTCGGGATACCAAACTCTTCGAGCCCAGTCCGGAGCCACAAGAATGACTTGGGCCCGGTCGCGTCTGATCTTCTTCAGCACTCTGGGTAGAAGTGGTATAGGCGGAAAGGCGTACAATAGACCGCAACTCCACTCGCGACAAAAAGCGTCGCCGAGTGAGTGCCGCCTTGTAAATTCCAACGCGCAGAACTGCTGACATTGCACGTTCTCTTCGGTGGCGAATAGATCTAACCAAGGCTCTCCCCACTGTTGAAAGAGACCTTGCGCCACCTCCGATTGAAGACGCCATTCGTGATCCATCATGCACCTGCGGCTGAGTTCGTCCACCCTGGCGTTTGAACACCCTGCCAAGTGTTGAACCACCAGGAAAATGCCATGGCGTTCCAGCCACGTCCAGAGGCGCAGAGCCTCCTGACAGAGGGTCCACGACCCCACCCAGCCTTGCTTGTTGCAGTACCACATGGCGGTGGTGTTGTCTGTGAACACCTGCACTACTCTCCCCTTGACAGAGGGAAGGAATGCTTTCAGTGCAAGTAGGATTGCCCGGAGCTCCAGAAGGTTGATATGGAGCCTGAACTCCGCCGGAGACCAGAGGCCTCTGATCTCCGACTCTCCCACGTGGCCGCCCCATCCCAGGAGGGACGCGTCCGTCACTACTGTGTGCTCCGTTTGGGGAAGGGAGAGGGATCTGCCGCTGACCCAATGCTGGTTCGTGAGCCACCACTGTAATTGTCTTGCAGTGCCCTCCGAGATCTGGACGTAGTCGGACAGGTTCCCCTGATGCTGCGCCCACTGGAACTTCAGGTCCCACTGCAGAGCCCGCATATGCCATCTGGCATGATTGATCAGCAGGATGCAGGAGGCCATGAGGCCTAGCAGCCTCAGGGTCATCATGACTGAAACCCAGGATAAGGGCTGAAAGATTGGAATCATATCCCGAATATCCCGGACTCGCTGTTCGGGAGGATAGACCCGAAACTGCGCCGTGTCCAGAACTGCTCCGATGAAGAGGAGCTTCTGAGAGGGAATCAGGTGCGACTTCGGCACGTTGATGGAGAACCCCAGCAAATGCAGGAGGTCGGCCGTAGTCTGGAGGTGAGAGACAACTGCCTGGGGTGAGCCAGTCGTCGAGATAGGGGAAGACTGAAACCCCTGACCTGCGCAGATGAGCTGCGACCACCGCCATCACTTTCGTGAACACCCGAGGGGCGCTGGTAAGGCTAAAAGGGAGCACGGTGAACTGAAAGTGCTCATGGCCTACCGTGACCCGCAGGTAACGCCGGTGGGCCGGCAGGACGGAGATATGAAAGTAAGCGTCCTGCAAGTCCAACGATACCATCCAGTCTTGTGGGTCTAGGGCAGACAAGACCTGAGCAAGTGTGAGCATCTTGAACTTCTCCTTCAGGAGGAAGAGATTGACGTTCCGAAGGTCCAAGATAGGACGCAGACCTTTGTCCTTCTTTGGAATCAGAAAGTAGTTGGAACGCGCTCTATGGCCCCCTTGGCCAAGAGGGCCACAACTTCCTGCTGGAGAAGTGCCAAGTGATCCCCAGACATGCGGTGGCACTGAGGGGGCACGGCTGGAGGGGTAGTCTCGAAGGGGAGGGAGTAGCCCCTTCGGACTATCTGTAAAACCCACCTGTCCGAAGTGATGGCGCACCAGTGGGGGAGGTGATGGCGAAGCCTACCACCCACTGGCGTTTGATGGGCCTGAAAGTTCGGACTAGGAAGGTTTGGAGGCAGTGGTGGCTGGGGTGGAGTTGGACTGACCCTGCCGCTGGCCCCCTGAACCGCAGCGGCGGTTCCCACGTCCGCGCGTGGACTGTTGCACCGGCCTGTGGCCCTGTTGCGAAAGTGGTGGGTTGCCCCTTCCGCGAGCACGAAAGGAGCGAAAGGCAGAAGGCTGAGGAGGCCGCGTGGCCGAAAGGCCCAAGGACTTGGCCGTAGCCCGCGAGTCCTTAAATCTCTCCAAAGCACTGTCTGCCTTGTTGCCAAAGAGGGGAATGCCATCAAAGGGCATGTCCATCAAAGTGTTTTGGACACCCCCCGAAAAGCCAGTTGTCCTCAGCCAGGCGTGGCGGCGGAGCGCCACTGTCGTGGAAATCGCCCTGCCCAGTGAGTCGGCGGTGTCAAGGCCACAACGGATCGTGAACTTGGCTGCATCTCTCCCTTCAGCAATAGCCTGGGAGAATAGTGTCCGGGCCTCCTCCGGACACTGAGGCAGCACCTGCGCCACCGTATCCCACAGAGAGTGAGAATAACGGCCCAAGAGGCATGCGTTGTTCACACACCGCAGCCCTAGACTGGCGGAAGAAAAAACCTTCTTCCCAAACTGTTCCAGTCTCTTGGATTCCCTGTCCGGGGGTGCGGAAGGGAATGCGCTTGGGGAAGCGGAGGCTTGGACAACCAAGCTCTCAGGGGTGGGGTGTTGGGAGAGGAAAATGGGGTCGCCCGGAGCCGGGCGATGGCGTTGGGCCACGTTCCTGTCCACAGGAGCCCCTGTGTTGGGCCTGGACCAGGAGCCCAAAAGAACGTCCGAAAGTGCGTCATTAAAGGGCAGCAGTGGTTCCACAGAGGTAACTGCTGGTGGAGCACTTCTGTCAGGAGGTTAGTCCTGACGGCCACAGTAGGTAGCTCGAGGTGGAGTGCCTCGGCTGCCCTACGCAACACCACAGAAAAAGAAGCACCCTCCTCCGTAGCCACGGTAGGAGGAGACAGCATGCCAAGGTCTGGAGAGGTGTCCAGACCACTGGCGTCCCCCAACTCCTCTGCCCAGTCCGGGTCATACTCGCATTGAGCAGCGAAAGGGGCCTCAGACCCCTCCCAGTCCTCCCTTTCCTCCTCATGCTGTTGTACAGGCCTAAAAGGAGGAGGATGGAGATAGGGAAACAGATTCCCAAACGGCGTCGAAATCGGCGTCGGTCGACACCCTCCCGGCACCGTCTCCACTTCGGAGCTGAAACCGGGGCCGACGTCGTCCGGCGCGCCGGGCGACGTGAAACGTGGTGCCGGTGGGGTAGACGTCGGTGGAGGTGTCACGAGGTCAACCGGCGTCGACCGGGATCCACGACGGGATCCACGGGAGTCCTGCGGCACCGAGGCCGGAGCCAACGGCGACGCCGGGGCCGGAGCCACCGGCGTCAAAGTGCGAGGACTCCCAGTCGGGCCCGCGTGGCTCGAAGTCGCACTGGAGGGGCCCGACGGCCCAACTAGGCGAGCCATAGCGGACAGGAATTCCTGTACCTGGGCCGGAGTCGCCGACGAACCCGGGAAGGGCGGGTAGGTCGCCGGCGACTGCGTAGGCTCTGCCGGAGCCGCGGGGGTGGCACCACCCGCACCCTCAGCCGAGTCGCGCGACTGGCGAGGGGAAGTCGGAGAACAATGACGTTTCTTCGACTTCTTTTAGCGCTTCGCCTTACCTGACCCCGAGTGCGAAGACTTTGATTTGGACGATTTCCGATGGTGGTGGCTCCGCGACCGGTCCCTCGACCTCCCTCGGGACCGGGACCTTTCACGGCGCGGAGCCGACTGCCGGGCTTCAAGCAGCTTTCGGGACCGCTCCCGCAAAGACTTCGGTGCCATGGACCGGCAGTGGGGGCACGACTTGGGGTCATGGTCGCGCCCCAGGCAGAAGAGACACACGCGGTGCGGGTCCGTCACCGACATCATCCAATGCAGTCCTTGCAAGACTTAAACCCGGGCATCCCTAACTGCACCAGGAGTCGATCGACTCGAAAAGCTGAGACAAAAAATCTCCAAAATCTCAGTCTAAAAATGACTGGGGATACCGCTCTCTCCGGATCTGCACTTGCTGGCGCGGAAAAAGAAAGAACTGACGTCAACGCGGGAGGGCGGCGTCTAAGTAGCTGCCGCAACGTCATCCCGGCGATCACGACGCCTACGACGCACGCGGAGCCGCACGACGCCACGTTCCGACGCGCAGGGGTACTGCTGACGAAAACTTTCCAGATCCAGACTGACGCCTGGGGATATTCTAAGGTAAGGAATCTATCACTAACGTGTCTCTTTCAGATCAGAACATCTGTTTATGCGTACAGGGTAATTTATCTCGGAATATTTATTCCTATTTCTTACTTCTCTCATCGTTAGAGACTGGCACACTTCTTTCTGATCTTTTGGTGAGTAGTTTTATAATTCCTGTTTCCTGGATTGGTTTCTTTCTATTCACTTTTAACTTTGGTGAGTTACTTTTCCTCTTTTTGTTCTCCACAAGAAAACTACACATCCCACTCTCCTCACAGTAAAGTTTTCCATGTTCTTCCACATTTTCTAAAAAAGCTGGTTCCACTATAAGCTGCTTTCCCTCCTATATTTGGAATTTCTTCTGGTTTCCAGTCTTGAAATCTTATCACAAGTTTTTTCTCCTACTTGTCACTAATAAACTATAAACATGACATGACTTTTGACACACTTTGTCTATTTAGCAATTCTCATGTGACTGGGCAATAATGAGTATACATTATGGTCAATTTAAAAACCATCATTGAAATTGTATTCTTTTTTCCATTTCTGACTCTCTCTTGCTTTTACTTTCCCTTCTTTTTTCTTCTTTATTTGTTCTGTGCAATTTGAATATTTTCTCTTTTGTGTTTTTGGCTTTCTTAATAACTAATCACTATGTCAATTACTTGACTGTATGTTTTTTGTACATTATGGCTCATGTATGTATGGTCATCAGCCTTGCGAAAGCCCTGGGCGTGCCAGGCACTTTGGGCGAAACACGTGTTGGCTGCATTTTCTGTTACATCAGGCTTGAACCCTGATGCTCGCAATAAAAACCGACCAAAATCATAGAGAATTATTTTCTGGGCATTTATCCCGTAAAAAAACAAAAACTCCCCAGGCATTCTCTGTCTCTCTTAAACTGCATTTGCAGCCTTAGTGTCTTGGCGCAGAGAAAAGCGAAGAGTCTACATGGCACACATCCCTGTGTGCCATGCCTACCAAGCACTGCATCTGGTGTAGGGAAGTCACCCCTGTGAGAAGTTGGCCTGGTATATGCTGTCCACTAATTAAAGTTGGCACCTTGCACCAGTCCAAACGACCCTTATTGATGATTAGGTTAAAGACAACCTTAATGCACAAGTTACTAACTTGTGTAACGATATATCTGTAAGAGACAGTAGTTAGTGACAGATTCCTTACCTTAGAATATCCCCAGGCGTCAGGCTGGATCCGGAAAGTTTTTGCGTAGCAGTACCCTTGCGCGTCGGTAGGCGGCGTCGTGCGGCTCCGCGTCCGTCGTCGGCGTCGTGATCGCCGGGATGACGTCGCGGGCAGTACTTAGACGCCGCCCCTGCGCGCTGACGTCAGTTCTGTACACGACTTTCCGCGCCAGGAACGCAGAGCCATGCAAGAAGCTGACATAGGTGTCTGAAAAATACTAGGGCCCTGAAAGGGATGTCCTTAACCCTAGAAATCAGTTCGCAGAACGGGGAGGATGGGTGGGCGGTGAGGAATCTGTCACTAACTACTGTCTCTTACAGATATATCGTTACACAAGTTAGTAACTTGTGCATCTGAAAGAGACACGTTAGTGACAGATTCCTTACCTTAGAATAGATACCCCAGCAATACCAACCACGGTGGTGGGTCTGCGAACAAAGATCAGACAAGGAAGTCCCGGAGGACAGAACGGCCAAAGAAGCCGTCCCTCCGGACCTGACTGTCAAGGCAGTAATGCTTGGTAAACGTGTGCAGCGAGGCCCACGTAGCTGCCTGACAGATATCCTGCAGCAGAACACCGCGGCCTAAAGCCGTGGTAGCAGCCGTTGCCCTGGTGGAATGGGCACGCAGCCCAACAGGAGGCTCCTTCTTAGCCAAAGAATAGCAGGCTTTGATACACAAGGTTACCCAGCGGGAGATGGTTCTCTTGTGCACCGCCCGACCTTTTTGGCGCCCACGTAGCCAACAAAGAGCTGGTCATCCACCCGGAAGTGTTGTGTGCGGTTGATATAAAAGGAAAGCGCACGTTTTGGGTCCAGACGGTGGAGCCTCTCTTCCTCTCTGGAAGGATGCGGAGGCGGAAAGAAGGTGGGCAAAGTGATGGTCTGCCCAATGTGGAAGGCAGTAACCACCTTTGGCAAGAAGGACGGACGCGTCCTAAGAACAACCTTGTCTGGATGGACAGACAGAAAGGGAGGTTTGCATGATAGAGCCTGGAGCTCACTCACCCGCCGAGCGGAGGTGATGGCCACCAGAAAGGCTGTCTTCAGAGTCAGAAGACGAAGAGGACAGTTATGTAGAGGCTCAAAGGGAGCGCATATGAGAAAGGTAAGAACCAAGTTCAAGTCCCACTGAGGCATCACAAACGGAACAGGAGGGAAGAGGTGTGTAATGCCTTTAAGGAATCTGTTAACAACAGGGGACTTGAAAAGGGAGGGCTGATCAGAAAGCCTGAGGAAGGCCGAAATGGCACAAAGATAGCCCTTGATGGTACCCAGGGCAGAACCCTGTTGGGCCAGTGAAAGAAGGAACAGAAGAACCTCAGACAGAGGGGCAGAGAGGGGATTCACAGCCTTTGCTGTGCACCATGCCACAAACTTGTTCCACCTGCAGGCGTATACCACCTTAGTGGAGGGACGCCTGGCTGCCAGAATCACATCACAAACTTCGGGAGGCAAGTCGAAAGGAATCAACTGCCGCCGCTCAATCTCCACGTAAGCAGGTGGAGGCTGGACAGGTTCGGGTGGAGGACCGTCCCCTGCTGCTGCGACAGAAGATCCTCCCGAAGAGGCAGACGGATCGGGGGATCGACGCTCATACTGAGTAGCTCAGGATACCAAACTCTTAGAGCCCAGTCCGGAGCCACAAGGATGACTTGGGCCCGGTCGCGCCGAATCTTCTCCAACACTCTGGGTAGAAGTGGTATAGGCGGAAAGGCGTACAACAGACCGCAAATCCACTCGCAACGAAAAGCGTCGCCGAGCGAGTGCCGCCTTGGAAATTCCAACGCGCAGAACTGATGACATTGCGCGTTCTCTTCGGTGGCGAATAGATCTAACCAAGGCTCTCCCCACTGCAGAAAGAGACCTTGCGCCACTTCCGAGTGAAGACGCCATTCGTGATCCATCATGCACCTGCGGCTGAGTTTGTCCGCCCTGGCGTTCAGGGAACCTGCCAGGTGTTGAACCATCAGGAACATGCCCTGATGTTCCAGCCATGTCCAGAGGCGCAGAGCCTCCTGACAGAGGGTCCATGACCCCACCCCGCCTTGTTTGTTGCAGTACCACATGGCGGTGGTGTTGTCTGTGAACACCTGCACTACCTTCCCTTTGACAGAGGGAAGGAATGCCTTGAGTGCAAGTCGGATCGCCCGGAGCTCCAGAAGGTTGATATGGAGCCGGGACTCCGCCGGAGACCAGAGGCCTCTGATCTCCGCCTCTCCCATGTGACCGCCCCATCCCAGAAGGGACGCGTCCGTCACAACTGTGTGCTCTGGCTGGGGAAGGGAGAGGATCTGCCCATGACCCATTGCCGGTTCGAGAGCCACCACTGCAACTGTTTTGCAGCCCCCTCCGAGATCTGGACGTGATCGGACAGGTTGCCCTGGTGCTGCGCCCACTGGAACTTCAGGTCCCACTGCAGAGCCCGCATATGCCATCTGGCATGATCGACCAGCAGGATGCAGGAGGCCATGAGGCCCAGCAGCCTCAGGGTCATCCGTACCGAAACCCAGGATAAAGGCTGAAATATTGGAATCATAGCCTGAATATCCCGGACTCGCCGTTCGGGAGGATAGGCCCGAAACTGCGTCGTGTCCAGAACTGCTCCGATGAAAAGGAGCTGTGGAGAAGGAATCAGATGCGACTTCGGCACATTGATGGAGAACCCCAGCGAGTGCAGGAGTTCGGCCGTAGTCTGGAGGTGGGAGACGACTGCCTGGGACGAGCCCGCCTTCAGCAGCCAGTCGTCGAGGTAGGGGAAGACTGGAACCCCTGCCCGGCGCAGATGAGCTGCGACCACCGCCATCACTTTCGTGAACACCCGAGGGGCACTTGTAAGGCCAAAGGGGAGCACAGTGAACTGAAAATGCTCGAGGCCTACCGTGAACCGTAGGTAACGCCGGTGGGCCGGCAGGACGGGGATGTGGAAATAAGCGTCCTGCAAGTCCAACGCTACCAACCAGTCTCCAGGGTCGAGGGCAGTCAAGACCTGAGCTAGGGTGAGCATCTTGAACTTCTCCTTCCGGAGGAAGCGATTGACGTTCCGGAGGTCCAAGATAGGACGCATGTCCTCCTTGTCCTTTTGGGCACCAGAAAGTAGTGGGAGTAGCAACCACGTCCTACTTCTGGGGTCGGAACATGCTCGATGGCCCTCTTGGCCAAGAGGGCCGTGACTTCCTTCTGCAGAAGCACCAAGTGATCCCTGACATGCGGTGGAATTGAGGTGGCATGGCTGGGGGTGGTCTCGAAGGGGAGGGAGTAGCACCTTCGGACAATGTCCAAGACCCACCTGTCCGAGGTGATGGGACGCCAGTGGTGAAGGTGATGGCGGACCCTGCCCCTACTGGCGTGCTGTGCACCGGAAAGGAGGGACTAGGAGGGCTTGGAGGCCGCGGACGGGTTGGAGGTGGTGGCCTGACCCGCACGCTGGTTGCCCGAACCGCCACGGCGGTATCCACGTCCTCGGCCACACGAAGACGCTTGCTGCGCGGGCCGGTGGCTGGGCAGCTGACGTGACTGGGCGCCCCTTCCGTGGCCACGAAAGGGGCGAAAAGCAGAGGTTAGCGGAGGGCGCACAACAGAAAGGCCCAGGGACTTGGCAGTAGCCCGTGAGTCCTTAAAACGCTCCAGCGCATGGTCTGCTTTGGAACCAAAAAGACTGACTCCATCAAAGGGCATGTCCATGAGTGTATTCTGGACATCACCCGAGAAACCAGTTGTTCTCAGCCAGGCGTGGCGACGTAGCGCCACCGTCGTTGCAAGCGATCTGCCCAGCGAGTCGGCGGTATCAAGGCCACAACGTATGGTGTATTTAGCCGCATCTCTTCCTTCCGCAATGGCGCGGGTAAGCAGTGTCTGGACCTCCTCAGAACACTGTGGCAAAACAGCCACCACCAAATCGCCACAGGGAGTGGGTATATCGGCCCAAAAGGCAAGCGGTGTTGACGGACCGCAAGCCAGCACTGGAGGAAGAAAAAGCCTTCTTCCCAAATTGGTCCAGGCGTTTGGATTCCCTATCCGGAGGGGCGGTAGGGAAGGCGGTTTGGGAGGCAGAGGCTTGGACAACCAAGCTCTCGGGGGTGGGATGTTGGGAGAGAAACAAGGGGTCGCCCGGAGCAGGGCGATGGCGTCGGGCCACGTTCCTATCCACAGCAGCCCCTGTGGTGGGCTTGGACCAGGCGCCCAAAAGAACGTCAGTTAGTGCATCATTAAACGGCAGCACAGTCTCCGTGGAGGAAGCTGCCGGCTGAAGCACTTCCGTCAGGAGATTAGTCCTGACAGCCACAGTAGGCAATTGGAGGTGCAAGGCTCCAGCTGCTCTACGCAACACCGTTGCGAAATTAGCTCCCTCCTCCGTAGCCACGGGAGGAGACAGCATGCCAGTGTCAGGGGAAGTGTCTAGACCACTGGCATCCCCAAGTTCCTCAGCCCAGTCCTGATCATACTCACACTGTTGTGTGAGAGGGTCTTCCGACCCCTCCCAGCTCTCCTGGTCCTCCTCTGGTTCAAAATATGGAGGAGGAGGGACATTTGGGACTCAAGGTCTCATCGGCGCCGGAACCGGCGTCGAGCGACGTCGGTCCGGCTCCATGTCCGGAGCCGGAGATAACCGGGGAACGACGCCGTCCGGAGCCCCGGACGGCGTCAGGAACGGCACCGGGGACGTCGGCGGAGGCGTGGTTAGGTCAACCGGCGTCGATGGGGGTTGCGGTACCACCGGAGCCGGGATCGAGGCCGGGGCCGAGCCGAGGCCGGGATGAAGGCTGGCGGGACAGGCGACGCCGGGACCGGAGTCGGCGGCGACGCCGGAGCAACCCTATCAGGGCCCGCGGGGCCCGAAGGCGCACCGGAGGGACCTTGAGGCCCGAAGAGGCGGGCCATGGCCGACAGGAATTCCTGTAGTTTCGGCCGGAGTCGCCCCGAACCCGGAAAGGACGGGTAATGCGGGGGCGGCTCCACAGGCACGTCCGTGGCCGCAGGGACGGTGCCGACAGGGGCCTCAGCCGAGTCGCGAGACCGGCGAGGCGAAGTCTTAGAGCGATGATGCTTCTTAGACTTTTTGTGCTTCGACTTACCCGAGGAGCGCGAAGACTTGGACTCCGACGACCGGCGGGGGCTCCGCGACCGGCCCCTCGACCTCTCACGGGACCGGGGCTTGGTGCGGCGCGGAGCCGACTGCCGGACCTCGAGTAGCTTTCGAGACCGCTCTCGCAAAGCCTTCGGGTGAAGTTTCCGGCAGTCAGGACACGACTTCGTGTCGTGGTCTCGGCCGAGACAGTAGAGACACTCTAGATGCAAGTCTGTGATCGACATCATTCGACCACAGGCGTCGCATGGCTTGAAGCCGGGCATCCCTACGACACCTAGGAGTCGATGAAGACTCGAAAAGAAACAGTGAAAAATTCACCAAAAATTTAGTCAAAAATTGACTAGGCACTGCTCTTCCCGGATCTGCGCTTACTGGCGCGGAAAAAGAAGAACTGACGTCAGCGCGCAGGGGCGGCGTCTAAGTACTGCCCGCGACATCATCCCGGCGATCACGACGCCGACGACAGACCCGCACGACGCCGCCTACCGACGCGCAAGGGTACTGCTACGCAAAAACTTTCCGGATCCAGCCTGACGCCTGGGGATATTCTAAGGTAAGGAATCTGTCACTAACGTGTCTCTTTCAGATTGAAAGCTATCCTAGTGGTAGCTATGGAGAGCAGCCTTCAGGCTAAGTCTCGAAGGAATGTAAAGCAGCTTGT